>JASJOG010000163.1:107500-759341 GCA_030142905.1 Heliopora coerulea
GGAAATTTGTGAGCGCAAAATTCAGGTGTACCCACTGGGGTGCATTGGGAAATTGTTGCAAGTTATTTTTGACTCAAAATTTGGAAAAAGCGATAAAATATTTCTCAACCGAGTGAACAGCATGAACGTACCACCTTCGATGACTTATCTTTGTTCAAATTTTTAATGTCATTTAATGCAGTATCTTTTTTATTTCTATCACATTTGGGGAAAAAAGAAATGAAAAAAAACACACTAATCATGAATTGAAATATCAGCATGAATCCATGAAGAAAGTGAAAATCACAAACCAGTGATGTCTCTTCATATAATATTTTAAGTCATTGATAATTCACAACAAAACACAAAGCAAAATATTGACCACAAAATGTTTTGATTCAGTTCAAGCACTAAAACAAATTTACTATCATCAAAGCCAAAAATATAACTAGAAATTTTTCAGTAACAATGAGGACAAAGAAGCACCAACTACGACAGTGACAGAGGAATTTCACATATCTTTGATATATCACTTGTTTGCCAGTTTTGATTCGATATATTTTACAACATTTAACATTACCATTCCAAAATATAACATGCTATTTACAGTCAATAATAATAATTACAGGTTTCATAAAACATTTAAATTTTTGTTGCACAGAGAAAAAGATAGAGTTAACCTTTTTCAAGAAGGCATCTTGACTAATAAAAATGTCAATTGCCTTCAAGTTTACTTTCAAATTTTTCAAATTCTTTCTTGCTTATCTCGTCAACTTCATCCTCAACCTGAAATGAAGAAAAGCAGAATACTCTGTCAACCATGTGAAGTCTGAAAAATAATGCAAAAATGTGTAAAATATAATTTAATGGATTTTAGTGGAAGAAGAGATAAATCTTCAAGTTATTGAAGGCTCCTTTTGGATCCTCTCGAGCACTTTTATTTTAATTCACAAGGGTCAGAATGATGTAAACATAACACAAACATAATTCATAGAAATGTTTTGTGTTACTTGATTTACCTGTTCCACAGACAAAACCTCGGGAACATAAAACTGCAGCATGTTTTCAATTCCATTTTTCAGAGTTACAATTGAGCTAGGGCAGGAAGAGCAAGCACCCTGAATAGAACAGAACTGGTAAGAAATCATAATTAAATATCACAACAATTATAGTTATAGGTGCAATCCATACAGCTACCACAGCAGTTACAGTTACTATTACAATTGCAATTTCCATAAGAGCATAGAAGCACAAGTGCTAATATAGACTTAAAGTAAACAACAAATTTCTTTAATACATACATGTTTCAGAAAAACTCATTCCATTTTCAGTGCAAATGATATAATATAAATAAATATTGCTCGTAAAAAACCTATTATCATTTGCACTGAAGATGGGATGAGTTTTGTAGAAACATGTATGTATTAAAGAAATTTGCTTTTTACTTGAAGTCTACAACTGCAATTATCAAAAATTTCTCTTGCCTGCATTTTGAGCTTCACAATACCATCTTCAAATCCCTGTAAGGCATGCAAAAGCAACTGAACTCAATAGCACTTCAAGTATAAATTTAGTAATTATTTTTAAAGTTAAAAAGAAAGGGAGAAAATAAGAAGTAGCTGAGGTAAATCTTGCATAAATTCCGAGTGTTAATGAACATTGAGAGAAATAACACTCATAAACTTTTTCCTTAATTTAGCAACCTAGGACTTATCTAGATGATGTAATGGCATTGATATTGACATAAATGCCATGGAAACTACTCCAACCTTAAAGATTATGTCTCCACCATCTTCTTGGACGGTTGGCCTGAAAAACACAAACAAAGTAAAACTGACAGACCTATATCAATGTCTTCTTGGTCCCAGTTTAAAATGATATCAACAAACCTGATTCTTGTGTCAATTAACTCCTTTATCATGGCAACAGTTTCATCATCATCAGCTGAGATCTCTATTAAAAATGTATAAAATTCATTTTAATGATTTAGAACATCAGAAAGCTGAAATACAACAATTTGTGGAAGATCAATGTTGATGTGATGCTGAAAGTATGCTTACCGTATGTGTTTTATGACTGATCAAGATAATTGGACTTAACGTTACCATCTAAAAATCATTCTTTATTCCAATTGTGAAGATTACAGGCCAATAAGAGGACAGATCACCCTTTGTTAGACATTGAACATGTATTTTTACATGTGATTCATCTTTTTAAACCAAGATGTGTAGGAAAAAATGACCCAGGAAAAGCATCATAACAGGGATGCTATTTCAGAATCAACCTCAGAGATGTATGAAAAAAAATTCTTTTTCATGATAATCTGACACTGCTGAAGTCAAATGAGAAATGTTGACTCAAGCAGGATTTGAACTCACATCTTGAAAATGCACAGAATTGAATAAGCATCAAGTTGTTGCAAGAATATCTTGTGCATTTAAGTTGGATAAAAACTTGCCTCCAATCCCTGTGGACTTGATAGCTCAACAGGGAGAGTGGCAGACAGGGAAGCTAAATCAGAAACAATCCTTTTTTTGCCAAGAACAGACAAAAGAAAATTAACTACATATACCAAGACAAGCTCGTTTACTGTGATAAACAGAAAAAAATGTGATCACAGTTGTAAAAATAGAAAATGCTGATGGAATGTAATTCTGTACTAGCCTTGTCCTCCAGGAATACATGATACTTAATCTTAACCTAACCTGTATCTGTTCTTGGTTGATCTTCTGTAATTACTGGTAGGTTACTGGCAAAAAAATCCATTACAGTGGCAAAAATGTTTGGCTTTATTGGTGCCCACTCCACACCTTCATCTCCAGACTAAAGAAATAAATATGCATACATGAGATGAAGTAAGACATTTTAAACTGGACATTTAGATGGAAAAAAGCAATTTGTCTTTTGCAATGGTTTCACTTTGCTTGTACATTAACTTGTAACTGACAAGAGACTGCAAATTCTATGAAAAAGGACGAGAAAAAAAAGCAATATTGCAAGGGTCATAAAAATATGAGTTGTACTTGGTCATTTGGAAATTGCTTAGTCAATATATAATTTCTTCATACAATCTGTGAACATTAGTAATGTTCATAAATAATCAGCAACACCTTGTCAGGAATAATCATTGGGACTTTCAAATTATGAATGAAATGTGTAATATCACAATAAATGTAATACCTTTGTGACAGTAATGAAGTCACTCCCAAACATCACACCTGTCACTCCTTCTATACTGAACAGCTGCCTAAATGAAAGTTTAAAATGATAGAATAAGAATTAGGAAACAAAAATTGATTGCAGGCACATGCTTATTAATCAAAAGTCACAATCACCAGTAACTCATTCTCCTTTTCAGGGTATTTCCCTTCAGATCTAGACATTGAAGAGTTGGTTAATGCTTTCAAGGGTAACTGACTAGGCCATGGTCACTCTGGGAAAATACAGCTGTGCACCATGAAGAACTTGAAATGACTTAATGTCAAGAGAAATTGAAGGCAAAGCTACAAGGTTGTCAACATTAGAAGATAGTCTAGATTATGGATGCCAAAACTGGATGTTGGTGATAAACTGTGAGGTGGTGGTGCTCAGTTTTGCAGAGGTAACCAAGGCAGCTAACTTGGAAAAATGGTCAATTTTAAGAGGAAAAATTGGGTTGGTGATCAAGATTGGACAGTTGGTTAATATTACAGATGGGATCTCTTCTGAAGAGTAGTTAAACATTGAATACAATATACAGTTAAACCTGGGAGGTTGGTTAAAAGTTACGAGATTACACTAGATGGTAAACTTTATTCATTCAATATAATGTTTTCTGTGGGAATCCTAGTTCATAGCTTTCCTGAATTCTATAGTGGTAAACTATTGAACTAACAAAAAAACCTGACAGAAGGACAACCGTATTATTGAAGTTTTGTCTTATCATCATGTTTATTAATAACTGATGAATACTCAATAAGACCAATGTGTTCTTGTGGCCACATACCTTGCCAAAGGTGACTTCATTGCGGACTGTGCCGAGGGAAAATTGACAGTACCAGATTCTAGAACTTGAACACCAGGAACAAACTTCAAGCTGTTTGGATTTGGTGTTTCTTGGACTTGAATGAACATTCCACGAACTGAAATAAAAATTGAACAAGGGCAACTCTAGAGTACTTCGTACAGCATGCATTTGGAAGCAAAATATGTACTCAATATTTTTTCAACTCTTTTCTTTGAACAAGTAACGCAGAGTCAATAAATGTCCAATATTTTTACTTACACGCGTTTAATGGCACAAATGGTACTCGAAACTTGAGTCCGTTGTTCTGCAGGAAGAATTCTTGTTTTGAGAACAGTCCATTGAAAGATTGTGACAGTGACTTACGGTGAGTTGAAAGACAGCGAAGGTAATACCCTTGGAGACGTGGAGGAATCTCTTTCCAACGTGTGTTATGAACTGAACAACAACATCGTAGGATACACTTCGTCGCCATATTGGAATCCACTTCCAATGGAATTTAGCAAATGACTACAGCTTCCTTTAAATTTGCTTCTCAGTATTTATGCAACTATAATGCTCTTTTTAGTAAATAAGAATTTGACAATAATTCTGGTTTTTGTATCGAAAAATGTTCGCCCAAACATTACATATTCATTGCGTGAACTTGGTACGATTTACTGCATTACCGGGGATAAACCAGCAAGATAAATCCTGTGGGATTAACTGCCGATACTCATCGTAGTTCCCAGTTTCCTATTCACTACACATTTCAAAATGGCTGCCATGTGTTGTTTTCCAACTGTTTGTTCTTTATAATTTGCCGTGTTTCGTTTGAGATAATTTGATGTGATGAAAGTTTGCCTTTCCGCAAGAGCGTACTCCAAAATACTTTTACATGCCAGCAAATATCCACACAAGGCAGTTTGTGGTGTTTTAATTGCTAATGAAAATGTGGATAATGTAATTGGTGTTGTGGATGCTGTGCCTTTGTTTCATATTTGTTTGGGACTAGCACCTATGATGGAGGTTGCATTGACTCAGGTTTGTTGACATCGCTCAAAGCTTTCCCATGTGCGTAATCAAACCTACACTGACCTATGTTTGGTGCATGAAGATAAGTTTTTTGAGGTAGATTACAGAGTACTGATTTTCATGCAAAGAAAAAAGATCACGCATGCGAATTACACCCAACCAGCAATTCATATACCTGAATCATAACTGCACTGACTTCATGAATGAACTTTGGCGTTTGTGAGAATAATGGGTTGTGCTTTTTGTAATTTTGTTCTATTATACTCTTAAGGTTGATGCATACTGTAAAAGAAATGGATTACAAGTTGTTGGTTACTATCAGGCCAATGAAAGTCTTGATAGTAACAGGTAAAATCCATCATACATGATTTCCTCCTCCTTTCCTTCCTTTCCTGTCTTTACTTATTTATTTATTCATTCATTCATCCATCCATTTGTGTGGACCAATGCTTCAAGTCATTTGTTGCATCTGAGCAGCTTTAAAATTAAGTGGTCACCTGTAGCATAGGTTGCTCTTCTTGATTAAATTAGTCATGATGAAAAGTGCATGTCAACTGTTATCTAAACTTTCTGATGATTACTTTCATGAAAGTCAGTTGGACATCAGAAAATATAATATACTGTAAATGGAAATACATATAACCATGTAGTTCAAGAAGTCTATTTGTACTGAGAACTGATTTTGCCTTTTATTCTAGTCCTGATGTTTTTGCATATAAGATAGGAGAAAAACTTCAAGAAAATTTTAGTTCTGCCTTCATCTTAATGGTAAGTATGAATGCTCTGAATTCACTGTTAAATTTTAAACCATTAAGGGGCAAGGGCACACTTTGATACTTTACTCTGGTTAATGCTAGATGATTTTACTTTACAAAGGGAAGAGCCCTGCCTTTTAGTGAGTTAATATGCTTATTTAATGTGTGAAGTCATTTACTATTCATAAGTTACCTCCCTTTAACAAGACTGAATTTAGTTGGAATCACAAGTTTTGGTCAGAACATAATTTGTGATTTTCAGCCGCAGTTTTTGCATCCATATCCTTTAAACCTGACCAGAGTTCACCATACAGTAAAAGAACACAATTTTTTTAACTCAGAAATAAGTTTATCATATTAATTTATCACAAGGTAAAATACATGTTTCATTTATCCATCAGGTGGACAACAAGAAAATGGGTATTGAATGTGATTCACTGGCATGCAAGGTAAAATAACATCCAGTCAGTCTATGAATGCTTATTAGCTTTAGGAAAAATACCACCGATCTACCAGGCTGCAAAAGGCAATTACAGTAATCATACAGTATAATTACAGAAGTCAAACTTTTTTGATACTATATCCAACTATCATTTTTTGGATTTGTCCTTTCTTCTAAACAGTAATGTAACTGTTAGTGGAAGCTTCATGTTTATAGGTATTTTTTGTTCTAGAACTATTTCAGTCGTAGCACAAGATAAACACAACAAACAAAATAGGTGTCATGCCAGCCAAGAGCCTTATTTCTTACAAGTTTCAGGAACATTTGCTGATAAAGAACAGTCATCACTGCCCTTAGTCATTTACATCACTATTCTTATCAACTATCTTTCATATAGTACTATCATATTCAAGACAACAAATGGAAGTTAAATGACAAAGATATGTAAGTTCTTTGTGTCAAACAGAGATATTGACTTTTAGACAGAATTAAAATCCTAGTCACATAATGCTATAGTTTAAGTTTGTTATTCAGGCATAGATGAAAGTCTTGCCATTTAGTGGTATTTTGAAGGTTGTTTTAATAGAAATTTGCATTCTATGACAAAGTAATTGATGGCTTAGCCATCTCTGTTGTTTTTTGATGAGTGAGTGAAAACCCAAAAAGGATATCATGAATCAATAATAACATAGTAACAAACTGTGTGAAAATCCAAATGACATGGACATTGTTGTTGTACTCTTTGGAAAACCAAGAAAAAATTGACCACCAATTGAAGAATTTACAATTCTTCTAGTTAACTGTACTGTGAAGAAAAAGTGTTGGTGACATGAAAGATGCAATTGATGAATGTTAGTAATTGGCTGAAAAACTCAATCACCTTACAAGGAATACTTTATTTGTGAGGTTGCTATGGACATTGGAGCAGTAGCCTCCTAAACTGCTGACAATAATTGTGACTTGGATCAATCTTAGCTTAACTACTTTAAAATTTGGGCAAAATGTATTTGTTAGGGTTTTCATATCTAGATATTAGCACTGCTGCTTCACTTCAGCATATTTTTTGGAGACTGTCCCAGAAAAAAATTTGTGTGTTATGCTCACATTTGGTCATTTTTGGTTTTTTTGCATTCATAGATGTTTAGCTGATGATGAAATCCTCAGTATTGTGTCTCAGTTAATGATGGGCAAAG
Organism: Heliopora coerulea; assembly: GCA_030142905.1. NCBI lineage: Eukaryota > Metazoa > Cnidaria > Anthozoa > Scleralcyonacea > Helioporidae > Heliopora > Heliopora coerulea. The sequence continues at coordinate 114,887 of JASJOG010000163.1, forward strand.
CATATCCCAGTTTAGTGGATTTTGATAACCATCTTGATGAACTTCACCTAGACTGGTTGAATCCAGAAATCAACAGAGTGGTAGACAATGCAACAAACCAAATTCAGGAGTGAATTAATGTTATAGTGAACTGAATATTGAAATTTTCCATTAAATATTTGATTAATGTACACAGCATGCTGATACTATGAACATTACTGTAGTACTAGCACATTCACATCTCATCCAGGAACACATTAACTGCTTTATGGTACAACCCCAAATACCTTATTACTTATAGACATATAAATACTTTAAAATGAACTATATGTTCTATATATATACATGCCACCAAGGTCAAATGCCATAAGAAATAATTATGAAGATGTCAACCTATGCTTAAGGCTCTTTTAAAATTAAAAACAAAAAGTTATTGAGCATTTACTGTAAAAAAAAAATTAATAAAAACTAGATTATGAAAAGTGTTATTTTAAAGTTTGGCAAACTTTAAATAATCTTAAAAATTAAAAATAAGATTGTTTCATAAACTTTATCATGATGTGGATATGATGGTATGCTGCCCCTGGAATTGAGCATGTTGGGAGAAACAGTTAAATTTCTTTTTCCTCATTCAGATAACTGCTTTTCCCCCTTCCTGCAAATAGAATGCATGGTAAGTACCAACTTTGGTAATTAAATCTCTGCATAAGAGGGACATAAACTAAGATAAAAACACATCAAATAAACTGTACTAAAGATATAACGTTTTGGGGCATAGCCCCTTCTTCAGACCAAGTCTTTGTTCTCTAAATATTAAAATGTGGAAGTCCATAGGTCAACTAATAATGGGAGAAAAAAAATCATTCCTAATCCTTTGATAAAAAGAAGTTAGTAAGCATTTTTACCTCCCCAAAATTGAAATAATTCTTCTTTTGTTTCTGCTTCCTAAAAAAGTGTCAAACACCATCAGTTCAAAACTTCCCTTATCTTGGGGCTACAACTGACTAATAAAATCACCTGGTGGTAATCAGAATAAAACACCAAGGCAATGCTACTTGGGTGAGAGCCTAGTTTTTGTGTCAGAACTGGATAAAAGTTCAACCTCTGCATTATCTATTTAGATAATTAACCAATAGTTTTCTTCAGTGAATTTGCAATTTTATCCAAACCATCTTCAGACTACAATTTTATGGAAGTTAAGGCTTAAATTGTTGTTCAGTGAAAATTTTAGATGAATTTTGTCAAATTTGCCATCATTGATGAGTTACTACCTGTAGCAATATGTTTGTTGGAAACATCAAATGCTTGTCAACCTACATATTCTTGCCTTTCATTTTTCAGTATGTGATTGCATTAGTAAAATAAAAGTTCAAACCTTGGTAATTAAATAAGTTTATTCTGTAATCAGTGATGGGATGACTGTATATCTTATTGCAAAGAAGGCAAAAATTTCATATAAGACAATGAAACCCATAATAAAAGTTTTTAAAAATGAAGGATAGGAAAATTACTAAGGGAGAGAAAGGAGAATCATCTGAAAGTCCAGATCCATCTTCCATGGCTACTGCTGCCTTTAATACAACCTCCCTTTTACAAGGGTATAGTGAAATTTTACTTCTATATAACAATCTGAAAATTGGTATACCTTAAGTATGCAGAAGTTTACCTCGCCAGTTTCTTTTGCACGGTAGCCTGGAAAAACATGAAATATATCATGGTTGGTGGTCAGGGAGGGCACTAGAGTTTATGTAGAAAAAGATAGTGCATTTCTGCAAATCAAAGAAGGATATCTAGAACCTTCCATCTAGAGTTGATACACACAGGGTTCTTGCTCCTTAATCCCTCATTATTTCCCTTCCTGTCTGACCAAGAATCCCAAAGAACATCCCCCTAAATACTTCTGCTTGGTGTACAAAAAGTTGTTGATATGTTGGAGTTTAGTTTTCTGACATTAAATAGAATCACTGTCCACACAGCAATAAAATGGAAAGCCAACAAAGAAACTAATTTGTGAAAAATTTTGACAAAAAAAATTTACATGTAAGCATGCAGCGTGAACCTACTTTTAATCTTAGTTTAAATGTGTTTGGTCAAAATGCATATTATTTCTAGTGCAAATTTTTCCTTCACTGTTTCTTGGTGTCCATAATAAACTGCTGTGTTTGAATAGTGACTATTTTCATAGTTTGTTAATTCTGAGTTAGATTTTTAAAGTAGTATTTATTTCACATAGCAACAAGTTTCAACTTTCTGTAGCTGGGAAAATAATCAGTGAATATTTTGATGTTCAAAATGGTGGTCACTTACCAAAAACTGAGGGAGTAAAACGACTACAGTGTCTGCATGACACCGACAAGGAATTAGCACCGCAGTCAAGAAATGTCACATAATCACCTCTTTCTATCTGAAAACAAACCAGGAAAAAAGGAAGAGGTACAGTGAATGGCATTGCTAAGGGGGGACCTGGGGTGGCTTGAGCCTCCCCTTACCCCCCTACCATGCTAAATCAGTAATACCAGTTTAAAAATGATCTAATGGGTCTAAGATTCTAGCATTGAAATGTTTCTGTCCTTAACAGTCTAAAATTACCTTCTAAGCATATTGTAGAGATGAAATTAAAATAGCATAGTAAAAGTACAATGAAGTTGAAATTAAAAGTTAATGCACTAAAGAGCTGATTTGATAAATGTGTAACAACGTGCAGTCACTGACTTAAATGGAAATCGTAGAAAAGTCACTTTGTTGTCACAATGATAAATAATAAAAAAGGCACTTCAGAATTGCTTAGAAATTGTTCCTGGGAGTGTATACCTTTGGACTTCCTTTGGATGGTTTTGCTCCTTTGGTGCTTGCCAAACTTTAGCCTCCACAAAAAATGTTATAGCCACTTATTAGCCCCCCCCTCAATGAAAATATCCTGGCACCACCACTGGGTACAGTGGTTCGTCTTTTGGACTGTAGTTTAAATGCCATTTCAATACTACTCGCTAATGAACTACCCAACATCTGACAAACAAGAATATAGTAAAAATTATGCCACATTCAAGATTGTTTCAATTAATAAAATAAAATAAAACACAAATAACAAAAAAAAATTGCAAGATTTTTGATAAAAATTCTTGGACACTGTTGGGCTATTTGATGTGGGGAATTACATTTACTAAATCCATGATGAAAAATGGGCAGATATACTGCTGAATTGTAGGAGTGGATTGTCAGTAATAATAAAGGTTTTTACCTCTGGTAAAGCAGCATTACGTCTGACAACATCGCCAGAAAAGCACAGAGGTCCAGCAATGTTATGAAATTTTTCCTGGAAAGAGATGTAGTATGAAAAAGGGTATGTACCTTCGTAATATTTTCTAACTTTAACCATTGCACTAAATTAAACAGCCAACCTGTAACAATGAGAGTAGAACATTGCCAACACACATGAGAATTAGTAATTAATAGAACTCCTTCAAAAATAACTTTTCTAAACTGGTAAATATGGAACAAGTACCAAAGAACAATGTCCTGTTGTCAACTTGTGAAGTTATGTACCTATGTATTTAGTATGTATATACATACTGAAGCACATACCTAAAGGAAAAGTCAGTATGAATGGTAATTTATCTTCTTGTTTACTTACAGTTCCTTCTTTTGGCTGGCCATTTTTATCAAATACTCTCACTCTTCGCTAAAGTAAAATGAACAAACTTGTTAGACATCACAAAATTTCCCCACTCCTGTTGACCCCTTGCCACAACCCTTAAACAGTCCAGCTTGCAGTCACGTAAGCAACATGGGAACTAATTGTGTCATAAAAGTGGTTGCAAGGAAGACTATTGATTTGAGTACCAGTAACCATTCATGAACTTAATATTTTTTCTACAACACCCTGTAACCTTAACATGGACAGGAGGAGTGTGAAAGTGAGGAAAAAGAAGAACTGATCTGACAGACAGATAGACAGACAGGTAATGGTATGATGCCAGTTACCTGGTATTTCTTTTGCTGTGGACAGTAGCAGGTCCGCATACACAGATCCTATAATGATAACTATATTGATTATGATAACGATGGTAATGATTATAACAATACTAATGAGGACAATATCAACCAAATATGAAAGTAATGGTAGTGACAACAGTTATGACAACTTTAATAATCATGATAATGATAATAATAATAATAATAATAATAAAAATTATAATAAATATATTGCGAAGAGCTCTATCCATTTAGAACGATCATGTGTGTATGAAAAAAGTAGAAGCACCAACATTGCCAACCTCCACTTGTCCTAAGTTATTGGTTATGACCCAGCAAGTGGTAGTATCAAATGCTAATCATTAAGAAATAAAATAATAATAATAATAATGACATAGAATTAGCTGAAGATGTCTAACCCAACACATTTACTTCATATGAAATATAATTACAACTAATGTATAGTCTCATAGTTTTCAAACTTCCCACAAAGACATACACAGCTCTTCAGTAAAAAGCCTAACCACCTACTGCTCCAACATGAGTGATGACAGTTCTCAAATCTTCTTCCACTGGAACTTTCTTCACATATTCCACCCTGCTAACCAACCAACCAGCCTACAAAGAAGAATACAAACAGAAATCATACAAAGAAAATCATAAACACTTTTTAACAATCATGATTGTTTTCTTCCAAAATGAAACTGTGAATAACATTAAATAATGCTTAAAATAAACAACAGTGGCAGTAGCAAAGGAATTAACTATAAACTAATTAGAAAAACTAATAACTGAAAGACCCTGATGAGAATAACAGCAGTGTTGATGACACAGACAACGATAACAACTGTGACCACTTACCTTCGCATTTAAAGCCTGTCCAAATTCAGTTACCACTTTTTTGAAAACCCCAAATTCAGGAAAGAGTTCAGGTGTACTTTTCTAAAAATCAGACAACAAAGTTGAGTTTCTACCATCACATGCCTTGTGAGAAAATTATAGTATTCAAGCATAGGGGAAGGGAAGTTGAAGAATATTAAATAAAAAAAAAACATAAAGCAAAACAAAGGATAAAAAATTAGTGGAAGAGGAAGAGAAAAGAGTGATACTGCTTACCAAATTTAAGAAAAAAAGTGGAGGTTGGGAAGTAGTGGAGGTTGGGAAGTAGGGGAAAGGGAAGTGTGAAAAATATCTACCTCTGTGTTATCAGGGGGGTTCACCTCATTTGTTTTAGTGAGAGTTATTATGTCTACAGGATTTTACTTACTCTTAGTGTTTCTGCATATTCATAAAATGTTGGCTTAGTTGTATCATCATCTCTATTCACCTGGATTTGTTGATAGAATAGTATGAGTAGTTTTTATGGTGTTTTCAAGTTAAAAATTGGTATTGACTTCAGAACAAAGATGTATGAAAATTTTTCATGCAATTATTGGCAAAACTTACAGGGAAGCCTCCACCAATGTCAAAAACTGACACTTGATTTTGCCCAACTTTTTTGTTGATTTCCTGCACGTAAAACAATAGTCCAACAATTCATTGATTAAGTTATTTGGTAAATGCTTTTGAAAAAGAGAAAGGAAGTACAATGCCAAAATAAAGAAATGCACCTGCAAACTGATATACAAATGGAAAATGAATGAATAAATGAGCTAATAAGCAAATTACAAGTGAACAAATGAATGGATGGACAGGCAGGTAGGCGAGACTGGGATTGGTAGGTGAGACAGGGATGGGACAGAATGGACAGGTGAGGGAGGGAGCAAGGGTGTGAATTAGTCAACAAACAAATGGTCAAACATACAAACAAACAAGCAAATGAAAAAAAGAACGAAGATGCAAACAAATGAACAAGCAAATGGATGGACAAGCAAACAAGTGAATGAACAAAAGAATGAACAAACAAGCAAACAAATGAATGAAAAATTGAGCAAACGAACAAATGAACAAAAGAATGAACAAAAGAATGAATGAACAAACAATCCAATGAGGGGACATCAAGTGGGATGACAACTAGGTGAGAAAAATGTAAGCATAACTAATAATCCTGCTAAAATAAAAATGCTTTTATACTAAACATATTTATGGTGGTACATTACTTAAAACTTACTAAGGCCAATAAAACAGCACTTCTCAATCCTTTTGCCAAACCCTCAGCATCAAAGGACTAAATATAAACCACAAAATGATCATAACCTTTTCATTTATGAGCAAGGATGACAAATGAAATGATAAATAGTGGAGTGTTGAAAGTAAATAAATTAGCTTAATTTGGACTTGCCTGTGAACCAATATGAACATGTATGGAGGTGATCCATGAATTTTTGACGAAATAATCAATTATTTGTTTCTTTATGTCTTCAGTCATCTTAATTTAAGAAGAACCAATTAACATGATACAGTGACTAGACCTTCTACAAATTACGTAGAGGTTAAAAAGTCTTACTTGGACTCCAAACTTTGAGTCGAGTGAGGCACAACTGAAATATATATAAAAATGATTTCAAAAAGACACACCAGTACAGTTTATTGTTAATGCAGTACAAAATTATTTCCAAATAGGTGAAATATGTATGTATATACTGTAAGTGATTTCAAGTATAAATGGACATATAAATGTACTGGTACTGATTAATGTTCTTGTGCATGTCAGACATTCCCATTCTTTGATGAAAAATGTGTAAGCATTAAAAAATTGCAAACTGTAGCACTGCTAAAACTACAATATGTACAATATACTCAATTCTCAAATCAACAAGAAAGAAATCTACATCTCTCATTAAGTGTGGTTTTCATATGCGGTAGTGTGACTGCAGAATTGTTGCCTGTAAAATTCCCTGGTGTATTGCAAAAAACACCATACATCTAGCATACAGCTACCATACAGCTACCATACAGCTACCATGCATCAACCAAACATCTACTATATGTGCATCACACATCTACCATACATCTATCATAAATACAAGTCCATGAAATCTGTCTGGTACAGCAATCATGGTTTACCTTAATGCTTTAACGTCACCAAAACCAACTATAGGATTAACACGAAGACCAATTGTAGATTTAGTTTCCCTGCATGAAGAAAAAGCAAGCAATTGGGCCATCAGATTTTTGCTATTTTGATAGTCTTTCAAAAAACACATTCCTGCATATTTTTCTCCAAATTGAAATAATATAAATTGTACAGGGTTTTCACAAAACTATGTTGAAATTTGACTTACCAATTCATATGCTTTAATTCTTCAGAAATCACATTAAGTTCTTGGAAATTATCAGCATTGATATGAATTCCATTCTGCAAAGCAAACCCTTGATAACACAGTATAAGTTTTATGAGCAATGTTTCTCATTGCCTTCAAGAAATCATTAAAAATCTAAACACCAACTGCATCAAATTATAGTTCATTAAGTTAATTAAGTTTCAATCACGTTGCACTGGTACAGAACTTGATTAAAACACAACAAACCATTTTTACATGGTTAATTGTCACTGTTATAATAACTGCTTTAAGACAATGATAATCATTCTTACAAATCTTTTTGTACAGGAATCAATCACCTCAACCAGATATGTGTGTCAAAAGTTCTTATAGTGATAACACAGACTGAATTAAGCCATTAGAACATGAAATAATCAAACTTGTACCTACTAATTTCTGGAGTTGTTTTAGCTGGTGAGTCAAAAACGATTTTTTCAGGATCAAAACCAACATCAAGACAGTGTAGCACTTCCCCAATTGATGCACATTCAACTCCTAGACCCTTAAATTATTAAAATTATAAATTATAAAATAAAACCTGTTGCAGCAAATTTTTTTATCTGCCATCAATTAAGGCACATAAACTCAATACTCAAAGAAATTCTAAATTATATAAAAATGTAAATCACCCAAAATAATTCTTCCAAGTATAAAAAACAAGAACCTTGACCAGTCGACAACTTCAAAAAATATAAGAGGAAGCAAATTCCAAAAACGAAGGCCATCTTTCAACTTAAGATTTAAGTTAACAAAAGATGAAAACTGTGAAATGATATTTTGATTTTATTGCAAAATCATCTTCAGACCAAGTGAACTAACATAAGATTCCATGTATATATAAACCTTAGGTCCGTTTATGTTAGTTCACTTGGTCTGAAGATGATTTTGCAATAAAATCAAAATATCGCCATTTCACAGTTTTCATCTTTTGTTAACTTAAATCTTAGGTTGAAAGATGGCCTTCGTTTTCGGAATTTGCTTTCTCTTATATAAAAAACAAGATCCCATCACTTTTCCAACTATATGGTTATTAACACAGCATTACAGCAAAACTATATGACTTGCCAGCTTGACATAAGTTACCATTAATTGATGATTCACATAGGTACTATTTAAGTATATGACCAAGTGGGGCAAAATATTCACCACACTTTTCTTTGCTACACTTAATCTCTGATTAAATCTTCAGACCACTGTTATTTTCTGCAATAACTTAGTATAAAAAATTAATCTCAGTAATGATACTAGTAAGTTTTAATAGTCTGTTTCTGGACTTTAGCTATCAGCATACCACTGTAAGATCTTACCTCCTTTCTAACAATTTTGAGTATGGAGCTAACAGGATTTGCTTTTACTGCCATTGCATGTAAAAACCCTGTGTTCAGTGAAGAAAAAAACCCAGAAATATTGCTTTAATCTCTACATGAATTACAGTTAATGTTTTCTTGGGAGGATAATTGAGTGACAGTATTCTATCATTTTCATCACTGTTATTGTCATTATCATCATTACTATCAACCTCAACCTCAATCATTATTACCTTACCATTAATCTTTACCATTAACATTATCTCTATAAATATCTTCATCAATATTATCATGATTGCCATTGTTATAATTATCATCATTATTATTAACTTATTAAATATCTTTATCATTATAATCATCATCAACATGCTTATCATAGTCATCATAATTATAATTTTTATGACTATAATCATCATCAAAATCGTTATCATTATTAGCACTATTATTATCATATTAATTATCATTATCACAAGAGACTACATAGTCTGATTCCCTGGTTAAATATGACCACAAGAGAAAGAAAAGCTGGTCATAAACTATGGTTCTATATAAACTACAATTATTTAGATAAAGAAATTGAGACTTTATGCTGCCAATTTCCGCCAAGAAAATTGCGGTCTACCTAAAACTAGCTTTGTACCTGGACCAAAAGCTTGTTGAACATCCTTGAGTCCATCTTCAAACACTTTCAAGTCGTAAAACAGTCCCAGAGGTTGTGGTTCGCCATGTTTGAGGCAAATTGAAGTAGAAACACCCAGAAGACCTTGACGGATAGCTTCAGCAACTGCAACAGGAGCGGTGGCTCCTGACATATTTATGCTGAACTATTTACAACAGAAATAATGTATTTTTCGATAACAATAATTGAAAGGAAACGGCAAGAATGTAGTTTAGCGGAAGCACCTGGATGCTGACCAGCATATTGCTGGCTCAATGGTGAAGCAAAGTGAGATTTGGCGGGAAAATTTTAGGAGACACAACTCAAGGAAAAATGGGTTTATTAAAATACTATATTGACATGTATTTAGTTAGGGTTAGGGTTAGGCTTAGTACTGGTTGTAGAATAGTACGGCAAATTTTCTTTATTTTTAGTGAATTGAGTGATATCTTCGTTGACTAAGGCCAATCCACGTTCGAATGTGGTCACGGCTTCGTTTTAATTTCCCGCAGAAAGTTCATAACATTTGTTGTTGAGCCGACTGCAAAGGTCAGCGGCCAGGTGCGTCCGCTAAACTGCACTTGTACCCCACGAGGGGTCCCCCTGGGGTCGATGCGGTCGGGCACCCCACGGAGACAAATGGGAACATCTTAGTCGACAATCCATTCGTCGGACCCTATCGGTCGGAGAAACCCAAAAGGCCCATTTTAAGCAATTCAAAATGATCAGAAATAAAGGTAAACGTACGAACAGGAACCCCAAAGGGTCCTTTGTTTTTAACTTTCATTCGTAAGACTTTTTTTTACAGATGATACAACTTTACTATGAACCTGTTGATGAGTTTGCCGTCATTAAGTTAACGTTAATTTTATCTAACGGTCCTTCTATATTTCTCATGGTCCATCCTCGTGGTTAAGTTTGCTTTTATCATCAGCAGATGGTGGTCGTATCTCATATCGCTATATGTGAAGTAATGTCAGAATAATTTACCTGAAAAATTTAGTTTACATGCAGGGGGGTCGTGGCTCCGATGTTTCAGAGGTGGACAAGAGCACCATTTTTCCGACAAACACGATTTTTTCCGACACTAATTGATTAATATAAGAACACCTTCGTGAAATGTGAAGTGAGAATCAATATAATATTAATAAATTTCAGAGAAAAACATAGCTTTAGAAATTACGATACATCTTCGCAAGCAAAATTCTATCGGCCAATATGGGCCAAACCAAGCGCTGTGGGCCAAAAAGCCTAAACCTTCAGTTCATGACAGCCATATCACTTTAACCGCTTACGGTGCCAAAACATCTACGTTGTCCCTTGAAAGCTTTTGGTGTGATTTCGTACAAGTATTGAACTGAATTAAAAAGTTGGAAACTAATTACAATTTTTAAGTTACAATTAAACTCCCATTCTTGAAATATCCAGTAAATTAAATTATTTTTGTAAATTTCTGGAAATCAATACAGAGTCGTTTCTTCCATTCTCTTTCGTAACTGAGATGTGCCCCCTCAGAACACTCTATAACCAAAGAAGGAATCAGCCATAGGTAGTCCACATTTAGGTAATCACCTGAAATACATAAATGAAGTAGTAAGAGTTACATTATACGTAGTTTATTGGCAATACTCACGTAAATTAAAGATCAAATGAAACGGTTTTTCATGCGCTTCAATTTGAAGCTGGAACTACAGGAGTACATCAAATACGTCTGAGCCTTCCACATTTTTTCTGCGCCGTGAATATTTGAATTATAAATCTTTACCGTGAAATTCAAATCACAAACTTCAAACTTTTAGTTTTCAGTAAACTCCGGGTTAAATGAACATTGTTGTAGCACATCGGCTAACAATTGTTGATCCAACAATGCTAGTTTGATGAAAGTTGGCATTTCGTCAAACATTTAGCCAAACATGTGAAATGCTGCAACAAATATTGGGCCGTGTCGCCGCTTTTCCAACATTACGAGCAAACAATGTCACCCAATTTCGTACAATGTTGGAGCATGTACGGGCAACTTACAGGCAGATTTTTTAAAAAAAATCTGTAACACCAAGTTTTTTTACAGGAAAAGTCGTGCTTTTTCTCGTTTTTCAAAAAAATAGAGCATTGTGATTGGGCATTGAATTTTTAAAACTTCTACTCACGGATTGCTCGTACGCGAAGAAAAGTTTTGATGGAAAAAAACGAGGGTCATCGCAGTCATTTACGATTTAAATTCATAGGGTTAAATTAGGTTGAACAGTGATTTGAAACCATTTTAAAATGTCACTGTCGCCATTGCGACGACTTGACCGCTTTTCGAATTTATGGCATTTTATACCAAAAATGTTTTTCTACCTTTCTCGTCACCTTTCATTGTCCCCAGGAAATATTTGTTTACATTTCTTCAGACTAAAACTTGTATTCCTTCATTTTTCAAAAACGACTGTATCGAGCTGCATTGAAATTGTTATTCAATTAACGCATTCTCGTGTGGTCCATCACCTTACGTATGTGTTCTTGGGTAAAGGTGTTCTGATGTGAGTATGATTGTGCGTGACATTGGCAGAAAAAATATTTTTGAGCAATCCCTAAACATTTTGACGCATACCCAATCCCAATACACTAAGACCTGACATTTTCACTAACCTCAAAAGTATGAAATGTTTTCCGTCTAGTTTAGAACATTTGAAGTCGTCTAAGTTCTTCCTGATCATAATTTAAAAGATTTGCTTGGTTCGACCATGCAGCATATTTTGCTCCATCCATTTCAGGTGCCACCTCGTTCCCCTCGGCTAATTCGTGATTACCTCCACCAATCACCTCCTGGCACTCTGGACACACCCCCCTTTCCATCGCTCCTCCGCATTCTCCAATGGCATAAATATGTCCGTTGCGACACTTAAACCAGTGACCTTTCGTTAATCCAATGGCTTTGACGATTTCCTTTCGTTCTGCAGCGCGTTCAGTCGGGGTGAGTGCATCAACACCAAGCTTTCGGCACACATCTTCAATTACACTTGTAATTTCAGCCCGTTCAGCATCTGTCGGCGTTCGCTGGTTTGCACTAACTTCAGCGAACACTTTCTTTACACTCTCAAGACATGACTCAACATTATCAAGAGCATCTTCTTCATTAACTTTTGCTTCTATTTGCCACAACAAGTAGTGGAAACGGCAATTTAGAGAAAGGAAAAGGATGTTATCGGAAATGTCACTAACCTCTTGACTTGTTAGGATCTTTCTATCCCGCAAAAGCTTCGTTATTCCGTCTCCTTCAGTTATGAGTTTGGATGATCGCGTAACAAATTCCTCGTTGTCTGATCCTTGGAAAAAGTTTCTCCTCATTTCGTAAAGACAGGGCAGTAACTTTATCTGGTTTTCAAACGTGTTGTGTTCGTCAACGTCACCCAACATGTTCAGTCGCCATCGCAGTCGCCACTCGTCCAGAAGGGATTCCTCAGGATAGTTACTCCTAATTGCTTTAAGTTGTTCTCCCAACTCCAATCTTTTCTGTGCTAAACGCTTTTGCTCGAGCATTTTCTTTTTCTTTACTTCTTCAATATCAGCCAAGGTTTTCTTGATGATATTTCCATATCGAAAACTTCGCCTGATTGTCGTCTTGCACATTGGACACACCTTCAACTGAATTTCGTAATCCTTTTCTCCATCATTAGTGTTCTCCATCCAGTAGTCGAGGTCACTTACTTCAAACGCGTGCCCACAGTCCACAAGCTCAATGTACAAAGCATTTGGCTTGTCTTCATTTCCTAGGAAAATCGTTTGAAGTTTCTCTTTGTCACAGCGGCGACATAACTTTGGGCAAACCTCACCGCAAAGTCCAACACATCTGTGACCACATGGAAGGACTTCCGGACATCGCCTATTACATCTCTTTCGATCACACATTTCTCCGCAAAGGGCATTGCACTTGTGGTGTTCACACTTCCACAGGCAAGGCTCGCGGCATGGTGGGCAAAGTGATCCACAGCGATTTCTACAGGAACTATGGTAGCAACGATTTTCACAAATCTTCCCACAAGGTGGACAATTGCGCGTGCATGGCTCACTACATTCGTGAGAGCACACAAGAACTCGCTTGCACGGGGCTTTGCATTGGACGTGAAATGTCCCTTGATGACAGTCATGACAGTTTCCACTGCATTCGTGTCCGCAATCGAGGAGTTGTTTACACGGTGATCGGCATTGATATTTGTCCGCGTCGTCTGAGCACATCAACTCTGCTTCATGACCACATGGCAGCGTCCGGGTGAGTTTCACTGTACATGGAACATTTCTGCAGTCTTTACCGCATGCTGCTTTGTAACGGTGTCCGCACGCAAGTTCTTTCCGGCAAGGAACCTTGCACGTTATTTTAGATGAGGACATATGACATGGAATTTGCATCTCATGCCCACATGATGGGATGACCTTGGTGACTAAAGTTCTACATGGCCCACAACCTACACCATGGTGGCATTGCCGTTTGCAGAGATGCTTCAAGTCGCACAGCTCTGTTTTGCAAAGTTTCTCACAGATATAATTCTCATGATTCCGGTCACTAGGGTGGCAGAGCAGCGCACACACATGTCCACATTTCAAACGGAACTCGCATGGCGATAAGCAACCTCCTTGTGGTGCCTTTTTAAAATCGTTGGCAGAGGACGCTTGGACAATCTTGTCTTGGTGGTTTGGACAATACAAGGGAAGCGAAGAACCAATCGCAGATTTCTTTTCTAAGTGCGCCTTGACCGTTCTCCAAAGTTTGTTTTTCTCTGCCATCATCGATATGTTACCAATACAATACAAGGCTTTTTTAGCTCTGGAAAGAGCGACGCAAACTCGATTAGCTACGTTTAGAAATCCAATGTTGCCACTTTTGTTACTCCGGACCAGAGAAAGAACAACTATATCGCTTTCTTCGCCTTGGAAGTTATCCACAGAACAAATTCGAAGGCCTTCAAAAGTGGAATTTGGCATTTGCTTTCTCAAATTCAGCAACTGACCAGTGTACATAGTCAACACTGTAATATTTGTGACTTTGTAACCTTGCTTCAGTAGATAACTGCATAGAGCGGCGACGAAAGTTGCTTCGTGGTCGTTTGAATGGCTCTTAAGTTCTTCGTTGCTTGTTTCTGGAACGCTGTGGTCGATAAAATACACGCTTTTTTGAATCCCACGAATCTGATCATACGAACGTACCGAATCATGGTCGACTAGTTTAGGGTAGATGATTCGCATAACATCGGATATCTCCGGTCTCATGCGGTGTTGAGTATTCAGTGAATGGCAAGTGAGACCATTAGCCACCATCCGCTCGAAAAGGGAGACATTCAAATTGTATTTTGTCGCGAGTTCATAGACTGTGGGATTCGGCTTGAGTTGTTTGTGGTCACCAATTAATATTAAATGCTCAGTGCGACTTGAAAGAGCGGTAAGCACATGGCCTTCCAGCACCTCTGCAGCTTCTTCCACAATAACGATTTTTGGTTTTATTTCTTGAAGGGTTCTTCTGTGTTTTGCAGCTCCTGATGTAGTCATCCCAATGACATCTACATCCTTCAATATTCCCTCAATTTGGATACTCTCGACTTCGGAGATTTGTTTGGATTTCTGGTCGTGCTGGTCACGATAATGCATCAGCTCATCCCTATGGAATTTTATGTATCTATTGACCCAAGATTGGTGCAGTTCAGAGCGTTGATCTTTACTGAGACTTTTCAGGTCAACCTGATGAGTTTGGTCTATCTGTTCGTTTGAAGGAACGTTATGCACTTCTGAAGCTGATATTACCGTAAGGTCAATGGCTGGTTCTTGCATCATCTCGTCCTCTTCTTCTGACGACTCTCCGTCGTCGAGTTTGCCATGAGAAAGCAGCAGATCTTCCTCGCTATCTATCAGTTCTCCTTCTTCTAAATCGTCTAAAATACATTCCTTTTTCTTGGCAGACACACCCACATAACGAGGAGTTCCTGCAAGATTATTGCTCTCTGACGGTGATTTTCTTTTCAACGGACTTTCTGAAACATTTGCGATCATGACGTCCTCGTTCTTTGTTTCTTCATCTGTGGCTTTTCTCAGGATGTCGGTTGACGTTTGAAACTCATCTACTATTTCGCCGTCTTCTAAGTCTGAGGCAGCATGATAATCATCAACGACCTTTTGTTGGACACCTTCTCGTCCTCCTTTTTCAAATTTACAGCTGTTTCCAACGCAGGCTTCAGGTACCTGTGGACATTTATCCATGCAGCTTTCGTCTTTATGCGAAGTACTCGTAGTGCCAACTTCGTCGCCGTAATTGCTATCACTGTAACTGCCGTAATCAATATAATCATTTCTTCTTGACTCAAATGTATCCTTCATCGCCAACCACGCTTGGATAACACTCATTCGGGATTGGCATGCTGCGTGATGCCACTGGTTAATTTGTTCGAGTTCCTCGTGGTGTAGAAAGCTTAATACTTTTTCATCTTTAGGGTTATTTATCGCCTCTTCCATTGCCGACGTTTCATCTTCTATTCTATTTCTCAATTCTTTCAGCTCACTTTTTAACCTGTACCAGAGTGGCGATTGTATCGATACCTTTTTCTTTTCTTGCAAGTTAAACGGACGTAAACTCTCACTCTTGCTTCTTCCTCCGACTCTAACAACTTTCGCAGTAACTTTCAAGAGTCCTTCAAGGAACTGGTCCAGTGCATGATTCGTGTAACATACCACCAAAATTGGAGATCTCTTATTCGTTGATATGGTCTCAGAATCTTCTGCAGGCTTGCATTTGCCTTGGTACGATGCTTTCTTGTTAGTCAAAAGAGCTTTAGCAATTCGCAGTCCAACAAATGTTTTTCCTGTGCCAGGGGGCCCTTGGATAATGACAAACTCTTTTGTAAGGGCGGCTTTTACGGCGTTCAGCTGTGAAACATTAAGATCCACTTGCGATGGTGAAGGCCAAGATTCATCATCGAGAACTGAAACTGACTTTGCGATCTCGGTTTCCGCACACCGTAAGGCAACATTTAGATCATAACAACCGAGTTGAACTTGTTCTGTGGTGTCGGTGCTATCTGGAATAAACGTGCCTTGTTGACTTGCATGAACTTCAATTTCCATAGGAATGGTGCGAGCATTCCGTAAATATGCAGGTGGAAGGATGTTGGAGTTACACTCCACTAAATAACGCTGAAATGGCAGGTTGTCTTCGTTCAAGGTCTGCAGTCCCTCCAGAACATAACGGTAACTTTCAAAATACGCTGGTGACTCGATCATGAAAAATATCTTTTGTGGGGATACCGTATGCGGTTGCTCATCTGTGAAAAACTTGACTTTAAGACACCCATTTTTCAAATCTTTAACCTGGCGTTCAGCGATAGTAACGAAGTGCATCGTCCTTTGTGTTTCGCTATCAACCAAGCAATACAAAGAACCGTACTTAAAACGCTTTGAATGCTCCCAGTTTACTCGTCTCATGCGAGCAACGTCAAACGAGAGGTTATAAAGATAACCACCAGACTTGGAGTCGAGTGAATGGCCTTTTAATCGAACATTTCGGTACACATGGATACTATGTGATCGATCTCCTTCGATTCCCAAGGCTTCACGGACACCGTCACGAATGGGAGCAATGTAGTCCTCCCTCAAGAGACGAAACTGTACATCGAGATAATGATTGACATTGTCGTACCGTCCACGAACAATGTTTTTTCTCAAAAATGGTGGTTTATCTGGGAAAATATCTTCCCGCGTTGGGAATATCGGTGTGTTCCTATAATCGTCCGGGGGGATGGCGGTCGAGGATGGAGCAGTAAGCATGGTTTTTTGTCTGATGATATCGTCTCGGTGTTGCAAGAGTCTCTTGATGCTAGTAATAATTTCGTCCCATTCGCTGCTGTTGTTGTTGTTGTTGTTGTAAGTGCTGATGTCGTTGCTGTCGTTGTTGTTAATGTTCTTGCTACTGCTACTGTTGTAGTTGTCTTGGTTGTTTGCTTCAAATCGGCAGGCACACGTGTTGAGGACATCCAGGGGTAACTCTTCGTAGGAATCCGGAAAACGGTTCAACAACTCTTGGAAAAACTGCGTGATTCTTTGCAAGTGATTCAACTGCTTTTTTTTCTGGGACATTCCAACAGAAAGTTGCATTATGTATCGGTGAAGATGTTTGGTGACGAACAACGTACCTTGGAATATAGTCAATAGCTCGGCGAAGTTCTGCGTGTAAGGAGTGTCAAAAAGTTTTGATAAGATTTCCAGAATTTTCTCAATTGCTTCAGGCTTAAAATCATTCGACTGCAGGAATTCGCTTAATTCTGCGCGGTCTTTCAGCAATTCCAAAATTATTGCAGATGAATCTTTTATGCTTATCCTTGATAAGTGATCGTCGTGGCGAAAAAAGGGATTGGGTTTGCGAGATCGTTTGTTTCCATCTGGATTATTTCTCTCTCCTGGCTCACCAGAATGAACTTTCTTTGGTTTTTTACTCGGGTGACGTATGTTTGATGGTGGAGTCAATGCTCGTTTTCTGGGATTTGATGACAAATTATGATTTTCATATTGGTTTCTTGACGCAGACGTCTTCTTAAATCTTCCCTTTTTATGACTAACTGATGCATCATCTTTCCCTCGGCTTCTCTTGTTTCCATGCGAAGAACTGCGATTTCCTACATCAATAAAATTAACCAGGCTAGGCTTATTTCTCGGTTGACTTACGTTTGCTGACGAGGACAATTCTCGTGCCCCAGGATGAGATGATGAACTTTTCTTTGTGTGTTTCCTTTCCCGAGAAGATCTCTTCTCTTCTCCTTTTCGAACTCTTGTTGATATACCATCATGTCTGTCTGAAGAAACTTTTGGCATCCTTTTTTCGCTTCGATGCGAAGCGTTCCTTTTATTGTGATCATTCGAATTGTGACCCAGACGTCCTAGTGGGTGATCTGCGTATTTCGATTCTGAAGCAAAAGATGCTTTTTTTATGAGATTTGCTGATGAAGTTTGGCGTAATTTTGTCAGATGCCTTTTCGGGGTAGACCTCTTTGCACTTGCTTTTCTAGATCTGCTTAATACATCATCATCGTGGCGAAAAATAGCTCGGTTACTTTCGTTTCCTTGAAAGTCATTCGCGTTATCGAGGTAAGCAGAATTATTCTGGCTCGGCTGTCCTCTTGGTCGGCATACTTTTGTCGATGGGAACAATCCTCGTCGTCCAAAATTCGGTGATGAACTTTCCTTTCGGTGCCGTTTTGTCGACATAAACCGCTCTCCTCTCCCACTTCCTTTATTTAAAAGGCATAAATAAATTAACTTTTTAAAATATCCTTTAGACAAAGCTTTGTGCACACGAGCAAGCTCGTTTCGACGATGTTTAATTTGACGAGTTTTATTTGCTCCTCTATACAGAATAGCATCAAATGTCTTTTCATCGACAGATCTCTGCGACGAAAAGCTAACATGACACCAATGAAATAAAGAAGCTACTCAAGGTACAATATGCTCGTATGTACGCTTAAACAAATGAACTTGGCAAAGAAATAAGTCTCGGAAAACTTGGTCTTGTGTATTAGGCTTGCACGGAAGGAGACTAGGTTTAGTGTTCCTGATTTGAGTTTCTCACTTGGTTGTAATGAATTCTGGTTCAAATTTGGTAAAAAAAAATCATCACAAAATTCCTTTCCAACTTTCTTACATTCCTAACTTCCTCTACTAATTTCTTAACCTCGTGTATTTAACGCCCTGTGGTTTGCTTTTGATTATTAACAATAATCCACCAACAGCAACGCACAACATAGAACGGAAAGCTTGGAAACTATAACGTAGGAACTTAGGAATGTTCCGAGTAGTCCTTAGCATGCTGGCTGCTCAGTTACATTGCCTTTCAAACCTTTAAACAACCATTTCTGTCAGTACTGCTCTTTATATGTTCATTCATAAATCATAACGTTCAGTCAGACCAATTTACTTAAGGTCCTAACGCACAATTAGTATACTTAGACCTCGTTCACACGATAGCGGTACGAAACTGCACCGGTATGAAAATATCACGGTACGAACCTGTTCACATGATACCGGTAGAGGTACAGTTTCATTACGGTTTCACATTACGGCTTCAAATCGTTACGGTTAGCATTACGGTTTCATGCTTTTTCATACCGGTACCGTGTGAACGCAAGGCCTAACCGTAGTAATTTCGTTACGGTTTCATTTCGTACCGGTATCGTGTGAACGGAGTCTTAAACATTGCGACGCAACTAGAACCGAACGCATAAATTACGTCTTAAATCGCTCATTTGTGACTAAAACAATCAAACCTTTATTTGCCCAAGCCAAAACATTAATCCTATGTCTCCAAACATCGTCAAAGAAATTCATTTTTTGTTGTCGATTGTGGTATTTTCTTTTAGGGCAAGACGGTAAACTTCAGACAACTGATTCACCTTTTTAATTCTGGTACTTGGATCAGTGGACGACGGCCGTACAGTCGATGGTTAAAACACTAGAACTTTGTTGGGCTATCGGAATTATATGATTCACACGTCGAACTTATGTCAAATTTTAAGAATCATCAATTATAATTATAATCATCAATTATAATCATTTATATTATAATCATGTAAAATCATCAATTATTGATTGAACTTGTACAGGTTCTTACAACAATCTACCATTATAGGTTATCAACCCAGCAATATCCTTGTATAACCTTTGCTACAGATTATAACGTTTTAAAATGAGCAAGTCGGGAAAATAAGTCTTGATGAAGTCCGTGTTAGCGTTTACTTCAAAGAGTGAGTTTAGGAGCCAAACATGCCAACCGCCATGGAGAAACCTCAAATTTTACTTACTGTCGTCTGCTGAAGCACGTTTCGTTTCCTGGTATCTTGAAGAATTCTTGATCTCGTTGGGCTTTTTAAGGTTTGACGATCTTCTGTACCAAGGATTACTTTGTTCGCATTTCCTATGGTCTTGGCGTCTTCCTTCCATTGATACAGGTTCTTATATTGACGCTAATTCCTAGCAAAACCAAGACCTGCTAAGGACTATACAGTCGTAAGAAGTCTTTCTGGGATTCGAGGAACAACAACTTCTTCGTATTTTAAATCACGTGGATTGTCAGTTCCGGTTTTTCGCAGAAATGGTATGTTTCACTTTGCTTGCTTCCTTCTCTGAGGTTGGGTGTGGTCGGTTTACCCGCTGACTAGCAAGATGTCCTTGCTTGAACGATTTAATATAACCTTTTAAAAACACCATGAAAACGAAACTAAACTATGCTGCTGATATTAATTCAATTGCGAGGCTTTACCATTGATGTAGAGACCGTAGGTTAAATATGGCAATACATAAACATTTATGTATCGTTTCTTTAAGATATCTTAGATTGATTGTCCAGGCGGAAATCCTAACTTCAATATAAATAGCAATGTCCAACAAATACACGATACTTTGCAGAAGTTGTTGAGCATGGCTATTTATATTGAAGAAACATTTAACTAACTCATTAATAGATCATAAAGAAAAAAATCAAAAGAAGTTAGTGTTTAACCAGTAGCTGTCAATCAGATACACAATCGTCCAGTTTTACGTACATAAAGTTGTCTTTCAATTTGTTCGTCTCAAATGGCGTGTATCCACAAAAGTGTTGGTAAACATGGGCCTTTTGATTTATTCGTTTGATAATGATACGTTGCATTTGAGCCTGTCGGCTATGAAATTTACTAAGGCTCCCTTTCGGAGCCTTTATCAATCTTAACTTACATTATTACATAGGAAAACTGCAAAATTACATGTATACATATATATATATATATATACCAAGAAGAGTATGCAACACAAATGTCACACAGAAGGCGTAAGGTTTAAGAGCGCTCAATACCATGCGTAGAGCGTAGGCGACAGCATTTTACGGCAAAATAAATAATATATATATATATATATATATATATATATATATATGTAAATGCATATCCATGTGATAAATAATGAATGCCATGCCATATCCATCTCATAAATAATGAACTCGTGGCCATGCTCTCGCCAACGGCCTCCGTAGCTAAGTTGGCAGAGCATCGCACTAGATTCGCGGGGTCGCGGGTTCGATTCCCAGCCGGAAGGCCAAAGTTGCATTTTCGCAACAGGTCCCGGTTCGGTCTTAAAAGTCGAGGAATATGGGTACTCGATATTTCCTTCACCAATATTTCTAAACTTATATATATATATATATATATATATATATATATATATATATATATATATATGCAAGTATGTATGTATACCTTACAGGTGAAAAGTGTTTTTCACGCAATCTGATTGGTTCCTCTATCTCGGAATATCCTGCACTATCCGCCTCCGAGCAAAACAAGATGGTGTCCAGTTTTGTTTCAATTACGGAAGAACTTTTTTTAATGGAACTAAGTAGCCGTGCCAGACAATACCAAAAAAGCAACGGAATTTGGCAAGAAAGTATTCAAAGATTTGTATTTCTTTTACTATTTAGTGATAACTGCACTTAAGATGAGTTCAAAATGTTTTGTTTGCAAATGATGGGTGGGCGACAAGCTGAACGAGTTCGGTAAAATTGTTTTAAAATTTAAAAAAATATATGTGGAAACAACTATACTTCGTCGTTTCGCGGCTCGGTAAATATCCACCACTATTCACTTCCACTTCGATGAATAGTTATCTCTCCTCATCAGGAATATAGGGATATAGCCCAACAACCCTATATTACTCATGAGGAATATAGGGATATAGCCCAACAACCTCATATTCCTCATGAGGAATATAGAGATATAGCCCAACAACCTCATATTCCTCATGAGGAATATAGGGATATAGCCCAACAACCTCATATTCCTCATGAGGAATATAGAGATATAGCCCAACAACCTCATATTCCTCATGAGATATAGCCCAACAACCTCATATTCCTCATGAGGAATATAGGGATATAGCCCAACAACCTCATATTCCTCATGAGGAATATAGGGATATAGCCCAACAACCTCATATTCCTCATGAGGAATATAGAGATATAGCCCAACAACCTCATATTCCTCATGAGGAATATAGAGATATAGCCCAACAACCCCATATTCCTCATGAGGAATATAGGGATATAGCCCAACAACCCCATATTTCTCATGAGGAATATAGAGATATAGCCCAACAACCTCATATTCCTCATGAGGAGGGACTCAAGAGTTTGAAAGAAGTACTGGAAGAATATAAAGGTCAAGCTAATCTTAGAGAAAAAAACATTCCCAATGAGGATTTGCTAGATTTGGCCAGGTTTATCCTGGAGAATAATTATTTGAATTTGTTGGTAAAGTACACAAGCAAAAGTTAGGAACAACTATCAGTACTAAGTTTACACCGTCATTTGAGAATATATTTGTCGCAACTGGTAGTTAAAATGATAGGAGAATGTGATCTGGGTCCTTGGTTTTGGTGCAGGTATTTAGACGATATATTCTTTATTTGGCTGCATGGAAAGGAAAGGTTGTTTGAATTTTTTGAATATGTTAACAATTACCATGATACCATCAAGTACACCTCGGAATGGTCGGAAAGAGAATTATCATATTTGAATGTTTTGGTTATGCTTAAGAATAATCGAATTTCTACAGATGTGTATTCGAAGCAGACGGATACCCATCAATATTTAGATAGCAAGTCTTGTCATCCGACACATGTAAAGAGAGATATACCTTATGGTCAGGCATTACGGATGAGACGAATTTGTGACTCAGATGAAGTGTTTAAGGAAAGGCTTAAGGAACTTGAGGGAAATCAAGTTAAGAGAGGTTTTAAGAAGAATCTTATCGACGAACAGTTTTTCAAAACCAAAGCGAAAAGAAGGGAAGACCTGTTTTTTGAGAACATTAGAAGTAAGGCAAAAAAAAATTCTAAGAGAATTCCATTAGCAGTTAACTTTCACCCAGCGTTATCGGGGATTGGGAAAGTTAATTCGCTTTGGCCGATTTTACATACGTCGGATGGCATTAAAAAAAGTCTTCGGGGAAAAGCCGATAGTTTCTTTCAGAAGTCCTAGAAATTTACCAGAATTTGTGTTGCAGCAATAAAACCCTATTTTTACACCTCCACTTTTAGCCTAATTCATAAGCGCCCGAAAACTGGCAACTCGGTATGTCATTAATTCACCAAATAAATATCGAAACGTTAACTAGTGTACACAGCTTGTATTTTGGTAAGTTGCCTACAACAGCTTTAATCGAAGAGAAGCAATCTGGGGTTTTTTGTCAGGCAAAAAATTGGAGTCAACTATCTTTCTCCCTTTTCGAACGCAAGTCTACTCTTGAGAGGATGCGAGTGCACGTTAGAGGGTATGGTAGCGTGACAGTTAGGTTGAACCACGCAGAACGAAGTTCAAACGCATTTGTGTGTGAGTGTTTTTGGCGCTGTAATAATGGATCTACATTGGATTCATTGGATATAGAACTGGTATTTTTGTCAGAAATCTACGAAATAAGGCCTCCTTGAAATATGAACATGAGGTGAAGGTTAAGAGACAGGATTACGATCAGCATGATATCATTTACAATCACATTAAATTTGTCGAGTGGAGTCTAATTCTCGTTGACCAAGCACAACTTATCTTCTCCTGGTTCTCTTGTCTAAGATGATTATCAGTGTACGAAATCCGGTTCAAGCGCTCGAGTTACGAGAATTCAGCTATGTCTAGACAGTTTGCAGTGGGGGCCCTGAATAAGTTGGTTGAAATAAAAAGTGGTACGGAAAGCTTAACAAACGCCCGTGGAGGAAGATTACAAGAAGATGCGCACTACTTAAACGTCCTTCAAATATTGAGAAAAGATATTACGGCGTGGCTAAATGATATATATTGGATATGTAAAAAATTGACCTGACCTGGCCGGCCCCAAATTTGTACTAGCAACAGCTAAAATAATCTTACTCTTATTATATGTATATTTAAAAATATGTCGAAAGAGAAGCTCCCTACTTAAAAAAAATCAATGGTCTTATTACTCATAAAAATCTAACTTCAAACCTGGATTTGCAAATTGTTTTTTTTTTTGTCATGAAATTAGTAAGTAATGTTAAGCCCGTTTTCACCGAACACTAAACATCCATGAAACCTGGTTTATAAATCCTGTTTAAAATAAACCACACCATGTGGTAAGTACAGACACTTTTCGCGATAATCTGAACTTTGGCAATCAATCGTCGAAACTTTGCTTAAACAAACAACCTGCATGAGCAATAATCCTTGTATGATGGGACTCGAGATGACTGCCGAAAGCTATAAGCAAAGTTTTGCGACAGTCAGTTTAAAATAGGGTTATTTATAACCGAGATTAAAGCAAAAGAGATTACCACGCGTGAATGGCAATTGATCATTCTCCAAGCACCAACAAGTAGAGATGTCGGCTTGCATGTCACCCAACTTTTAAAACAAGTAAGCAAATATTGTTGGCAATTGGCAAAATGCTGCACAAGATTCGCAGGATTAGCGGCTTTTATTCCCAGTCTAAGGCCTAAAAGTTGCATTTTTCGCAGTTGGACTAGTCTGGATCTTAATGAGATTCCAACACTCGAAAATTTCTTTCATCCAATATAAATTCCATTTCACAAGTGATCGGTGGAAATGCCAAAAATTCGTAAAGTATGAAATGTGTTGTCAAATCTCACAAATAACCAAACTATGCTTTAATTACACTTCTTTTGCTGGAGTGGACTAGGCTCAAACGTCTTGCTGTGGCCGCGAAGAAAAGAATTAAATATTGACTATTTTTTGATTTCCTGAATACTTTCATTTCATCGAAACAACGTTCCAAGGGTAAATATTTAAAGTCTGATAAGCCCCTAGTCTCCTGAGCTATGGAAAGCCTCTGTTATGTTCTCATGACTCGAAAAAAACATCACTTATGTGCTCTGAAGTTCACAGACAGAACCCATTTGTGCTATCTGAATTCCGACCAGTATTAAAGATCACACAATTCCATCACATCACTCCACTGATAAGAAAACCCTAAGATGATTACAAAAATAATCTGTCAATTCGAAACTGATCGAGGTAGAAGTAGATGAGCTGCGCTTTGGGGGATTTTGTATAAAGGAATGAAATTCTACGGTAGTAGTACATAATCTTTTTGAACGAAAAAATTTGTTTCAGTAAAGGGTTTGGGAAAGAAGTCAATGGCAATGCACGAGTATTCCAGGTTACCTTCGCTAATAGAAAGATCTTACGTTTGTATTAATCATAAACGAGAGATTTAAGTGACCTAAGAGAAAGACCTAAGAATCGTCGAAATAGGTCCTGGGGCACCCACTAGAAAACAAAAAATTCTACAAAACAGTACTGAAAGACGTCCTTTAGTGGAGCTAGTCTTACTGTTCGAAGAAATGACATTTCAGTGTTAGGTATATTCTGTATTTTTGTTAAAATTGCCAATGCGTTGTTGCATGAAAGCGACGAAGAGTGACCGGAATCAGTGTAGCCGATAAAGCAAAGTAGTGTTGTCTACAGGTGGTTTACCACGTTGCAATTCTTATGTGTTTGTGCCCTCGACTGGAGCTGACGCTCACGCGAGGCAAATCCACATGTTCCAACTCCAAACACAGCTACTCTTGAGAACGTAAAGAAACACCTACATTCAAAATCTTTCCTCGTAAAAGTGCCTAGATATAGTAAAATTGGAGTAAAAGTTACTGGTACATGGATAACTTTTGAGCAATAGGGGTTGAGATTTTTTGTAGAAGCCAAGACCTAAGTGACTGTGCGTGACCACAAGAGTGCAACAGTTATTCTTGTTAAGTAAACAAAGTATTAAGCCCATTAATTGTTAATCCTATCGCTATTTTAATTTTTTCTTCACTGTATGTAATTTCGTGAACTCGGTTTAGGTTTCAATCTCTTAGAAATAGCCAAAGTGATAATAAATCATTGACAGATTTATCTAAATATCGGAAAAGCGCAAGCGCATAAGGCCACCTTTTAAACCACGGCCGTGAAAGGTGACAACGAAAGGTGTTAATGAAAGAGAAATTAAACGGATCAACAGCTTCTTTGTGTGCGGCCTGCTAATAGACAGCAGGCATAACTCTGTAAATGGCCACAGTCTAAAAATTCAAGAATTGTAAGTATCGGAAATATGTTCAACCGCAGTGCCGGAGAAAAATTATCCCGATTTCCCCGGAGATGAGAGCCGTTGTTGTTATACACGACCAAAGATGTCACTCGGACTTGTCACAAGATATCACAGCTGCAGGCGCGTTTGCTGGAAGTCAAGAACAAGAAGGAATACCAGAGTTTATTTTATCAAGCCAATAAAAGATGGTTATTGTCATCGTTGTCGATATTTGTTTCCTTAGCGTTGCAGAGCAGAAAAGCAAATTGCGGTAACAAACCGAAACACTCCTATTTTACCAATGCTGCATATCAGACCTTTCCATTTAAGTCATCAAAGTTGTTAAAGACTGAAAACAACCCGTCGCAGACTTGGAACAACAAATGGGAAGAAGGGGTACAACCATAAAAAGACTATCTGATTGAATACACCTGAATGCAGTGGCAAGCTGTATGATTTTGGCTACGTGTCTGTCGATAATCAGTGCTGCATTGCTGGCTCAGCCAACGAAACAGTCGAGTTCACTTTGTGGTAATGAACTGAAGGCATGAAGTGAATACCAACTCGTTATAGCTTTCGATGGCTGTTGAGTTAAGCAATTCCTTGTATTAAAAGACCTGATCCCTTGTCAATGTACCCCTTGATAAATAACCGGAAAATATGACAACGCCAACGGTATTAGTACTTGGCATATGGTACATGTCACCAGGATCACCAAATAAATAACCAGTCTTCACAATCGCAAACGGAAAACATGACCTCGGGCCGCAGGATATCGAAAGCTGTAGAACCTTTAATATTTTGATAGGACACACGTCCCCTCACAACGAATTTCAATCTGTGTGTTTTCTGGAATGTATTCAGTACAATGATGTATAGCATTCGAAATGAACTATTGTGCAGATGTTATCTCTTTAAAAGGTCGTTATATGTCAATCTCTTCCTCAATGCATCCCAAAAGTTAAAGAGGCATTCATGCGTGAAATCGGAGCCATGTAGGGTCAACATCTCCTCGAAGATACTCATAAAATTTTCTGTATGTTTCCAAGAAACCATTGACAGACGTAGATTATAATATTTAAAGTGGCTTATGTCACTTTCTCCTTTGCCGTGATCTCGATAAATCAACCGTGTCTTCATATCCTTCCACGACAAATTTCCTGAATAAATTCCTGTGACTAGTACGTCATGACAAGGGCCACACGTCCTTCTTTTCCGACCCATTTTCAGTCCACAGAAACTAGTGGCAGCGAAAATGACGTGGTCAAAAAAATTCCAACAACATAAGAAGTTAAAATTACCCCACAGGCGTCATAGGAGTTCTTCTCATTTTTTATCCCATTGTCCTTATATTGACGTTATGTTTGTTGTACATTATTCTTTTGCATGTGCAAACTTGGAATTATTACATACGGTACACAAGTGTATATATTGACATATAAAGATATATAAAAAATATATAAATATACATAAACACGCATACAGTACGCAAGCGTACATGGATAAATACCTCCTACCTACCTATCAACCTCCAGTATCTAATTTGCTACCTAAATATCTACCGGCCAATCCTACCTACCTACCTATCTACCTACCTACCTACCTACCTACCTACCTACCTATCTACCTACCTATCTACCTACCTACGTACATGCAAACATACAGCGTGAGTCAAAAGTAGCGCCCAGTTTCAATTAGTAGCCTGTTACAATTCTTTATTCCCTGAAGAAATGGAATAATTTAAAATAAATAATTTGAAAACGTGTCTTTCATTAATTTCTACCTTCTTGCACACTTTAATACAAACATCAAACAACAAATTGACAATCCTAAAACAGGTGTTGGGCGCTACTTTTGACTCACCCTGTATATACGTGTATACATACATATGTACACAGATACATACAAACATAGTTACATACGTTTGAGATGTACGTGATAGACACAATATGAGCGGCCGGACTGTATGGGATTTACAAGGAGAGGCGAATATATTTTTAAATACGTGCGCACCGAAATGACCATATTTACCGATTATTTTAATAACTTCAGGTATGTTCTACAAGCGATTAACAACGACAAAACCTACACGATGCAGGTAAATCCCTTCAAAAATGATTTTAATGATCGGATAATTTTTCAGATGAAACCCTTGGGAAAATACTTCCCGTACAGACTTCACACTTAGTTAATAAAATTTATCAGGAAAATACTCTACAAATAACTCTCGGAATTAATACGTCCCAAAGTTATGAAAACGACTACGAATATCCACCGTAGCAGAGTCACCATAAGCTTACGGTGCGAATCATACGATTTAAACGGTTAACGAAAATTATAAACGTTGTGGTAAATGTGTAGATGTATATACGATCAATCCATTGCCATTTTACCAACACGTTCCTTGATACTTCCTTTCATAAATACGTGTTTATAATCCCAAAAATCGGGTAAATGGATTAGTACATTAGGACCTTCTGGGGGTATCCAAAGTAACAACTTACTCTAAATCATTTTCGGAATTATTTATACATTTTTTAAATTTTTAATGACTGGGTCAACAGTCATACAAAGAAAAACATCTGAGGTTATTTTTAGTGCAATCAAAACTTGTTATGATTTGGAATCAAGATGGATTTGGGTCGAAAAATCGTCACATGCAGTTATGGTTCGAGTATGGAACAGCTTGCTTGCGCTGTAGGGTTTAACGACAGTTATGTAAAAGACAAGAGGGATTATGTCACGGCTACAATAAACAAGTAAAATCGAATTGTTTTCTTTTGGGGTTTTTTTCTTTTATGGGCTTGCCGTTTAAAAGCCCTTAAATGAAAATGGATAATAAATGAATGCATTTAGTCGATGAAAAGTGAACGAACGATTTGAAAATGCTAAAATAGTTGTCAAAAATGCCACTACAAAAGTATAGTAAATAGTCAAGAGTGCGTGATTTTGGACTCGAGTTTGTAGAAGTACGTTTCGTAATGACTAACTTTTCACCCTCAGGAACAAAATACAACAGACGCAGTAATATACGATTTATATTCATTCTTACATATACTGTACAATTATAACGACAATCTTTGTACATGAGAGTAAACTTTTACATACGAAGTGGGAAAGTTTTCTAGTACAGTGATGTCAACCGATTAAAGTGGGGAGGGGGGGGGACTGCGCCGCCATGTGCCATCGTTTTACCAGAGCAGATTCAGTTTTGAAGGATTTACACTGCGTAACACTGAACTGCGGTCTTGGTGACTTTTAACAGCTTTCTGGCCACTTACAATGTCCAAACGTAAACCCGCGCGGGCTCGGTAGTGTTCACTAATTTCGTTGTACGTTTTTGGTTGAGAACACGCACTTATCCATGGTAGCCACTTGAAGGACTCCCAAGAGCAAGAAACCAGTGGAAGTTCCTCTGTGGCTGTCCGTAGTAAGAGCTGAACAGATGAGGAGTTGTGCTTGGCAATAAATTGTTCGTTTGGTGGTACACAGGTGGTCGGTATTCAATATTATGACAGACAGACCCTTGATGAGAGAAAAAACAAAACACACCTCAAATTAATTTAAACACAGATTGGTCTACACGTTGATAGGTTTCACAGGTGGGCTATGATTTCTTGAACGACAATGACGCACAAGATAACTGGCTTTTCATGAAGGATTTTAAGTCTCAAGTTTGTTGTTTTTATTCAAGTCGCCCATCGTTTACAGTTTAAAGTCATGGGCTTAAAGTCTTTAAACAGACAAAGCTTCCGTCGGATATTTTTCAGGGGAACGCATTCTCATTAGCCACTACTTATCATATTCTTGAAGTGTTTTCCTTAATGCGCTTATCTTTCAAGTGTTAAGGTGAACTCACGGTGAAAAACCTTTGAGGTGAAGGAATCGCAAAATTCGACGCATGTTTGCATCGTACGATTTGCAGTCAACGCACAACTCTCTCACAAAACTGCATAGCAAAGCAAAATAAAACAAATTGATGTCATTTAAATCTTACTCAACGCAAATGCGGTCACGTTTTAATGTATCCCGTTTTAAGTTTCAATGCGCTTGAGTGTGTTCGTGCTTAATGAACTCACCGTGCGGTTGTGTCAAATACAAACATCTGGCGTATCTTGATAAAAAGTGAAAATGTTATGTTCACTCATCAGTATCGGTATAACATATTGATGGGTTTGCTTGATAACCCCGCGTGAACTTTGGGTTAAATTGTTAATTCCTCACACACAATCAACCTTAACCCATCATCGCTACCATGTTGAAATTCTCGCACAGTTTATACGTTAACGTTTTGTAATAATGGTTATCTAGGAACGGATTTTGGCTGTAATTTGATGATTGTCAGAAAACGTCTTTGTTTAGAGCTTTTAGAAAAATTGTTTCATGGCCGGCAGAGCCCTCTTTCACTTTAAACTCCGCACCCAATTCCATTCGGAAGGAAAAGGTTAAGTTTAAATTCCGTCCTCATATCTCATTAGCTTTGTTAAAAAATCGTCAACAATTTAAGATAGACTTTCATGATTTGTTGCACAAAGTTTTGTCAAGAGCTTCCGCAATGATTTAATCATGTTGTCTCCCTCCTTGGCGGATTGCCTGCAGTTTCAACAACCGACAGGGTAAATGCGATGAGATTCGATCCCTTAATCCTTGGATCTTGCTTAACCCTACATAACTCATAGGCGCTTATGATTTTTCCCATTAGATATTAAGAAGAATTAATAAAATGAATAATACAGATCAAAACATGGAGAGACTATTCCTCATCCTTGCTCCATAAACGTAAATAAGAACTTCTTTTTCCACTACTACATTCATGCACAAGCC
The DNA here is from genome assembly GCA_030142905.1 of Heliopora coerulea. NCBI lineage: Eukaryota > Metazoa > Cnidaria > Anthozoa > Scleralcyonacea > Helioporidae > Heliopora > Heliopora coerulea. The sequence continues at coordinate 145,965 of JASJOG010000163.1, forward strand.
GTGTATGCTGGAAGGGATGATCGGCCCCGTTTTATTGAGCGAAACAAGAAAATAACTGGGTGATAGCGTTGTTGTATAACAGTTTTGGACTTTTCATCGAAACAAATATTGTTGTTACTATTACCATTATTATTATTAAGTGAGATTGATTAGATCCTGCAGTAGAACTATCTTGTCAAATGTCTTAAAACACATTCTTGCAACTCTCAAAGAACACCTCTTAAATACACAAAGCGGTCCGATCAGCATAGAAAAGGCCGACCAAGGCTTCTGTTTGCTTTTCATCAAACATCAGATAATCATATTAACACGTACAGTAGAGTTTGTAACCTGCAATATTGTTCCACTGGGCAAATCCCATTAGATCTTTCTCACTTTTTCCCGGTGAGTCTCCTTTAGGAGATAATTTCAAACAAAAACGAGACTAACTGGCGATTTCTTTGTTACTGTGCGATATCGCAGCTTTATAAATAGTCCACAACGGTTTCACAAAATCATTTCTACGGAACTGTACTCAATATGTCAAACACAAAAGGCAAAAGTAGCAGGTTTAACGGAATGATTTTACTGTCCTGTAAATCTTCGACATGTTTACTTTGAGAAATTATCCAACTGTTCACGATGCATCTGTGTTATCTACAGAGGAAGCCAAGGATCCCGTTTAAAACTCCTGCTAATTATTGTTAGCTTTCTATTTCCACCTTCAAACAACGAGGAAATGTACCTTGGCGTAAACTCTGCGAGACAATATCAACTTGTCATAGCTTTTCCGAGACAGCATTTAACTTGATAAAACTTGCAATAAAAAAAAAAGTGTTTTCCCTAGACCAAGTACATGCATGATTAAGTCAAACTACTGAAGAAAATGTACTACACTCATTCAAAACTAAACAGAAACGGGAGAGAATGAGGTTGTTTTTTGTTATGACATATTAAAATCACGTCGAAGCAAGTGGACCCACGAGAGCGGTAAAATAATACGGCAAATGATGCCAATATAAACTGACAGTTATATCAGATCTCACACGAGAAGCGATGAAAGGTCTTTGTGGATGAAACGATGTCTTGAATACATCTGCGCGACTTTAAGAACGACATTCTAGGTCTGTTTAGAAGAATACGAGGCACTTCTTGAAATGAAAATGATGCTGGATTTGGGTACGGTTTCCCTTTGCCCGAATATGCTTCGGTGTGTCATCGTTCAATATCTAAATCGGGTGTCTTAATTTTTGATCGGCGTGGGTGGGTTACATTAACGATTTAGTGAGAATCTCTTGATAAATACTAACTAGTTAAGTATTTGCTGATACGTTTCCTTGGTTATCATTTAATCAATGGAAGTCGAGGTTGTGGATAAAAAAATGTGCAGTGTGAACATTTAGATCACAGATGATAAGTAATTAACTCATGTTCGACAGTTCGCTTATCTGGTTTAACAAATTGTGTAGCTTCTGTTTACTGAAAGGTGTGCGCACGGAGGCTCACTCCTTGTCTTTGTGTAAACAGGTAAACAATTTAAAAGCTATCTGCGAAATACAAAAGCGCACTAAAACGAGATATCAAGTTTTGATTATGATTACTTTGACGCACCATCATTTTGAGGAAACGTTACTTTTCAAAACAGCCATCCCAAATGCGCATTTATCTACGCTTGCCGTGTAGAAATCCCCAAGTGCTTTGTTAATGCCTCTCATGGCTCTGAATACTTAAAGCCGTTTGCGAACACGTTGCACAACTTACAAAAAGTCTTCTCATTTTGCTTACCTTGTGGTTGAAACTCTGAACGTTCTTGACGTTTGGGCCCCTTTTCTCCGAGAATACTTGAGATTGAAAATGAACTGTTAAAAGTCGTTGACGAATGCTGACCCAGTTGCTGTGAGCTCGTAAGGCTCTCTACACCTGTTCTCTGCGCCCTCGCCTTCTCCGTATCACTTGATTGAGTTGACTCGTCATCGGACGCGACAATATACTCAACTATTTCTTGTTTAACTTTGTCCTTTCCCTTTGGACGTCGCCTGCGCCGTCTTCTGAAGCTTCCGTCCTCTTGCAGGTAATCATTTAGAGAGCTTATGGTCCAGTAGTTATCCTTGCCCCACGGACGGCTGGGGTCTTTCAGAATCTTTGTAAAGCATTTGTTGTAGGAGAGGTTGTGTCGAACGGAGTTACGCCAGCCTTTGTAGGCGCCTTGGAAGAAACTGTAGTGCTTGACGAGGTAGTCGTTGATCTCGGAGAGTGTTAGGCGCTTCTCGGGAGACTTGAGTATGGCCGTCGCGATGAGAGCAATGTACGAGTGTGGTGGTTTGTCGTTTGTTGTCTTTGCCAGAGATGGTTTTCGCTTGGCCACTCCAGACATTATATATTCGTGATTTGTTTTGATTTGTTTTCCGTGTGATTTGTCTCAAAACAATATCTCAAGCCAAGATTGTTTGAGCCCCTGGGTAGTTTGTGCAGGATAGAGGTCCTCTCTTACGAAAAAACGAACGCAGGTAGTCCGGACTCACTTCACCTCGACACCGTGAAAGCAACTGATGAGAAACACCACCCACATTGCTTGCTTTTGAACGGTGTGTATTAAGCCATGATCACATCAATTGTACAATTAAATCTTGATAAATGAAATTAATTGGCCCGTTCAGCGAAATGTTTCGGTCTGGCCTCAGGGGGTTTGATAACAAATACAATGGGTATACTTGGTGCCCGCCCATTGCAACCGTTTGCGGGAAGTGTATAATTGTATTAGGAATTAGCGGGGATAAGAACTGTCCATTAAGATAAGAAGCACTCGGATAAGCAGAGTCCTATTTTAAAATGTGATGGACTGACGTCTCATCGCGGTTGACAAGAAACGATGTCACCGCGGTCAAAAAACAAGACGCATCGAATTCTAATCCACATCTCTTCTGCTGTGTATCCGTTAGGCCATGTCATACGGGAACGGTTATTCAATTAGTAAAACTAGCATGCCAGGCTAGGGCTAGCTCTCAACGAGGAAGTTTTAATGTTACCAAATGGAGTGGATTACACAGGCCAGACCGAGATAACCGAAAAGGTCTAAAATTGCGTCATGTGCGAGATGAGCACAAGTCTTGCGCCGATCTCTTCTTACCTGCGCAGAAAACTTCAGAACTACTTTAAAAACAATTAGTGGGAAAAAAAAAACTCATAAAGAAAACGATTTAATAAACGCAGTCTAGTTGTCAAGTAAACACGATTGAAATCAATAGAGTGCGATTTAAGAAAACAATTCGGTCACGGAAATTAAAAAAGGTTTGATGCGATAAAAAGCGAACGTCCACGCATCCGGGAAAGCTATGCGAATTCGTTTGAACTTCAACAATGGTTTGAACTTCAACAATGGTTAACGGCACCCGCAATCATTCTTCTGAAGGTTGTTGACGCAAGAGCACTTGTATTGACAAATATTTCTGCTGTGTTAATGCACAGAATCTTCAAATTTGTGAACTAATGACCCCTATGAAATGTAGTTCATGTCGTGAAACTACTCACATTGAACAACTCATCGTCAAGTGACCGGAAAACAGTTTTAACTCCGACGGCTCATTAGGCGCGCTTTGTGTACAGCCAACTAAAATCTTAATGAATATTACAGACATCAAATACAAACAAGTATATTTAGCGTTTAAATCTGAGGTCGATGCAACTTCCTAGGCAGATTGAGTTACAAACCCACGCATACTGGCTATGGCCCAGCACACGTCATTTCGTTCAGTTGGTTGCTTATTATTTAGCGCAAGTTAGAGTGAAGGGAAATCTTATGAAACCTCTAGAAAGTGATTAAAAAATAAACCCGATTATAACCCGAGACTTCCGTAAAACAACGACCGTCCCAAGTAAATCGAATAGTCGCCCAACATTTTAAACTGGCGCAGCCTTATATACAGTCGCCGGTCCGGTCAAAATAGCGCAGTCAGCGGAAAGTTTGAGAGTAGAGGCAATCGTGACTGTTTAGCGATAACGAACCGGCTAGCTTTGTCTACGCTTTGCAGTTCTTTCCTATACCGACGAGATCGTGCGAGTGTTTTGATTGTTATAAGAGGTTCTAACATAAATAATAATAAACCAAGCCGTCAATTACTCTTTCGTGACTTTGCTTGATGGACCGATGGTTGTAGGTGCCGCACAGCGATCGCCGCCCTATTATGTACCTAAGAATAATAACACAAACAAAACATCGGATTATGGCATTAGTATATTTTCCTTTCGATTGTTCGGTAGGTCGTTTTGTAAAGTAAACGTTAAAGCTCCTGCGGTATACAGTCTGAAGAGTAAACCCGTGCTGAGATTCAACGTCAAACTACCATCAGTTCTGCGTTGTTCAAGCGCGGTGTGGGCACAGTTCACACACAAACAGCTAGAGCCAGCGCAAGAAGATCCAACCTTGACCAGGCAGATTGAGTTACAGATAAATTAAACAAATTAGTCCACGACTTCTCACCGAACTAAAGTTTGTTTTTCGTGGTGCAAAAGCAGGCTGAAGGTCTACGAATGACATCGAATTCAACTCCTTCCGGCTTCACCCGAACGTTTTTGCTTTCTTGTTTCCGATGTTCCGACTCAGAGAGATTAATTATATGCCATCACGAATAAAAACGAGACATGTTCAAGTGCGTGAATCATAATAAGGAATTGTGGTCATTTCCAAGCCTCATCCTTTCCAGTGATCCCATACTTAACATATCCGCCTCTTCTTAATTTTTTCAAGCGTGTGTCATAAACAACTGCTTAAGTAGGGATGTGGATTCCTAAAATATATCGTGACAAAAAGGTACAAAGTAGAGAAAACAAGACAATATGAAGAGAGCCCATCTTTTCTCAACCGTAAAATAACCCGATAACGAAATCAATTTATGCAATGTGTTGAGTATAGAAAATGTTTCTTTCTTCTTGTGCCACGAGTGGCGTTCACTCGAATCGTCATTTTGTTTTGTTTTCCATTTTCATTTCTCCTTTCGCACATTTTTTCTTATTCGGGTACTAATTCCCTTCACGGTTTTAATTTGTTTACAAAATACAAGTTCACGCCCGTCCACTACTCAAGTGAATGTGAAAAACAAATACCACTGCAGTGACGGAGGTTCTTTTCTAAGAAACGGGGTGATCAATCATTTAGAAACAGACAGCTCAAACATGGACAGGTTTGAAAGATACTAATGTAACCAAAATGATTAGAAAAGGCAACAAACAAGACAAAACTTCCTCTCGAATGTTGGAAAAAGCTCTGTTTCGAGTTGTTTCTTAGACCCCGTTCACACGATACCGGTACGAAACTGCACCGGTATCAAAACATCACGGTACGAACCTGTTCACACGATTACGGTTTCACATTACGGTTTCAAATGGTTACGGTTAGCATTACGGTTTCATGCTTTTTCATACCGGTATCGTGTGAACACAAGGCCTAATTTCGTTACGGTTTCATTTCGTACCGGTATCGTGTGAACGGGGTCTTAACCCGCTACCTTGGTATTTTAACAAGGCAATACAGTAATACTCGAGTCGAAGTGAACAAGATAAAGCACTTTGAAAAGGGAAATTGGACAAGTGCATCTCCTAACATTGATGTCTCACGTCGAGGTATCTGCAAGCATTTACATAGTTGACTAACCACCAATTTCTAGCAAAAAGACACATGTAAACCCTAACAGTCGCGTATGAATTAATCACACACGACGTTCAGGACAATCAAAATAAACAAATGAAGGTCGGAAGCTATCAAACTGAATATTATATTCTATTGCCCTGAAAACCATACGCTGACGTAGCGGGTATCTATGTTTGGGGTATCACAAAACAATTGTCGTTTTTCAGCCATACTTTAAGACTGGATGCAGCAATGAACCGCCCATGAAAGTTTGTTTTTCTACCGCTCTTTTTCATATTCTTTACAAGGCGTGACACTCCACAGACCACAACTATGACATGTTTGTGGAAGTTGATCGTCCAGGTTAGTGTAGTCTTGAGAAAGACTGTTGGTGGAAGTGACTGACGTTTCGACAGCTTTGGCGGCGGTCATCTTCAGAGACCACAACTATGTTCTTCAAAGAAAGTCGGTAAGAGTGAATCTATCGACTCAGCTTGACGCGTACGGCGCCCAAAACTGAATCTGGTTTTCATTTTGAATTAGATTTGCGGGAATACTGCTCTTGCGAACTCATGTTCGGAGAAATACCACGATGTTTCAAAACCTGAGGATATCAAACTGCCTAAAACTGATTTAACATAGATCTCCTTTGAGCTCAACATCGATAAACTTGCGAATGGAATCTCCGCGCTTGCTAAAGCAAATCCTGTTTGGTAGAATCGTGATCCAGTTGGGTAAGAGGGGTCAATCTAGCGCATTCGGACTTGGGCGGACCCCAACACTCAAGGAGTGCACTAACAAGCAACAGTCCCGTTCCGCGTCTGACTCAGTCATTCAAATTACCCGAGTCCCACAATTGCGTTGGTCTGTTAAGGTTTGCCGCGAGACTGCGCTACTGAAGACTCCTCTATCGACAATTCATCTGATATTTCCAGCTGGAAATAGATGTTAACAAATGCAGCACAGATACCAAACTTTGGCAAAGTTGAGTAAGTCGTACTCTTGTTTTCGATACAAACTCCTGGAGCATGCTGAGCTCGGTTTTGCGGTGTAAGTAAAGACGCAACACGGACCATGTGAATAAAACGGCTGAAAATTGTCAAGAAACACTGCATTGTTTTTACGTATCCCAATGAGTGTTCATAAACTGTATTTTTAGCCTGCCCACGGGGAGTTCTTTGATCTTGGCGAGATGAGAGCGTTATCTTGGTAACGGCGAACTTGACAAGCTCAGTATGCAGAAAAAAACTACACAAATTAAGCAGAAATGGTGCGAAAATACATTTGTTATGGTCCTAAAGCGAGTAGAGGTATTTGTCAGACTCAAGTTCAAGCGCAGGCCGAAAGTACACGAATCAAAAAGAAACATATTGAAAACAGAAAATTAGCAAATCGGTGATTTTAATGCAACAGTTTTTCTCATTGGAACTTGTTTTGACGTCTTCATAGGCTTCGTACCAGGTCACAGCCAAATATACAGGTCCATATATCTTTGAAATGGATTTGAGCAGTCGTGTATTTGCCATATATCTTTGAAATGTATTTGAGCCGTCGTTGTGTATTTCTTCGCAGGTGAACTCAACTTACACGATGGTACATGGGCGTTAGCATTGTCTCACTGGATCATGTGAATGCAAGGGATACTTTCTGTGTTGAAGCTTGCTGATCAGTAAAGAACACATTAACATTGCATTTAGTCCATGGGTTTTTACAGTAAAATAGTATTTGGCCCCCGCAAATGTTTTCCCTTCCTGCGCAGACGTTAAAATTTGAGGGAAGTAAACTGATCACGTAGCCTTTCCAACGACGCTGCGTATGGCTACCAGATTTGTTTCAATGTCTAAATCACAGAAGGTTTAAATTATTTAATCACAGACTTTCGCTTGTCATCTAATTACGATACATTTTGTTATTTTTGGGGTGTGCTACAATTAAGTGATGAAACATACATCACTAATAACTGAGACCTTGAGAAAAGTGTTTATTGTTTTACCACAAATTCAAGTTAAATATTCTTGATTTGATATTTTTCACTACGGCAGACATATTCTTCCAACTCTGCATTTTAACTATACGTATTTTAATACATTATTCTCTACTTGACATTAATGAGTTCATTACAAGTCAATCAGACGCTTTCAACTCTTTGCCGCTGAAAACGTGACCTTGTTCAGTAGAAATGGGCCAAGTTAGGCCACCACTACGAATCTGGAGGGGTGCAGGGTTAACGTAAGGTATCCCATTGATTTTAGACAAATGCAGTAATATTTTAAAACTGTACATTTTACTTTGTGTCAACACCGGTACACAGTCATAAATATTCTTCAGGACAGGATAAGGCGGACTTGGCAAAGCGACAATTTATTTTCGCATTTGACTGGTCCGCTAAACGTTTAACATGAAATCGGTTTTAAAAAGGCTAATAGAAGAGCAATTTTCATTTCCTATTGCATATTCCGATAACAAAAGACGAAAAATTGATTGGATTACAACGCCAACAAAAGAATCTGCCAACCCACAGCCAGAAAATACAAATGACGAGTTTACTGTTTTCGCAGGAGTTCTCAGTTACAGCATAAACTGATGAAGACACGACCAGAAACATCCGAGTTTTTTATCTTTGTATGAATTAAGAACTAATGGCTTCTTTCAAGGAAGATATCACGCAAGTTCTTGATTGCCACCAAGAGAGCTACATCTGGCACGAATTTAGACCTCGTTATCAAATGATGAGACACCGGACATCGATCAAGACAGTTCAAGATTGATTTAACTCAAAGATATCCCCGCAGAACCCACTGGTTTAACCTCGAGCCATGCATGGTCTGACGTCCAACGTCTTTAGACAACAACGATAAATCGTTCCTGGATCTGACTTTGTTCGAGCATTTTTCTTTTAGTCGAGTTTTCCTACAAATTTCATCCAATTTCTAATTCCATAGAACATTTGGACCAGCATGAATTAACAAATGGTCTAACGATGTCGGATTCAATAAGTTTGATAAAACAGCGATTTTGTCGTGGTAGCAAACTTAAACATGGTTTTCAAATACGTTGATACCATGGTGATTGGTAATTTACGATAAATTAAGAGAAAATGAAGATGAAATATATGCACTAAAGAGGTATACACAGTTACTAAAGACAAACGTCCCTACAGTCTTTGCTAATTGTGTACACCTCTTTAGTGCGTATATTTCATCTTCATTTTCTCTTACTTTATCGTAAATTACCAATCACCATGGCATCAACGTATTTGAAAACTGAATTTTGATAAACGTTGCCCATTGAAGGACGCTGACTGGTTCAATAAATTAGATTCATAGTAACTGGTTTGGGAAGAGAGTTCGCGACCTTACACTTCAATCTAGAACTTATATCTTCATAACGTTCATGTTTGTTTGTCATTTTTCAACCGATTATTCTTTAAATCTGCGAGTCTGTGTACGCTTTTTTTTTGAGTATTTGTTAGTTTCAGGGAGTTTTTAATTTCATTTTTTTTGTTTTTTGTTTTGTTTTTGTTTTCTACGTGCGAAGCATATGAAAACGGATTGGCACAAGAGGCCGGACCAATGTTTTCATTTCCTTTGTCTCCTACAAGACCTATTCATGCTAATTCTAATACTTTGGACAAAAAAAACTTAAGGGGAGACACCGTATTGCCTACTAATAACTATTGCTCGAGTTCATGCCAATCAAACTTTCAAAAATGAACTCAAGGTTGTGAACCTTATGAAAACATCAAACAAAAAGGAAGGAATATGAAGTACTAATATTGTACCAAAAGAATGGCTGTAACTAACATGTCGTAAAAGAAGTAAGGGCACGAACTACTCCTCTTACCACATCGCACTTCGAACAGGAAGTATCGGTGTGAACAACTTTATCATACCAAAAGTAAAGGTATAAAATGCTGTCGTACTAAGAGTGCGGGTGATAACTGAAGTATCGCACTAAAAGTTAGGGGTATAACTACTATATGGAACCATTGATAAGTGCAGAACGAACTGCTGTGTCGTGACGAAGGGCACAAAAAACTTCATGAAAGTTGGTCGAGTTTCCAGAGCATGTTTTGATTGACAGTAATCGAACTTAAAAGTATAAATTATGGAATCGTGCTAAGAGGGAGTGATTTCATCTGTTACATGAAATAGATATTAAAAGGTTTCTTGTATCGCAACTAAAGATTTAAATTACTTTATGGTAATTAAAGTTAGGGCATGACCTCCACAGTTGATTTTCACGATAAAACAGCTGATTCACCTACCCCATCGTGCCTCAGGTGCTCAATTCAAGCGCCAGCACACACCAAGAAAGTAGTTTTGAGTTATATAAATGCAAACTGCCAAGACTGATTACTCCCTCAATTCTTCACCTGAAAACGGAAATAACAAATCGTGAACGGATTTTAGCGCAATGCGTGGAATGCTTTAAGTACAAGTACGTCAAACGGTTCCAAATTTTCAAAGGTTAATGCACTTAATGTTAGTAATCCGCCGGCCAATGCTATCGAACAGACGTGTAACGGGCAACGACGTTCGTGTATGTTTTACCGGGCTGAAGTGGGACGCGGAAAAGGCTGTTGCTGTACTTTGAGCTCATGCACCGAAAACAAAATCGTAATAGTTTATGAAGGATAGCTGCCAAGTTAAACAGGCAGATACCTGTCGGTTTAGTGGTAAATTTTCAATTGTTACTTTATTAGGAACAAACGTAGCAGTCGTGACTCCTTCGTTATAGTGAGAGGCACTCCATCTGACCCCATATGCGACTAAAGTTGACGACCTCATCACGCAACCCCAGCCTCCTCAAATGATCGCACAAAATGAATGTGAGATTGGTGAGAAACGTTAAACATAATTACTGTCAAAGACGTACTGTTTCTTTGGGTTGATGGACTTTCGACAAACGTTATTTCATACCTAAGAAGGCATCCAAGGTCACATTTATGTTCTTAAATCCATTTCTCGTACCCTATACTGTGTCGTTGTTATTGAAAGAAACTTATACGATTAAATTGTAGCGTCTTACGAGCTGTTGCAAATGGAATTGATACAATTGGATTTTTACCCACCTAATTCGTTCACCGCACCCCTCATGCAAGCTTATAATGATTATATTTGGATTCTTAAGCCTGACCGTTCACAACAACCGACAAAAATAGAGCAAAAAAAAAGCAACTGATTGAACTTACTCACTGTGGGTGGAATTTCGAGCCACATTACACAAAAGCAAACTGGATTTGATTTTTGATAGTTTTTCACTGTTTTACTGAAGTCGTTGAACGAATGTAAAGCAAGCATAAAGGTCTTGATCATTTTTCACGTTGTGTATCTTCAATTTCGGACAATGCCAAGACTAAATCTCTGCTTAGCAGTTCCTGTCTTCGCAACTCATCAGGACCACCACAGTTGAAATGGTTAACCCAAAGGGTTATATTAAGTAAAAAGGGTTAAACAGCGGTAACGTTGACACTTCAAGGATAAAACCAGTCAAGCAAACCGAGCTTCAACTCTGTTTTAGATTGCTCCAGTGGCATAGACTGCGGCACATGAATGAAATATGAATGACGGTATGAAACATCGAACAATTTTTACGTTGTCGAAGGTCTATTTCCGAAACTAAACGTGGCTTTGCAAGACCTTTGTGTGGGTTTAAGATAGGTCATATTTTTGCACTACAAATAATGCCACTTATTTGCCTGGTGAATCACGTTGGTTCAAGCTTCGAGCCTGTTCCGCCTTACACCCCCCTGCCCCCAAACTCATCTCCTTTGCTAAAAATATACAACATTCCAATTGAAATTTCGCAACGCCGATTTATGAACATTTCCAGTATGTTTTTCCTTGCAGTCTTGCTGTGTACGTCTAGAACTAATCATGAGCTATAAACTATACCGGAAGCAACGATTTATGTGCGAATTTAAAGAGGCTTTAAAAAACAGACCACTCAGCGACGGCTTGTTTAAGGAAAAGAAGTGCCGAGACATTACAGGCGCCACAGAAGGAGTCATTATAGGAAAGACAGCACGCAGTGCAGTCGAGAAAGAAATTAGAGTATCGATTCTTTCATTCTGATAGTAAATAACGAGCAAAATAATCAAGTTACTTTAAGGTACTTAAGTTCTCACTAGGGATATTTTTTATGAGAGAAACACGGGCTACAAGTACATAGAACACGGCCCACTTAACACACGAACTAACCTCGAACAAGAGTCGTGCGTGTTGCCCGAGACGAGGTTGGTGTCAGACGTAAACATAGTTTTCGTTCCCCTTGCACGACCTTGCAGGTGTCATACCTAAGGTGCTTGTTATGTATGCCGCGTCTTCTCTTGTATAGGGTAAATTAACGTAGAAAACACCATAAAATCACTGTGCGGAATATTAATTCTGTCTGATATATTAATAAAAACACGCACTGCTTGCAAGGATGATGAGGCTCAGCAAGCCTTCGGCCTGCTAACACGAGTCCCTGCTGCGGCAACGTTGATTTACATTTCTATATTGTTGAACTCCAAGTAATGATAATGGAACTGCTACTGTATTGTATTACATTGTATTGTTTTTCACTAATGATGAAATGATACTAGCGCGCGTGAAGCCGTAAACTGTCGACGGTACCTCAAAAAGAAAAAAGCCGCTCCATTAAGTTCTTTTTTAAAAACCAGCGTCATGTTGCTGGAGATGGTAGAATAACTTTCCAACGGAGGGGAAGAGGCTAAAGTACCACATACAGGCCCGACAATGAGGGTGTTGCGCAGTTAAAAAAACAACCACGGAAAATCCCAGACAAAATCTTACCCAAAACCGCAGGGGCTACGAAATGGCGCCGGCGGCGACAGTCTGATTGAAAACAGGAGAAAATGAGTCAAAACACTGAGAAAAATAAAAAACGGGTTGAAAAACTGCTGAAAAAACCCCCCTCTGAAACTCAGTTGTAATTTGTAAAACAAAACTTCATTAAAACTTTCCCGGATGTTTTCACAATTCATTATAATCAGTTTTCAAGATTACTTTCTGCATATTCATTCAAACATGCACACACTCATCCCACTAGCGTGACTAATTATATGTTGGTGTGAACTAACCCACACGGTTATATAATGGCTTCCAAATGATCAGCAAGATTTATCACCACACTTTTATTAAAATCCCAAGGAAGCAATTACTAGAATAGAAGAGAGGACATTATGAGACTACTCCCAACTTTATAGACGTATAATCTTTAGCGCTGGTTCGGGGTTTTTCGTTTTCTTTTTTTTTTTAATTTATTTTTTTTATTTTTTCGTTTAGTACAGTACTTAAAATTTACTTCAATTTTTTTTTCTGAAACTAGCCAGGCCATGAAGTTACGCCGAATTTAGTACTAAGAATGTTCGTCCGTGAGAAAAAAAGATAAGCCAACGAGGAGACTGAAGACGCAATTCGCCCCGTCTCGCATGTAAAGTAAAAAACAGTATATAAAAACTTGACATACTATCTAAACATCTCTCCCTTAAATATTATAACAAGTGTGGTTTTAGCTATTGACATCCTTCCTTCCTTCCTTCCTTGCGAAGCAAATTGTCCATTATACAGTCACAAAAGCCACAGTCCCTCCCCGAATTAAAACCATTACCCCTTGAAGTCAATTTAAAAAAAACATCACTTAATTTTCCAAATGTTAGATTTGACGGAACTACGTTTGATATGACGAATAAATACTGAGGGCACTTTCACTTTGCAGAAATGTGCTCTCAAAATGCAGAAAAATACTACTTCATACACCAACGGATTCATAATTCCGCAGGTGAGCACACCCCCCCCCAAAAAAAACCTGTTTCAGAGAATACTTGTCTTCACTTTGATTATTCAAGGGCAGTACTTCTAGGCTTGGAAAGATTTGTTGAGTTGGAGAAATTTTTCATTTAAAAACGATTTTCACAGCAGTTGAAAAATGTAAAAGGAAACTAACGAATATGAAAATAAAAAACAAAAAATCCGAAAAAAATCTATGAAAATTGAAGGAATATTGTTACAATATTTGGGTTCATCATATATGAAATACAGATACACAACTATAAGCCTTCATTCTCTTCTGGAAGGAGTGAGGATAATTGGGAACTGGGTGCTAATTTTAGGGGGTATTTTTCTCATATTATCCATGAATGTTATTCATGAATTTACTGTTACCTATTCATAATTATGAAAGTTTTCATTAATGAGGAATTACCCAACTCTGTTTTAAACAAATGCCATAAGGGGCCTTTGCCACAATGGGGACTTATCCACCAACCATACATAAATTTGTTTTCTCAAATCTCATTAGCCATTAACATTAATTAAACTTCCATTTCATTCACAATGTTAGCACTTTGATTAGTAAAGTTAATATTAACTTCAATGACATTTACACTCTGAGTAAAAAAACCTTGAAATCATTTGAAAACCTTTAGTAAATTGTATCATTTAAGCACATTCAACAATCATGATGCTAGATATAGTGGTAGAATGACAGCAAGATAAACATTAAAAACCTATGTCAAAAATATAGTCTTTCATTATAGTACTTCACATTAATAACATAGCATTCAACTGGAGTCTTAAAATCTTAGAGTGACCAATATTTCCTGAAATTAATACAAATACATAACATGAAACAGAGTAGTGAGGACAAAGCTATCACTAACTGGTTGCAGCTGTTCATAGAGGTAGTTTATGCTTTCCAGCATAAGCTTCTTTGTTTCCCAGAACATAGTTTTGCTAGTACAACTTTGTCATGCAAATAGGGCCACTTGATCAACCACTGACTTTGTCAATGGCACATTCCCAGTGTACCACCGGCAGATCCAGTGCACTTGAGCCAAACGCATAAAATTATAATTTCATATTATGCACCAAAGCTGTCAACTTGCTCCCTAAGAGGACTAGGACTAGGGTTAAAAAGTAATCCACCCATTATACTACTTCTTGGTGTGTATGAATCCAAACTTAATCTATAAATTTAGAAAAATTTCAAAAGGATGCCAAGAATAGGAATCCCCCCCCCCACTCCGAATTAGTTTTTCAAGGTAGGAAAGCAAGACATTGTGACTACAGCATAACTTTTTACTCACCTATGGAAAGATGTAGTATTTCTCACATATACATAACATGTAACCTTAAGTTACTCATCAAAGTGACAAAGTATAATGAAATTGATTTGAAATAGATGTAGAACTAGCAAGCAACCTTGCAAACTTATTTTATCCTTTCAACCTGTTTATATGAACATGAAACAAAGCTTCACTGTCAAAAACCATTAGTAGATATGTCAGGTCATATTTAGTAATTTAAAGTGGTGCACTACAAAGTCAAGAGTCTACATGTTTATCAAATGTTCAAGCTATCAAAGGTTGGCAGAGTAATTATTTTTAGAGTGGCAAAGGAGGAATGATATTAAAGTCAGAACTTCTAAAAATATATTGGGATTTAAGTAAGCTAAAAATTCGAAACAGGATGACTCAGGGATAAAGTTTCACGTTCAAGGGAAACCCCGAGATAACCACTTTCAGATTCACTTTCAACTTCTATCCACCCACGTATTATGTCTACGGCAAAAATAGAACACAGGAAGGAGATATCCATGTAACTTTAAGAGTCAGTAAGTTAAAGCCAAGAAGCCAACAAGGCAAAGGCAAGAATATGCTTGTAGGTAACTCCAACCACAAACACACAAACATACCATTCTTATTTGGTCAACACATGACCGCCATTTCGCTTGATCAGTTTAATCGTACTGTTCCTTCTTTGAGTCAAAGCCACTCAATACAGGTTGAATAATCTTAGAGTTAAAGCGACTGCAAACGAAAAACGTCAATAAGGTTGTTATGAAAAAGAATAAACCAGTTAAACCTTATCGAACAGTGCATATCAAAGAATCTTTATGACCAGGATCGGTCATCCATTGTGTCTAAGTCCCGCCCACCATTTTCCAAATACGGAATTGGTACCGAACAAGTTCTTAACTTGTTGGGACTTGCCCTGAATAAATGAACTGAACTTTGACTGGGAATAACCCTTCATACAACTTGCTTGGGGATTCAACCAATCAAAACAGGCCCTGTAGGATAACATAACGTAATATATTGGTTGAACTTGTAAACCCAAATTGTTTGTCATTGAGACGACAGTAACATTTCGACGATGGAGGGCTTCAGGCCAGGTAGTGTCGAAGAGTTTCTACAGCATTTAGGCTTGTTCCATCGCAATAATTTATTACGAGGTCAAGGTTACGAAAATCTAGGAGACTTCTTTCTGCTTTCTACGGAAGACTTATCTAGTTTCATGGATGAACAAGAAATAGTAGCAATTCTGTCTGCCGGTAAGTTTGTGTCTATAATTGTGGCGGTTCTGGCAGCCACGCTAATAATTTTCGAAGTTTGACGATAACCAACAATCCGTCGACTGCATACATGCTACTGATAGAGTTTTTGATCGAAGTGATCCTTTGTCAATAATATTTAAATATCTGGTAGCCGTATCTCAGTTATTTGGTAATTACCATGTAAACAAAGTTACGCATTCCCGCCAAACAAGCGATCAAGACGGAAGAAGACTGTCCCTACTTATGAATATACTGACTTGAAGACCACCATAGAAGCCTCGTACTGTACTAAACAATTTCGAACAAACGCAACAGAGTTGGTCATACTTCAACTAAGAAGGGGCATTCTGTGAATATGAAGGCTTAATCTTTACTAAATTCATCAGATTTCTCAACTTGTAATACCACTGGTGAAACACCGCAGGCACCATCTCCTATAACGAAAGCTGTTTGTTGCATAGATTTTCTCTGGGCCACGAACTATTGTAGACTATTGAACGATTGTAGAACCATTTAAATGAATATGTCGATATGATCATCAACGTTGTCATGTTTCATCCTTGTTGATTCTAATCATATTGAAGTAAAAGGCTTGTACCTCGGAGTATCAGAACAGAATCGTCGAACGTTGATGAACACTGACGAGACTATGGTCACAAATACACCTACAAGAATCTTTGCTAAGGTCACTCTGACCTGGACAATAGCCAGTAGCCTTTCAGGACCAGATCAATTCAAGTTAACGTCTAATGAACATATCGTGTGTGTCGGATTCGCAATAGACAAACATAAAAATTGATCTGATGAGAGGAATACAGCCATTGTTCAGTGAAACTTACAAGTGCTGGATTCACAATATCATAACGTTAAACTAAGAATGTTTTATTGAGCAAATGTTTTACCATGCATAGTTTTAGCATATCAACTTGTCTGTCCAACAGCAATATAAAACTCGTGCTTCGAACTAAGAAAGAAATAAAAAATTAAAAATGTCAACGTTCATTCTATTCAATTCAATTCAGTTTGATTTACTTCAATACCAGGCTTAGATATCTTTAGCTGGGATCATGAGAAGTATTCCGAAGAAGCAATTGAAGTGTTAAGTTTGTTTTTTTCGCACTATTAGATTTGTAACAGCGGACTGTAGGTAAATTGCACAGGGATCGACCAACGGTTTTCGACAATGGACTCTGCCTAAATTGAAGTCTGCCTAAATCTTGGCATGTACTGATGGACAGGGACTTGTTTAAATTGGCGAAACTACATCACCTTGAGCAAACAAGCTCGAATAACATCAACAGGCTTTCGGGAGAGATGTGTGCACAGTCTTTGTGTCACCATCTCTGCTGGTCTTTAACTTTCTTCTTTTTCTATCAATCGTCGTTATTTAGTTGACAACATTGATATCAGCTCGTGGCTGATTTACTATGGCCTAGCCTCATACGAACACCTTTTCAGGAGCCATGAGATTACGACCGTTGGTGATCTGAAAAAGAGAAAGATTACAGACGATCTCATGGATGAATTAGAAATCATGGTCCCAGGACATAGAAAGAGATTCTCTAGGGCAGGTATGTTCAGTGTAGCCTTCGATTAGCACTTCAATGTGTAAACTATCCTCTTGGAAGGAAATCAAGGAAAGAGTAAATCATCGAAGAGTTTTCACCTTTTTCTTAAAGTCTAGCTCCTTTTTCTTATACGAATTCCGAGAAAGCATGTATGTGAGTAAACGGTAACTGATCAAAGTTTCTGTTGACATTTTTAGCAAATTACAAATGCTTTTCGGAGGAACTTTCAGCGTGTGAGCCATACGAACCCCAACCTCTTGGACCTCAAGAAAGTGTGGCTGTTGGTTACTGGGACAAAAAGGATGCAATCCCTACAATTAACAGCGACCTTCTCTGGATTAAATGCACCCTAAGGTCGAACATCTCTGGACACGATGATGTTGAAATAGAATGCATGGTTGACACTGGAAGTGAGGTCGTTACATGCAAAAAAGAGATAGTGGAAGAACTGGGATTAGAATTCCTTCGATATGTAGGAAGTAAAGGTATCCATGCTGTAGCAGAGAAACCACTTCATCGTGGAATTTTAATTTTGGGGAATAAAGAATTGGAAGTAGAGGTAAGACAATCTTTGAGCGATGAAACACCTCAATAGTGGAAATTTTATTCTTGCTTCATTCGTGGTATCAATCAGTTAACTATGTTAACTCTCCACCCCTTCGTCTTACACATCAGGCCAACCTTATGCGCTGATAAATTTGGAAATCAATAAATGAATAAACGAACGAATGACAATGAATGAATGAAAAATAGAATCTCTGCCTTCACCTCCTCTTCAGCTGTACCCTGAACCACATTTTTACCCCCCAAACGTCAAGCCAAGATAAGCTTCTTGCGACACGACTCTACCTCCAGGTATAAATAAAACGCCATATTTAAATCTAACTCTAAATCTAATTGTATTTCCAACTGTTGTTCTTACTCCCTCTCCAACTCCAAGTCTATCTCTAACCCTAAAAGTAATTCTTGCCCAATTTTAGTTTCAAATCCACTTCCAGTTCAAAGTCTTAAATTTCCAACTCTGGTTCTCATTTTTGCTCAAATTGGTTTCCTTGTCTTATCCTCGCTACTTTGACACCAGTTGGTACCCTAATTTTAATTCTGACTCTGAAACTAAAATGTGTACCCTTGTTCCAGTGTTACTTAGCACTACCTTTACAGCTTATATCCAACTCCAATCCTTAAATTTTCACTCATACTCTTACTCCAGCACTAATTGGCTTGAGCCCCAAATCTTAATCCTAACCATAAATCTATCTCTAAAAATCTAAATCCAGCTGCAATTTTCTTTTATTCCAATTCTGACAAATAGTCACTCTAACTTTACTCCAGCTTATCCTCCTAACCCTCGTTACTGCTGTTATCTTTAATATTTACTCAACTTAAACTAGGTCTACTTCTCACTTTAACCTAATTTGAACTATTACTCCTCTGACAGTCAAGTTCTGATTCCAAATAACACACGCGGAGTTAACTAAAATTTCAACATGACTTCAGCAGTTGATTTCATTAAATTTCATTGCTTTGACTTCAAACAACTTTAGCACTAATCTCAACTCTGACTGGCTCCAATTCTTGCTCTGAATCTAAATACAACTGCATCAAACTTTAAGCCTTATCCTGGCTCTTGCTTACTTCAGTTAACTCTAATTCCTTGGTCCATTTGGTTGACCCGAAGAGTTGTTTGTTTTGTTTTTTTTTATTTTGATAAACTTTTTGACTGTTTCTGCACGAGGAGCAGAGTCTCCCTCAGGCTTACAGGTTTAACATTACTTGTTCATCAAGATGTCATGTCCTTCAGATTGAACTCTGTTGTTTAGAATATCAGAAAATGAGCCAGGAATTAATAATTTTTAGTCCGCACACTTTCAGGAATGTCGATGTGGAATCGGAGTTAGAAATGCCTCAGGTGTGGTTATCTTTGTTTAACTGGAAGTGGTTTGAACAAGAAATGATAACGTCGAATGACATCTTGCATGCATCGCTTCATTTACGAATCTTGAATTGAAATTGTACATTGGCATGGATGTATGTATCCCATTATACAAAACAAGTAATGTATCAGGTGATTCACTGCTTAGAATTTGATCTATTACGAAATCAACACTACCGTAACTTGTTGGTTTTCGCTGACTGATTACGCGTGCGGGTGACTGGAGACCTGCGTTCGCACATAAACATGCAATTGCAAAAAAGGCGGAGAAGCGAATATTTGGTCTGAACAACTGTGGTGTCATGTATCTCTGTAGTCACTTTAGAATCCACTTTGTTTAGTTCTGTGTTTGAAGCAAGAACCTAATTTGTTCATCCTTAGTTCATTTACTCCATTGCACAACCAGTATTATCCTTCCCACACCAAAATAACCCCCATGATGCTTATCTAATACCACATTTGGGTACTATTATGGCTTTTTATTCCCATAGATCATGCCGGACGATTACAACTCAGTTGGGTGTAATGTTTTCAGACAGTTTTCCCACTTCATAGACCACAGCCGACACGTATGGATTTAACTAAAAAGTACAACTCAGCAAGTTGCACGGTTATCAAGGTAGAGTTCACAATCCTAAGATGACAACACTATCTGCCTTGACAAACACGACACGTTTTCGTCAAAGACAACGTCTCATATACCACGCTTGGTTTGGTAGTTTGATGGAGAGGAAGTCGTCTCACGTTGCCTGATTCTAAGCCCGTCGTCGTAACAGTAGTGGCTCAGGTCTTTGCCTCGCAGACCGCTCCCGCATGCTATAGCCATAGTTTTTAAGATTTCTATTTAGCTTGACAACTCAAGATCAGGTCGTTAGAAAGGCGACCAACAATCCTGAATTAAATCATAATAAATAAGCTGTGTTGACTCGTTTTGTCCAACCATTCCACTATAAGCCCCAGTTCGAACGTCGAACTTTTCATGTACAGAATCGAATGTTAGTGAGCAAAATCCTTTATTCAAACTGACTTGCATTCAATTCGGCACATGAAAAGTTCGACGTTTCAACCAGGCCTAAAACATCTTTGAATTTGTGCATTTTTAAGTTCAAAGCGCTACTTGCCGAGGGCAGCTTATTCGGGCTTGTGTGTCGGATAACTTTTAACCTAAACATTTCTAAAAATGTCAATGGCTGGATCATTGTTTCATTGTCCACAGTTTGCATTGCCCTAGGAGACCAAAGCTTTGAAAATCTCGGAGCTTTATGGGGTAAAACCTCTTTGACCATTTCATCATACCCAACAGGACTCTGCCCATGGAGAAATTGTTGGAACATTGTTATTCTTCCCACGGCTCTGAAAGTCTGTAAAACCACCCTAAATTCTCTCGTAGTTGTCAACTTTTCACAAACGAGGAATGTCGTTTATCGCCTTTCTAACAACCTGAAAAATTCAGAAATCGGTAACACATCTCAAGTATTAAATTTTAATAGTTTTATTCGAGTAAATCAAATTTTGTGAAAAAAAAGTGAGAGAAGTATTTTGCATTAGGTAATCTTTGTAATAACTTTATACATTTTAGGATTTATAATGAGATGTTCGTTGCAACTTTAAAGATATCTTATAAATTATAAATACAGAGGGATCATAATCCATGAATTCATTTTCATTCTTGCTGTAGAGCTATTTATTTAACAGTGATGAACTGTTTGCGGGATTTTTCCTATGCTGCAACGCAGGTGTTCCATTCTCACCTACTGTATTGATAGAAATTTGTCCCAAAGCAATAAAACCTGAAATCTCAAGATTAAGTTAGAAATCAGCACCACTGCAGCGGTTGTAAAAGTGAAGTTCATCCATCCACGCTCCCAAGGATAATCTAAAAAACCAACATATATAATTTGTTATCGGGGCTGGTAGATATCACTTCTTTAATCCCAGTCATGTTATAACATGCTCGTCTTTACTTCATCGAGGGGATCACCTAAAGAAACGCTTCCTTTACTGTGGCATGAAGATGATTGGATGTCACAAGTAACAGCAGAGATTGTTAACTTTTCACGACTGAGGTATAAACTCTAAATGTCCAACTCCGAGGCCCAACTGCGTACGATTGCGCAGGTGAAGTCATCCGAAGTTCTGTCAGCAAAGGGTCGAAGCATTCTCTAAGTTCACAGGCAAACCGTTGTTGCCATCTCGATTAACTCTTTCACGGCGGCTTAAGACGTCTGTAGTTCTATTATTTTACTCTGGCTAACGCCAAACGACATTACTAGTCAAGTGGAGAGCTCCCACAGTTAGAGTTGAGCAAGATAGTCCAAATAAGAGGTGTAAATCTTACAAGGATATTATTACCTTGACAAGAACATTCAATTCACACCCACCTGTCACTTCTTTACACACCAGTCGGCAAGACGTTTCTGTTACAATAAGGATCAGGAGTAATAAAACCCGGATAAGAACTCTCGTTCTCATCCATGCAGCTGCAATCAGTACAAAACTTATTATGACGCATAATGCTTTAATTGATTTTGACGTGAGGTTCGGGCAGCCAGTCAGCTTTTTGTTACGTCAGAACTTCCAGACATTTGCCGCAGGACTTTCGTCAGCTATAGAAGAAGCTGAACGTCGCAAGAGAGAAAATTCATGAATATATCGCTTTTATTTAGTCGTAAAGTTGTAGACAAACGTTGTGGATATAGGTCGAGTACTTGACCCAAGTGTCGACTGTGAACTACGCGAGAGCTGGGACCGACTGCACGTGACAATTCAACGTACCATTGTTTCGGCCAAAAACAAAATTCCTGTTAAAACTTTCGTGAATTAGGTCCACAACTTTGCAGTAGCTTTTGGGTCCCATAGCAGACGTCGAACGTAGTAAGAATTTACTGGAAGTGCCTTTTTCTGCTCCACAAAATTTATTAAAAATCTAGATACATCAGGTCCAACACTTGGCAGTATTTGTTCATCATTATCCACATTTTCCTAGATAATAGTTCTTCGAAAACGTGTTCCACAGCAATCAAATGCCACTTGGTTTCTTCATGATTTCGTAGAAAAAACTTCAGCCGCCCTGTTTTTCACACGATCGCGTGAAATTTTAACATTGAAGACTGGTTCGAGTTTTACCACGTTTTGACTCGTCAATTGATGAAGACTCCAAAACAAGCAAGGGATGGGCTCCCCCTGATGTGCACGATTCAGTCGGTAGTCATCAGGATATATTCGAGCCAGCGGCCTATTTAAAAAGCCACGAGACTGCGGGGTTTGCAGGTATTGGAGAAAGTTGGCGCCAACAGATCCTGTTTCTCATGGCGGAGACCGCTGACGCCAGATTTATAACTTAATTACAAGAGGAACGAGGACTCGTTTGGGAAAGGTTTTTTAATGCCACGATGCACCTGCTTTGAATAACGTAGAGCTTTTCTGATTTTAAAGTTCAGCTTGAAGTCTTTCACCGAACTACTCACTCATGAACCATTTGACATTATTTGGTAAGTTCTTCCAATAAAAACTCACTTGGTTTATTTTGTTGATTTTTACTATTGGCCTTTTCTCAAGTCTGGAATGTTGTACCGCCATTTCGTCGTCCTTGCCAAAAACACCGACTGAAGTTGAAGAAGAAAACAAGTGCACGAAAAAAAAGTGCACAAAAAGCAAACAACACAAAGGGAACTCGCAGAAAGCAGCGTTAATTTGCGCATCACAACAGTGCTCTAAGGAAACCAACGCAAGCCTTGGTAATATTTCAGTTTTACGAACATGGAGTGGTGTTGGTTTCTATTTCAATTGGCTGAAGAGTCATGGTTTATTTATCATTTAGTTACCCTGGGTAACATTTTGTACGCTATATTCAAAAAAAGATAATCCATTCCTAATTGGGGAATCTTACTCTACTTCAAGACATTGGCAATCATTTCGTAATTCACACGTTTCTAGTTTGACAGGATGGCTTCGTAGGCTTTTTGGACACCAGGGATAACATCCATTGCCTGGGTCTTGAGAGCCAACTAAAAAAAAATAAAACACAAAAATACAAAGGTAAAGAAATTAGACTAGAGTTATACAACGTCAAAAAATAAAACAAAGTAAACGAAAACTTCGATTAGAAAGCGACCAGGGAGCCAGCAACTAAATAAGTATGCATCCAAGCAAGCAGACAAGTAAGTAAGCAAGTAGCTAAGTGGGCAAACAAGATTGGAGGCGTGGCAGGGGGGCTAGGGACCTTGGTTCCCTCACATAGTTTGGTGCAGGGGCCACAGTATAGCCTGGTTCTTACATAATCGCAAAGATCGTGCGATAGTCGCACGATGCAAGGTTTTTTAGTCGTGCGATTATCGTATGATTATGAGAACATAACAATCACAGTTGTGGACATCGTGGCAGTCGTGGAAGGTGAATCCTGGAAGTAGGTTCGACGTCTACTTTCACGTCTGGTTCTCATATAATTGTAACGGTTCTGCCACCATCGCACGATCTTTGCGATTATATGAGAACTAGGCTTATACGTGAGCCTCCCTTATTTTTAACTGGCTAGTAATATTACACTGCAAGCTTATGATTGCCAAATGAGATTGCTGCTTAAACAAACGTTATTTTTACTTAGAACATTTAGAAGATCACAAATTCGATTTCGAACAACATCCAGGTTTTTGGCAAGGCGAGCGGGGCTATCGGGGTTTTTACCCTAGGAGCACTCTGTCAGACACACCAATATAGAAATCTGGACCTCACTAGGCTCCTCAACTTTTGTTGTCGTTCCGACGCTTCCGACGGACGCCATTTCCGAAATCAAACGAATAAAGAAATTAATCAAGTAAAGGGAGACACGAACAGTAGCACAGGGATAAACAAAACACTACCAAATGCCACTATTATGACTTCTATGTTCTTTTATGGGTAAGAACGTTTTCACAATGTACCTGGACACTTGGATTTCCTGGTTCCATTTTGAGCTCCGCGAGCACCCAGATATTGTTAGTGAACTTCAGGGATTGGTATAACATGTCCTAATATTTAAAAGCAATCATCAGAATAACGTGAAAAAACAAGGCACGTCACTGTTTGTTCGCTACAAGCCAACTGCTTTGAATTAAGATGAAATAAAAAGAAGGGAGAAACCTGTCCATCTACAGTTCGTTTTGCAACTGTGAAAACATTGTTTGCGGCAAGTTTCTGTTGTGCCATATCTAAATGAAAAAAAAAGCATTTCTGCATTAAAAAAAAAAAACGTTACAGACAGAGCAGTGGTCATGTACACGTTGTGCAGCTACTGGCCAAGATCAAGGGAGATCCCACTTCTTTAACATATTCGGTTATATTCAGAAAAACGCTAAAGCATAGCAAATTTTTACGGTCGTCTGGTTCTTAGACATACTTTGTTGGTGGATTGGAGGGTTATCTGAAACTAGAAAAAACTGATCATATACAACATGAATATTCTGCCACAAGTTTTGCTGGGTGACAGCTATGCCGAAGGACATAAAGACTAAATGTGTATGTGCACTGTTTTTACCGGAACTGGCATTGCTGTGTAATTGTTTCTGAACTTCATTAGAAGCAGGTATATCTTTCCACATCGCCAAGAATACTTTCCGATCTAAAATTTCACAAGAGAAATTATTTTAGCACTACAGGTCTTACACGACCATCTAACAAGACACTTTCGTCTAGACATAACATCTCCCGCAAAACACTACCATTACTCCAGAAACCAAGAACAAATGACCTACCCATTTGGCCGCCTTCAACGAACAAGACGTGCATTGGGACTAAACAGCTGAAGTAGAAGACATCAATATTGTTCTTCACCGCAACTTGGATGTTTGTTAAAGGATCCATTCGTTGGATTGGTCCGTCTAAACAAAGCATAACAATTAGGAAGTGTTAAAACAAGGCAGTTCGGAAAATTTGTTGCAGAATTTGGGATCAGGGCTAAAACAAACAAACAAACAAACAAAAAACGTGAAAAAAAAAAGCAACAAAAAACAAAACAAGAAAGTGCCAAAATCGGGCCAACAAGTCGTAGTGTATAAATGCATTTTATTGCATTTCAATTACACGAGACGAGAGTGTCACACATTCGTGTCCTAGGAATATGGGTAAGCATATAGAACACTGATGCATAACTTTCTCCTGCTTTAATGATGTACTCTGGCGTTAACTAAACGCAAAGTTTTCCAGCAAATTAATTTACACCATGTCTATGCAAATCACGCGATAAGTAATTTAAACTTGTCTCCATTTCAAGTCAAAAAGCATTCCCCTGCCCTACATATTGCCTATGACTCCACAGTACGTTTACGGTACAACACTTACTCGTGTTTAGTATGAGCGAAGTGTCCGATGATTGATTGGGTGGAAGAGGATTGGTCACGTGTAACTGGGCACCAGGAATAAGACCGAAGCTGAAAGAGAGGTAAAACGGTTTACGTTTTAGGTTAATTCCCTATTCAGCCAAAAAATTTGTACAGAGTACAAGATTCACTTTTCAACACATAACGTCGTTCACTCGCGATGTCTGCCGCAATAATTATCTGCAAGTTAGTGAATTTATCCATTTCACAGGACTCATCCCCTTGCTAAGTCATCCAGAAATAACAACAGTAGACTCAAGAAGAGCATTTCTTACCTATTTTTGTTAAACTGTATGGCAAAGCCACCCATGGCCTGCATGGCTTTATTAAAAAACGTGCAGTCCATGTAAATCTGAGCTTGACGACGAGAAAATGTGCCTGTTGAGCAGTAAAATGGTATATTACTAACAGAAAATGCCTGATGAGCAAGAAGACATTGTGTAACAAGGTGATCAACTTTAGCCAAAACTAACGTTAACTAAGCGGTCGACGTCTTAACCATTGTTAGTAAATTGCATGGCTGAAGAATGTTGTATAAACCGCTTTCTTGAGATTTCGTAATATGTAAAAATTTGGAGCACGAACTTAAGTTGTTCAAAAGTCAATTAGCTAAATCCAGGATTAACAAAAATTTTGTGGAAAACCTTCAGGGAAAAGTTGGAATTTTCTTTAACAGATTTCGAGTGTATACAGAAAAAAAGTTTTAAACTGTGAAATCTGAACTAGATTTTTCAACCAAAATAAACGAAACCAAAACAACAGACTAACTAGTAATCCTGGGTTAGCGTTAATCGTGCTTTGAAAAATCGGCCTCTGGTTGACATTCACGCATAACAAAAAAATATGGAGCAGCAAGAAACAGACCTGAGATCTCTAGACCCTTTCCTTTAGCTGCCGGCAACCAAACCTTTGAAAAAAGATCACGAGAGTGAGGAAAGGTGGGCCAAAAAAAAGTGGACACATAAAGTTGTAATAGAACGCTGCGTTAACTACCCGTACAACGCTGTAAAGTTGACGAATTAACGAAACTGAAAATACTGTAGAAAATACCAACGTTTCTTCAGAGTTACACGAGAAGTGAGCGGAAAAAACGAACTAGTGGATTGAAGTTTTGACATTTAAAATTATCAAGTGAAATAAAGACATCCATTGATTTCGACTGCATAATCTTGTTTCACGTGACTTTTTTACCAACATATAAAAAGAGTCTTCAAATTTTTATTTCACTTCACGTTTCACTAAGGCAAAGGCGTTTAGCTGGACACGTAAGTATTTTCTGTTGGGAAGTTCCTCGAACTTTTGGCTTTTTCGTACGAATAACTGAGTA
Organism: Heliopora coerulea; assembly: GCA_030142905.1. Taxonomy (NCBI): domain Eukaryota; kingdom Metazoa; phylum Cnidaria; class Anthozoa; order Scleralcyonacea; family Helioporidae; genus Heliopora; species Heliopora coerulea. Next base: position 173,092 of record JASJOG010000163.1, read on the forward strand.
GTTTTACACGTATGACTTCTCACGTACCGACTTCGGTTCAACATAACCTCCTGTCAATCCAGCTCCACCGGATAAACTAAACAAGTCTCCAAGGTTGCTTGCTGCAGCAGCACCTCCGGCAACAGGAGGAGCCATTCCGCCACCAGCTGATCCTCCGATCTAAAAAACAACATCAACTGAGAGAATGTTCACTGTTAAATGGCAAGGGGATGGCATAGGATAGAGGGGAACCGATGAACATTTGAGAGTCACGTCAGGCAAGTTTTGGAGCGTTCTACTTCATTCTGCATGGCTTGGATCAGGGCCCATGATCTCGCATGCCGGGACAATATTCGCTGACGTCTAAGTAATGCAAGTATAATACCGGAATATTGACTTATCATACCTGAAGGCCACCTAAGTCTGCTCCCAAGAGATCAACACCGCTGTGGCTATTTCCCACTAAAACGAAGAAGATTACTCAGAGCAGCTACTAAATATTTGCAGTATGATTACAGCACAGTTAGAGTCGCTTAGCATCCCTCGAACTACTGCAAACAGTTTAATATTTTGTCTCAATATCCATGATAAACTAAACACGCACTGCACTTACCCATAGCTGGCATTGGAGCAGTAGGTTGGGCTGCAGGTGGACCCCCAAAGTCCATTCCAATTAAATCGCCAATCAGAGAATCGCCGCCTGGTGGATGTGAAGGAATAACGGTTGCTTGCTGGCTGACTGGCGGACTTACAGGTCCTTCAGTTTGTGCACTTGGCGTAGGCTCAGCTCGTGCGGGCAAGGTGAACCTTCGAGCACTGGTCCGTCCTTCGACAAAGGCGCTGGGTGGCTTGTGGTAGACCGAAGCCAGAGAAGATATGTGACAGATGAGTTCGTCTAGTAAGGTTGGTTCGAGAAGATCGGTATCCTCTGAAATTAATGGTTTTTCAGCGAGAACCACTTCCTAAAACAAAACCCACAAAACGTGGCTTGTAGCTATGCAGATATTCAAAATAAACTTTAAAAAACAACTGACTTAGCACCCTGTTCTGTGTCCACCACAGGCTTCTCAAAGCTTCGAATTTTTTTTTCTCCAGTGTTCAAATAATTACTAGATAGGCTGGCTAACCTTTGCAGCAGCTGGATCAGTAGACAGTAATCGCCAATAAATATAGCCCCGGTCCCTGAGATCAGGATTATCACTGTCCTGTGTCGCCAGGCTAAGAACTTGTTGCACAAGTTCTTGAGTTTCAGAAGGACGTTTGAGGAATAACTTCACGATACCCGTGAGAAGTTGTAGTTGAACCTAGATAGTAAAACAAAGAAAACTTTTCAACAGGGTGAACGAGTTTATGTGTTCTATGCCAGTTCTGATTCACTGAAATTGTTTTTATGCCGAATGTCATTAGCAATTGCGATTCCGAACTCTTGAATATTGACTCCACATGGTCAACGTGGGGGTACAACTCCTCGTACACACCTCAAGCATGCACACACCCACACACAGGCGCACACATACACGCGCACACACTCATATTCACACACGCACACATATGCGCAAAGGCACGCACAGGTACTCACGAACTCATGCACTCGCTTTCACAAACACGCAAAAGCACTCACGCAGCCACGCATACGCACAACATTTGAAGCCTACCAAAAGTTCATGTTTCTTGAGAAAATATATAAAAATACATCCTCGGTTAAAACTATGTCATTACCTGTGTATTCTCATCCTGGAATCCTTCAAGGAAGGACTCAAGGAGTTCTGCAGCATTGTCGATCCTTTCCGCGTATTCTCCAATAATCCAAATCATAGATGCCCTACAGGTATGCATCAATCACAAGGTACAAAATCTAAAACTTTCTTTAACGTGAAAAATACTTACAAGCTTTACTCAAAAGAATTTTTTTGATGAATGTAACGGGACCATGCGTGCAACTAATATCAAAGAAATTCCCCATTGTAAAATGTTTTTCAAGACAGGTTAACAGACAATTTGTCAGTAAAATAAAACATCAAGGCAACGAAGCAAAGCTGAGAAACAAGAAGTAAAATAAAAGAATTTGGAAAGTGTACGTCCACAGTGAAAAGGCAAGCACAAAATGCTGGACAATTGTCTGGCAGACTAGGTTAATCTAGGAAACCGTGCAAACATATTTGCCATAATTTGCCAAACACGTCGCTTTCAGTTTCCAACGGATGTGCAGATGCATCAACAACTTGCGGAGTTCAGCTTCTATAACTGTCGTTGTACAACGTGCGATGGTAGTACATCTGAATTATTTATTGAAATATAGAATTCCTGTATATTTTTACTTTTTGTAAGAAAAGAAAAAGACTTTCAAGGAGGAAAACATTACTGTACAACTTGAAAAAAGTTAAGAAACAGACGTTACAGCAAATAACATAAGCAGTAAACATACGCAGTAAACTAAAATCGCAGAAGTTTGGGTGAGCAAATTTAAAATCTCACAGTACTATCAAAACATTGCAACTATAAAGACTAAGTTTGACTCTTTCATTCACAACATTTCTAAGCATTGTGTTACCATGACGGCAATCAGTAAATAATTGACGTGCAAAGTATCGTACCTTGCTTCAGACTCATCAAGGGAATCCAAGTTCTCACACAGCGTGGAAATGATACTTTCATACTTGTTGGGGTATTTACGGAAGATATCCTAAACCAGAATTTCAAATATCTGTACTCATAAGACAATGAACATCTTAAAGTAAAATTACTAACAGCAAGGGCAAAGTGAACTGTACATTCTGATGAAAGACATTCCATGCAAATTAGAAAAAGCAAAACTACATGTATTTCCAATTTCACAAGTAACAGCAATTCCCACCTTGATAACAACTATTGCCTCTTGCACCACATAGTTCACTTTGGTTTGAATGAGGTCCAACAATGTACTAACACATTTTTCAGAAGATTGCTAGGAAAATAATAAAATGTCTTAGGGGGTGTAAAAAAACACAATTATTCAGAATTCTTGCTAGCCTAGAAACACAACATGAAAATTTACAAGCCATTATATGTTTAAATAATCTAGCCACAGATGTTCTGGTTTGGTTTAAATGAGAAACCTGATTCATAACCTGAAAAGTTTTATAGGAAACAACTAAATGTAAGATCATTCTCAAGAAAATAAGGGAAGATTCCAGAGAGAATATGGTGTTGTGGAAAACAAGACATTATTGGGATAAAAAAGCAACAGAGTACCCTTTCCCCTAATTTATTAAGATGAAATGCAATGATACCACATGCAAAACCAGACAAAATAATTTTGTTTTTCATTCACATCATTACTTTACTTGCACAATGCTGATCTCTAGCAAGTATTTTGCTAGTTACAGTGTGTGTGGTAATAAAACTGAGGGGACTAGCACAGGACCAACATTTCAACACATTATTGTCAGAATAGCTTCAAAATTCAAAGCTAAGGGCAAAATATGATCTGTTGTGTTACCAGACAAACAATAGAAGAAATGTACCTTCATACAACAAACATTTGCAAACATGGGGTTGGCAAACTGTTGAGAGAAATAGAACCAGTCTCTCTGCCTGCTACCTTTCTTAAAAACTAGTTCACTTCAGCAAGCTCACAACTGATGTGACAATGTTAGTCAAACATGAGTTCTTTGTTACAAAACAAAATCAAACCTTGTGTTTGCTGCACATAATTTTACAACAGCTACACAAAATAGTTCAGCTTTGGGGAGTTGTTCAATCATTTTTCAGTCCATAGTAGAATCTCACAATAATCCTTGACATTTCTTTGAAAGAACAGGACATGAATGCTAAATGGCTGGTTATGATAACTAAAATTGTTGAACTGTTGCTTTAACAATGTATTTATGTTGGTGGAAGTTTGAAATAAGAAACCATAAGTTTGAAAACGTTTTGGAGTTTGCCAACTGATGTTTGCAAGCTTTTATTGGTTGTGAGAAGACACCTTGAAGTGTATATAATGCAGCCTTCCAGTACCTCCACTTTAATAGCACAACGTCCAATGGCCCTCACAGATTTCCTCACAAAATCAACATCAACCTCAGTAGCATACCTAAACAGGAGACAGTAGTGAAGAGATTTAATGAAAACTCAACTAAACAAGTATCAAAAGATGTTACCATAATAGCTTTCTGTCTCATGTTGAAGTGGTCCAATATGCTCAAGAACACAATTATTTTAATTTCATTTAATCAGGGTTTTCCACTGGCCATATCAGATAAGAAGTCTGCTATGCGTCCCCTTGAGAAAGCTCTAACACCTTAAATTACCCTAGTCAACAGCTTGTCAATGATCCCCAACAGCTCAATAATTCCCCCCATTATCGAGACAATTCTCTATCCCTACAAAATATTGCATATTTCTTCAAGAAAACTATGTCTTCTTTTGGCCATATTTTGGCAAGGACATGCATTTTTAGATCATTTTAGGGGCACTTTCACGTAAATAGAAAAACATTCACAGGAGGCCTCTCCCCGACCTCCCCCAATCAGTAGAGTTAAAAGTTTGCTAGAAGTTCTACCTCCTTTCCAAAATTCCTTTTTGTACTACTGTGCCTGTATTTATACATTTGTGGCTTGAAAGAAAACTCAGATCATTTTAAAAATTTAACCCTGTGCCTGTTAAACCAGTATTCTGTTCACATGAACTTACTCTTTCAATTCAGCCAAAACCTGTGCAATGTTCTGCTGGTTTGCCAGTCGAATCATGATGTCTAATTTCTCAAGTTTAACATAAATTGGATCATTGTACTTCACAAAGAAAACTTTCATCTCATTTCTCAAAATCTCTGGTCTACAGTACAATGAAAAAAATCATAAAGAAACAAGTCAAAAACTAACACAGCAAATTCTATTGACCAACTTTTCAACAATGGGAAAAATTAGGCAAAAGTAGCAAATTTTAGTATACTGTAGTAGAATTCTGCTAACCTCTTCTGAACAATCAAATTAATATTTCTCAAAGCAACATACTGGACTTCTGGCTCACTGGACAACAAAGTAACTGTGATAAAGTAAAAGAAATTACAAATTAAAGTAAAGTACTCTTCAAGTCAAACTCCATAACTTTATCCTCTTCTTCTTAAGTCTTTTCTTACCAAGTGGTGGGGATAATTTTTTAATTAGACTTTGTGTGAATGATGAGCCTTCTAAGATCTCCATGTATTTCATCAGAACCTAAATTATAACAGTACAAAAACTGTGAAAAGTTGTATGTTAATTATTATACATGTAAGGACTGTTCAATTAAAGCAGAGGTAAGTGACTTAGTATACTATACAGCACATTTACAGCATTGTACCTTGACAGCTGACAGGACCACTGCAGCATTGGCGTGTGAGAGCCTTGGTGTTACCCGCTCACAGACACTAAAAAATAGAAAACAAAAACCCTTAAGGTGGACATGAAATACACATTTCATACTCAATGATTAATTATTTACTCAAATTTAAAATCTGGTGACCAGTAGATATTAGGGTACCATAATTTCCATGCCTTGTACTCTGTTTAACTAGTAATAACCAAAAGGCTACTTGTCTATTTTCAAAATGTGTAACAATAACATTTGGGAATGCATGCCTCTTGCTGTCTTGCAGTCAAACCTATCAGCCTGAGATGGAGTAGAACTTTGAAATGTCATGCTTTATTTTTGCATACACAGAGATATATGGAAAGAAGTCTTTTGGCTGTTATAAATTTCTGCCACACAGTACGTGAATGTACTAAAGATACCCCAGTTCTATTTCTGAAAGAAAGATTTCAGCTGCTCGCAGTTGCACATCACTTGATAGAATTTTGTTCTGAACAATTTTACTCCAGCTGAAAACAAATAATAACAATATTAATAAAAAAACCAACTAAAACAAGCAATTTATTTTCATACCTTTGGGCTTCTTTATCATCTCGAGGATTATATGTTGCAAGGCAATCAAGAATGAATATTTGACCCCACCTGGAGTTAAAATCATGTTTAAAAAATATTATTAACTAAATTAATGAACATGAAGTGTCAACATGAAATGACAACAGTGCATATAGATTTGCAAAACTTACTCGGTGCACTCATTCAATGCAGTGCACAACTTGTTTACAGTTTGAGAATTAAGTTCCAAAGCTTCTGCTGCAGTTGGAGACACATCACTGATTTCACTTAGAGCAGCAACTGCATTAGCCACAACCTAGAAGGGACAAGTGTTTAATTTGGATAAAAATAAATAACACTTCCAATACCCCAATAACCGACAATACCACAAAGTATAGTACAGTATTTTTTGAAGTACTTATTATTACCCATACCATGGGGTTTGAATCAGATAGCAGATCTTTCAATTGGTCCAGAAATCCTTGGTCTTCCACCAGTTGGGAGTTTATATCATGCAGTTTGGCAACACAAACAGCAGCAGTTTTCCTTACATAAGGATCTTCATCTTTTAAGCACTTCCTTAAAGGTTCACAGAGATATTCTGTGATTTTATCCACTCGGATACAACCCATCGTCCTTACAGCCAAAGCACGGATTAGGGGATTTGGGTCATCACAGTCCTACAAGTTGAAAGTTCAAAAAGAGTACGCCATTATGATACTGCTACATATAAAAATTAATAATCCTGATATACATACCAAAACCTGAATAACACGAGTAACACGAATAAATTGAATACAAGGCATTCTCTGACCTGAGATTTTTGTTGTATCTCAGGTCAGAGAATGCCTTGTGTTCAATTATGTCTCTTCCTGGCTGTGCTTAATCTATATTTAAACATGAGTAAAGTTTAATACAAATTGTATTCTGACCAAATGCTAACAGGTGATCAAACAATGTATGTTTGTCCTGTTGTTTCATTTTGTAAATAGTAACTTAAATTGATTGACTCAATATCCAAAGCAGATACTAGTAAGTACTGTATGTATAATCCTTATGTCCCCAGTGTGGTCCTTGAGAATGCTTAAAGATTAGTAGGTAATTATTCATTAATTCAAAGATTGAAGACAATTAGGGAAATATACCTATTTAAAAATCTTTGCAAAACTGTACAAGTTATAACATGAATTTCGAAGAGACATAGTCACTAGCACACTTCAGCTAAAATCACAGTTCTTGAGTCCTGACACCACTTCCAGGAGTTTAAGCAGTAAGACAAATATTTCTCTACTGCATCAAGGTCAACAATACAATCCTCCCACCCACTTTAACCTCAAACACTTTTTGTCAGGATTTAAGCTTATAGACTATGGCACCAGCCTCCAAATATAGTCCCTGGAAGTGGCAAAGGTAAGTGACAACAGGTAGCAGAGCTTACCCTGGAAAATTTTTAAGGACCCCATTTTGTCATACATCTGAATGGTACACTTCAACTCATAAACTATGAATGAATTGTAACAATCCTAGCAACTCACCCTATCACTTCACATTACCTCTCCCTCAACATTTTTACTAGGAATTGGCAAAACTGTAAATTGATTAGAAATTACCAATTCAACCTTTGTGAAAAGGAGGAAGTCCCTTCCAATCCTCCTATGGCTTCACCAATCCTCATTACATAACAAATCAATTTGACTTTTTATTATATACTGCTGCAGAAGTTCACTAAACATGACACATTGTACCTTAACAAAAGTGTTGACAGCCATGATAGCCATGTCTGGTTGAGATTTGGCATAATTCATAAGATATAAGTAAACCAGTTTTTTCAACTCAAGGTTGTCAGTCTGCATACAATTGACCACATCAGGAAATAAGGAACTGTAAGAAAATATATGTATAGTATTTAACAGCAAGAGAGGGGAACTTCTTACCTCATTAGAAATACTGTTTTACAGTAAGGACTTTGCTTTACATGTTATGGTATTACGTATACTTACATATGTAATGCTATCAACCTTTCTGAACTTTTTAGATGATTTTCACCCTTCCAGATTTGGAAAGTAATCAATCAAAATGCCAGATCAAGCAACATGTAAAGACTCAAAGTAGGAAGATTTGATACTGTTACCCAGCAAGGCAGCCAGTACCACATATTTTTTCTGTACTTGAAAAAGTTTGTTTATTAGTGCAAAGGGTCACAAATGTGCACAAATATATTTTGGAAAAGAATGCAGTGACAGAAGCCACTATTTAGTTAAGGTAGGAGAAAGATTTAAACCTTCAAGCTGTATAAAGGTGAAAGGGTTTTTGTCCACTGTTCAACAGCTTGCATAACACCCACTTAAAAATATTTCCACACTTGTTATTGATTACTGGTAATACCCATTATGAAGGTTGGCTTACACAATGTTTGTCAATCAAGAGAAGTCTGTGAATTCAGATTTAGATATCATAGCTTACAAAATAGCCATAAGCAAGTAAAAAAGACTCCATACTAATTGTTGGTTGGAACCCTGTAACACCCTTCCTAGTTGTGGTATCCTTCCTTTATGGAGATTATGTACATAATAATTGTATTTCCATGTTTGGTTATTTTTGTATAATGCCCAAATTGGGCCTAGGGTATAAAAAGAAAGATAACAAAAATAAAGCAGATTCCAACTGAAAGTCTTGATGTGTGTTGGTAAGAATCTCAGTGCATTACATGTGAATAACAATCCACTACAAATTGGTTCTGTATCAAAATCACAATTTGCTTTTAAAGATTTCAACATTTTATTAAATATGGGAAGTAAGAGGTGGCTTATTGAATCCACAAAGATTGAAGGTGAGTTTTTATCCAACTTAATTGCATGAGATATTCTTGCCACAACTTAACACTTATCCATGAGAGGATGTGCAGTGCTTCAATTCTATTTCAGAATCATCCTCAGATATATATATATATATATATATATATATATATATATATATATATATATATATATGTGAATAAAAACTCACCTCTAATCCCTGTGGACTTGATAGCTCAACAGGTAGAGCAGAGGGACTGGTATCCCAAAGGTAAGAGGTGGCTTAACATACTAATTTATTACTTTATAGCATTGAAACTATCTTTAAGAAGTGGCACTTCAAACTGAAGTGTTAAACCTTTGAATGTCCTCTTAATTTTTGAACTTCATTCCACTCTATGAACTTAATAAATGTATGTGATCTATATTACCATACATGTACCTGACATCTTTACCAACTGTCATGCTTGCAATGACTTTTTTTACTGCTTCTTTTTTACGATCTTTCTTCTCACTGTTCAGTTCAGCCTTGAGTTCAAAAATTTCACCTGTTGTAAGAGACAGAATTTAGCAATTTTTAAATTATGATTAACAAGCAATTTGGGCTTTAACCCCCTTGAGAGGCAAGGGTACACTCCATAATTTTACTCTGACTAAAGCCAGGCAATTTTCACTTGTTGAGGAGATGAGCCATGCCCCTTAACAAGTTAACAGCCATCTCTTTAACCTGACTTTGGCCTGTTAAACTCTAACTCTACAAGCTGGGACTATCCTTCACTGAGAAATTAATACCTTACATGCCTGAGGCCTTTTACCTGCTAAACAATTGCTAAAAGGTGGCCATGGAGGTCAAATGGTTAAAAACTTGAGCAACAGGTGCCAGTGTAGGTAGTTGAGGATAACAAGATGTGATAAGTTTGGGTGAAGCAACTACCTGAAATATATGGAAAGAAACTTCGACGTTTCCGAAGGGCCTTTGCTTGAAACATCAAAGTTTCTTTTTGTATATTTCAGGTAGTTGCTTCACCCAAAGTTATCACATCTTGTCAAATGGTTAACCTTCAGTATAGTAAATCTTGAATGGTTGCAAGACAATCATAAAATTGTTTTACATCAGAAATTTTTGACTTTTTATTTACTGAATTATTTTTATTTATTGAATTATGGGGGTAAAGAGTTATACCATATCTCAGCTGCTTCTACCTCACACCTTCACACTTTTACGACTTTACTCTTTCCAATTGCCAGATGATGTTGGCTGATCAAAGAATCACACAATTGTATATAGTGACTCCCTTTTTTAGTTTGCAGGAAGAGAAGAGGATCTCTTGGTCTGTCAAGAGGGTAAAAGTCATGATATATATATATATATATATATATATATATATTGAAGGAAGCTACATTATACTTCTTGGCTTTGGAGCTCAGGTATGCCTAAAAATTAATTTCACTGTGAAAGCAGCTTTTGAAATTTTTTATATCTTGTTGCAAATTTTCCTAGGATGAGCAGTGTTTGACTGAAAACAAATATATAGTTATATACATACATGCACACACCCACACCTACTGTATGTGCACATATATCTGGTTGCAAAGATTTTGCAACATATCAACACTATCTTTATTGGTTCTTCATTTCTGTACAGCAAGATTACAAACATGCATATATCTGCGGTTGTTGTTGCACAAAACGAACCTTTCTTGGTGGTAGTGAAGTACTTGGAGTCCGTCATGGTGGCAACTGATATTCCTTCAAGAGAATAAGAGAAATGCAACTAATGAGTTAGCGGGTAAAAGTGGGATATGTTGTATTTTTTCGATGTCTTTCAAATAAAATAAACCCCAGCCTATTGTTCTTCAATCTACACACCACAAGAAACTACCAAACCAAAGTAATCACAGATCTATTCATATAATATCACTTCTGACTTCCGCCATGTTTAACTGTCTTCGACTTTAAATTTTGATTAAAAGACAACATCCTGGCTGAAAATATCCTCTAATAATAAAATTAGAAAGATAAAATTTAATTTCACTTACTCAAGACTATATGCCACCCACAAGATGAAAGAGATAATCAAAGATTATGCAAAAACTATTTGTACCAATGATTTGTACAGACTTGCCCTGAACGAAGTTCTCCTCAACGACAAGGAGAGAGGAGAATGAGGAGAGTAAACAGGGGGTGAATATGCTTTTTTTTTTTTTAAAAAAGTTACTTTTTTGGCGACCAAAATTGAGTTGGCCGAGATTTAAGTTTTGTCGAAGATAAATAAGCTGAATTTTCTTCACGAAATGGAGTTATCCGAAAAATTATCCTAAAATTAATGGTCCACCCGAACAAATCACTTAATGATAATTTTCCAACCTATGCCCCGGTTCCTGGATTGGAACGGACAAGTGCTCGTAAAAATGCAATACTTGAATGCTCATATTTTATATATTGTTGCGCAATTCAATGAAATAATCTATGGCCTTTCCTGGAGGAAGGTATGAGAAGAAATTAAAAATAAGATTGATAAACCGTGGTTTAAGCAAGATAACATGTTGCCTTGAACATGAAGGCATTTTGCTTAAAAGATGTAGATGTGTTTGCCACTTCAAGGAATGGCTCTAGGTGTCGCGACTTGATTTTGTAAAATAATTTAAGACCACAGGAATGGTGAATATGTGTGTTAGAACATTTCATTCTCTCTCCTGCTTTTAAAGCTAAGCTGTGGGTTCTTTTTTAAGTAAACTTCATAAATGTTTTAAATTAAATTAATCAGCAGTTAATGCTGGTAGTAATCAAACTGACTCAACTGGTTTTGTAGAATCGTGTACATATCAAGAATACTGTCATTATGTAACCACTGTGTAATCAAAAACCAGCAATTCCCAAATAGCTAATCAAGTAGTTTCTCACTAAAGAAAACATGGTCCTAAAACCTACATATATATGATCTCCAGTAAAATTCTTCAGAATAAGGAAGGAAAAGTGTTGTTTCTTCTGCTGTGATTGATCTGTTTTAGAAATCAGAAGTACTGGTAATGCCAATTTGCATGCACTGGAGTTTACTGAAAGTCAATTTCTGTTCCATAAGCAATCATTACCAGCTGACAACTTTTACAAACAGTGTAAGAGACTTGCTCCATAATGTAACATATTAAAACATGTAACACTACAGCCAAGACAATATACAGTAATATGACAATTACTTATAACTTAACTTGTACAGGTCTGGTATCTCTTATGGAGCTCAGAATTTTTTTATAACTATTAAAGACCTAATAACTCAAAACATTTTTAATTTTATGAATATTTCAGGAAAGAAATTGAAACCATATATACATTTCACCTTTTCAGATATACCACGACTGAATATTCAAGATCATGGCTTGTACTTCATCCTTTTTTAACCACCTGAAAAAAATTGCAATACAAAGTCATGGTAAAATGACATTTAAGAGTTCATTTTTCTCAACTTTTATAAGATTTCCAGTATTTGTCTCTAATTAGGCCTTTGAACCACTCTAAAATGAAAGAAAAAGGGATTTTTAAAAATGCCATCTTTTTACTATGTGCAGTTGTTAAAAAGCAAACATAGTACTTAATTGTGAAATGTATGCTCTTTCTAACTTAAATAAAACAATAGTAATTGCATGTATTTTTGATTCAGTCATATAAAGAAAACAATTATTCTGTTCACCCCTTGAAAAGGATGAATGGAATCACAGAAAAGACAACCACCATGTATTTTTGGCATTTTATTAGTTTAATAAGCAATTGTGTTCAAAAAGTTGGTATTGTCTTTATACAATTTACATAATTAGCAAATATTGTTTCTATGAAAGGGTTGCTTACTTTCTATTCATTGTTATGTGACAGTTGTCATGTGCTGAGAACATTCTGGAATATTTGAACTTCTCTTAGTTTTTCCTTAGTCATACCACTTACTCGTGCTGACATTGTAATTCTGCTGACTCACGTTGATGTAAAAACTTTTTAGGTTACTTGAGTCATGAACACTGTCATGATTGTTACTAAATATAGTACATTAGATTATTTTAGAAATTATGTAAATGACGTCATAGTTTACAGACAGACTATATAAGTGCAACTCACTTTGACCCTCGGTGTGTGTTGTTTTATGTGCTCAAGATCGTTACCTGTATCCAAATCTCGTTGGTGTAATGCAAGAAGTTAACAGTTGTGGTTGGAAGACTCACTGGCAGAACTTTCTTATTTTGTCACTGCTGCGTTGTCAGAGTCGCAAGCTTAAAAGTGTCAAGAAGACAGATAAGCTTTGAACATTTTTAGTTATTGTCTTAACTCTTTAGTTTCTTTTCTTGTTTGTAAATAAATCTTTTCATTTCTTGTTACATGTCAGTAACATAATTATCATATGATTGTTACCACAGTATACTGATAAAAGATGTAACAAATGCTGAAGGTGATGGGTGACATCACATCAAAAGCTGTTCAGTGTGGCTAACCAACTCAATGTTACACAAATGAGTTTTGTCAAGTGGGCAGAAGAAGATGTTGAACACTAGTAGGGTTGTTTCCTTTATTTTCCAATTCATTTACATTTTTTAAAAAACCTAAATTTACAGTATTCTCTGTAAAAATTAGAACAGAATAAACAAAAAATACCTGAAAAGCTTCCAGGAAGAGTTTTCAACCCATTCTGTGCAATTTGTGGTGTTACTAAACAGCAATTCGTGCTGAAGACGGTTTAAGTAAAGGTTACTTTTCAAGAACGCCCCCTCAGTTGATGAACTTTTCCCTCCAACTGAAAAACCAAAATGCCCAGGAATTTTGAGCATTGTGACATGGTGTGTGTCTTGCTTATGATTGGATAATCCAGCAATTTAATTGTTTCAAATTGATTAGTTTTGAAAGACTGTGATTGGCTATATTTTGAACAAAAAAACTTCTAATAAAATGTCTTTGTAGCTCAAAAACTGTTCTCCTGGTTGAAATTTATGAAAAAGGCTTTGGATTGTGCACAACAAAATGGAACAAAGATGCCCACTTTTGGAAGATTGTAGGTAATAAAAATAGAAAAAAGCCATTTCCTCACCTTTTAACCTTGAAAATGTCGAGTTTCTTCTTGAATTACTTGCAATCAGTGGCGTACCCAGAGGGGGTGGTTTAGAGGGCTTAATCCCCTCCCTTAGCAGCTACATAAAGATGTCTATTTCCGTCCACGAAAAAAAAAAATTAAAAATTTAGCGTAAAATTAAAAAGAAACAGCGTAGATGGTCTGATAGACTTTTGACAGACAACCGTGAAATGCTATAATTTCTTAGTCACCTTACTAGTGTCTTGTTTATAACGACTGTCAAGTCTTAATCAGATTGTCCGATTATCCCGATTTTGAGATCTGGTTCAAGGAACAACAAGCCTAGAAAGATGTTTTCGAATTATTTTGAATCTCAGAATGTTCATTTTAAGTTGTTTAAATATTTCCTGTCTAGACGTCTCCCTTTAAGGACGAAAATCGTACGGCGTTAACTCGGGTAAAATCAAACGACGTTTAAGCAAAGGGAGTATTATAAGGTGACTGCATTTAACAAAGTGGGTGAAGTCTCAGCATTGGAATCGAATAAGATATCATTAACGTTGTAATGAACTGTGGATGGTGTTTTCCGTCTCTGGATCTCTTCTAAGCAACTCTGGTAATTTGTCAACTGACGTTTTCCATTGTTCAAATGTTCAACATTTAAACAATGGAATACGTTCCACGTCCTACGTACCAAAAAAAGCCCTGAAGCTGGAGAAAAGTTCTCAGTGACGTAGTGAACGAAACTAGGACGGCGTTCAAAATATTCTTGGAACTGCAAATTATTAACTTCGTTTATTTTGAATAAAAATTACATTATAGGAATACTATGCTGTAGACGTAGCTTTTGTGTTTGTTTAAACTCCCTGGCAGATTACCTATCCGGTTAGAGAAGAGTTAATTGAGACTTAGCTTTTTCCAGACCAGTCGTCTCCTTTTGGCGGACAAAATCCTAAATCGTTTTCCAGACCAAAATAATAGAAGACCCGTTCCTAACGGATAGGAGTTAATGTATATGGCTACAGCATTCAAGGATATCGGAAATTCAGTTAATTAATCCCGACGACTGTCGGATTATCTTCATAAAAATCCGAACACGTTATGTAGGAAATCAATTTGGTGAAGGTAATTATTTCTCCGACGAAACGACTTAGCAAAAATAACATAACCAAGAACTTTAACTTTGTAACCGCAAAATGCTCTTTAAGCTTGTATAGCTTAGATTCTTCTTCCATTCTTTTCAAGGATTGTTTGCTGGACAAACAGAGAGATGACGAAGATCGTTTTGGGACTGCTTCGTCAGGAGGATCAAAGCAGAGACCAAGAGTGATTTCATTTGGGACCTTTTGTCCTGTTTCTTCCGCCTGTCGCGTTTTCATAGCTTTCATTTGTTTTGTTCGATTTTTATACTAGCGACGAAATATATTAAGTAAATAAAATAAATAAACGAGCTAACCATGGTCCACTGGTGGACCACTGTTCACTTCTGTTTTGGCCACGTTGATTGATTTGATACGATCAGTGTCGTACTGGCCGTTGCAACTGCTCCATAATGAAATTCCTTCGCATGTTTATCCTTATAACTCTAGTAGCTAACACGACAGAACTTGCTTTGAGGTTCTGTCCACTCACACACACATGAGATGAAATGTCGTTTTGTAGCTTGAACTAAAATACTGTGACTCGACGTTTTGTTGACCAGTGATAAAGGAAGCCTTTTTTGCATGGTTAACTCAACAACGCCTTCAAACTCCTGGGCCTAAGGAGAACGAGATTATGATTGAATTTATCAAATAAACAAATTTAAATATTGTGATTAATCAGTAAATGCACACAAAAAATTTATTCTTCGTCAATGTTGTAGTTGAATCAGTAACTTCAATCATCTTTTTTTTTCTACTCTTTTTATTTTCCTTGGCTTCGACTATGGTATAATTTTAAATCTACTTAGATTGTCAGCCTTGTGAACAGCAGAAGACGATTTTGAATGCTTCACTTTAAAAAGTCGACTTTGGCAACTTTCCCCGGAAAACCATAGCAGTGTGTAATTAATCGCATTAAAATTATCATTAAGCAAATGGCGTGGATTACATATATCGAGTATCATGCTATAGGTAAGGTGATAAATTAAACTATTTAGTCTTTTCAAACCATAGCAATATGTAATAATAAGTAATAATTATCAAACAAGAGGACTAGATTTCGTATGTCGAGTATCATGCTCCTGGTAAGTTGGTAAATTAAACTATCCAGTAAAAATATACTGTCTGCACCTGCTGTCTTTTTAATGGTGACGATATTCTTTAATCATGCGTGAATTGTGTTAACATGGTCAAGTTCAGCACGAAGACAATGCACGACAAGTTTCATAAACCATGCAGTTCTTTGCTGTAGAATCAAACAGGATTGGCTGTTATAGGCCTTCATGTGTTTTTAAAACAACGTAATGTAAGCATTAAATTATTCATGCCGATCGTGGAATCCCCGTAAAACACAATAAAACAAACTTACAATTGGGAAAAAAAGTATCCTAGGATACTTTTGCGAGGAAAATTGCAAAGAAAAACTGACAAATGAACCCTCGACTCCAGTCCCAAACCGTTATTTGTTTTCCTAAGCATAGTTTTGAAACATATCTCGTCAGTATGGTGAAAAATAGGTAACAACTTCATTCAGGAAATACAACATTGAAATGGTATTGTTACCATTCCATAAATTTTGACAGGTATTGTGGACGTTCTGTGATCCTAAGCACTGTGGCTTCACATCACTTGTCAAAATTTGGTTTCCTCAGAGATATCTTCGATATCCATGCATTGCGAACTTACCAAACTCTAATAAGAGCTTAAATACTAAAATAATGAGTGAAAGACATTTGAAATAACACTAATGCAATATTTAATCGAGGAGTCTGATAGTTAATCCATAAAAATATCGAGTTGTCTCACTCACCAACAGGATACGTTTACCAATAAATTTATAGCAGAGAATGCAACAGTTTCTTATACTGTTAAAGTCTGGTGATGCTCCCTTGAAATAGCCCTGTCACTCTGTCTCATCCCCTTTCCTTGTGTAATACCGGGTACTTTTACTAAGGTACTATAAGCTTTGTGGGTGATAAAAAAGCAGATAAAATATTAGATCTTGAGAGATGTCCACGGATCATTTATTCAGTATTGACTCCAAATGTTCATTTGATTTTTTGGGTTTGGTTAATTCTGGCGTTCGACTGGTCATGCGCCGTGAAGGTAATGCAAAAGAGTTTGGTTATTGAAATTTAATTGTACACATGGACACTTTAAGGCTTCCCAAAGAGACTTCAAGATCGTCACGCTCCTGTTTCTTTCTTTCTCCTCCGTTTGCCTTCTGTTTCTTTTTTTCCCTTTCATTTCCTTTAATCTTCATCCTACCTTTTACCTTCCTTTTCTTTTCTTTTTCTTTACTTCCAACTGCCTTTCCTTTCCTTTCCTCTGTTGCCTTTTTTCTCTTCCTTTTCATTCTTCCATTTGCCCCTGGTTCTTTAACTTCCTTTTATCCTTCCTTTCTCTCGCCATCTCTCTCTCTTTTTACTCCTTCCTCTCTATCAGTCTGTCAGTCTGTCTAGCTTTCTTTCCCCCCTTTTCTCTTTCTATTACTTTATCTCTCCCCCTTTCTCTCTTCATTTCTCACTCTCGTCCTTTCTCCCACCTCTTTACTTTTCCACCCTCCTTCCCTTTCTTTGTCTCTCTCTGTCTCCTTATTCTAATCCCGCGTACACTGTTTTCAATTTTTTTTGAAACTGAGGTGTTCATTTGTCTTGTAGCAGTAAGCAGCAATTTCGCAGTGTTTTGTTTATCTTAACTCCATCCAAACATTCAGGTCTCTGTAACTGAGAAAGCCGAGGTCTCGGTCAACGGAGTCTATATGTTGTTTTATTCTTCGAGGTATTTATTTTTCAAACAATGAGACCAGCATGGGAAGTTTAGAGAAACTCCTAGGTTTTAACACCAGGGCTGCGGCGCCTTAAGACACTTCTTCATGGAAACCGTCCAGAAGGCGGTGACAAAAGGTCGGTGGCTTGCAGGGGTCTAAGGCAGAAATACTACCTCGGTTGGATAACAAGGTGCTGTTGCAGGCCCACTGTTGAAGCCAAAAAAATTGTCATACAGATTTTGTATTATTAACAACATTTCACTATACTCAAAGACATGTGTATAAGGGAAAGTCGCCGTTTTTATCAGGAACAGAACCCGGAACTAATAAAAGAAATCAGCCTGGTGAGCTTGTTAGGGTTGAGCTCTGTAGGTAGCTACCGAATCGTTGCTGGGCACATTTTGTGAGAAACATTTCGGCTAGTGTTTATCACTGGAGATATAGTAGCGTTAGAACCCCATTTTACTCGCTTCCGGTCCAGCAATTAGTCATTGACCTTTTTGAAGGCGCGTAACGCGTTGCAGCCATCACACGAAGTGAATTAAACAGCAGGGAGTCGAGACGTCCAACTTCGCAAGACTTTTTAGACGACTGAAATGCTCAACGTACCTTTGAATGCAACTCTAAATAGTTGTTAATTGCGACAGTTAAGCTGCCCTTACTGGAACTCATTAGTTACATCAAGAAGAGGGGGAAATTGGGAGGAAAAATGGCAAACTATCAACTTGGGCCAGGTCAGAGTGACGCGAATTCTCAGTCAAGCATTTTTCCTTCTAGTTTTGGAAACCAGACATACGATTACTACAGACCAGGCCATCATCCTTATTCTGCGATTCATTTCCCAATGGCTTACTCAGCACCGGTTCCATACCCTGGACAACATCAGGACTACTACAACCCTCGTAATGTCTGTCCATATAATATGCAGTTCATGTCGGCCAACGAAGATAAAGTGAAGCCACCCTACAGCTACATCGCTTTGATCGCGATGGCTGTGGAAAACCAGCCTGACAAGAAGATAACCCTGAATGGCATTTATCAGTTCATCTTGGACAGGTTTCCTTACTACAGAAAAAACAGACATGGCTGGCAGAACTCCATTCGACACAATCTTTCGCTCAACGATTGTTTCGTGAAGGTAGCCAGAGATGACAAGAAGTCTGGGAAGGGAAGCTATTGGACATTGCATCCTGACAGCTACAACATGTTCGAAAATGGAAGTTATTTGCGAAGGCGTAAAAGGTTTAAAGAAATATCTGCTAACAGTAAAAGTATGGCTGAAGATTGTACAAAAGGGCAACTTAATGAGACGTCCACAAGGAGAGAAAATTCTTCGCGAGGAAGCGATTCAACAAGTCCTGCAACAATAGCCAGGCAACAAACTGAAGGCGAATTTTCTACGTCAACTAGTCCGGCTCGCGAACGCTCAAACGTAAATCTGTCGTGTGGATATCGAATGAATGTTAATGATCAAGAATGCTTCGATAGTGAAATGCTATCAGGAGCAAGAAGGCAAGAAGATTTTAATGTTAAAGAAAGAGAACTTAGTGAAAATCGTTCTCGCTTTCCGCTTTGCAGAGCAACGGATATGGCTAGTTTCAATCCAGCAATCCCACAAGGTTTGACAACGAACGACATAGGGACAGAACAATGGAGGCTTGGCCCAAAACAAGACCAGTCCTACCACGGCACTCATTACCACAATCCGTCCGCTTTTGGCTTCAACCCCGGACTTGCCAGAGCCGAGAAGCAACCTTCGAGGCTTTCTGCTCGAGGTTTTACTCCTGTCAGTGAAGAAGTCTTCACCGCAAGTTCCAATGTCGAATCGGCCGCCTCTCGACGTTCTTGTGCCACTAGAACTGTTCCTTGTTACGAAGACGAGCTGACAAGACAGCCCCGACAGTTCTCAGAGAGTGTAAGATACGACAGAATAGCAAGAGGGTACGGCAACTTGCTTGTTCCTCCATCTTCCCACTACCCTCCGCCTTCGGACACAGCTCCTTTTTCGTCAATCCAAACCTATGAGGAAGCTTCAACCCAACGATGTTTCTCGGGTAGTGCAAGGGAGATCCACAAATCAAGTCCCAAAGTATGTCCTCCAAATGACAATCAACTGTCTAGTTTATTCCAGACAAGTCAAGAACAACCTGGGGCAAATATTTTCACCTGTACGCCATTTGAAAATTGCTCTTGATTGATTCTATGTACGATTCCTTCTATTCCGGTAAATGAAAGATCGGGACGAAATTACCGAGTATATTGTCAATTATTGTCTCTCCCTGCATTTAAACTACTCCAGCTCATCTTCAATAGATTTTTATCGTTGAATGTATGGGGCAAAAGATAGCTTCAACTCTAAGATAATTTCACTCGAAGTCTGGAGAAAAGAATTAAGAAAATATGCATTTTTAATATGATAAATTTTTGTGAAAGAGCCGGTTTGCACCCGAATTATGCCTCGTAAATGTCCTGAAGACTGTAATGACTGCTACGTACTTAGTACTCTTTTTGCTCATGCTGCTTTTTGCTCGGTAAACTAAATCTTCAATTAACAGCAGAGATATGAAACAAGGAAGACGTGGGTTTTAATGACGACGTGTCCTTTCAATAAAAAAGTTTCGTTGAAAACAAATAAACATCATGAATTGTTTTAGTCCTCAAGTATAACCTCAGTAAATCACATATCCTTGGCAAATGTCCCTACGTCCATGAGTATTTCCATTTTTGAATTGTTTTTATGAGTTATGTTTAACTCAGTCGCTGGGCTTGTTTTGGAACTTTAAAGCATCGAACTAGCGGTTGAAAACATATACGGATTTTATTAATACCTCTTTGATTCGTGGTTTATTTCAAATGTTGATATTTAAGCTGCTTATTTATCGCCATTGTAATCCCATGCAGTTGGTGTGAACGCGCTAGTACATTGCTTGCAAACACGAGAAGATGTTTAAATTGATCGTGCACTGTTTGTTCCCTTGCTTGAAGATGTAAAAAACCATTTTTAGGTGAAGCTTGTTTGGCTTGACCAGTAGCTTATCTGTCGTGGATATATTAAACATCAATAAACCTGTAAGTTCTGCTCAGTCGAGTTTTGAAGTTGACTATTTGTCAAACGATTAGCTCAGAAAGCCGGAAATTTGGGAGGAACGAAATCCTCTTAACAAAAAGGGTCTCAGTTTAGCAAAATCCTTTTCGGGTGACATATGTTAAACTTAAGTGTTGATGCAAGCAAGGTGGTACATCCTATATGTGCGAATTGACAACTAACGGATATAATTTCTATGCCTTTTAATCGACGAACCTTGAGAGAGAAGTGGCTGTGAGCATTAAAGCTTGTAAGGTTTAAAGTGTTTGTTACTGATTTATGTCATGGTTGCATCTGTTTGCTTTAAAGTACGAAGGTACGGGAACCAATTACTTTGGGTCAGCGTGTTGTGGAAATCAAATAAGGCAGAACCCTGTATATCCCTCAGTGCGCGCGGTAAACTGAAAACACAAACCGTCTGATCGTCGTTTACTGTAAAAATACGAGATATAAACGAAGTATTTAAACCGAATTTTCTTTAAATGTGTTCTCTGCATACGCAAATCAAGTATATTGACATGACTGCCCATGGTAACACAAATTACGTTAATTGATGTGTCATTTCAAAATACGAAATGGCAGTCGTTTAGTTCATTCTGGCAGTCCTTTTTTATCTACACTTAAATGAAACCAACAAAAGTGATTAAACCAACTCACTTGCCAGATGCTGTCTAATTAAAGACTATACAGTTACTGTTTAAATGCACTAATGAACGAGAGATCTTAACAAAAATGTAACATTATACAAATCAAACTGTTTTGCGAGAGGAAGGAACGAAGGTCGTATATTGTTTTACATTGAGTCGAAAGAATAATATTCAAACTGAAGCGATAAACTTATTTCCAAACTGTGGTGTACGTTTGAAGGAAGCTAAGATAATTTGACAGAAGTAACTGTAATGTCTGGTTGGTATATTTATTTATCAATTTCGATGTATCTTATCAAATGACAACCATGCCTTGAGGACAGCTTTAGTTCCATGTAGTTCAAACACAAGCACCCACAATTTTGTTATATTTTGTGAGCCATTAGGAGAAAGTGAATGAGTGAGTGAGTGATAGAAAGAATGAAAGAGAGACGGAGAGAGACAGTGACAGAGAAAGAATGTGTGTTTGAGTGTGTGTGTGTGAGGGAGAGAAAGAGAGAGTGAGAGAGAGGGAGAGACAGAGAGACAGACTGTGTGTATGCGAGTGTGTGTGTGTGAGAGAGAGAAATTCAGTGATTAAATCTTTCTGATGATTGGTTACTTATTTCTGTGCTGTTTTGCATGTGTATGCTGTATAGAGGACCATAACGTATATTACATGTCACAACGTAAGTAACTCATTTCAGGAACCAGCAACCAACCCAGGAATATGTTCATAAACCATGGTTTGTTCTAAGGATCATTGAAATCGCACCCCCAACTAATTCTAAAATAACTTATCGTGCCAAAATGATATTATTAAGGCTAGGTGTTCATCCTGCAAATTCCACCTTCATTGAGCGTTTAAGGGCTCGATTTGTCATTGAATACAACAACAGAAAGCCAGCCTTGGACTGGCCATTGTGCCATCGTACCACAGAACAATAGTCAGCCATTGTTCTGTGGCGAGATTGCACAATAGCCAGTCCATTGTAACAAATGAACGGGAAGGTGACTCATCTGTGAATATTTTTTAATCTTATTTGGCTCTAAAGACCTCCTTCGATTTTTTTAAGCTTTTGGCTGTGTTTTTATCTGATTTTAACAATCTTAAGATAATTATCTTCAATTATCTCAATATTTACACCTCTCCTAGTATAGGCAGTAGATCTTACAATTTCTCCTTCAGCTGAAATGCCCTCATTCTGACAACACATGGAACTTTGAACATTACACTTTGACTGCACGTGACTAGTTGGAACTTCGTACTTCATCAGGCAGATTTCTTGGTTTACACATGCCTAACGTGTGCCTGGTTCAAAACAATGAAGTCACTTCATTAAGGCAACGAGGAAAAAAATCATCCATTTCCTCACTTTTTTACGTAACTTATCAACGTAAAATAGTTGCAACATTAACGTGAGAGGAACTTCCGTGCGTGATCTATCACGCGAACACACAAGCACGCCAACAAATACAGTCTAACCATTAAGACCTAGCAGATTGAGAGCTGCGGCCAGCAAGAGAGATTTCCATCTCAAGGGGTTGGCATCTTTTTTTAAGTTTGTTCCCTCAATGAAAAAAGTTTTTGAAATTCTGTCAGACTGGCTCATTCACAACCATGTTGTTTGGCTGTAACAATTTGGAACAAGTCGGTTCAAAACCTTTGTCATGTTTTTGATGTTTACCTGGTAATGTCAAAAGTTAAACTGGCTTATAAACTAAAAAGCTACCATAACGTTGGCTAATCATCATCAACTTGAACAGGAAATGTGATGTGGAACACGAATTCATAAACAAATACCTTCTTCTACTTGGGTGAATCCACAAAACTTACATAAGTAGAAATACCTGATTTTCTAACCAAGAATGGCCCATGGTTAAAAAAAGAAAGACTAGGGAGTTAAAATTAGTTGTTGATGGCAATTTTTCTTCCTAGTGAGAGTTTTATTCAGCGATACGGCTCATGGCGAGGTTTTCTGGGAGGTCTGTCTGTTCTGGAAGGCCTCACAGGTCGAACAGGATGAACTCTCGGTCAACTTCTTCAGCATGCATGTACTGGAAACGTTTGGAAAGAAAACAACTAAGAGTAACATGGTGCATTTTGTTGGTTCGCACACTCCACTTGTCACGGCGTGAGGTAAACGCAGTGAGAACTTAAAAATGCACATCTTTTACAATGGGCAACGTAAGGGGAGGGCAAGCGAGGTGTTTCAAATCTGGATAACTTTTTACCTGTGATCGCCCAATTTCGGATTTGAGTTCACGTCGATCAACTTCGGTGTGACTAACAATGCCTCTTTTTTGTGCATGTCCAAATTGGGTTGTTTCTCTTAACAAATTTTCTACGCCGCTCAGAAGAGCTCACAACAAGCTTGGGAAAAGAGCAAGTCACGGTGAAGGCACATCAGGAAATAATTATGTGTATGAGTCAATGGTTGTTATCAAAGTAAACAAGACAAGAGAGAGAGTACAGTGTAGTTGGATGCAATACAACCGACGGGTTTCACTAGGCATTTTAATTTATTTGAATGGCACCTCCAACAAGTAAGTGACATTTTTAACACGAAATGTCGACACATAAAAAAAAGAAAAAAAAGAAAATTCCACGTCGAAAATTCACGAGAGTCGATAGCATTTGACAAATGTTGCAACTTACAATAACATAGCCATTTAGATCACCAAAAAATATGATCGACCAAAGTCACACTACCAACTGTTTAAAAATGAAAGATCGTCATAATTATACCTTATGAAAGTGGGCAAAAAATGTGATTTACTGTTAAACGAACGCAACTGGTATTGAAAATTTATAGTTTAAAATGGGAACGGGGCTAAAGTACAATCTAAGTGCATAATATTTACATAAGCACATCAGTAAATCGGAGTTTGATCGAAGGCTGTGACAGTTCATGATCTAAATCTAATCCTGAGATAGTCAAGAGCTATAGGTTTTATCCCCTTTGGCCACTGGATAAGAGCTTTTGTACAAATTTGTAGCAATATTAGATTTGATTCGTTCATCTACGAACTGTCATGTTATATTGTCTTTTAGTTTTTTAACTACTTTTATTAGGAGAAGTTGGTATTCTTAAGACACTACTCAATGCTTTAAAGGCGTGACTGGGGGCTCTGAAAATGCTGTTGGTGTTAATAAATCATTCACATGTTATTAAAAGCTTAAAATACAGGTTTGTCGTGACATGGCCATAACCTAAGTTTTCAGTTTTGTAGTTTGTGCGTGAACTTGATTGATATTTCCTCTAAATATCAATTACGAGAATTTAGAGAGTGCTACAGACAGATGAAGCAGCTGAATTTGTTTTTGATAACTGTGGGCATTTACGCATGCACGTATGCATGCACGCCTGTTCGTATATATGAATTTATGTATGTGTGTAAATGTGCAGGTTAATAGGTATGTATCTACGCATGTATGGTTGTTTTTATCTATTTGTGTCAATGGATGGATGGATTGATGGATGGAAGGATCGATGGGTCTGTATGTGAGTAGCTGAATATCCATGGACTAAAATCTTACGTCCTTATGCATACTTTGTTTTTGTTGTTCTTTTGTTTGAACCTTAATGACAACCACTAAAATTTTCTTTTCATGCTGCTTATGTCCACCTGGGTCGTTCCTCATTTAAACACATTTTTTTTACATAGTCCTGAAAATAACAAATGAACTTGTAAACCATCTGAGAACTTTTATTGGCCTGAATCAGGTATAAAAATAGATTTTTATAGGCTCATCCAACCAACTTGGGGTCGTAATCAAATTAGCCAGCAGAGATCTCGCCAGGCTAGATTTGATCCCATTAACGTAACAGAAATGAAATTTTAGACCAAATTGTAAATCTTTGTCAACTTTACAAGTCGGCCTGATACCGAGCGGTTTTTCATGTGATACAGTGAGAGTGTCTCCAGTAACAAAACTATCTTTTGTCCAACATACGCCAGAGACATTAAGGAAATACTCTATTTTCATTACAAATTCAAAGAGATCCAGGGTGCCAAACCCATGGTAAATTGAGTTCTTCTCTGTTCCTTTTTTGATGATATGAAAACACCCGGTTCTTTTTAAGGTTATGGGAAGCTTTGCACACTCCTTGTAAACGCATTGGTTGCCTTTGTCAGATTAGGCCACTGCAGTCAATTTGAGTCGATTCTTCCAAAGTAGTTTGTGCTGATGTTAAGAGAAATTGAATATCGACCGAAGGATATGAATCTAGGTCTTTTCTTTCGATCAAATTTTTTTTCTATAAGGTGATCGTTCATGAATGAATCGGCATTTTTGTTCAACTCTTCGTTATTTGATCAGTGGAAACGTTTGAAGGGAAGTGAAGCAAATTGTAGTAAAGCGAAGGGAAGTGGCTGAAATGAGAAAAAAGAAGTAAAAGTGAAGTGCAGTGAAGTGAAACGAAACCAAGTAAATGAAATGAAAGAAAGGGAACGAAGAGAAAGGAAAGGAAGGGATATGATGTTAAGTAAAGTCTGAGGTTGCATTTCAGGGGACATGAATGTAGTCAGGAAGACCAAAGTGAAATAATTGCCATAAGGACATTGGAGTGAAGTAAAATGAGGTAATATTAATGCTGTGTTGAACCAGAGCAAATAAATCACAAGGAATAACTGAAACAAATTCTTCAATAATCGTTCAACATATGATAGATTTTTTAATTTTGTTTCACTAGTTTCATAATTTTACAGAAAGACCTGTTTCATTCAGGTCGTAAGTATCCAAATCCAAACAGTATTTATAATTTACGATTAGTGGCTGGTTTGTTAAAACATCCACCGAGTGGTTATAAAAAGGCTCCTATGAAATATCAACAGTCAAAACTCGTTGTTACCTCTTGTAATTTACCACTAGAGGTGTTCTAGAAGGTAGCACAGCAATTTGCTTTCAGCATGAGCTTGTACATCATTGTCTAAAAATAACAGATCCCTTCAACTGATTTCATATTTCATTAAAGATCAGTAAAACCATTGTGGGGAGACAAAATTCGTATAAAAGATAAATTATTTCTTGAGACAATTTGGAACTCCACGACAACGATCCCGAGTCAAATTCAGGGTAAATTTTCCAACGTATCGCCGCCGAAGGCAGAAATGAATTACGGTTTATTTTTACAGTTCATTTTCTGCAACATACCCGGAGTTAGTTAATGTTTATAGTCTGTTTACTTCGGTGGCACAAATGCTTGAATTCCATGAAGTCATAAAGCTGACAAAAATTAGTGCTTACGATAAACCCTTAGCACTCATGTTATTTTTCGTGGGTTTGACAAGCGTACGAGGGAAGATAATATGGAAGGAACAAAATATTGTTGAAATTGAAGCAGGTCTTGAGGCTTAGTACTGTACCATTAATGACTGCCAGGTTTTTGGGCTTTTTTTTTCATTTTATATTATATATTACTCACTAATTTACTTCAAGCCATTCTTCAATCCCAGAGTATTTTCATGGTAAATCAGAAATAATTGACACATATTTTAAGTATAATTTGAATAATTTTACTTCTGCTCCGATGTTATTCGTCAGTGATTTAATCAGATCGTCGAAAATAGATCGTTTTCCCTTCAAAATTATACAACCAACCTCAATTAATTAAACCTTAATTGGATAGAGCAGAAATCAGCACGGTTATTCTTAGCATGAATTTCCCCCAGGTTTCCGTTACAACACAGAAGTAAGCCAAGCTATAATGGGGAGTCTAAGCCCTAAGGCGATTATGTCCATCTCGCCAGCTAATATTATATCTCCCTATATAAGAACAGTTTATAAGCATAATGACATGAAAAGAAAACAACAACATCTGACACTGACACCTAACAGATATTTTATCATACGGTATGTTTGTATCAAATTTACTTAGTTATGTGACCTAGATTGACATCGCTCTATTCACGATCCAGGAACTTATTATAATCCAATGAATCTACTGACATATTCCCGGTTGAGTTATTTGGTTAAATTAACTAAAACGATTTAGTGTTATCTCCAAAATGCCGATCAAACGCAAATTTTGTTGCGCGGTATTGTAGTGTTATTTGTTGACCTGTATGCTGATCAAGTTTTAATGCGAGAGCTGGGTTACTTACGGAGCAATAACAGACTTAAATCCTTTGTTTTTTGATCCAACATAATACAACATGCTTTGCTCAGCTTACGAAGGCAAGATAGCGTCCTGACTTTCTCCAGAGCTTTTATGTCTCATGTGGCTTATGATATGTCAAGTCACGACGTGTGTCTAAATGAAACTGCAGACAATATGCAACTAATTTAAGTCTTACCGTTACGAGGTAACAATTCTGTGATTTATTTAGAAATTAGTGCAAACGACGAAATTTTCATCAAAGATGGTGTTGTCTCAGAATCTTATTTTACTGATTTTTTAAACATGGGAATATGGCGTGAACAGGTTACAAGTTAAATACTAAAACAACATCTACAAAAGACTATTCATTTAAAAAAAAACTTTATTGATTTCCAAGGAGGTCCCAAAGACCGAGCATTCTTCCGTTGTTGTTTAAGCGCACACGATGTTTCGGCGACCACACAGTCGTCTTCATTTTACTGACGTGGTCTGTAATCAGCGATCATTAAAGTTGCTTTTCAGCTGGGATACTTGCAGTCAGCTCAAGAAAGGACCACCACCGGACTCTCAAAATAACTCAGGAGATGATATAACCCTGCCTCTGGCATATTTAAAACACCAAATGTTTATAGCTGGAACCGATTTTTCAGTCGGATAAATGTATGGGTTAATTGTAGGTTGTCTGGCCCAAGTGCAGCATCTGTAAACTATTTACGACTGCTCAATTGTGGCTGACAAATAACCTGAATAATCAAAGACAAGTGAGTGAATGGAAACATCATCAAATCATTTCACAAATTTCGTCCATGAAAGAGCCAAGATGGACACCATTCCTCATGGATCTTGGTCGAAACATATTTGAAAATTTCCCCCTGTAATTACGTGCATTGATAGCATTACTGCAAAAACCAAGAATGGAGGAATTGGAGTTGAGAAAAACCTGATATCTCTATAATATGGTCGTTTCTTTTTCGTTCAGCCACGTAATAAGTGGTACGATACTCAGTGCCCTGAAACTTATTATGTCCACAAATTTTATTAAAGCCCAAAAGATCCACAAAAACATCCTACCATAGCCCTTGTAGATAGACTTGTTTTGTCGAAGTGATTAAGTTGAACGATGTGCACATGCAGCAACTCCAGTGATTCAAATAACGATGACGAAACAGGTCTCACAGTAATTTAAGAGGATAGGTTGTTGAGGATAAACTCGAATCCCACTCGCAACAACCTATGAGCAGCAATATGAGACGACGAAAGCGTTATTTCAACCCATTATTTGGCATTGAGTCTTCGGACCGATATGAAATCATAACGCATTTATCAATGTTGGTTCCTTGAGTCGTTGCGTCGGTAGGAAAAAGAATTCAAATCACTCCAGTAACGCAAACCCGGTTTTAGAAATGAAGCCCCAAAGCCCCTTTTTTTTCGGCTTCCGTTTAGGAAAGATTAAGCCAGAGTTAAACTGTACAATCCAAACACAACGCAAAATTTATTCCTTTGAACATTTAAAAGAAACTCCGAACCTGGACCAAATAAATTCATCCAAACATTGGGTCCTACCTCACAAGCTTTCAATTGAATTAATCCGACGCATATTGCAGCGACGCCTTGTTTACATCATGCAAATAAGACAGTTTCATTAATCTCCTTTTTGCCAAGTTTTTGTTCAAGGATTCTACTTCCATTTTCGATTTAGGTTATACAGTTTTAGTGTTAATTTGGACAGTTACATTATACTCAAACATGTTGTTAAAAAGGTCTTAAAAATGTTTAATCTTTAGAATTAACGAGGAATAAGATTTTGATTCAATTATTTATTCGAACGAGGTGTAATCCCACTGCTGACCGCTTTGAAAATCTAGACGAAAAATAAAGCTCTAATTTTCAGCTATTTCACGATACCAATCTTGTTTCAACAATTTCCCTCTTATAGCAAAAACGTAAGGTTTTCACCACCTTTGATTGGAGCTGTCTCCAATCAACAGAATTTCGACTCAAACTTGGACTTTAACCTCAAGTTAGCTTTTCGACTATTTCGGGGAACTATAATTGTTATTAACTAAGTTAACGTTTTGCGAAATAGAAATTGAACATTTTAATTAACTGACATTGACTCGTAGTTTTACAATAGCATGCAATCGGATACATGAAGCTCATGGTTCTTATTTCTATATACGGACAGATGGTTCAGTGATCAGTCCCTTTATGGAGACTTATGCAAACGAAGAGATTAAGCCTGACCTGAAAAGGACAAACAGAAGGTCTCGCGAGGGATAAATCACTGCCAAGCCAGAATTAAAAGAGGCTTAACAGAACTACGTCTATAACATATGTCATATTTGAATAATATGTCGTGTAAGCTGAGTTAAGTATGTCCATCTCTGTGATAGTATAAACATCTTTGATGCTCAGAGTTCCAGGAAAAAATCTTACAAGGTTATACTTGCACGGTCGAAATTCTCAGTACGCGTTCACGTTAAATGGAAATTTTGTAAAAATAACCAAACATTTACTATAGCTGTGTTTTTGTTCCTACGAAAATTAAACAGGATCTTTATGTTTGTAATTTAAAATGTTTACCCAACCAAGTAAAGCTACTTAAGTTAAGCTTGCAAGGAATCTTTAAAGGATTCATTTAATCGCCTCTTATAGCACTGATCTCTTAATTTTACTGCCAGTGTAGCAGAACAATGATTCGTAACAAGCATTCCGTCAAGAGGTTGGCACATTGTGTAGTTTACGTATATAGGTATTCTTTCCAGGGCAATTTAATTTGAGCATACGAGCTAATCCTACTTGTTTAAGTCTCGTTTACTTGGAGAGACAACTTTATCATTGATATGCAGGATCGTCCTCTCAATGAGTCAACTTCCCCGAGCTCTAAACAGACAATATTGTCCCTTGTTCCCTGGAAGATTATAGGGTTACTATTCCTCGGAACTAACATTCCCGAAGATTTATCGCAAGGAAAAAAGATGTCTCGTCTCCCATGAATCAGCTCACTTTTCAAAACAAATTCTCTTCCGACAAGAGGGAACTAACAATCGAAGCAACGTTTACCACGATTTGTAAGGTTGCCCTTCACTACTGTTGTGGGTCAGTGAGTGGGTGGGGGTGACCATGGTACCAGGAACGTATAAACAGGCCCTCACATGAATCTTTCCCTCCTCCCTGTTTCAGATACTAAACGAAATTCTAAAGACGTCAATGAAATCCACTCATTTCACGTATATACTTCGTATACCGACAAAAAATTTCAGCGACGGACAATATCGAATCTTTCTAAAACAATTACGTAAGCCAGTTAGACTAACAGGCCTGTCCACATCATGACTGTCATGAGTCTTGTCAAATAAATATCCTTCTGGCATAAAAAAATCCACCCTACCTAAAAAACTGCAACTATCCCCACTCTAGTGTAGTTCTTTTTTTTTTTATTTTTGCTTCGAATCGAGTTGAGCTGTAGTTCATTGAAAAGAAATTCAGTGTATAGAGTATGGTCTATGACTATAATTTAGATACAACACTAACTAAATACAATACCTAAAGACGACTGAAACTTCTGTTTTCCAAATGTTTAAAGACATGAAATAATTGAAAATATGCATACCCATAAACTTTTTACCAAACGTACAGAAAGTAAGTCTAAAACAGATAACAGTATGGAACTAAATAACTAGAATATTACGCAGAGGTTGGAAAATTACGGTTTTTATAGGTAGTTAGCCACGCCGGTTGCCGGTCGCTACCCCGAGGGCTCTGAGAACTTATCGAAGCGAAAACGGTATTTGCTACTTCAATGGCAAATGTTAACGTGTTCCATGACACCGCCTCTTCCGATAACAAGAAACATTTATCAACTGTCCTTCAAGCCTATTGAGGAAGTTCTTCTCACCGGTGAGGGATGAAATGAATACATTGAAGACGTAACATGAGGTAACTAATTAACCGGCAGCGACCAGTTAGAATTCTCAATTTCAAAGCATTGGAGTTTCTCGACTAGGGGACAGTACCCGCAATTACTGATGTATTTCGATTAGTTTAAAAATCAATTTAATAACGCTTTAGAAGCGATCTATCAAATCTAGAACAGCATATAATGTTCTCAAGACGAATTAACTTCATTGAAATTGGTCTTTTATAGTCGTGATTCTTTTTCTAGTCTCCGTTTCAGCAATACTGGACATGCTTTCTGTTTGAGTGGTTCCTTTCTATAAACATCCAGCAAACACAAGCCAGTGCAGAAGTTGGAGTGTGCCCAATATATTTGAGCAAGCAAGCGATGAAGGCAACTAATTTATTAGGCATTAGAGAACTTGAAAAGGGAGCCTAAAATATCGTAGTCACATTTTTGCCGAATCTTTCGGACAAATTGTTGCTGCAAGCTCACTTCGGAGCTGTTGTAAATCTTGAACGGTTTTCTTTCACTTGTATTTTAAACTGTTCCATACTTTTCATGTTTCGACCACATGTTTCGTGCGTCGCCCCAAGAAAGAATTCAGTAAATGATATTATCATCAAATTTGTCTGCGTCCTTTCAAAGTGTAGCCAAGGAGAATTTTGCCTTTGATTTTTGCTTCTAAATTGCGTTTCGACCGTGATAATGATCTCCGCCATGTCCGGAATTTCAAAACACAGCACACTTAAAAGATCCATCGATGACAGCACATTCGGAAAGAATAATATCCTTGGACAACCCAGTGAAACTACAGTAAACTAATAAAGTCAACGTTCTAAAATTAAGAGTCTCAAAATTGTCCTTACCATGAGAAATGGCAAGAAGCTTTAAGAGATTGTCTTCGTATTTACGAAGCCAGAAAAACAAGTAGTTTACGACATTGCCAGTTTTAGTTGCATGCGATTTCTCACGAGTCAGTCACCAACACTGAAACTTGTTATTCTTTCTTTTTGGTTGTTTTAGAGTAAAGAAAGCACTTAGTTTATCATTATTCAGGGCTTCTTTCTGCTTCTCTCTTGCAAAGCAAACGTTTCCTAAACTATGCAAAATGCTTTGTTGATAGGCTCCTCAAATAGTGGGAGCGGTAGAGAAGGTGGGAGTAGTTGCCAAACATGGTGCTGCAAAAAATACACGACCTATTTGGGATTAAACTTACACAAACCCCCAAAGAAACTCGACATCGTGACATACGTGCAGTTGTCATTCAATTTTCCAACTTCGCTGGAGACCATGATGACATTCAGGTCCACATTTACGGCGATTTGTGATCAGTGTAAAGGTGGAGTAAAACATACCTCTCTGGCAAAGCGGCGATGTCAGTTTTCTGGCGATCAAGTTTCAAAAGCTTTTAAAACATCCCACTAAATTTCAAAACCTTTCTTTACCTTGCAATTATTAAAAGTTGTTATTGTTAGCGCAACATAGTGTTGTGTAATCAGCGTCTCCGAAAGCGGAAAACTCCTATGGAATTCATCCGAACTGAGAAGATTTCAGCATGTCTCATTTTCTCGATTCGAAGTTTGAAGAAAACAGTTAATTGTAAATAAAGTTTTTGTGACATATGAAAGTAATGATAATTGCGACTACTTCAACTGTAAGGAAGTTTAGTAAGGACTCCACTTAATATATATTGCAATATAGAGGGAATGTTAGGGTGTTAAGTAACAATAAGATATCATAAGGGAGTGTTGTACACCGTACAAAATAGTCAAATGTAATCAGACACTGGCTCAAATCTGGTCTTTTATCTACGAAACCTTATCAGTCATTGACACGAACGACAACTACAGCGGCGGCTTCGTACAAATTTTAGTAAAGGAGTGAAAACGTCACTCATTTATTCACAGTTAAGAACACAGTCGACATTTCCTTGCAATGACAAAGTTCAGCAGTAAGCCAATGTCATTAACAGAGGTGGAAAATTTGTTTATTTTCCAACTCGAACCTGAGCAGCAATTCTTTAATGGTTTTTATGATTTTGTAAACATATCGCTAGCAAGTGTGGATTTCTCAGTATTGAAAATCCGATAGAATGCAATCAACGTTGCCAGCCATGAACGCAGCTTTAGTGACCCCCAAGCATAGTGAGATAACATCTTGGCTTGCTTCTTCCTTCCAAAGAACAGCGCTCCGGTATTACGACCAAAGATAAGAAATTGAAGCTGCAATTTGTCGGCAGCTGTACTGCGGAGCAGATAAATACACTTGAATTGCACCACGAGATACCGCGTTTGCACTTCGCTCTTATCGCTCACCAAAACTTGAAAATAACGCTTTGGACTTTACGGTAAATCTGGGCTTCATATGGCCACTCCTTTTAAAACAGACACGACCGAAGCTTGACAAAGAAATGAAAAGAATGTTTCACATCAGTTTTGCCATCATGGTGTTTCAATATATTTCACACTTTCTTATGACTGACAGACATTTCAACATCAAGTGAGCTTTTCTCGCTTGAAGATGTCACCTCGACTTCTGCATGTCTGCTTCGTATGGAAGCCGTCGAGAAAGAGTTACTTGAAAAGGCTGAGCAAAGCTGTGTGCGACCAGTGCGGGAAGTTCCTTTCATGAAAACGTAATTAAAATAAGTGAACAACCTCTTCAACATATTTCAATGATCTTCCTATGGTGTCCTGCGCTAGAACTTCGACTTGGGCCACGAATCAGACGAACACGCGACCAGGAAATCATCGAGACTTCATTCTCATCGGACAAGATGCGAGAGCGAGTGGCCACACACCTGAGGCCCTAGCACGTTGCCGTATGAGTCATTTTCCTTTTAAAAAAGTCAAATAAAAGGGAAAAACCTTAACGGCCTATGATGTAACAGCTAGTTCATTCTTTGTGCGACTGAATGTGCACAGCGATGGCAGAACTGTTACCTATCGTGCATTTTCCTTTTGCCAATGGCGGATGAACAGTGTGGAAAGTTCAGGTTTGTCGCCAATCACTGAACTGGTGATGACATGAATTTAATTGATGACAGGAGAAAAAAAAAGAGGAAAGTTGTGAGTCTGTGTGTGTGGTCAGCTAGGTGGGGGGGTTTGTCTTGATTGGTCCAATTTTAATTGCATTAACAATGGAGCTTGAAAACAAAGTAATTTAATCAGGTATATGTCAAACTGACCTAAGCCTGCGCGTGACTATATTTCAGCGAGTCAATAAGAGAGTTGATTAGAGCGGAGTTTAGGTCGAGCGAGTGAGGATGATGTCCATGTATCCATACTCATCAAATCCGTCCGCCGGGAACGGAGTTATGCATTCAGTCTACCAAGGGTACGACTTCTACAGACCAAACCATCCGTACTCGTCCATGCATTATCCTATGTCGTATCAAACGTCACAATATCATTCTCGACCCGACCATTACTTCAATCACAGTCCTCATTCCATTGTTCGGGGGACAACAACCAACGCGAAAGACATGGTAAAACCACCTTATAGCTATATCGCTTTGATTGCCATGGCCATACAAAACCAACCAGACAAAAAGATTACTCTGTCAGGAATTTACCAGTGGATTATGGACAGATTCCCTTACTATCGTGACAACAAACAAGGTTGGCAAAATTCGATTCGACATAACCTGTCTCTGAATGAATGTTTTGTGAAAGTTCCCCGAGACGACAAAAAGCCAGGAAAAGGCAGTTACTGGACTCTTGATCCCGACAGCTACAATATGTTCGAGAACGGTAGTTACTTGAGGCGAAGAAAACGCTTCAAACGCAAGAGAGATGAAGATGAGTCCAGTACCAGCAGTGATGTCAGCAAAGGAGAAATAAAAGCGAAAGATTTGGCTGGAAATACACCAGGAGAGAGTCCCAGAGGACAGGCGAGCGAAAGCGAAGAGACGTCTTTGGGAACAGGTAAAGGTGAAGAGCAAAAGTCATCATGTATGAAGAAACAGAACTTAGAAACCTGTCCGAGAACTGAAGGTTGCAAGGCCAGTGACAAGCAGATGGCCAGCATTTCTTCCGTGATGAAAAAAACAAAGAAAGAAAGTACCAGCCCTATCCATTCGACTAATTCTCCGCCAGCAGAAGAACCTCGACCTGTTCCTCACAACAATTCGTGTGGCATGAACGGTCTAAACCATGAGTTCTTCTCTGGTTCAACTTCTCCCTACTCCTACGCGCAGACGAGCTACCAAATGGAGAAAGGTGCCACAAGTTACCCAAACCAGACATTACAATGTGAATATCCGTTACCGCAGCAGATACAAGATAATTTCTCCAACAACTATATGCCTCATGCTCAACACGTCCACTCCGACAGCTCAGCCAGACAATACATTCCACAATTCCCATCGCAAGACCCGTTCGCAGAAGTTCAACGAAACGCAAACGGCCTGAACAACAACTCTTGGTTCTCTCGCCAAACCCCAACCCCGCCATACACAACGTCTGCGAACGTAGACAATGCGCAAATCATGGCCGGCAATAACTCAACGGGTTTTCCAAACGTTCGCGAGATGTTCGAGGCACAAAGACTGATTGTGAACACACCTAACCAAGAGCATTTAGTGAACACGAATCAAGGACATTACGGAAATATCGAGGCAGGATTCTACGGAGCGACTAACAACTGGTAAAAGAACTTCACTTGTCTTTGACATTAAACAAACTAAAGTTAGTTACAGTATTGGTTTAAGAATTTTCCTGAGCCCTGAGTGTGTGTCTGACGTCTAATGAACATTATTTAGCGCAGTTAGAGAAACGATTTTTTTCACATTTTTTTCTATAAATAATTAGAGAATAGTGTGAGTGAGTATTTAAGTAAAATTCTGTTGTAAAGAAATAATGCTGTGTGTATAGGAATGTAATATAATTAATAACAATAGAGAAAATTGCATGAATATTCTTGATATGGACTACCACAATCTTTTTATGCTTCTCTTTTTTATCCAACTCTTCGGCAAAGAGAGATCTAACATGGCGAAGGGATGAATCCCATTTTAAAAGTGCGCACCGGGTTGCTTCTATTCTAAGCTTTTGCGAACATTTCCCACGGCAAAATACTATTGTTAATGATAACCGTAGGTTCTTGACTTGAAAGGAAGCAATCTACAACGGCACAGCAAGATTCAATAATCCAAGTTCGGCGTCCTGGAAAGCCTCATGAGGCTAGATATCTCAAAGCAGCCATGCACACGAAAGATTTCAGCAGCTGAGCTTTGGACAGGTTCAGTTAAACGTCTTTTCGGAAAATGAGAAACGACGATGCTGCGGATCGACTCAATTGCAGCTCAAAGTTCTGAAAGTTTCGTTGTAATTGCTAACTGTTTATTGTTTTTCGATGTAAATGTGGTTAATTGGAACCAATTAAACTTGTCTTTTTTTCCTAGTACAACAGGTATTTGAACCTATCAACGGTCACTCACTTCTGTTTTCATATCAACTGTGGAAATGAAATGAAGATTTCAATCCATTTGTTCAGCTGCTACACAAACCATTTAAACTAAAGCTATTTAGTTTAAATCTCGTGGAAAGTTTAACTATACAATCCAATACGCAGATACAATAGTGTTTGAATACTGAGATCCATTGAATTCGGTCTGTTGTTTCAACGTTATACTTATAACTTATATTCCTCAATTTTCGTACGTTCCACTTTTGAAATCCTTTTTAATAGATTGATTGAGAGTTTTGGCTTGCTTTCTCCAGACGTGACTTCAACTTATCGATTTACATGTTTAGCTTGACAGTCAGGTACAGGAAAAAGGAAAGTGGCTATCTTTGATGCGGTTTTCAACACAACTACGGGGCGGCAATTCATATTTCAATCAACCAAACAATGAGTTTGAATCATTTCTAATTTATCCGCCCCATGGGAACGAAGCGTACGACAGCGAGTCTAATTTGAACCCGAAGAGAACAGAGAAATGATTGTCAGGAAGAACTTTGCATCCTTTATCGTTCAATCGATATTTAGACTCTGTACGAAAGGCAGCATTCATTCATATGCCACTTTGAATGTTTTCTTTCTCTAAGGCAGGAAAGAATTAGGGCCTAAATACGAGCTACTCAAGCCAATGGCCTCATTTGTGCAAGCTATAAATTAGCGACCTTCGGTGGTTTTTATCAGGTGCGTTAATCAGAAATACTCTATAAACGGTTTCTTGATCTCGTACGGACAAGAAGAACGTGCATGAATACCGCTAAAATATCTTGAAGTTCGTCATGCCAATTTACAAGTGGTAAGTTCTACACAGGGGATAAAGACAAAAAAAACTAAAGATCAAAAAACGCAAAGGTTAAGATCTGTTTCAAAAGATTCTTTATGCGGAAATCTTTAAAAGATTTTCCGAAATTTCTTCCCTGAACAATACAGTATGACATATGTGTTTTTTCTTCGTCTGAAAGAAACCATAAGAATGGTGTTGCCAATATATCCTCTTACTGAAAGAATTAAAATTTCAACGTGGGGGTATACGTAAGGCAGCTTAATAAAGAAAGAGCCTCAAAGAATCAAGGAAAAATTTGACCCTGAGCTAGGTTTTAAAATTCCTCGCAGATTGATGATAGACTTGTGAATGTATAACGCGATGCCAAAAAAATCAACTAGTTAATTCATGTGAAAGTCACAAAATCCATTTCGTTTTATGTACTAAGAAGGCATTACACTAAATGGACTTCCCTACGTCAGGATATCAATCCTTACTTAAAACATAATGAATAAACTGGACAGTCGTTTAAAAAATTTTAGTTCTTATTTAAACTGGGTTTTATGAGTTTTACAGTAAAAACAACAAAATGTGTGCTGATTCGAACTAAAAATGAGATACAAGTGTTCGCTTTTGTCTGTAATCAGGACAGGACGGAGTTATGGCAACAAACCAAGGTTTAAGAGCAACTGAGACGATGGGTAGCTTACTGCTAATGACTTCTTATAGACATAACCCCTGATGAGATTAACGAATTAAATCGGCTTGTGGCCAGCATGACCAATGAGGTTGAAGAATCACCGTAGATCTTTTAAGAGAATTAGCTGGGAAACAAAAGCACAGGCGTGGTTTGTGCTATCATGCTATTCATCGCCATAAGTCAAGGTACTGACAATGTACAGGAAATTGTGGACCGTCATTTTGCGAAGCTTAGCAGCCCACCCAGGTTTACCAAATAAATTAGAAAAAAAAAATATTAAACCAAACTTGATCTGGTCACCATATGCCGGATTTATGCTGATGAAAATGTTAATTACATGGAACAGATTTTATGACCAATGAACTGAGGAAGTAATCGACTTTGCAAGGGATCTTCCGTAATTTAGGAAGCTGTTAAGCCTTCCACCGTAATGCATAGGTAAATCAATTGACTGACGTCGTCGGCCATTTCACTTTCAAAAGCGGAATCTTTAGTTTTTGGTTCAGTTTCAATTCATCCTTCTCGTGATTTACCTGCACCTTAAACTCCTACTTAACGACGAGGCTGAGCCAAACACACTCATGGGAAGATGGACAGTTTTAAAAACAAAAGATCTCTCTAGCAATTTCATCGTGTTCGAGTGTATGGGCATTTAAATTTCGGTTTAACAACAGTTAGACATTCTTTTATCGATAAGAACTAGCTTGTGCGGTGATAAATGAAAGTTCAAAGTAGTGAAATAAAAAAGGTTTCAAAAATGGAAAGTGACGCAGGCTTGAAGAGGCTTTGCCAGGTTATTGCGCAAGGCTTGTCAATCTTCGCTAATACAGAGTGACACTTATTAAAATAAGTGCGAAGTTCTATAAAGATCATTGTCATGAGCTCGTCTTTCCTAGCTGTTCTGTGGGAAAACAAGGAAGTCGTTATGACATATAAGTATATAAGCACGATGGAGAAGAACAATATTATACATGTACAAGAGACTGATCTCTGAAGAATGAATACCGTTAATTATATGAGCCGCCTAACCTGTAGCTGACGCAGACACTAGAGGGGAAGGCTGAAACTTGAATAGCGATTTAGCATGAAAGTGATGCTATTTTGCATTACGATACAAACAAAACGTGAAGGTTGGAATTTATTGACTTCTTGAAGGTGTGAGGCCATCTTACACTATACAGTCACAATCTTAAAAGGACAGTGATACATGATATTTACGACTTTCGTACTAAAGCGATGTGCGTGCCCTCGGGAAGATAACAGAGAACTTTTCATTTGTCTACAAGAAAAAGTACCACGATGAAATGTGTACTGTTCTAGAGCCATAGCAAGTTCAGAAGTCTTTGTTTGTCTACGTCATATTCAGCAGACGTACGAAAGTCATCGCAGTCGTTTTACTTATTACCAGACATTAGAAATATCTCGCAGTAGAGATAACGAGTTTACTTCAGAATAATAGCTCGTCGTCTTCCCAGCTTTACATTCGGAAGCTTTTGCTGTGTTATCACCAAATCAAACCTCTACCATTTTACTTTCATTAACATCAGACGATTCGTCAACGGGAGACGACTTGGCGGAAAATGGTCAATACCTACCATTTTGTCTAACTCTTTACCGGCCGGGTCAGATTTCTGTCATTTTACTCTGGCCAATGCCAGGAGATTTTACTCGTTAAGGGGACATGTCTTTGCGGGGCAAGAGTTTAGGAGAAGTATAAAAATATACATCTCTCTTCGAAAATTCAAAGCAAATGTTGGAGACCTTACGTAGACATCACGCGTGATCTTCAACAACGACTTCCTTCAAATAATAGAATTTTTCATTCAAAAAAAGTTTTTTGGACCAATGTGTAATCCCAACACCATCCTCGTTCTGCACACAACATCATTCAGAACATCCTCACGAGTGACGTGGGCGAACGAGAATGACGTTTGCGATCAGTGAAACCATTCAATATTTTAACGAATGAGCGGACATTAAATTCGAGAAACTGCTTTTGTCATAAATGAATTATTATTGTTGTTCAAAATACTTGAAAACACGCTGGATGCCGTCATTTGCAGCATGCGGACGAAGCTGGACTTAATCTTGGTACTTCAAATTGTTCATTCTGTTTGTTTTGGTTGAAATTCTTGAATGAAGTACGTCCTCGATGAAATTGAATGAAGTATGTCCTCACTGACACTTGCGTTTTGTTTGCTTAAGGTCCCAGTTAACTTGGACGACTTTCTCTTACCAGACTTCTCAGTGCCCGACGGATCCTTCGTTTGGAACAAGTTCACGTGGGTCCACTGTCACGAAATAAATATATTTAGCTATGTCAAAATGTCTTCTCCCGTAATTCCCTCTTTTTCATTACTTGCGTGTGTGCAAAATATTAATAGCGTAGACAAAAACCTAGTCCGTTCTTTGAATGGATAATACAAAGTGGTTAACTAAAATAGAAGTATGAATGTCATAGACGCCAATAGGAACGCTTGGCTATGAACGTTCATTTACAACAACGTGAGACATTTTTATTCCACTTTTCATGTGAAAAGGGACGTGCGTGCCAGATGCACCCCATACGTTAACCTGCTCGTAATGTTTTAGCACATTAATCAATTCATTAACAGGCTAAAACATCTTAATCGGCTGTATCATCTGATATGTTGAAAACATTCCGGATGGAGGTAAACTAGCAAGGTTTGCACGAACGGAATTTCAGTTTATTGTTCTAAATCCCACTTGATCAGGCATGTTAATATTCGAACCCCTACTAGCGAGAAATGGCGACATTATAGTACACATTGAAGAGCAATCCATCTGTTTCGCTCCTAGATCCAAGCTGGTTTCATTTTGGTACCAAAAATCTTAACTAAAGGATTGTAATATCCCTAACATACACTTCACAGTGCTCGAACATCACACCTAGCAGGACTATCAACCTTCATAAGTCTTACTTTTTACCTAATAACTAACGTGATCGAACTATTTACAACTGTGGACTAGTTTTAATTTTGTTGTGGGTGTGAAATTAGAGTAATAAGTGTACTAAATGGTATAAATCTCAAACTGGTAAATACCGTTAGAAAAAGTCTTTGCTACTGGCGACGAATTTAGTAATTTCTGACGTTCCACAGTCTCATTTCCAGCACAGACTGGCTCTGAGATAACGTTTCTGTCCGTATGAGGCATTGAAATTATCCGTTAAAATTCCGCAAATTGTTGAATGATGACTGGGTTCAACCGAACGCATCCCAAACTACTCCACATATATATTTTTAAAACAATACTTCGGAAAATGCGCACGGTTATTATTAGAATCTGGAAGCCGTGTTTCTGCGCAAACATCTCATGATACCATCACACACACGGTCCTCAACAGTAAGGCGAATTAAAGTTTTAATGACGGCATAAAAAGGTTACTTCTCCTATTTCTGGAGGTCATTTTCAAAGAAATAGAAAACATATTTACGTTTACATACAGAATACACGACCATGTTGCTTCTTTGAAAGTCCACCGCACATTAATCAACGGAGGATGGTCGAAAGATCTCTGCTCAGCTTAAAAATTCCACGTTTCCACCAGTAAATAATTTGAATTTGAAATAGAAGCAGCCGTCTTGATAGACAAAAGCATTAAAAATAAGCTGAGTTACGAGAAAATTAACGTATAGAATGACAGTTTTTGCACTTTGTAATCTTGTAATGACTAACATTG
Organism: Heliopora coerulea; assembly: GCA_030142905.1. Lineage (NCBI taxonomy): Eukaryota > Metazoa > Cnidaria > Anthozoa > Scleralcyonacea > Helioporidae > Heliopora > Heliopora coerulea. Next base: position 215,048 of record JASJOG010000163.1, read on the forward strand.
TTCATTAAATGGTATTTCAACATATTTCCACGAAGATTGTCTTAATATCATGCACAGCCCTGATGATTAATTCTTGTTGAAATGATCACGACTGTCATATGCTTCAGAGTAAACACAATGCTCTTGTAATATGTACCTCATATTATGACAATCTGTATTCAATCCGGAAACAGTAAAAACACACAATACATCTACACGTTTGGATTCAGTGCCAAATTTTTTAACATTAACTTTTAGATTTGTTATTACTGTAAATAGGAACGCACTTGACATATTTGTACTTAACTGACTTCAAAACCTCAACACACGGGTACACATCACATGAACATGCTCCAGTGATAAACCCACACATCGCACAGGCACAAACACACTTTCACGCACGTAACGCGCGCATGTACACAGCTCGAACACGCAGTTGCACGCACAAACTACTTCATACACCTACGTCGCACGTGCATGTACACATGTTACGCAGGCAGGACGCACACGTATGCACACACGTTGCACACGCATGCAGCACGTGCACGCACGCATGCGCACACCAACCCACCCATATTAGTTCTTTACTGGATTCTCATCAGTATTTCGTAAATCTCTTGAGGAACTCGATGTTAAAGCAGGAAATGCTCAAAGATTATAGAAAGCTCAACGTTTCCTAACATTTCCCCCCTCTATTATCCTGGGCTATGTTGGTTAGACGAGGCAGTTACAGTAAATACAGTTGACTATGGATAACTGCACACCACCTGAACTGGACCTCTTGAAAGTGGAGTGATACGAATTTCTATAACAGTCGAACTCAAAGCGACCCCAAGTGAAGTGTCACGAAGTATCCCTGTTTTTGTAAGAACACTGCCTCTAAAGTTTTTCCATTTCTGTCAAAGCTACATACTCAACACTATTTTTCATTTTGATGAGGGGTTCTTCATCTATCTTGCAAGATAGTTGATCCAAGATAGATATAGACTTAGTAGACAACACAGATTTATAAATCGAAAGCCCTTAATAAAAAAGTATTTGGTCAGAGAACGTGTCATTTCATTAAAAAATTAATTCTCTTTCAACCCTCTTTTGCTCCAAATTGGTGTTTTTCCATTCTTAATTTAAATATCGGATAACTTACCATTTATCGACTTTCTCTGCTCAACACTTTTTGCAAATGGCTGTATCTATGTAATCCTGCTATGGTCAGCGGCGTTAACTGCTCCACGCCTCCGCATATGGATTCCAGTCCCTACTGGTCTTGGAATGTGAGCCCTGCCCAATCATTTTCACACGTTGATGAAACTCTCTAGTTTGATTCATCTGGTTTACGCCAGCACCTACACCACTGACCTTAAACTGGTATTACTGTGAGAAGTCTTTTACGACCATCTTTAACCTAAGGCGAAGAATGGACAAGAAGTTTGTCATACCATTTGTGAACTATCTTCTGCGAATTTTGTCTTCACATCGACTGCGTTAAAATTTACCACGGACCCTTTCAGTCCTTGGGTGTCGCTCTCTTGGCCAAACTAGCCTAAGCTCGCCACAAAAAAATTGTAAAGGACCTATCAGGTCTTCAAGGGTTAAAAAAAATGCGTGCAACACGACCTCAAAATATGTCGACAACTATTTGTCTCCTTGTGGCCAATATCATCAATTTTATTTCGTTTTGCAATTGTTTTCTCTTTTACATTATAACATCCTAAACTCTCATTTCCATTTATTTTGATTATGGCCCAAATCAAAATGTTTAACTGGTAAAAGGGTTCGTTTGATTGACATTTTGTTTGCACATCGAATAGACTAATTGGAGTAGCATTCCTATTACAAGCCTGTCAGCCAACCGACCTTTTCCCTCACTTACACAGAAGTAAAACGCAAAATTCAAATGACGATAAGTGATAAACGTTCTCAGACCTGTTCTGGACCTCAGCTTATTTATAGCACACAAAAAAAAAAATTAACGACTGTCCCAAAGGAGCTGCCTGATGTGAAAATATTTGAAAGGAACATTTATTATGAGCTTTGTTGGGGGTGCAACTGTTGGCGTGAATTAATTGCACCAGCTAATATAATGTTGTATCAACAACTCATCACTTGGTGACGCGAGAAGAAATCTGCTATACATTTTAATATTCATGGCTTAAATTTCAGGTGACAACAAATCACTAATGCATTGGGTTCGATCACGAAGTTGTCATGAATATTCTCCGAGCTGAAAATTTTAGGTCTCGTTCGAGAACAGGTACTTGGGTGGTACATGTACCATCCTCCCACTAATAGCTCCAATTAAAACATCTTTCAAAGTTCTGGGTGGTCCCTTCCCAGTTGGGGAGAGTTCACCCTCAAACCAGATGATGAAGTGAAACCAGTTGTTAATGACGGAGAGCAAGCTTAAATGAAAACACATGTGGATGACACTAGCTACGAGCTTGAAATGCAAAACCTGTACGGTACCATGATGGTGCCGTAGATTTGAAGTATTATTCACTTATCTTATCAGAACAAGGAAACCAAACCAACCCCAGTACCTTGAAGTAAAAAGGCGAACCGGAAATATCGAACATGATTTAAACCGTGCAGCGAAAGCTTATCATACTCAAATGCACAACCGCGATAGGTCATCAACGCCTCCACGTTTTCTAATTTCCTCACATCTGCATTAGTGCTTTGCCATTTTGGCGAAATTCGCCGTACACTTGCCCCACTGCAGTATGCCAGCACTCCCGCACGTAAAGTTCCAAAGGATGAGAGAACTTTGTGGTCGCGAGGATTTCGAAAAAAACCCCGGTTCCTTTGATATTTGCTTCTCTACGTCGTCGCACATTTGTAGTAGGTTTGGCACAACATAAAGTTCGTTCTTAAATCCACAGGGTACTCTGAACTGATAGACCAGTTTACAAATGGGATGTAGGAGTTCCGAACACTCCCACCCCAAGCACAGACACCCCAAGACACCTACAGCATTTCGTGACACATGTGCCACCAGTTTCTATTTATACTTGGCATTTAGCTCGGGGCAAACTGTGAAGTTCTTTGAACTACGACGAAGTGGTTAAACAAACTCGGTTGCTACTTATCACCTCATCGATAAGCGTTTGGTGAAATGGACCTGCATACTTCATTGAATACAAAGTCACACGTGCTTTCTTGTAAAACGGGCTGGGAAAATGGTAAATCACACTAACACTGTAGTAGAATCTAACTCATGCTTGTTTGCAAAGGTGTTGTTTTTGAGGCAATACCTTCACCTTGAACAAATACGTGAACTGTGGATAATCAAAGTCAAAGATTTCGATATGGATTGAAGTCTAACCATGGCATGTAAAGAAATCCAGTAACGTTATTCGAAGAATTGTTATATTACCAATTTTAGTACATCCATGCTCGCATCATTGTAATCAAACGCATTTCCGTTGATAGTTGTGTTGAAATTTCTCGTACTACATGGAGGCAAATAAATAAGATGAGAGACGATCAGTAAAAAAAAAAAAAAAAAAAAAAAAAAAAACAAGATTTAAAAGCCTCAGTTAAATGGTCGACCTTGTTTTTGCTTTGAATAAAGGAAACAGCACAAGTTAATACAACAGTACCACAAGCAACCTGCTCAATCTTAAATGGTAAGATTTCCGGCTCCATCAGAGATTGAACTACTATAAAAAATTAAACTTCCACAATTCACCAATAAGCTGCAAAAATCAATACAGGTGTTGGGAGTTGACCACCCAGATGTGTCGTTAATACGAGTCGATCTGTTGCATGGGATTTGTTTGTTAAATCTATAGTCCGATTTCGATTATCCTTTCTGATATAAATGATACACGATTAATCTTTCCTGCTACAGCGCATGAGAAACAGCCCACAAACAAAACAGGAAACGTGGACTTTCTTCGAAAAGAACAAATCTGGATTTCCTTTACCGAAATTTGTCTGAATCACTGACGTTTCTTCCCCATAAGAAGCAAAAGGCACCATTTATCTGGCTCTTCATAACTTTCCAAGAAATTTACGTACCTTGACGGTTATATATATATTTCTAAAATATCATTAATGATAATAATTCATGAGGAAAACACAAAAGAAAATCATAACTCTGTTGAGTCCTTATATGTGAAGAAGTTCATTTTTTTCGACTTACAAAAGAGATTTCCAAACTTTCTTCGCGAATTAGCGTATTAGGAGGTTTATTTTAGAAGATGTCTAAAAAACTCGCAGTTCGTGCTTTATCGGATTTAAAACACTCGGCTATCGCCTCGGGTTTTAAATCCCGATAAAGCACTCCTGCTCCGTTTTAAATATTACATATATACATACATACATATATATATATATATGTGGCTTCCCAAGATTCTAATTCAAATTGAAATCGTTGAGGAAAAATTTAGGTAATACAGAAAAACATGGAATGACGGGAAGACTCTTTGATTTTAGTTCTCCTCCCTCCTTTCTTATTCTGAATTTCGTCTGTTGGAAGATTATTTTTTAAGCTTTCTTACGCCCACTCTGCAGAGCGGACAATTCTTTGGCAAGACTCCATTAATCCCGAGAATGTTCATCCGGTCAACCAAAAAGTTAGTTCAGAAGTTAGCAAATGGTGTACTTCCAGTAGTTTCGACTATTGCGTCTGGGTGGTTTGATAATGTTTGTGTAGACTGTTACCTTAGCACTGCAGGAGGGAAAACACCTAATGCAACAGATGGAAACAGAAAATGCCAGATCAATATGTCTATCACTGGGGAATACATGAACATGTTCAACAGATGTGTCGCTGCTTACGGGTGTCACATTTCAAAGCTTATCGGTTGACGGTGTATCTGTCATTTGCAAAAACCATCTTGCGTGGATGAATTGAGCTGTTAATGTCGTTCTCCTACGAGCTCGGGGGGATTAAATACGAACAACGAATCCACTATCGCGATGCGGTATCGCGGAACACTTCCTGCAAGCTGGATGTTTTATCCGTGACCTTTTCAACACTGTTTAACCCCATGGAGTGTTCATCGCAGCTGTCACGGATGGCCAGACGGACTGTTTTATGTTTCAAGCACTTCAGATTGTCAACAAGTCTTGTAGAAGTACAAATGAGTTATCACACCTCATAGACACCTTCCCTTGAAGAGTTCCTTATGGAGCAAAAGGCAGCGTTTATCTGTCTCTTCATAACTTTCCACAAAATTTACGTACCTTGACGGTTATATACTGGAAGAACACCACCTTGAAAGACCCTGGAGTTTCGGCAAGCGAAGTAGGATGGAGTTTACATATCATTGTTTGCTGTTCATCATACCCTAATGCGATCGTGGTGAGAAGTTCTTTCATTAAGGCTTCATAACCGCCCACCACTCAGCCAACGTTTCGCCTCAACATCTCGCAAACCAGACAGCCACCAATTTTGTTGTGCCGGAAAAAACCAAGACAGGGGAAAGTAAACTCACAAGTGTTGCGAACCTGACAAACGTTACGATGTTGCAAGATTTAATCACAGTTCATACATTGCCAAAAAAACGAAATTGTTCGTGGTTTGAGATGGCATGCCAGGAGATTACAACCGAACAAATAGCTAATAAGACTCTTGTACGTCTTTAGACTTACAGGAAGAAATACAATGAAAAGCCAAGGAGAACTAAACATCATTAAAAATTACTAACAGGAAACTTCAAAGTCCAAACAAAATACTGTTGAATTCGCGAAGAACATTAATTAAAACTCCACGCAAAACTTAACCTTTAACCTGGAGATTTTATGAGGTGACAAAGCTTTACTCCACCAGGGCTGAACTATGTCGTACTCAGGTCTACGAGTCGTGGAACTGTAAGCAGTACTATCGTTTCGAATTTCATGAGAAAAGAAGTTCTGGTAAAGATGTGACACTACCTCGAATGAAAACCAGACAATATTGAAGAGAAAGGCACGAGTGAAACAAAGCCTTCATGTACCTACGTAGCAACAACAGAAGCATGATAAACGATTCATCTCGTCACTTCACGAGAGCGCCATGAAAGTGTGAAAGTTTTTGGGCTGCTTTACTAAATATATGGCACGGAGCAAACTAAACACAATACAGCAGACATCGTTAAGCCGCAAAGCTTATGATTCCTGTCAGCTAAACGATGAGCGACGTAACGTCACCAAGTTTACCAAGAACTACTACGCTTCATCGATCCACCACTTGTTTCGTTTGATTTCTGGTTGTGGTCAAGATAATCAAATAGGCAACAGTTTTTATTGCTATTTAACCAGTTATATTTAGTTTAGTCAGTGTTCGCGTCGATACATCATCGAATATATATATGTATATATATATATATATATATATATATATATATATATATATGTATATATTACACAACCAGAAAAATCTCAGCTTATTGCTGTTTTTAAAAATTTAACAAAAAGTTATACATGTATGTGGTTAATCTTTTGAACTGCGGGGTTTTGTTTAGGTGAGCAATCATTATGCAGCATGTGCATATTACATTCAGGATTTCAATCATCACAGCATTTGGTAACTCGATTTAACACGCTCAAACGTTTCCTAAGCTAATGCCAGTACAGAAAGGCGCGGTTCGTTGAATAAAGATTAAGTAGCTCCGTTTTAAAAGAAAAAATTGCTGCTTAATTCGCCCTTGAAATGTAATTTAAGTGACAAGGGAGCAAGCAGACGGCAAACAACTTTCGTGCGTTTCCACAAAAATCTTTGATACGATGTTGGTGCATACTGCCGACATAGGGTATGCTATTTCTGCGCAAAGTAAAAGCATTCTTGTTGTGAAACGTTAAAAACAGTTTAAATTACCAGAAAATTCTAAGAAAAACCATATTGCAATATCACCATGCGATTCAGCAGAGCTACCATCGGTAGCGTTTTAGAGATGTAAGAATACATAAGAATTCACCGCGTGCGATTTCATGCCAAAAAGAAAAGAACAAAATGCTGAAATGATAACGCGTTTATGGTCAGTTGAATCACATTACCGCCATGTTTAGCACGCCAACGTTTGCTTCCGTACTTGAAAAAAAATGGCAACTGTTCTGGCTTCTGTCAAACTCGCCACCACGTGAAATCATTTTGCCATACATAACGGAGTAAAAGTGTTCAGTAATCAAACTTGCTTCGGTGTTACTATTTGTCAGCTTGAACCGGTTTTTCTTCAATAAAGATCTTCGTATTGGAGCTAAAACTATCCTCTTTTATCCATGGATTCACTGCCGAATCCCTTAATATCTCTCTACACCAATAAGGGCTCCACTTCTTCATCTTCCTGTGGCCTCGGGTCCTCCTCATCTAGTTCAACATCTGGCCGAGCCAATGGCAACCTTTCCTTCAAAATCTGGGAAAACAAGCACAGTTAGTTCAGACGAGATTCCTTTGGATGTTCTTAGATCCTACATTTCAACTTTCTGGATCATTTTCTTTCCTTCTTTCTCGGGCACTTTTTCAGTTTTTCAGTTCACTCTGAACATCCATTTCTAACACTAACATAAATGACATTCCACTTCGAAGAACTACCTGTTCATTCACCCGTTTTATATGGCGTCAATTTCTGTCAATCTGAACAAACGCGCACTTAGAGGTGGTGTGCGTGAATGCGTCCAAAGCTTTGCAGAGTCCCATGGTAACTCTAACTATCCAATTTCTTCGTCGATCTCTACCATTCAATTCCAGCCCAGCAAAGGCCCTAGTGTTTCCCTATACAATTTTATCGGTCCATGTGTCTCAATTTAAGTCCTGCGACAATCCTACTGCTTCCCTGACTATCCCATTTATCCGCTCATGTCTCCCACTCAATTTACATCCAGCACCAATCCTTGTTTCTTCGATTATCCCATTTAACCGTCTATGTTTCCCACTGAGTTCAAGGACCATATCTATACTCGTGTTTCTCTGAACATTCCAGGTGTCCTACCCGTCCTACAAGTATTGTAGTGTATAAATGACCATCCAAATTTTCCGTCAATTTGTTCTATTTTATTACAGCCCTAAATGCAAGTATCCTGATGTGTTTCTTTGGGTAACTAGTTTGAAATTCTCTCTCCGTTAACTTTCTCCATGCCGTCATCCCTTGACACAAAAGATAACTGATAGAATCAGCATATACCGTAAAAGCTTTATTAAGCTCCCCCGGGGCTTATTTAATTTTTAAGCTTCTAAAGGGGGGGGATAAATAGAGAGAGGGGTTGATAGAGAGGGGGACTTAATATAAAAAAAACTGACACCAAGGTGCTGTTCTCTGATCTGTACAGGCATACCCGGTACATGTTTAATTTCTAAAATAAAACTATAAAATCTCATATGTCATTTACGTTGTGTTTAAATGCTTGAAGACGGGTTAGTAGCTCCGGGCAACTTCATTGCAAGATGTCATGCCGACAAGCCTCATGCAAAGAAGCTTATACTTATATTAAAAACTGAACTTGAAAAGAAGAAATTGAAATTAGCTCACATGAAACTAAACATTGGGGAAATCATGTTAAGGAATAAAATACACACTTTCTAAAGCCGCTTCAAATTATTTGTTTTGTTTACAACCTCAACTCGTTTGCATATTCTTTAGGGGGGGGGGTTAAATAGAGAGGGGGTAAATAGAGAGGGGGCTAACTAAACAGAGAGGGGGCTTAATAGAGAGGGAGGCTTAATAGAGAGGGGGATTAATAGAGAGGGGGATTAATAGAGAGGGGGATTAATAGAGCTTTTACAGTAAATATAAACTTACGTTCAAAATTCGATCTTTGTAGAGATTTTCATCTTCACCTCGTCCTCGTCTCGGTTGTTCAATCTCCGCGCGAAGAAGTACAACGACCATCTCGTCCAACTCCATCACGTCGGCTGGATCAATGTAATTTATTTTTATCAAACTTACAAGATATTCCGTGTAATGGACCCTGGAAACAAAACCAAATAACAAAGTTTTTGTCTCCTTTTCTTTAATTTATCCACCCAACGTTCGCTTTATGGTTTATTTGCCTTTCAATATGCCAGTGTGGTACGAAGTGCATTATCTGAGTTTCTTACTTGCACAATCCAGCGTGTCCAGCTTCACAAAGCGCACCACATTCAGCATCCTGAAGACCATTGGGAGTTTCCTTTTGTTCCATAACTTTGCAGACAACAGGAGCTCCACCTTCAGCGCCAACAATTTCTTCTTCACTCTGTTCACGTTCTTCGCCGCAGTCTGGGTAGAGAAATGAAATAGAATGTCAGGACAATATCAACATACATTATAAAGAAAATGAAACAAACAGAAGAGTGAAACGATCATCGCGCAAGCAAGCGAGAATTACAGCATCTAACAGAATAACGAAAGAAGTAATCAACCAAGCAAAAAAAGAAAAGATTGAGCAATCAAGTATAGTAGCAAACAAACTGGAAAGCAAGTAAGTGTGCAATCAAGCGAGAAAGCCAACCAACCACGCAGACAAGACAGAGCTACAAACAAGACTTGATAAAAAAAGAGTTCAAAATCCATCGAATAGGATACCTTCGATCGGTAACACCGGAGGTTCTGTATCGTAGTCCACTTCATAACTGTCTAATAAACCTTGAAGTCTTTGAGGTGTCCAATCACGGAGATAAAACAAACAATCACGGGGATGATGGGCATGGATACCTTTTCTAGCACAGCTTTGCGAAACTGTGCATTTCTATGGAAAATAAAAGGAAGGTTTATATTATGTGTTATTGTCTTCGTAAGTAACGTTACTACGGTTGTTCATGTAGCTGTTGTTACTGCCTTTGTTGTTGTATCTATAAATGTGCTTTTGCTGCTGCTGTCGCCATTGTTGCTGTCGTTGTTGTTGTTATTGTTGCTGTTTTGGCTGTTGTTGTTGTTGTTGTTGTTGCTGTTGTTGTTGTGTTGCTAATGCTGTTGTTAGTGTTGTGGTAGTTATTGTTGTTTGTTGTTGTTGTTGTTGAAGCTGTTGCTGTTTCTGTTGCTGTCATCGTTGATGCTACCGTTGCAGCTGTTCTTTTTGTTTCTGGTTGCGCAGTTGTTGCCGTTTTTGTTCTCCTTTTCGGCTGTACGTGATGATATTTTTGTCGTCTTTGTGTCGCAGTCTAAATTTCGACTTGGAATCGTCTGTAACATTTTTATGAACGTTTTTTAACATTTTTTTTTCACATTTTTTAAATCCACGAAAATATTCTCTGACGTTCAAACCAATTTAACCCACCTCGCCGTGCTTGAATGGATTGTAACATCCGCTGCAAAACTCGTGACTACACTGGTAGCACTTGAAGTGCATGCAACCACCTTTTGCAAGGTCGTAACGAAATTTGCATTCCGGGCAATCTAAAAAGTAAACGGTGAAATGTATTAACGTTTAGTTTACCCACAGCACTTTGAAGTCCGTCCTTCTGTTAAGGGTTTAGTCGACATGCATATCTAATTGTGGTAAACAAAGGGTTATACTAGTCGAAGAATATTGGTCCACACTCTCCAGATTTCCAGGCTCTAGAATCAAAGAGCTGGTTAGTCATCATTATTATCCATTTAGGAGTACAAGAAATTCTTGAAGCAACTCGCCGTCATTCTGACCACGTGCGGTTTATTCTATTTCAGAGCCGTTCGCTTTTTATTCCACTTCGGAGCTCTCGTAATGATGATAAAGAATTACTAACTTACCAATACCATGACGAGCAAGATGGCCAGCAAGACCTGCCATTTGAAATCCCTCGTCGTTTTCCTCCTTCCAGCGAGCGAATTGTTCACAAGAAATCCCTTCGTGCTGAGCTTCCCACTAAATTAAACAGACTTCGAGTGATTTGACTGATCATTGTCATTCTGGGGGATGGCATTTTAACCCCAAATTCCCTTACCAGCAAACGACGTGAATCCTGTGGTATAGTTTACCCAACCATGTTAATGACTCTTTGTGAATTGTTTCTTTTATGATCTCCCTATGTACTTCCTCCATGAGATACTACGTCAGGGTTTTGGCTCATCCTCAAGACTCAACATTCGTTGTACCACAATCCTACCCCCAAGCCCTCAGGAAGAATATCAATTAAAAATTAATCGCCCAAGGCGAAGTGAATGTTAATGAACAATCTCTGAGACGAGGTAAGGGGGATTATTTTACACTATTTACCAAGCCTGCGGAAAATAATTACTTTAGTATAATTACACGTGATTATTTGAAAGTAAATAGTACAGATAAAAACGCCACTTTGCGTAAACGCATTTACTGTCATATTCACCTGTAGGTGATTATACCGAAGAATGACGTAATCTCAGACCAATCACAACGCGGGATTTTCTATAATAACGTGCGTAATTATCTTCAAAACTAACAACATCTCCAGTCTTGTTGCACTTCTTGCCACTGCTCGATAGTTATGGATTGGTCAATCTGATCGCAGTATTTCAATTTTTACTAAAATTTGCATTTTCTCCATTTTTTAGAGGAAATTTCTACTATTATAATTAGACAGTATATTTACCCAGTAATCAATTCATTAACTTACCGGCTTTTTGCAGCTGAAGCATGTATGTTTCCCACAGTTTGGACAAGTCATTCTGTTGACCTGAGGTAGTTCGTTGATAAAACCACAAGAACACTAGATAAGACGAACAGAAAGCAAAATGTGTTTTATTTACTTCCTCACACAACTTTGCTTCAGCTGAATGATTCCTTCATAAAATACAGCTTTTCGTCCTTTCGTTTAACTTATCTCAAAAACTTTTTTAGATTCCACATCGCTTGATTCTTTTCATTAGATTAAAGTATTTTTCTTCTCTAAATAAGTCCAGCCTTTCGTTTCAATGTCTTTCTAACATAACTCCAATGCTGCCTACCTTTCTGTATCCTATCGTCTTCTTTTTACACTTCCCATTTTCTGTTTCGTTTCCCTGAACACTGTTTCATTCTTTTCATACTCTTTAGATCTCTACCTCTCCCTACAAGTCCTGTCCGACTCTACCTCACCACACGCAATCTACCAAACTCATCAACTCATCTTGACCTTCCAATGTGTATGTCCAGACGTATGTCCCGACATTTGTTCGACACTTCAAGCTAAAACAATGAAATGTTGATGTTTTCTTCGAAGTCAGACATTTTTGTCGAAGTTCTACTAAGCTACAGGTGAGTCAGTTTTAAAAAAAAGACGTTCTGAGAATTCCCTAACTCCTCATCAACAAAGTATTCCTAGAAATACTTATAGTCCTAGAAGCACTCACGTGTGCACACCATCGGAAGTTTGGCTCCTTTCTTAAAGTTCGATCTCGAAGTTTTCGTTGAAACAAATCGTGGACGTCTTTATCAACAATTTGCCTCATCTAATTAGAAAAACAAGAAAGATCGATGTTAGATTTTCCATACGAGTTACAAGTATTGTGGGTGAAAACAAGTCGAGGGAGTCACCATACCGCGGTTATTCGATTGAAATATGTCACATAAGGATAGAGATATTGTTTATTGTGATCAGCATTCTACGTTTGAATATCCGAGTTGTATTCATTCAGAATACAAACCCAAATATTAACATTATAATTCTAAATACCTGTTAACAGAGTGGCAAGACCGTATGAGAAACTATTTAGCTGAGGTTTTCGTACATACCAAGCAAACAAACTTAATAAGTAATTTATTACATGTCTTTTCGGTTGTTTTCCTTTCCCATTTTTAACTGAGTTTTCGTCGTCGGATGTTGCTGTTTACCTTACCACGAAACTAGTTCGTCGTGTTTCCTATTTCCCCCAGTTAAACATTCATTTATCGTACTTTTATTGAATTAGCTTTTAGCCAAACCAGTTCTAGTGCTCCAGCACGTTATCTTATTCCGAATTTTTCAACGTACATTCTTAATTCTTCTCAAACTTCATTAAAATCAACTCAAACATTTTCCCGCCAAAACTTACTGGTCCGGAATAAAAAGCGCATTGGACCGGTCCGACATCGTGAGATATCGGGCCGTTCGGCAACCAATCAGCATGCAGAATTTTGCGTATCGGCCAAGCTCAGCCATATAATAATGCTTTCATATTACAGACCAAGTTCATAAATTACAATTGGTGAATCTTCATAACCTTGCAATTTACTAGTGACACGTCGAATGTGGATAGGAAGCGACTATAATTCCTTAAGGAAGTGATCAGCTCGCGTTCCATGAGCTCAGAAAAAAGTGACCATAAAACGCTCGAGGAAAAAACTAGAAAATGCACAAATGATGATCCAAACAAACTTCGAAATATATTCCAAGTTAAGTAAGAGCGAGAACAACCTGAAGACGTTGTGACAAATTTCGAACGGAAACATTTGCAGACTTACCATGATATCAAGATTGTTGAAGTACTCCGTTGCTTCTGCTTCATCGGTTAAGTCAGGTAAATCACACACCGGACACACAAGCTGATGAATGTTTCTCTCTTTAATCAAAAATGTCAAATGACCAGCAACACAGTCCTTGCAAATACGGCATTGACAACTGAGAAACGTTATCATCTAAAAACAAAAACAAAAAATTCAAAAATAAATCCTTGACATCTGGAATAAGATCGTGAATAGCTTGCTTGGATGTCCACCACCAGTCAATATTTATTCAATTTCACGACAACCAAATTGCGAAGGGCTCACTGGAGTCTTCTGGCCCTGTAACCGCACAAGTGAGCAAGTCGAAAGCATAAATTGTGCCTAAGTCGTATCTTGCATGTGGTCGCTAAAAGGCTACTTAAGGTAAGTCTGCAACGTCAGTTTTACTCTCCCATGAAAATTTTCATACTTATGTAATGTCTTTAGTTGGAAAACGCTGCCAGTTGTCAAGAGACACATTCTCATCCCCAGGTCCCGTCACTTTTCTTCGCGCAGCCGCACGAAATTTTGAGCCTCTGGAGACACTGAGGCCGAATAATGTGATTAACTGATTCAACACAATAAACTGAATAAGAGATGTATAGAATCGACTTAACAAACAACCGAATGTTCTAATATTTCGGACATCCATTTTTTTCCTCCATTTTTTGGTGCAATAATTATCTGAAATCAGGCTTCCATCTTTTCAACAGTTTAGTCACTATGTAGTCGTTTTCCTATTCAACCTTTTATTTCCACATGTCAAGGAGAGCGAACCAAAAGAAAGAAAACTACAGAAAGAAACGACGCAACGAAGACGACAACATCAACAAAAACTAACGTTGAATATATTTACCTGGCTCATTGTTTTGGTATCCATACATACTGGACATTCCTGACGTAAGTATCCCAGTGATCTTTCCATATCCCCATAAGCCCCTGCGGCTTCAATGGAATCCTCAACGGAAAACCCTTTATCAATCAACTTGACAGCGGTCTCTGCTCTCCCCCAGGACTTCATGTTTTTTTCAGCAAAAATGATTCTTACACGACGCTGAGGACGTAAAACGTATGGTGGAATAAACATTAAAAAAACAACTTACTGATATCAGTAACTATAACTCAGCAGATTGTCTGTCTAGCCCATCATGTCAAGTTGATCGCATTGTTTGTCTTCATTCTTTCTGCATACTGTTAATACCTGTTTTTACCTTTAGTTCGCTCTTTCTCCACAACTAGCAACGACTGTCAATGACTACCCACCATTACATCAAAACCTCATAAAATAGTCCTTGAATCTAATATCTGCTGACAACTTTACTAAGTACAATACAAAATAAACCACGAAAATGAGAATTTCGGTGCCCAAAATACGAGTAAAACATTGGACAAAATAGAGGTGATATTTCAACTATATTATAAAGTCATGGTCAAACCTTCTCAATTTTATCTTGTGTTTTTACTCATATTTTGGGTACCAAGCTCCTTTTCGGAATTGTTTCATATTGTAAACCGTTAAGGGCCACTACAATGGAACAACCGTCTTCCTAATTGTAACCTTATTTAAAAACACATTCCTAATGGGGAGAGAACGGCTTTGTTAGTTTGTCAATTCAATATATCGTCCCAGAGATAATCAAGTTTTTGGAACACGCAAATTTGGTACCTTGCGATGACATTTACTCCACGCAGGTCATACAAAATACACAAGATTAGAGATATCTTGGAAAATATACCGTGGAAATCATTACAATTTTGCACGTTTATGGAAACAAGTAAAATCCACTTCTTTGATCAACTTATCCCGTTGCCAAGGATATCACTCGGTCTCAGGATTCTTCATATGATTAACTAAATTTGTGCCTTTCTCCGCTGCGATGCACGTCAAGGAAGGTTCCTACATAAGTAGGTGTTGCATTTCAAAGGTATGAATCGTGCCTACCCTGTAAACAATGTAATTTTCACAAAGGAATCTATTTTTCTCAAGACCACAAACCTGAACTGAAGTTGATCATCTAACTTAGTATTCGGAGCAAATAGAGAATTCACGTCACAGAACTCTTATCGAATTACAAAGGTGTTTATGAAACCGAAAGAACGCCTGAAAATGAGGAACATTTAAAAAAATTTAACACGTTTTTTTCGTGCTTTTTTATACCCAACTCCTCCCAACTAGTTTTTTAAATAGTTCTCGATCATTACATCATTACTCAAGAGAAAACTTACCTCAAAACTGACATTCTTGTTAGTAACCTCGGCTTCAATTTTTCGATCTTCCCCACTGTCGACTCCATCTGAATTCCCTTCTTTGCCATCCAATCCATCCTGATTTCCTAAAACTCGCTTTCTAATCGGTTCCAACGCCTTCTTTTCTAATTCCAAGAGCGCTTTATCTATGTTTCCATCGTTGTTGTCCAGGGCATTTAAGCAGTCCACTCTTCCATATCCAGCAGTTTCACTCATCTTGGCAAGCTTAAAGGAAGTATAAAGACAAATTAACTCTACTACTAGTTAAGGGAATTTGCGCCGAGATTCATGTGCAAACTGCGCCACAACTCTATCGAAATAACCAACTTAGATGTGTCTGCGAACAAAATTGTCGCAGATTACCGCAAAAACGACAAAGGTAGAGAAACTTATTGTTGGAAAAATACAAAAAGATTACGGTAAAAACTCTTTCCTAAATTTTTCATGATAATATGACACTGCCGAAGTCAACTGAAAAATGTTGACTCAAGCGGGATTTGAACTCGTACCTTCGGGATAACGGTCCGCCGCTCTACCTGTTGAGCTATCGAGTACACAGAGATTGGAGGCGAGTTTGTTATCCAACTTATGTGCACGAGATATTCTCGCGACGACTTAACGCTTATCCATGAGAGGATGTGCAGTGTTTCAATTTTATTTCAGAATCATCCTCAGAGATACATGAACAGAAATTTTTCACGAATGGTATTATTTTTCACGAATGGTATTATTTTCCAGCAGTTCGACACACAGATGATCGTCTGTAACATTTTGCCCATACCATAAACGTACCTTTTCTCTTCTTGACTCAATGCAAGATTTGCATGCACTCTGCACACTACCGTCGTTTTCCACAAGAGCCTGTTTTGCCTCCTCTGTGCTCAGGTTTCCTATGCAATCATTCTCATTGCTTGTCATCTCCGTGACTTTTCCTATCACTTCAGCCAAACGACTGGACCACTCTTCTTTGAGCCACTGAACCGGGTCACGGCCTTTTGGATCTTGCCAGCTTAAGTTCGTCGCCAAATTTAACTCTTCTGGGGTGAAACCATGAATTTCAGCTTGCTGGAGGAAAGACAATTTACAACAGGTAAAAAAAAAACCCGAAATAAAAATCAACACGAAATCAAATACTTGCATTAACCAGAGAACAACTTCATCGCTGGGAGAAGACCAAAAAATCAAAAACGTAATATTACCTTCATCCATTCAATGTACATTCTGCCTTGGTCTTCAATAAAGCTGTGGGTCCTAAGATTTCCCAAGCGAGTTGGTAAACTCTGTAAGATGGATTACCAACGTGTAAAAAAAAAGCCTTTTTGACGGGAAGCAAGTCTGCGATTCTATTGAAACAACAGCTACATCTACAGCTACGTCAAACTGCTGCAAGCTTGTCACTGTCAACCCAGGGGCAAGTAGTTTCGCTGAAGGACGGTAACAAGGGTTTAAATCGTACTGCAGCAACCTTGTTGCATAAGGAACGGACCGATCGAAAAATTTGCACCAACTTTGATTCGAGTAAAGGTAGTAATAAAACTAAAAACGACCGGTTATGGACTTGTCATGAGTGGGAACAAAAGTCTACACTACTTACCAAGAAACTGGAGAGGCTGTTTTGGGCAAACGCAGGTGAATCATAAATTTTCTTGAGAGGTACTTGATCGTAGATATTTTGGGCGGCAGTATTATCCCTCATCACATGAAAGTTTTGAACATCACGGAAAGCAGGTTTTTCAGATCCAAAATCAGGATAATTTGAACTATTTTCAAGATTCAGACCTGATCCTTCGCCAGCATTTGTACCAAAGTTTAACTCCAGCATATGAAACTCGTCAAACATAGCTTGAATATCGGCTTGTGCGAAAACTTTAGGAGCTGGATCTCGTTCCACCTCAGCAACTCCATATTCTCTGGCGTTCCTGACGTGCCGTACATTGTCGTACAAATCTTCTATCGGTATTATTCCCTCTTGAAACAGACGCATTCGTTCCTCAGTACTTAAACTACTTTCTTTTCGCGGCACTACTTGTGGTTCACCTGGTTTCGGAAGGTGAAGGTTTGTATGGAGGAAATCATTGTTATAAAGATCTTCTTCCAACAAAACACCATTCTGAAGGAGCTGCCGCACTTTCTCCTCCGTTAATCCACTTTCTCTCCCGGACACTAATTTCTGTTCACTTGAACTTTTAAGTGGATCTTTTCTACCCTGCAGTACTTCATTGTTAACAAGGTCTTCTTGGGAAATCACCCCAGCTTGGAGGAGTTGCTTCAATTCCTCGTCACTCAGTCCGCTATTGGGAACTGATTTTGTGTCACCCGGCAGTAAGGCATCAATGTTTCTTCTTGACAACAGGTCCGGATTATAAAACTCTTCTTCTGTAATCTTGCCACTAACCATGAGGTTATACTTCTCCTCGTACGATTTCTTCGCCTTTTCTTTCTCCGACAATTCTTGTTCTCTTGACTTCTGAGCGTTCACAACCCTCCCCCCGGGTTGAACCTTGCTATCTACATCATTTGGATTTGTAACAAGATCCTGCGGGATTTTCCTAGGTGGTAAAGGGGGTGGCTTAGCTGGCACGTGTTTCGGTGTCATGTATATCCCTCCTTCAAGCGGAGAGTCTTTTGGTGTCATATACAACTTGTCACCAGGTCGATTTTGTGGAGTCGCGTATAACTCTTCCTGTACATTGGGGTCAACGCCTGCCCTCAGTATCCCCTCATTACGTGATGTCGTTTGCCTCGATGAGCTGGAAGAACCAGGTTGTGGCTTCTAGAAGTGAAAATATATGGCAGAGATCAAACAGCAAAATTGAACAAAATAAACGTCAATTAACAATGTTTCCCACTCTTATCACCGCCCCTGAAACATGAATACAAAACCTAAACCCTCCACAGACAACTTAATGAGCAAGTACTCATACACAGAGCAAGCCATGTGGTCATCCATACCTGTCCAGTTACACTGGGATGGTTTTTCAGGTCACTGGGCGTTTTGCAACAGCACAGGCAGACCTGGGTTGTCATGGGGTTCAAAAATGTGCAATGTTCACAACTCCACTCCTTTCCAAATTCGTTTAGCTGTCTTTGTAAGGGAATCACTTCCTCGTACACTGGCTCAGGTATCTTGGAGTTCGTTGATGGCAAAATGGAAGCACCGCCTGTTCTTGGTGAAAGATCTGGCTGTCTAATACTTACAAGAGATTGTCCTTTGTGACTCGGTGCGGAGTTAAGCAAAGTCTCTTTAAGGTTGTCATTAGTCGGGGGTACTTTTAATGGATTTACCCTGTCATATGGATACATCGCGGTTGGGCTCAGGCCAGACGAAGTAATTACCGAGTCCGTGAACTTTGGTGAGCTTCCTGAGAGTGGAAACTTACAGCATGGGCAGAAAGATTGAGCGGAAGAAACTAGGAAATGACAGTTTGGACAGGACGAAACAGTTTCACCAGCGACCGTCGGAGTCACTGGAGAGGTATTCCGTGGTAATGAAACGTCATCGTGTCTCTTATCCATACCAGGATACGCACGCCCCGGCATTTGGTTCCCTTGAGGTGATGTCAGTTTAGCTTGTGCGTTTATTTGCATGTTTGCTAAAGTTGTGTCACCTGTCGAGGAAAGTGATTCACGGAACGTTAACTTATTCTGTGATGACTGATTCAAGTTAATAAGTGAACCAGTTCCTGGAGATGACTCGGGTGATGTTCTTGAAGGAGGACGCCTCATTTCTTGGTTGCTGGGTGAAATGCCTGGAAAGAAAAGGTAGGAAACGGTTAATAAATATTTTCATTTTGCTAACATGTGACTTCATCATTAGTTCATGGACAATATAAAATTGGTGATATCATCTTCACAACGACCTCCCTTCATGAACAGACTAGATTCGACTGTCAAGTTTCGTCATGAGCAATGTCTAAGTCAAAAACTTCAAAAGCTGGGCTAACGTCAAACTAAGACTGATTCTTCACCTGGTTGCGTTGGGATTTTGTTTGTTTCAATGTCAGTAGTTTTCACTTCAAGTTCGCCAGAGTGATTTTCAAGAGGTAGCCGTTAGAATAATTATGACTTACTGGATACGCCTGAATGAAGTGACAGCACAGGTTGATATACTGCAGCAGAGGTAATAACACGAGCTTCACTGCAGGTCATCGCTGGTGATACTGGAGCCACGGTGGTAGGAGACCATTTTGAATCATGGATTACTTTTGCATTATTGCTGTCTAGTTTTTGAACTTTTCGTTGTCTTGGAGCAGGAACCGGGCGAGGTCTGGAAAACAGAAAAACCCATAAAAAATAAAAAAACCCAAAAAAAAACAAGTGCAAACCGTATGTGAAATCAGTGCAACTGATTGGTTGCTGCAATGGTTTTGATAAAGCGAACAATGGCAAACATGATCATAGTTTCACCACACCCCTTGTCTGTGCCAGTGATGTAACTGTGAATTCTCGCGTTAGTTACGCGAAGGTCAGCTTGAATTTATACCCAATGAGATGAAATTCCGGGTGAAATTCCAAAATTTTTACAAAACTACGGAAAATTTCCTGCACACTCATGAACTTCAAAACGCGTAGATTGAGACTTCGAGGACTCTTCAATTGGTTATAGTAACGTTTTTCTTGGCAAGTTGCGTACTAGATCTGGTAGTGCCTCGGGTAACTGAAATCTTACCGCTATACATCATAATGAGAACACCGCTGCCGAACATTTTACGGATGCGGGGCTCCAGTAGGCAATAAACTAAAAGTATCTGGTTCTTACACATGCTCAAACGTTTGCCCGCGGTGTTTTTTTTCTTTTCTTTATTTTTTCTCTCAATAAAACGAGGCTCGTGTGGAAGCAGATCGAGACCCCAGCTTGTTACTATTTGGGTTTTTATTTTAGCAATGGACTTGTAGCTAGTTTGTGTACAAGTTAAGACAACAGCACTTTTTTGGAGTTGTTGCTGAGCATCTTTTAGCAGTTTCCTACATTAGAGTCTTAAACCAACATCAAATTTGTTGCTATACTTGTAAAAAGTTGGGTGCAGTCGTGGTCCTTCTTACAAGTCTCAAATAACTCGTTCCGCACTTTTTGTTGCTCCGACAAGACCGTTGTTAGTCTGAAACCGGCTTGATAACAATTGTGCGGTGTTATGCATGTATGCGACATAGACGTTTGGAGTGCAATGTCTAAAAATTTTAACATTTATAAAAGTAAAATTGAATGTGATGGGGGAAATGCTTTCAATTTGCTAGCGATGAAAGTGGGTAAGCTCGGACACAGGGCTGGTAATTTCAGTTGCACTAAAAGGATATTTTACATTAAAACATTACATAATTTTAATATCACACCTGTTTGTTTTCTCTTTTTCACGTTTTTCTTTAAGTGCGGGATTTGACAAGTTGAATCTGAAGTGCGAACGTCTTTGCACATGAGAATGCCAGCGTTCATCGCACTCCTGACAGAACTGCATGTCACACTCCTTACAAAACTTTGCCACATTCTGTTCACTACAAACACCGCAAAAACCTCCCTGCACACTTCCCGAGAGAAGAACATCACCAACACGTCCATCAACCTTGTCCGTAGCGATAGGTTGATCACTTTCCGCTGATATCTCACTTAAAAAGTCTTGAGATGAAATAAACTTTAGGAAAGGGTGTCTATTATTCAACAATGCATCCACCTCATAACGTGCAATCACCAAATCAGACGCGAGGACAACAACACTTTGAGTGTCCGGCTGATCGGTATCATCGGGAAACGTGAATGCATTATCCGTACGTTGAGTATACCCCATTTGTTCAAGAACTTTGATTGCTCCTATGACAGGGAACACCTGATTTTGTATGATACTTAAGTTGAATTTCACAATCTTCCACAGTGGATGCTTCTCCGCTTTGAGTAAGTTTGTTGCATATTTTTCAAGAATCACCAATGCTCCGGGCAACTTTTGAACATTCGTTCCATCCTAAAAGAAACGACAGAGCTCGGACTATTCCACGGTAACACGGATATCGTTGGCACAGAATGAAAACATTCGTGCTCAGTGATGGATCTAGGCTCTCATCACGTGATGTCATCACGTGATGACATTCAGGTCATCGTAGTGTTATATTCATGTCATCAGGTCACGTGATGGAAATATTTTAACAAGGGTCTAGTTTGTTGTTGCTATGCCATTATTGCCATATAAAAGAATGAAGGATATTGTAGATAGAAGGGTATTGTAGATAGAAGGAAAGAAAGAAAGAAAGAAAGAAAGAAAGAAAGAAAGAAGGGAAGGAAGAAAGAAAGGAAGAAAGAAAGAAAGGAAGAAAGGAAGAAAGGAAGAAAGGAAGAAAGGAAGAAAGAAAGAAAGGAAGGAAGGAAGGAAGGAAGGAAGGAAGGAAGGAAGGAAGAAAGAAAGAAAGAAAGAAAGAAAGAAAGGAAGGAAGGAAGGAAGAAAGAAAGAAAGAAAGAAAGGAAGGAAGGAAGGAAGGAAGGAAGGAAGGAAGAAAGAAAGGAAGAAAGAAAGGAAGAAAGAAAGAAAGAAAGGAAGGAAGGAAGGAAGGAAGGAAGGAAGGAAGAAAAAAAGAAAGGAAGAAAGGAAGAAAGAAAGAAAGGAAGGAAGGAAGAAAGAAAGGAAGAAAGAAAGAAAGGAAGGAAGGAAGAAAGAAAGGAAGAAAGAAAGGAAGAAAGGAAGGAAGGAAGAAAGAAAGGAAGAAAGAAAGGAAGGAAGGAAGAAAGAAAGAAAGGAAGAAAGGAAGGAAGGAAGAAAGAAAGAAAGGAAGAAAGGAAGGAAGGAAGAAAGAAAGAAAAGAAAGAAAGAAAAAAAGAGAGAAAAAAGACTTGGCAAAATATGAGAGAAGAACAAATTAAATTGCAACTATGACTGCCCATAAAAGAAAAGAAAAAAAAGTACAAGTATTACCTTATTATGATCCAGTAGTTCAAAAAAGTGAAGAATCCTGTATTTCCTTAGTGGCGATGAGGCAGCATGAAGAATGGAAGATGCCAGTCTTCCTTTGTGAACATCATTTGCTCCATGCTTGCAAGCTTCATCCAGATCATGTAAAAGCTTTGGTAACTGTGAGTCCCTATGTTTTTGTTCTGCTGTTACTACTGAGTTCCAAAGTTTTACACAGTTAGGCAATCCAATAGTATCTGGGAACGATTCTTTATTAAAATACATAATAGCAATATCATAACTGTTACTAAATTGTGAAAACATTAGGCATTAAATGAGAAGATAAGGCTGGGAGGATGGAAATAGAACTCATGCAAGTGTAACATTGCAGATGATTTGCAACTTTACCATTGATTCCCATTCCAATCCCCTATTGAACACAAGTTTAATCAATCACAAAATGCATTGCCAAAAATTCACAAACTCTGTCAATGCAGACACTGTCCAATCAGAATTATAATCACAGGTTCTCTTTGACTTTTAAAAGCATAACAGACTTAATACCTCTTTGGGTTCTCCTTGACATGTTATCATCTACAGCTCTTGTATCATACATTGTTGCAGTAGAAATGTGTAACGGTTGTGTGGTTCCTCCAAAAGGAATATCAATGATACTATTAGGTCTACCATTACTTGCTTCCTCAGGCCTTTGTTTGGGCATTGGTCTCTGTCGATCTGCCATCTGTTGAAATTATTGAGATGACCAAGCATTAACTTTCATTTTTGAAAAAGCTATTATGGTTTCAGTGTTGTCTAAGTGTACAGTAAAACCAGAGTTTTATGACACCCCTTTTTACGACCACCTGTCTCATGCAATCAGTTTTTCTGGCACGGACGATTTGTAGTTAAAATATACCTGCCGTGAGTGACCACCTGTCTAATGCAACCATTGACCAGGTTTTAGTGGTCAAAATAAGAAATTTTACCTGTCACGAGCGACCACTGTAAATTAAAATTGCTGACTGTTCTAGTCATGTGCCGAACCTGATTGGTGAATTAAGTTCAGCAGAAGATCAGCATCCTCTTCTGCTGAACCTAATAGGTAGGGCAGATTTAACTTGATCAATCATAATTAAGTTTTGTGAGTTAAATTTGCCGTTTGAATCAATGCTGCTCTACAATCGCTCCACTGTTTTGGCAAAGAGAATACAGGGAACAAGAAAAACCATGCACTTACTGCTTCGATCTAGTTTTAATCACTTCTGTGCATTTATACTTATGTTGTTGTGAATTTCTTTCTGAACGAGTTAGGAAATCAAAGCAGTTCATGCTGACCAATTTTTTTTTCACTTAATAAGTAGATGAACTTGAACAAATTCTTGTGTGATTCTTAGTTGAATAAAGTAATTGTCAATGAATTTTTTGCTTGCTTGTTCAATCATAATAATGCACATTTTGCTTAAATTTACACATTTTCTGGAAGTTACACACGCAAATATGGCAGCCACTATGTCATATCACTACCTGTCTTAAGCAACCACCTGGCATTTATCACCACTTTAGCCTGGCAAAAGGGGTGGTCATAAAACTCAGGTTCTACTGTAATACCATTGCCAGTGCTTGTTCACCACATCCAATTTTTGCAAAGTTCATGGGAAGTTCTATCATGATTTACTAAACTCTCTCTCCAGACTGCATCCTATTTTTGGAGCATACCAACTGGAGTTGCATAGTTGATTGAAAACTCAGTGAGTTTTATGTAAATTGAAACTCCAACACATTAAAATTATATTATATAGAGATTATAAGAAATGCTTTTATTTTCTTATATTTTATTTTCTTTCTGTAGTTGTTACAAAATAAAGTTTCTGAAATGTTATGCCAAAAAACTTCCCTGGCTCAAGACTAAAAAAACTCGTAGAACTATTGATAACACTGAACCAACAAATAGAAATCCTGCTTTCCACAAAATAAAGCCTTTGGGATTTCAAAATAACCATTAACTTTAAAAGATCTTAAAGAAAACAACACTACCACACAGCCCTCGAAATTTCTCTAAATCTTTGATGGCAAAAAATTGCCGTCGATATTTTAGAGTTCAGCGGCAACTCGACAGCAATTTTTTCCCTCGAGTTTATTGTAAGAGGAATTCTAAAACATATGTCGTAAGCAGCTGAATAATAAAAAAACAACTCAAAACTTTCCCATTTTAATATATAACTAGTCGTACTAAATGTTATCACTAACAAATACGCTAGTAAAAAGAACAATGTCAATGAACAAACATCAGTCCATCTTAATTAATCGTCTGTTTGAGATTCTGATTCAGAATCAGAATCAGGAAGCAAATTTGGGTCAATCGTCTCAATAGTTGTGGATTCCTTTTCTCAGTACTCATTGTTAGTACTTTATGTAAGGCAATACGCAAGATCCATTTGTTAGTAAACAATGGTATTTAATGTTGCCACGAAAACACTTATCGTCGAGCAATGATGAGGAATAAAATTCAGGAAATCTGTAGATAATCATTTGTTCATAACATAGCACTTGAGTTTCTTAGAAGAATTGATGAGATTCAGTAGGCAATAAGCACAAAAATCTTCGACGGCAAAAAATTGCCATTGATAATTTCATTTTCGGCAGCATTATCAGCGGCAATTGCCTTTTGCCGTCAAAAATTTCGAGGGCTGACCACAAGGAATTCTTTTAGAAAGTACATAGACCATCCCCTTCCAAAGATAAGTACCAAAGAATGTCGTGATTGGATCATATAATTGAAACAAACTGTTTCTGCTTGTGCTAGGATAGCAGTTACATGTATACCAGTAATACCATAATGGATCATCTCTTTAAATTGTTTCTGTAATAACTGGTTGCAACTAACCCCTTGAGATTAGAAAGACAAAGAAATTACTGCCATATTCCAGATCATTTTCAATGGCATCTAATATGATTCATTTGTATAATAAATAATGATAACCATCAAATCAGGTCCAATCCACCCAAACTGTGCGGGTGAAAACTAATAGCAGGATTTCCTATGGATTATTCAATATGGAGGTGTTTTGTCCAAATCATTTACATATCCATGAATACCTTATTTAACCCATTAAGGGGCAGGTTTCCCACTATGCTGAATTAAATTAATCGGGCTTCAACCAGAATTTATATTCCAAAGTGCACCCTTATATCTTCAAGAGTTAAACAACAGGGCCTCACTGTTCAAAAGCTACTAGTCTAGTTCCAGTGTTTTGAATTTTTTTGACAAATTCTTAGCTTACTTTTTCAGAAAGTTAGGAACTTCGTTGACAAATTTAGGGTGAATTCAAAGAGTTTAATGCAGTGACATCAGAGTTAAACTGGTTGTCCAAATTAAATGGACCAAAATTAACAAATTAACTGGTACATGTAATCCTGGGTTGGTGTCAGGCACTTATTAAAAACAGGTCTTGAGTTCTCAACTCATTACAATTTATTGGGATAAGATTCAGAAAAATTATGTTTGGTTGCTACAAAGTATTGTGATTTTTTCAAATGAAGAGTTTATTTGTTGACAAATTATTGTAATCACTTGAAAGTGATTTATATGTCTTAGACTCCATGTTAATTAGAAAACTACATTTCCCATTGAATGCATATTTGGCATTTACACCCAGCCACATGAAATGGAGTTTACATATAATGAAGAAAATTTTTTGAGTCTCAGAACCTTACACTTTAAGACCCAACCAAGATCACACTGTTGTTAAAAAATGTTGCTTTAGGGCCTCTGGTTGGGAGTCAAACCTTCAACCCAACTAACCCAGTACAGTGCTCTGCCAATTGAGTTATGAAGGCCAAACTGCCAAATATTCCAGGGACATACCATCAATTTTAACAGTGTTGTTGCCATTATAATACACAAGTCATAGCTATTGGTAGTGGCCTTGGAAGCTCAGTCAGCAGAACACAGTCAGTGCACTAGATTTGCAGGATTGTGAGTTCAATTCCCAGCCAGAGGCACTAGAATAGCATTTTTCACAACTGTTCTCAGCTGGGCCTTAAAAGGTAAGGCTATGACCTTGAAAAAATTTCGTTCACCTGAGAAGATCTCATCCATGTCACATGTCATACTTCGGGTGCTCCCCAGTCCAAAAAGAAACTATCAAACTCTCTAATACTGTTGACTCCAAGCAAGTTTATCAAATTTTCAAAATCAAATATCTTTAACTCAACTACAAATCGAACCAGGCCTTGACAAAATGATTTCCAGAATGTTCCTCACCCTGAGCTATGCAGTCCCACTTCCGGGCAAGAAATAAGGCTCGAGAGCTGTGTATTGATCTTATTAAACTAAACTATTACGTGCTTCACTACATTAAGGTGAATTTTAATATATATGAAAGATTTAAACAATAATACATTGAGTGCTAAACGACGGACGACCATGCATTTGGGTTCGGGTTTCGCGTGAAATTCAAAAAGACATCCACGCAGACACTGGACTTTTTCATCATAATTGTGGAAAATTTCATGCGGGCTGGACTGCACGACAAAAACATACCTTTCGGAAGATGTCCTTTCAGTTTATTTGACGGGAAAGACGTTGCTGAAACGACTTCATTTCTGAGCAAAACGACAAACAAAACCGTATCGCTTTCTTCTTCGAACGGGGTTGCCCCTTTTAGCCAACCACCAATGAGGAATTTCCGTCCATATACTCCTTCCGGGGAACGGGAGGGATATCAAATAAATATCTCTCTGGACTTGCTTAGCTGGTATTAATTCTCTCTCGACTTTTTTTAAAGGATTCAATTAGCTAGTATTAATTCTCTCTCGATTTTTTCTAAAGCATTCAATTTTATTTTTGTCAGAAGGGTGAGAAAAACACAAAATTAAAAAAAAGTACCCTTCCCTGGTGAGTAGGCTATTCCATAAACTTTTGCGCAATAGGGTTCAAATTCTTGGAAACACGACGGGCGGTACGAGAAATATTCCAAGATTCAAGTAAACTCGATCCAATAAGAAGGGGTGGTGTAACAGGAAAATCAAGGATTACATCTCAAAATTAATGTAGAAAGCTGAATTTGATAAATTATAAATTAGGATACTGTCCTATCCTGACCCAGATCATCTTGAGTTGCCTTTACCTTGCGCCACGCAGGTTGCTGTTCAGCGTTCATGATGGGCTGGCTGACTTGGTATTGTGTGCTTTCACACTGTTTTTTTACTTTTGTTCTTTATAAATTGGCAGAAGACCTGACTCAGCTGTCAGGATGGGAAAATGGGAAGGGCAGTAGAAAGTGTCCGTCAAAAACTATTCCCAACCGAAGACGTGATAAGGAAAAATTCGAAGCTATTTCGCAAGGCTCTAGCGTTTGGTGTTATGGGCACCACAGAAGCGAACGCATTTGTAAATTTAGAAATTTATGCTATTCGTCAAGTTTGGGGGAGTATTTGTTTTTCCACGGACCATCAAGTATTTTAGAAGGAGTTCCTAACGATCGCTGTTCCCCGGCGCTTTTGGATTTGTCGTCGGTGGATGATCACAACCTTCAATATTTCAACTATCAAGATGCACCCGTTAGCGCACTCAAACACTTTTTAAATGTCACTCTAATTGACCATCCCAGCCTCATTTTTCACAGGTTTAATCCAGATAACCTTATGCATGTGATTCATGACGACTTACTGCCGCTTTTTTACACGTTAAGACAGTATTTCCCAGATCTTGGTGGCACAATGAAAACATTTAACACAGAGGTACAGCTAGTGTTCATGGAAGGTCGGAATAAAGGTTATCACTTTAACCTTTATGAAATATTCTCCGAAAGAAAACCGATGTTGAAGGCAGTTTCAATGAAAAACGAATCTTTATTGTGTTTTCAAGAATCTCTAGTTGGAATTTCAAAAGCCACTACCTGGTATGACTATGGTTTTAGAGTACCACAAGGCCAGAAGGAGAACCACACAGCAAATGGTGAAGTAATTCATCAGTTCGCCTCATACGTCACTAGTAAACTTGGAATTACCAATGTGGCAAAACCTGAAAAATCTGATTATGTCATCCTGTTCTCACGAGAGGCTAATCGTTTGATACTAAATGAGTTTGAACTTTCATTTGCCATTGCAACAACTTTTAATCTGACAGTAATCAGACTGAGTCTGGAGACCAATACACTTCATGAGATTGTAACAAGAATTCGAAGCTCATCTGGGATAATTGGAATGCATGGATCAATCCTGTCGTTGGCTGTTTTCCTTTCACCTGGTAGCTTTCTTGTTGAGTTGTTTCCCTATGCCATAAATCCTGATCACTACACTCCATACAAAACCTTAACTCAAATCCCTGGTATGGACATTTCTTATTCCTCTTGGCAAAACAAAATCATGGACAACACAGTTGTGCATCCAAACAGAACTAAGGAGGAAGGTGGGATAACCCACTTAACTCTAAAGGAACAGAATGATATTTTAACAGCCAATGAAATCCCGAAACATTTGTGCTGTGATGATCCATATTGGTTGTTCAGAATATATCAGGATACCCATGTGGATATTGATTCTTTTATGCCAGTAATGCAAAAAGCTTTGAATGGAAGAAAGACGTTTTCTGAAAGCGTTTTTAAAAATATCAAGATTTATCCTGGAAAAATCAAACATATGGCCTGCAGTGGTTTGCAAACCACTGATGGACCAGCAGTCTTTGTATCATGGCAATCTCCATGGAACTTTCAGTTCTTTAATACAGGGGAAATTGAGTTTGAAGTTTGGCTACAGAGCCAGAGTGATGACCAGTACATGGCATACATTTTATATAATGTTACCCAGCATACATTTATTAGAAACATAAAGCACAGGACATCATATAATATTTGGATCAGGGGAATACTCAATGGAAATACTGGTCCTTTTTCTGATGTTTGTACTTGTACAATGCAATGAACTGTTTAAACAGTTTTATTAAATTAGATTTTACAAGAATAATTGTGATCTGGTCAACCAAGCATGAAATTCAAGTCTTATTTCATTGCATATGATATTTCTGTTGCAAAATATTTTGTAAGGTTTGTAGTTCATTTCTTAATTCAAAGTCTACTGTCAGGACTTAATGTCTTGGGACAGGTACATTTTCTCCTCATCGAGAAAGCTAACTAGTCACCTCCATAGAATAATGATTGTTAATATTTCCAGAGAATTGAATCAGTATCAAAGTAACCAGTGATCAATCTATTCAATCACCTGTTACCATTACAATAACTGTGGCACAGTAAATTCAAAGAGGGTGGTTATAGAGCTTTGGTTCTTGGTTAATATTAATAGGGGCTGGCTCACAATATTTATGATGTCATTAAAGAGTGTATTTATTGACTTGTAATTCCCCACTGAAGTCTCTGTTGGAGTTATTGGTTCCTGGTTGGGTTTCCAAGATGTAGTTTACAGGACAATAACATTACCTTAAGTGCTTATAAAGTGAGCGGATTGTGTTGATATCTTACCTGAATGAAAGTATCCTATGGCACAGTGGGTGTTAAAAATAAATATTTGACATGTTATGCAAATATTTTCATTACCATAGTAGTCTGATTACGTAACAGCCTTGACGATTCCGAAATTGATGAAACTTTAAAAAGGTTGAAAAAGTCGAAACTGAGTCTTTCTAAAATTAGAACGTTGTCTACTTTATTGAAGAATTTCAGCGGTATTTTGCAACCATCTTGATATATTATGACTTAGTCGTATTTACGTGAAATATTAAAATGTAGAGGTGTTTCCAAATCTAATCGCTGTGACTAACCTTCAAAAATATTAGAATTTCTCGAAAACAGCAGTCACATTCCAGGAAAAAAATGATAAATGCCAGGGAATGAGAGAATTTTGAATGTGAATGGTGGACCCGAAATTCCTTACTCTGTCAATTAAGTCTTAAAATCCAATACCTAAGTAGTACCAGCTAAATTTGTCGTTTCATATGATCAGTCCATGAGTTTCAATGGCTATCTTGTTTGCTATCGATTCACAGAAAATAACGCCATCTTACTGGAGTTGGCGTGTTCGAACTAATGGTCATTAAACAATGCCAATTGTGATGTAATATGTGAATTAAAATTTTAAATCTCGTTTTCTGAAATACAGTCGACTCCGGTTTGGTCCTTGTTGATCGTTTTTAGATAGAAATTTCGCCTCGTCTGATTGTTAATCGTCGCATACAGGAAGTAATTTCTTCGACAAACATCGACAAAAAAATTTCCTTCACAACTAGCCTGTTTTAGATTATATTGCTTTCTTTTATATGAAGTTTTGTTGAACAAATTAGAAATTGCAGCCGTGTCTATGTACTGATAGAAACATGAATCATATGGAAAAAATTGAACTACCAACTAAAAATTGACCCAATTAAAATTAGGAGAGACAACTTTCTAAAATGATGATATTTGAAGCCGACACGCTCAGACAAGTATTGGGATAATTCTTCCGAAATTTACGAAAATTTGACGAGGTTTCTAGTGAAATACGCCATGCCCTGAGGTGGAAGCCATTCAAGTTAAAAGCACCTCTTCCTAAAAATAGGACACTTTCTATTTTAAACGAAGCCCCGGCCATAAATCTGGTTTAAAAAGAAAACGAAGGTTTTCGATGGCTTTTGATTGTGTAAACAAATACCTGCTAATGTTTCAGGTCGACAGGTACGCATCCCGTTGGGCAGTGACAAACTAAAGTCGCCAAAAATGTTTCTTTGTTTCTGTAGCAAGTACTGCAACAAGACCCAGAAAACGCTTGAGATGGCTTGTATTCAGAGCTATCAAAAAAGAACATTTCATGCCAATATGACTGGTAAACCTGTCAACCCTCAACAGCTACCAGTTTTAGTTTATTTTTTGACGACCCCGTCAAAACACGTCAATTTCCTCTTCTTTTATTGGTGGGAATGTGTCGCCGCACTGAGGACCCGTCACGTTTTCCCGCCGTTTCTCGCATTCTCGCGTTCTGATTCGTGCACACACCTTCCTCTTTTGTTCGCTTGTTGATTGCTCTAAAATTACCCAAGCTAAGTAAAATGGCGAGATCAGCTGAGAACTGTGAGTCGCTCGTGAAAGAGCGATTTGAGGATGTTTGCCGTGAACTAAACATGGACGAGACCACTGCAGACTGTGCCTGGGAAACCTTTGAGAGAATCAACAGAAATTATTCCCTCGAGGTACGCAAACTTACCTCGATGTGAATTCGCGGTAAAATAGGTTTGATGTCATTCGATCAGCTGGCGATTTACAACTGTTCCCAATACGGAATACTTGACTCGAATTTTCATTCGGGAAAGCCTAAGGGAATTGAGGAAAGGTGAAGAAAGAGGTGTCTGGGGAATTGAAATCTATTTCTTCTCGTTTGTTGGCAGGGTGACGCTTTGCATTGGCTAGCTTGTGGATTGTATTTGTCTGGAAGGAAAACTATCTTGCCGACGGTTGACGAGAAAAATATAGTGAGAGGAAACTGTGTATCGCTGACAGGGTTACTCAGGGCATCTAAATTAAGGTACGCTTGTTAAACAACTTATTATTTCTGTATTCGGTTTCCTAGAGCAGAAAGTGAAAGAGCTGACACGTCAATGGTAATTCGTGATGTATTCTATGACTACATGCAGTATTCTTTGTTTTGTGTAGCTTGATACATTTCTTTCAAAAGATGAAGAAATGGCTGGACATGACAAACTCAGAAGACAACTTCAGAAAGAAGATTGACTTGTTGGAAAGGAATTTCTCTGTGGCCACGGTGATATTTAAGAAATACGAGACTATCTTCTATAATATTTTCAAGACAGCTGCAGCAATGGAGAACAGTAAATCTCACAGATCTCGCAAACCAAGGTGAGTTCAACGTACTTACTTATAATTGAGTACACCGAGCACTTTAGAATTTGTGAGCTTGATATCGGCTTAAAATTCACCCTGTATTTTTCCAGCCCAACTGGGCGATTTCTTTGCGTCGTTGCAAGATAAGATAAATTAAATACCGTCTCATTTACAAGCACTTCTCTTTCAGGAAAGCCCCTTGTACTGTCGAGGACATTTTCAATTTCTGCTGGACTCTTTATGTCCATGTTAAAGGTAAAATTTGTGGTGTGTGCTTCGAATATGCATGGTTGGAAAAAAAAGGCGTGTACAAGGCGACTATATCACGATACTCAGCACGTGCTGCAGTAGTTTTCCTTGGACTTTACGTATAACGAATCGTATCCTTTGTCAGTTTGTCGACGCCATGAGTCGGGCTGATGATTTTTTAACATTGAAAACACATCCGCAGAACTCTTCATTGGGTTTGCAATGAATGTCGTTGGGTGTGGAATTACAACGTATATTTTTTTTTAGCAAAGGCGATTCCCTTGACAGCGACCTTTAATTGAACTCAGGAATGTTAAGTTCGCATACTTTTCTATCCCTGTCTGCTTGACGCGGAGGAGATAACAAGTCCCACTGAAGCGTCTTGTATTTATTGGTATCTTTTCTACACCAACATTAATTTTCTATTCAAAACTTAAATGGTTTTGATTAATTTGCTCTTTAGTGTTGATTTTACATATACATGTAGTTGTGTTATATTACACAAGTAATGTGGGGAGAATTTCAGGATTTCACACCATTCTATTTTACCAGACTAGTAGATAATGAAAACTTGGTAACTTGGTTCATATTAGACAACTTTCAATGCCTTCTTTTGTCAACCAGTATTGCTTACCAGTCACCAAATTCATAAATAGGTGTAGTCTGGAGTTCATGGTGTAATTACTGTTTTATTTTATCCAAAATTCAGAGATATTACACAAAATCTTATGATTTTGTACAATTGGTTTTGTAGCCTGATTTATATATAGGACTTATTTTGGTGAGTTTTATTTCATCAAGAAAAATCCTAATGGTCAAAGGTAGATGGAAAATATAGACCAGTAAAAGTAAAGATATTATACAAAATGATTCAAGATTTGAGTTACTTTTTTTTGTTACGATGTATCTTATAAAAGTTCCCAGCCACCTCAGTCCATGGTCTGTATGGTGAATTACATATCACTTAGCACCAATATTGCATGCCTGATCATGCATTTTCCAGTTTTTTCTGATTGGTTGTTAAGTTTTCTGGTTTAATTGAAATGAAAGCACTTCAACATGGGTATTAACCTTTAGGTTATGTTATTGTAATTAGATATAACTTATAGCTCTAAGAAACATTTATTATATGTTAAGTACTATCTTACAGTAAAATGTTCTTGAAAGTGCTAGACTTTATTCAAAGAAAACCCTATCACTGTACTTATAAAAAAAATAAAAAAGTTGTTTTATGATACTTGATAAATTTCTGCTATAATATTTCCCATGTAACAACATGAACAAGGGCCATCCTTGTTTTTCAGACCTGCAAAGCATCTCTCATTTGATAATTTTAATCCTACAAAGTACCAATATACCCTTTGAAAGATTGATTACTAGTTTTGCCTTAGGTATAAATTAACTTTCATTTACATGAATTAGTTTTGAGTTTTGAATCACTGAATTCAAAGTCTGTTGGTCCTAATTTTAACATGATGAAGGTTGTTTACTCCCTAAGCTTGGAGTTTTTACTATATCTTATCTTAAAAGTTGAAACAAACAAACCTGGCTAGTAAGAATCCAGACATGATAATCATGAGATGAACATGTCCTTAGTAATTCTCAGATATGAAATGGTAGGCTGCTATAGTATTATTCAAATCAGATTCTCATGTATTTGTTTCTCTGAAATGTTAATATTTTTGAGATTTTGGTCAGAGTAATGAGTTTAAACATTTATATTGCTGTAAATTTTTATTTTAAAATTGTATTTTTTATTAGGAAATTTCCCAGCCATCAGTGACGATCTTGTCAATTCATACCATCTTCTTTTATGCTGCTTGGATTTATTCCACTCTAATGCTTTGACAACCAGACATACCAAAGACATGATAAATCCAGAATTTGAAGGTAATTTAACATATTCAAAGATTACATGTGTTATTATTTTATTACTTTATCATTTAATTTAAGCCAAACTATCAGTAAATTTAATTGTTTGAAAATCTTGGATAATTCATTGAATTTCTTTCAGCAAAGTTATCAAAGGTGAACACGAAGGACTCCAAAGCTTTTCCTACAGTTTCTTGTATTGTGGAATATTTATGTGCTCAGTATGATGGTAAGTGTAGCTTTTTTTTTGGAATGAAATTCATTAGTCCTAAAAATTGTGTAATTTTAATCCTTTGATCATTCCCATAGATGGAATTAAATAATTGGAATATTAAAATAAATAAAATATTGGGGTAACCTATATTATTGATATTATTATTATTATTGTATATGTCCTGAATATTCAGTCCAAGTGTGGCACTTAAAATGTGATTATCACATATGTTTATGGCAATTTCTTTCATTTAGTACAAGTAAATGTATATGGTAAATGTCCGTTATGCAGTGCTTGACCCATAATTCCTCACTTCGTCAAAGGTTTGGTAATTGAAGCAAAACAAATTAGAGAACACCACTGGAAACCATACATTGAGAAATTATTTAAGAAAAAGGTGAGTGGATTGGCTAAAACATTTTGACTTAAGGGGAATGTAAATCAGCAGTGGACTTTTTGGGATGACAAGTGTACAGTATCAGACTAAAATGATGAAATTCACGGTGACATCAAAATGCTGTAAATCTTTCTAAAAAAGAACATTAACCTCTTTGACATCTTGTTCCTTAAATCACCTCTGGATTATACTGGAAAAATCAATTGCCATAATTTAAAGATTTGCCATAACCAGACACTAATGTGGCATTAGGTGAAGTGTAGCCACTGGTATACAATGAATAGTATCTGGTCACTGCCAATAGCTTACAGGATTATCTCCGAGCTTCTTGTGACCAGGAAATTTAACCAAAAAAGTATTTCTGAATGTACTTGTAAGCATTTAATGTCAAGACTTTGCAAGGTATAAAGATGACTCTTGCATGACCAACTTGGTGTTTATACACAGGTCTTGAAAGGCAAAGAAGAAACCCTTACTGGTTTACTGGATCTTGGGAACTTTGAAGCAAATTGGTAAGGGAGTTCTTCCTATTTAGTGTTATGGTACATAAAATTTTGTTGTACTGTAATCTAGACCCCCTTGTGATGTAGAGTTCTGCAACATTATTCAATACTTTTACTTCTTTAGCAAATCGGTTTCATATGAGTATGAAAACTATGTTCTTTCATCTGGTGATTTTGATGAAAGAATATTCTTGGGAGAAAATGCTGAGGCTGAAATTGGAACTCCTCGCAAGAGCTCCAGTACAAACCAATCAGAAGCTGATGCTAGAGAAAGGTTGGTTTTTAGTTTGGTATTGAATACTTATGTCATTGGTAAATTATTATTGAATCCAGTTTGATATTGTTAGTTCTAGACTTGGTTTGAGAAAGAACCTTGAAGAACATTTTATGAAGGTAAACTCTTGCCAAACCAGTTACTGGCATGAATCATCCTCTGCTTTGCATTGGTTTGCATTCAGATGCTGTTTAGGTCCAGCTTAAAAGCTTGTTTGACATGCTTTGTAGTGACGTGAACACTTTTTAAAATTGTTTTGTAGACTAAAAGCCTTGCTCCTCAGACACCTCTTACTGGTAGACGCTACCTGAAAGATAAAGACCCCAAGTATGTTAACTTTGAGTTTCTGTGAATAGTTCAAGCCTTTTTGAATGAGCTTGCGTTTGTTCAGCTTGGTGAAGAAAAGAAAGTGTGGTCCTAGCTATAAGGTATAAACATGGGGAGAGAAGAGAATGAGAAATGGAAGAAAAGGAGGGGAAATGGGGAGAGAATACTGGAAACAGGGAGAGCGAGAGAAGGTGGAGGGAAGGGAGGTATCCATAAAGAGGTAAGAGGGAGGTTAAGAGGGAAAGGAAAATGACATGGGTCTGAGAAGAGAGGAAGGGACATAGGGAGGAAGAAGGAAGGAAGGGTAGAGGGAAGGGAAGGTAATAAAGGAGGAAGAGAGAAAAAAAGGAGGTGGGCAGGAAGTGATGGATGGAAAAAGAGGAAATACTGGTAACTGATAAAACAAAGAGGGATAGTATATAGATAAGAAGGATGGAGAGAAATAAGATGTAAGATAACCAGGCCTTTAAGGAAGGCTACAAGGAACATCACTTATTGTCACCTGTTTTAAAGAACTAAACAAACTCCAGAAAAGATCATCTTATGAAACCCAAGATTTGATTTTAGTTTGCAAGAATAAAAAAGAGACTGTAAAAGTGGTATTTTGACTTTATTTGGCAATGACTTCAAAATAAAGTTGAAATATTTTATTTTGCTTATTCTTGTACACTTAATTCCAATCTTGGGTTATACAAGATGATCTTTTTTGGAGTTTGTTTTATTCTCTATTTTTTTGTCAACAGGTAGTGGCTTTCATTGCCTGCTGTCTTTTGGGTAAAATATGATCTTATTATAGCTCAAACCAATTGTTTTTCCTTCACTGATCTTTTTTTAGTATTACTCCAGTGTCTACAGCAACACAATCTGTCAATCGTCTCCAGAACCTTCTTGCTGGGTTGAAACCAGTGCCCAGTGAAAGACTTGTAGCAATTTTTAGGTGAGAGTGAAGTTGAAAATGTGGTTTTAAATTAGTACTCTGTTTTTGTTATTCAGTTTCTGGAAATACTTTGGTTTCTTGGAGCTGCATATACTTAGATAAATTTGAAGACTTTTGACTTTTTTATGAAAGGGAGTGCAAAACAAATCCACACCAAGAAATTGAAAAGCGTGTAAAAGAACTTGGTGATTGTTTCTGTTTGAAGTATACTCAGGTAAAAAAATGGTTGTGTGAATGGTTTGCTAATTTGCTGAACACAATTGTCTATGTTATTGTAATTTCAGGCATAATGCACCAGTCTCTTTTCTCTTATCCAGCCTTCCAGTGAAAGACCAGATTCACCTAGCTCAACCAAAGAATTTGCTGATAACCGTTGGAAATTGGCAGTAACCTTGTACTATAAGGTAAGAATAGAAATTAGTATTGGACAGTGTATAAATTGCTTTTTGCAAGGCCTTCTGTGCATTGGCAGTGGGAGATGTTTTACATTGTGACGGCTAATTGTCAGAAAGAGAAAAAAAAACTGATGTCCCTGAAAAACTGCTGGAAGTTGATAAAAAGATATTTAATGTACAGTGGCATTTCTATACATAAATTTTATTGGTTAACATGTGAAAGGATAGAATTTCTCATGCCATTAGTTATGCATAGAAAACAAACATGTTTTTAACTCATGGTGGAAAGAAGTTTCAAACCTTCAAAGGGTTTTTCTTAACATTTGAATGTTGTTCAGCTTTTTGAACCTTTGCACTACATTTTTGTTTTCTTTTCCCAATCGACGTGACAGTTTTCTGGATAAGTTTGATGGATCCAAAGGTGACATGTAATAACCTCCCCCCCTGTTCATTGTAGTCATGTATGGTATTAATATAAATGAAAACGACATTTTTAAACTTTCTAGAGTTTTGGGCAGTGTGCCTTGTCAACAGCTTCCAATAATCTGCAACTGTACTTTTTCCATGTTTGCTTATTAAAGTGCCTTTGACTTACAAGGAAGACCTTGATTTGGCCAAAAAAATACTTTTGTACACCTTAGTTAGTGTGCCCTATTTAAATCTTGGTCCAAACACTGATGTCTGTTTTACATTGGGGGCAGCTGGTGGCACAGTGATAGTGCACGTGTCTCTCACCACTGGCTTGTTCAATTCCAGCTCATACAGTTATATGATTAAAGTTACCTTTGTCACATGTGAGAAGAGTGTTGTCCAGTTTGACTTTACCAAGCATCGCAGGTTTTCCTAGGGTACTCCGGTTTCCTCCTGTAGTAGCACTGGACCCATGAGGGGTGGCCCTTACTCGACCTCTAGGGAGAGCAGCTTAGCTAGCTGATTGGGTTATCCAGTATAAATAAAGACACTTTACCATATACTTAGCAGTGAAGTAATTCAGGGAATGTAATTGCTAATAAGAGCTTGTTAAATCTGCTTATTAATGTGGGTGACTTAACCAAGTTTTCTGTTTATATTTTTCAATCCAAGGCTTTAGAATCCATCACCAGATCAGAGAAAAAAAGATTACAAGGACAACTGAACATAACTGTAAACACAATTATCAAACACTTGACTTTAAGTACTGATGATTTACAATGATGTGAATTTTTAAATTCTTGGTCATTAAAACAATGCTTTTCTTTTAGACTTTGCTTGAGCAAGATGACTTCCATCGCTCTCTCCTAGCATGTTGTCTGGAAATTGTAATATTTTCATACAACTCACAGAGGTATGCCATTGTGTATCAGATAGCAAACGTTTTGCTCACCCCATACATTTATAAATTACAGGAATAATTTTGGAAATTTTTTCCATAGATTTTCTTTCTAATCATGTGTCAGTTGTTATAGTTAATGTAACTGTAACAGCATTGCTTCATGACCATTTGTTTAATTGCTTCTTGACTTGTTATCTGTAGTTTGTTTACTATGGAAAGAATGACCAGATTTGGTTCAATCATATTATGTGAATGATTTAAAAAATACTGAACACCTTGATATAAACATCTTTTGTTTCAAGTTTATACCAGCTACTTAAATTTTCTTTCTCCAGTCATGTTTCTGAATCCTAAATTCTTTTTAATATTAAGGACATTTCCCTGGATCTTGGAGGTTTATGGATTGAGTCCATACCTATTTTACAAGGTAAATAACTACAACGTTCATTATGATCATTATTGATAGTATTATTATTGTGGGTCTTCTTAGATGGTCTATGCATCGTACCAACACCTCAGCTTACCACCTAACTCTCGGAAGCTCAATAGTTAGAGCGCCTAACTGGTCATCAGGTGGTTATTGGTTCTAGTGTCTAAAATTTCTTAAGGATTTGAGAAAAAAAAACGTACTGGTCCTCATAATAACGAAGTTTGTATAGAACTGTCGTCATTTTGTCCCAGAATTGCATTGAGCTAGTCAAGTCCTGTCACTGATATAAGAATGGAATACAGCGTAGACAGTGATAAATAGGGTAAAAAGTTAAAAGGTTGATAACTGCTGTGATTGATATAACAGTAGATTACTACGTAGACAGTGATAAATAAGGTAAAAAGTTAAAAGGTTGATAACTGCCATGATTGATATAACAGTAGATTACTACGTAGACAATGATAAATAAGGTAAAAAGTTAAAAGGTTGATAACTGCCTTGATTGATATAACAGTAGATTACTACGTAAACAGTTAATAAATAAGGTAAAAAGTTAAAAGGTTGATAACTGCCGTGATTGATATAACAGTAGATTACTACGTAGACAGTGATAAATAAGGTAAAAATTAAAAAGGTTGATAACTGCCATGACTGGTCTCAAAGAATTCCAACGTTTCGAGCAAAGGCCCTTCGTGAACAGGCCCATCTCTGGCGAAGGGCCTTTGCTTGAAACGTTGGAATTCTTTGAAATTAGTCACGGCAGTTATCAACCTTTGAATTTTTTGCCAAGTCCTGTCACTGTTGTGCTGATCTTGTAATTCTCAAATGTGGCTGACTCTTGACTGACAACGCCCACGTCCGATTCAAAAGTCCAAGTCCTTTGAAAATGACTCTAGTCTGATTCCCAGTTCTGAAAGTCGTGACTGGAGACCGAGTTGAATCTGAGTAATGAGACTTACCGCTCTGGCACATTCAATTTTTACTTACATTGTAGGTGATAGAAGTACTTATCAGAGCAGAGGATGGATTATCAAGAGATGTTGTTAAACATTTGAATTATGTAAGTGTTCTAATTAAGTAAAGTTTTTTTTAATGACTGTATAGTTGTAGTTATACGTTTGTGCATGATGTAGCAAAATTTTGTTTCTGTTTCCAGAAATGCATGGAAAGTCTCAATATGTTGAGATGGTGGATCAGGATTTGAATTAGTTCCGTGAAAAACTACCACGTTACATTTTCTTTATCTGCTCCTTCTTAGATCGAAGAACAAATCTTAGAAACCTTGGCATGGCAGAGCGATTCGCCATTGTGGTCGGCAATTAATGGTTTAACCAAGGTTCCTTCTTGCGAAGAAGTAACTATTCCTCAGAATATTGAACCGGTTGCGTCACAACAGTCAGTTTTATCTTCGCCAATTATTCACCCTAGAGTACAAAGAATTTCTGGTGAGGAAGGAGTGAAAAGAGGTAAAGAGAAAAATTGTATACTGTTCTGTACACACGTGTCGCACTGTCTTGTCCTGTGTTAGAATAGTCTACTGTAAGCTGCGTCTCATGTAAAGAGAATCTGATGTAAGCCACGTCTTGTATAATTTGCGTCTTGTAAGCCGACTCCTATGGAAGCCTCATCTTATTTCTTCTGATGCAAATGGCGCTAATATCGCATTCCTTTATTCCAGGTGTTGCGTCCCCAACTTCTCCATCAGTGTCGGCCCACGATCGTTTCTCGTCGCCCGTTCATCCAAGCAGTGCCCGCCGTAATCTTTTTTCAGGTGGTTCCGGGAATTCTGCCATGACTGTTGTGCAGAAGAAGACCTTGGTGACCAGCCCTGGAGCACCATCCCCACCAGTAACCCAACAAACTGTCACCAGATCAGGTGAAATGGGGACTCACAACTTTATCATTTTATTTAATGAGTGTTACCCTCATTCAATAAAGTCGCTTGCTTGCTTGCTTGCTTGCTTGCTTGCTTGCTTGCTTGCTTGCTTGCTTGCTTGCTTGCTTGCTTGCTTGCTTGCTTGCTTGCTTGCTTGCTTGCTTGCTTGCTTGCTTGCTTGCTTACGTATTACAATGGCTGTCATATTTTGGCGCGTCCATTCAGGACTTTTACGGGAAATGAATACAGAAAACGAATAAGTTGGATGGAATACTGTTTTGTCAGTCTTCCTTAAAACAGGACGCATTTCATGAACAGTTGATCGACGGAAGAAGCTGCTGTCTTATGATTCCATCCTAAGACAAAATGTGTATTTTTTTTCATAGAAACTTCCTACGTCCCAGTCAAGTTACCCGTGCGTTCTATAAACACAGCTAATGGAAGCCCTATAAGGTCACCCCTCCCCAGCCCCGTGAAGATGACGTCAGCTCCCGTTACCCCGGATAAAGTGGAGAAGGAAGCATTACAGAAACCAAAGAAAACAGGGTCTTTAGCATTGTTTTTCAGGAAGGTGAGTGTTGTCTTGTGTTGTTAGTGACAGGTCTCTTGAAGTGGTTTAACCCAGTGGGTAACACAAGTTGAAGTATCAATCTGAGATCTTTTTGGTTTCAGGGAAATCATTAAAAAAACCTTCACTTTTGTTTTTAAAAATTCGTAGGTATATCATTTGGTTAGTGTACGGCTTCGCGATCTGTGTCTAAAACTTGACATTAAAGATGACTTACGTGGAAAGTAAGTAAACAAACTTGTAGCTGTGCGAGGTCGAAGTCTTTTTGGTTTGTCTTGTCACTTATTTGATAAAACTGCTAACTCATACACTAAAATACGACCAAAACACGAATACATGGTGACATGCCAACTATTCTAAACATATTTTGAATAGAGCAGGAAGGGAAATAAAAGGAAAGTAGTAGTAAGTGAAAGGAAAACTAAAGAGAAGAGTTCAGGGCCGGAGAAGAGAACAGAGTAAAGTAAAGCAAAGTATCATAGTAAACTCTAAAATAAAGTAGAAAGCTAAAAGAAGGTACTAATAAAAAAGAATGTACTGTCAATCATAAAGAAAAAGGTTGAAATAAAGAAAGGAAAGAGTAGAAATTAAAGTTAAAACAACGAAATATGCATGTAGGCAAATATTCTCTTTTAGAATATGGACTTGTTTTGAACATTCGCTCATCAACTCGACTGATTTGGTAAAGGATCGACATTTAGACCAGATCCTCATGTGCTCTATCTACGTTATGGGGAAGGTGAGTTGTTGCTCTTTCAAAGGAAAGTCCGGGTACAGTTTACTTCTACCTCGGCCTGGTTTAACCGGTTTTTTACCACAATTAGATATGGATATCAATTAAACCCTTTGCAGAAGAAAGGACTGTAAAGTCCCGTTGATAAACGAAGGCTTAACGGGATTCTTGGGTCCATTTTAGGTTACAAATACCGAAATAAAGTTTCAAGACATTATGAGACACTACAGGACCCAACCTCAAGCAGCCAGTCACGTAAGTAAAATAGAACTACTTCAAACTTCATGTAGCGGACAGATGATGAAGTGTCGAGGTCTTTGGTCGTTCTCATGGTCTAATTCTCATGGCAAGTTCGTGTTCACGGTTCATAATTCAACAATATTTATTACTCTTATTATCCGCGGTTTGATTGGTTGCCATATGGTTGTAAAACCCCAGTTATTTGATTGGACTGCAAGCTGGCGTATTGATCTATCTTTTTGTGTGTTTTAGGTTTATCGGAATGTCCTTTTGGCGGCCAAAAAGAAGAAGTCTGGAAGCACGAGTAGTAACGACAGTGTCAAAGGTCTGTAGCTTTCTCATGTCCTGAATTCTGATTGGTTAACGCAAGGTCCGTAGAAATCCGTATCCGGCCTACTGTCCCGGATGTTCCACTAGCTGGCAAAAATTTCACATCGGCCTGTTCATTGAGGCCGTGTAATAAATATCCTGTTGCATGACCTCGGTTGTTCAGTCATGCTTGGTCAATCAGCAGTAACTGTTTCATTTACTAGCTGTAGTATGAGTCGGTGACGAAGGAAGAAAGGACTAACGTTTAAGAGAAAATTGTTTTTATCAGTGCAGAACTGAGTTGAACCCTGTGCTGTAATAGAGTTTGCACAACGTTAATGGACTTTCCTTGTCATTCGATTGAAAATTCCTGTGTTAACTAATGTTTATACTCTGAAAAGCTAATGCTGTGGTTTAACTTACCGGAACAATCTCTTTACCTTTTCAACAGTGAAAAGTGAACCAAACAGTGCTCGTGCAAGTCCAGTTGCCGGAATTCCCGGTAGCGCTCCGTCAAGTCGTAGTACCAGCCCCCTGATTCGCAGTGCAAGTGCCATACCTTCAACACCACCCCTGTCCAGCGCCAATCCAAGTGTGACATCGAACGCCGAGAGCAGTCCGACGGAGAACGAACGAGGAGATCTCATAGAGT
Organism: Heliopora coerulea; assembly: GCA_030142905.1. NCBI lineage: Eukaryota > Metazoa > Cnidaria > Anthozoa > Scleralcyonacea > Helioporidae > Heliopora > Heliopora coerulea. The sequence goes on from JASJOG010000163.1 coordinate 258,554, forward strand.
TCTACAATAAGGTATATTTTTTGAGAAGGACTTCTCGACTGAGCAAAGAAACGTCTTCCCTGAAACCTCCTATGTTTTTTAGATTAGGTTCTTGGACAGTGATAGTTTGGTCTTCCTTTTTTTTTTTTAGATTTACATCAAAAGGATCAAAAGTTTTGCCGTTAGGTTCTCGGCCAGTGATAACTCGGTAAGTTATCTAAACGGCGAGTTTTGGAGTTGATCACCCAGATCGCACTATCTACTGATCGTCCCTTTCGATAAATCGAATTTGCCTAACTTTCCTCGTTTTTCGTGGCTGTAGTGAAAGTAAGGCTGAAAAGAGTTTGAAAAAATACATTTAGTCTGGGTTTCGGCCAGATGGAAGACTGGGAAGATCGATCTTTTCAAAAAAATTTGAATGGGGATATCTCCCAGAGAACGAGGTGCTGTTGTACTGTGTCACTGTCATTACAGTCGCTCGAGTTGCTGCAGATGAACTGGCGTGTTTCTAACGCTAATTTAACCCTTTGCCAACTGCAGTTTACACCTTGACAAACCAAATCGTCCGCGGTTAACCAGAGTAAAATATTAGAGTAAGTTGTCAGTCGGGAAAGTATAAACTTTGAATGCGCTGAGAGTATGAGCCATACTCTACCTAACGGACGATCCAGAGGCAAAACCTCGAGTGGATACACATTCCAATCTCAAAACCTCTAAGGAGAACCCCTCCTGAAAATCCTGGCGGAGCCGCTCGTAATATCTAACTTTTAAAATTGACGATAGTTCGATATATCAAAAAGGACTATGGAAGGTTTCATTCATGGTGGTGATTCAATCCACAGAGAGTTCCTCTGCCAACTTGGTATAAAGTTTCGTACATTCACAAACATTTAGCTTTGTACTGTGACATAAGTTTTTTTTTCTTTATTTGATAATATCGTTGTTTGTTATTTTCAGCCTGACGCTCCACCGCTCTCTCCGTTACCAGTTGCTAGAAATCAACCACATTCCCCACGTCGTGTAAGTTTATTAGTATTAGTAAAAAGACTCCTTCGTCCGACATTTATTCTCTCCTTTCCTTTTTCTCTTTTCTTATTTCATTTCATGTCTTTCCTTTACCATCCCTTCCTGTCCACATATATCATGCCTATTATATATATATATATATATATATATATATAAAAACCATCCAGTATAAGTTCTATATCAATCTTTATTTTCAACGTTTCGGGGCCTGCCCCTTTATCAAGATAAAGATTCTTGATAAAGGGGCAGGCCCCGAAACGTTGAAAATAAAGATTGACATAGAACTTATACTGGATGGTTTATATTGTTTTTAAGTTCTTGGTGTTGGCTGGTTTTTTGAAGTTTTATATATATATATATATATATATATATATATATATGTGTGTGTGTGTAACTTTAATAAAGTTAGAAGAGTGTTTGCTACTCAGAGTTTCACGTGTCTACAACACGATATATATATATATATATATATATATATATATATATATATATATGTATACATAAGTAATACCATGATGAACGACGAAATTTACTTGGTATTGTTTGAAGTTCTTTTTGGGATGTTAGTATTGTTCATGGTGAGTACCAACACTTGTATTAAATGAGTTGTTCAATGCTTAAATCTAAAAGCATTATTTGATGTTCGCTCATGCATGTTAATGAGGGAAAATTAATAAAAGTATGCATGCTGAGAGAATTCAGAGATTAAATCTCCCCTTGAGAACAATAGAATCGGAGGTAATCATAGTATTAATATATATATATATATATATATATAATGAAAAGTTACTGTGTGGCAACCGTTGGAGACAGTATAAGAAGTAGATTAACCACTCATTTAAAAAGTGAGGACTTAAAATCAAGGACATTTTAAATGAGTGGTTAATCTACTTCTTATACTGTCTCCAACGGTTGCCACCCAGTAACTTTTCATTATTTATTTTACTTGTGTTTGAGCACTTACACTTTACACTATATATATATATATATATATATATGTAATATTTAAAAACCGAGCAGGAGTGCTTTACCGGGATTTAAAACACGAGGCGATAGCCGAGTGTTTTAGGCCCGATAAATCACGAACTGCGAGTTTTTTAAACGTCTTACGACGTTCACCTCTTAATACGCTAATTCGCGAAGGAAGTTTGGAAATTTATCTTTCGTAAGCCAAAAAATTGAACTTCTTCTTCACATATAAAGGCACATGTATCTTTATCACATATATAGATCGGACACAGTTATGATTTTCTTTTGTATTTTCCTCATGAATTTTTAATAAATTTTATAAATATAAATATATATATATATCCGTAGTTATAATCGGCTCTGCCAATTCCAGTATCGAGCATCACTTGTTCATTTTACAATTTCCGTTTCCTTTACAGCGGGTTTCCTCTAGACAGTCCGTCTACATCTCTCCGCGTAAAAATGGTAAGAATATGGGTCGGACATTGTCTATACTTCACTGATATTTTAATTCACAAGTCAACTTTGGATATTTGTTTTATTCTGTAGGCATTCCGTTGACTTGTACATCGCCGCGGGTATCGTACAGCTTCAAAGAAAGTCCATCAGAGGTAACCGACCTGTTCTGTTACTTCTTCTTACGTTCGCGCACGTGATAGATAAATTATTCAGTTGCGCATTTGGAGAGGGGCGGGGGAGGACTTGAGGCCACCCTTCTGGTACTGCAAAAGCGGGTAACGTTTGCTGATATCTTGTCTGAACGACATCATTAATCATCCACTGGGTTTCAGAACGAAAGTATATAATAAGCAGTTAATATACTTATCCATGAAAATAAACAAAAGTTCACATAAAGTAAAAGACAAAACATATTCCGAAAAACAGTGTCTTCTTGTAAACTCAAGATTCGAGTTATATAAGAGACGAAAGTAAAATGGTAATATTTCGATTTTATTACAAAATCATCTTCAGACCAAGTGATTTTGTAATAAAATCGAAATATTACCATTTCACTTTCGTCTCTTATATAACTCGAATCTCGAGTTTACAAGATGACACTGTTTTTCGGAATATGTTTTGTCTTTTACTTTTTGAAACTGTCGGCTGGTCGTGGATTTTGGTCGGACCCCCAAAGTTCACATATTAAATTACTTTTTAAATACTTGGTTTTAAACTCAGTCTCATATTTTACTACCCTGAACAGTGTGTCAATTTCCATCGTTGATTTCCAAAACTCGCGCTGCCAGAAATCTGGAACACTCATGTAACATAAGAAGTCAAATTATGCAGTAAAGATTTTGTTTTGGTATCTTAAGTCCCAGGATTGCTGTGGTGTGGCATAATTAGAATGCAATAAATGAACGTTGAGGTACTTTAAAAGTCCAAACTTCCCCTCACGAAGTACGCTTGCGGATCTAAGAGCTAAACACTTAACCTTTAAGTTCCCACCTTGAGAAAAATCTGTATGTCCCACTGATAACTGATCGACGTTCAATTTACATAACATATCATTACCTAAGTTCGAGCGATTCTTATGTATTCTTCATTTTGTTTTTAGAATCTACAAAACATTAACACTCTGCTGAGGAGTTCTTGTAACGGCCAGTCAGGAAAGAGAAAGTTATCTCTTGACAACGACCATAGCGAACACGAGAAGCCGTCGAAGCAAGCGAACGTTGACGACTGGATGTCACGAAAAATCCAGAACATACGGGCTGAACGTGAGACCTCCGCCAAGCGGTAATTCCGAAATCGGATCCATAAATTTGACAAATAAAAAGGACTAGGGGTACAGTATATAATTATAGCATTTTAATTATTTGATGAAGCCCGTAATACGAATCCGTTGGGTGGATGAGAAAGAACAATATTATGAACAGGTAGCGATGCAGGAGGAAGGACTCAACAGCTGCAAATTAGTCCGCAAATTAGCGTCAAGAAATTGATGGTGTTTGTGACCAGAAACATAGTTCTGGGGTTAAAATAACGTGCATTTTGGACCCAGGGTTTTAAAATAAATCTCTGCTTTTCTAGAGTGATAATTTTAAAATTTAGAATCTTTAGAACGCTGAGATTTATCTGAGAACTCTGAGGGCTGATCAGCGAGTTTAGATGAAAGATGTTTTAAGGATTACGACAAGGACGTAATTGCTCAGTTGTTTCGTTCACGATATCTCATGTAGCCAGCGAAACGTAGTTATCATCCAGGGGGCTAGTTGTTCAAAAGAGCGATTATTGCCAATCGAAAAATAGGGTTGTAAGTTCATCCTTTCCTGCCAGGGACGTCTTCCCTTGACGAGTAAAGTCATAGTAAAATAATACAACTCGAATTCGGCCTGAGGAGTTAATCAGCTGTTGATTAGTTACTAACATTGTCGATGATTAGTAGAACTAGAACTTTGTTTATCCTTAACTAATCTGTCAAATAAAACAATTTCAATAGTTCCAGCTATTGAAAATATTCAATATATGAGAGGTAATACCAGTGGGGCGAAGTTAGTAGAATTGAGACAAAGTCATACTGGATGGACAACGTCGGATTTGATGCAGAAAATTGAAAATAATACCCGTTAACTTCGTTATACAAGACAAAAATTACGTGGAAATTTAACTATTCAATGAAGACGTGAGAACAGTACCCGCGCGTTTTTAATGAGCACGCAATTTGCAAGTTTATTGGTAATCCGTTATTGCCTCCTCGAACGAAAACTCCAACATAGCAGAACTTCCAATTGTTGTACCCATTTAGCCGTCGGACTATCTACAAACTAAGCTGCGACGCCATGGCAGGACGCCAGCCGTGGAAGAAAAGGAAGTTAGCTCAAAATCTCAGTTTCTCTTTATTATCTTTTTAGGAATTCACCACATCTAACGCTTTTTCATTTGTTAAAATTCACTGCCGATAAGGCAGAGGCGAATTTCCCCAAGATTAATCTCAGAAAGAATTTTGAATTATTTTGGTTTCTTTGAAACAGAAAATCTTGAGTCTCTTTTGCAATATCCTGAGAAGTTTTTTTTTTGTAAAATTTCATGGAAAAAACCAATCTAAAGTCAAATCATTATTGGAGAACCAGCTCCGTATATAGGGTGAACGTCCGAAGCTACCAGATCTTTTTCTCCGTGAATTTTTCGGTTTTCTTAGCGAATTATCGGATTGATGGATCATCTTGAAGTCTCCAAAACAATCACTCTTCAAGGAGTTGGATCTCGTGTTACCTAGTAATGTCGTCTATATTTCTCATGAATCAGTTTTACTATGGAATACGTATCTTCTCGAGGCACGTCAGGGTACTTCTCCTGACCCCAGTTCCAAGAATATTCCAATTTATAGTTCTCTTCCAAGAACAACGTCTCATTAAATGGCACTCCTTGGTCAATAGAAACCAGTAAGAGATCTACAAATATCCTCCACCGTGCCTTGTAATAAGACACAAGCAACCCTGACCACATCTTATTGGCGTAGTCTTCAATATTGTCGTGCGGTCCCCACATTGTAATTTGGTTTCTGGCATTGAATTCCAAAAGCTTCTTCTCCGCCTGAGTTCCTCCCATCCTTTTAGCGCCTTGAAGCCATCGGCCAAGTAAGAAATATTCATTTGTCAGAAGTACTCGATCCATATCTGCAATAAGGATGAATAGATTGTTCGCGGCTTGCTCGACTTTGTTGGACGACTTTGTTCCGTAAGCTGCAATGAGGTTCTTGTAGAGTGAAATGGAAATAATTTGTAACGCCTGACGGGTAACATCGACCAAGTCATACCTGAATATAGGGAGGAGTAGATCATTAGAACCATGTCGGTTGATGTATATTTGAAAAGGGATACGAAAGCAGAAAGTAAGAGTGACTGTGCCTCAAACTCAAATAATTCATGTCAAAATCTCGTTCATGTGAAAAAAAAATGGTTTTCTCCTTAGACACGGATTCGTTTGAGATACTACATCATTCACTAGTGAGTCGTTTTTGATAAGACACCAAATAGTTCGAAATTGGTTAAAAACTTTGGCTATGCATAGCTGCGTTTTTCCACAGATCTTTCAGAGTTTGCATATCAGATAAATGGCATTTTTTCGTTTGTGATATATTACTCATAAAACAGCATTTGGAAATTATGTACCCTGGTTTAGTGAAAGTCTTTAAAAACGTGACACCACATGCTGGTTTATAAAAAAAAACCATTTTACTATGTCGATTAACAGTGCTAAAACAAAACGTCTTACTGATATGTAGCCGTCTTCATAAAAAGAGGTGCAGTTTTAACCATCAAGTCCCACGCTTTTAAGACCGCTTCAGGATCGTACCAAATATCAGGTTGAAGATGAAGCGAAGGCCTCATTACGGGAACAGCGCGGCAGTGCCTGCCGGCACCTTTTGTGTCGTTATAAACCGAGTCAACAAGCAGTTGCCAAGCTATGTAAGCTTCGCTGCTTTCACCACCGTAGCGCCTTTCAAGGTAATCTTTTATCCAGTATTTCGGCTGCACTTCTTTGGTTCGCCAACCCATTTCCAACATGAGGTCGTAAAGCACGTCATTTGTTTCGATTCCTTCGGGTGTAATACCAATACCTACCATGGTGTTATTACGCTGCAATACCTTCACTGGTTCTGCGTCAAAAGGAGGGGCAAAAGGGCCATTTAATTTTACTTTTTTGATGATAAAAGTAAACAGGAAGTCAAAGAAGTGGAAGGAAATAAAAAGAGAAAGACACAAAGAAGGTTATAAGGACAGCTAATGGAGAACGAGACAGTCAAACGCAACAATACGTTTCCAAATCCTTGAAAATTGGCTCTGCGTAACTCTTAACTCCAATGAAGTGTACCTGAAGCTATAGTCTCCAGTGTGCCATGCATTCCAATATTGCCACCAAAGTTGTGCAGCATGCACCAAATGAATGGTTGGCCATAGAACGAGTTGGTTTTCATCCAGATTGGCGAAATCTCAGCATACAGGTCAAGAACAATCATTTTACCAACTGGAACTCCTGCCAAAAATACAGAGCACTTTTATAAAGAACTGAGCCAGCGATAGAATATGAAGTATGGGTATTTTGTTATGTCAGTATATATGCATCTGCACCTTGTACCATGTATTTGGTAGCAGACCACCCATTTATGTCATCCATTGGTGACCAATACTGTTATTTATGCTGCATTTACCTTTTCCACATGGTGTTCTACTGGTAATGTCCCAAAGAATACTTTTACCATTATTAAATACTTTTTTGCACCTAGAGGTTGTCAAAGCCTCAGTGGGTCTCAAATGTGCATCTATCAGTAGCTTGGGAAAAGGCAATTATAAAGACAAGAATATCAAGATACAACTGCAATAAATGTAAAGTAAAAAGTGTCGTTATTTATACTGGATAATCCTGTCAGCTAGCAAAGCTGTTCTCCTGGGTGTTCCACTAAAAAAATACTTTTCTGCACTGAACAAATATCAAAGGAGATAAATTTTTTGACTGGGTATTTTAAGACATTTTTGACGATACAAAGGAGGATCTTCAGAACTTAAAAAACAACTGCATGAAAGTTGTATCGTCTATCAAATCTCAGTTACTCAAGATAGAATCCACAATGTACATTACTGCTGGTATAAGTTAAGTGGGATCATGCCTTGTAAATAAGATCTGACTTGAGCCGGTTGCCAGAAACTGGGATTGCTAGTGAACAACCATCCTTGCATTAACCACACTGCCTTGGTATCTCCTGCAGCCATTGCTTGGTACACAGCCTTGCTTACATTTCCAAGATATTCAGTTGAGGTTGACTTTGGTCTCATTTCATTGAACGTGTCCCCATTATAAATATGATCAGTGCCATTGTACACAGCCATTTGCTCTTCAATAAAGGTTTTCCCAATCTCCTGGAAAATTAAAGTGACAGAATTGTTCCTGTATACTTTGAACCTCAATGACAAAGTTGGCAATAGAGGCAGAACAGAATTGGAAAAAGTTTGATAAAACATAAGCAGAACATCTCACTGAGTCCCTTAAAATGACTACATACAGCATGTCTGGCAACCAGATCATAAAACAGCCAGCAATAAATTTGTAAAAAGTGTTTTTACATAAAACAAAGTACTGTATGCATTAAAGAAATAAAAGTAAAAATATTGCCATTTCAATTTTTTCATCCACCATCATTTTGAGTCTGTAAGAAATTTATTTCACATGTGCATCTTTTAGTTCTTTTTAAATGAGTTCAATAAATGCAAATATTAAAGTGTTTAATGTAATCTGCTTTGATGTAAGCCATTTACAGTGTGGTGGATGCATTTGCTATTTGGTCATATAGAAACATATAGGGATCCCACCACATCTTGAATCAACCCCTTTAGCAACATGGGGAAGGTTTTTAGTTTTCTGAGGCTAAAAGTGAAAAAAAAAATTAGCTGAACTTTTAAAATTGCTGAAAACAACTCACTTGAAAAAGTGGATCCTCTGGATCCAAGAGATATGTGGGTTCATAAGGAGGACCAAAGTTCCCCCAGTGTTCTAATTTCGAAACTAATGCATTAGGAAAAACTCTGGTCAATCCTTGTGGCACGTGGCCAGCAAATCCTGGGAGAACAGGTGTCATACCAAACCTTCTCATTTGCTTCAAGATTTTATGCTGTAATTCCATCTGCACCATATACCAAGATGGATTAGGCAGGGGACCACCCCATCCATTTATGTTACCCATTCGTGACCTGTATCAATCATTTATACTCCATCAGATAAAATTAAACAGCAATGCACTATTAAACAGATGCAAGTATGACTATGATAAACAACTTTAAGACTTTACTGTGGCACTACACTTTAAAACCAATCTGGATTTTTATGATCACATCTATTACTAACCCAAGAGTTGTCATCAAACTCACCATGCCAGGAAAGCAACTCCTCCAAAATGTTTGTCCAACTCTTTTTGGGTCAGTCCAATTCTAAGGTATATCTGCTGCCAAATTGCTTCTTGACCAGTGAATGCCAAAGGCAAGTTGATGCCATTCATAGCCATCCAGTCAATTTCTTGTTGCCACCTTGTCCAATTCCACCACACAAAGGAATAACTTGATGTGCAAACATTTTGATAATATCGGAATCTACAATAACCAAACATACCTCAACTCAAGTTGCTGTAAATTTTCAGAGAATAGTGTAGTATTGGGTGGTTGGTTCCAGTCAAGTACAAACTGACATTGAACCATGGTTCTGCTCACCATTCAATAGCAGAGTTACTATGGGTAAAATGTAACTGCTGTGCCTCACCCTTATATTGAGGTACTCCATGTCTTGACTACACCATGCCACCCCACATGCTAAATCCGACTCTGTTCCTGTTCACCTGGAATCATGCCTGAACTGCTAATATGCTACTAACTCAAGCTGAAGTGAATTGTTTGGAATTGTTTGCAACTACAGTTTAGTTGCCTTGAATTTTGTTACCTCCCTTCACCCTCTTGTCCTTGTTACCAACAATCCAATCCTCTCTCAAAGTCCCTGCTTCCCTTCTTCCAGCCCTGTTTGTCTGTCATTCTGTCTATTATTATCTGTCTACTACCATATCTGCCTGTCTGTCTGCTTGTCTGTCTGTCTATTTGTTCATCCACCCATCAGTCTGTCTGCTTATTCAGGTGGCTAAGCACCAACCAGTTTTAATTAATTTTTGTTAAAAATGAGCTTTTGGTCCACATAACCATTATCAGGGACAGAAGTTTTTAAATGGAGATAAAAAGCAAGACCTAAATGATCTACTATCTAAATAGGTTAAAACAGCTCATTTACCTATAAGAAAGGAACAAATATTAACCTGTTTAAGTACAGATCAATAAAATCTATTAGGTATTGTTTTTCATCTCATTTTGAACACATAAACCTGATGATGATCCTTTAGACTGTGAGCTAATTTTAAATAAGCAGACATTTAAAACCAGTTGATACTTAGCTGTGTGAATATGTGCCTCCCAGTTACAAATCAATTCTCATTATGAGTCTGCCTACTTGTCTATTGGTTGTTCTGTTTGTCTGTCTGTCTGTTTGACCATCAAGATGTCTGTCAGTTCAGTCTGTCATCCAGTGGCCTGTCTGCCATTCTTGCTTTCATCCCTTTCATTATCTTGTTATTTACTATTGGTGACCTACCTATGTGGGACGTTGACTTTCACCAAATTTTTCACAACCGGAAGTGGATTTGGAATGGTGTCCAGTTGATTTCCACTCCAAGAAACATGAGCTTTGCAGTAGTATTTAAGGAAGTGATTGAAACCCCAAGCCGCGGAGACTCCGGTGTTACCCGTCAAAACCAGTTTATCATTGACCGTTTGAAACGCATAAACATCCTCCCCAGCCAGCGAAAGGGAAGAATTGACGACAACTAGGAATTCCGAACCGCGGTGAGGAAGCAAACGAAAGATGAGGTCCCTCACGGCCTGTTCCTGTTCTTTGTCTGGTGTTTTCGTTCTAATATGATCAAGGGTCTTCCAACCGCTCCCTAAAGTGCAACTACATAAAAGTAAAGAAAGAACCAAAAAGAAAATAAATGTCATGTTAGCTTTCCGTCAGGACCCAACTCAACCTTCGTCCAATGAGGCAAAATACAATACCTCAGGATCCGGATTGATTACACTAGCTAGTCGAACACTTCGACTGAATCGTCTATTAAACTGATACCCTAAACATCAATTGTGCATCAGAAACTAAGCTCAGATATATAAGACGTAAAATTAAAGCGTTATCGTGACTATCTTTGTCGCAGATGAACAAACCAAAATATCTTCGCATAATAAACAGAAAACAGTATCCTGACCCATGTTATCTACTGGTCTGTTGCGATAAAATGCCGGCTCATCAGAATATGGCTGACGTGGTTATGAAATATTAGAAGTTTCAAACGATGTCTTCTCGAGTGCTCAGGAAATTAAAAGGTGAAGAAGAACTAGGTGTAGGTGGTGAGGATATAGATGAAGATGACTTGGTGGTGAGCCCTCAAAAGACTCGTAGCAAGAAAAAGAAACCTTTGAATTCAACAACAAATAATCATTTTGATGTGGTACGTATTAATATTATTTTAAACCTCTTTGCACTATTGTACACTTTGCCTTAAAGTTCACCACACTATATTCTAAGACAGTTTTACATGCAGGTGTCTCTTTTGGAAAAAAAATTTATGAATTACTAAATCTGCTCTAATGGTTTGCTACGATAACGTCGGTGTTACATAATTCAATCTATAATTACATGTATTCATTTGTATAGAATGCTAAAAAGATTACTGGGTTCAATGTCCCCTCACATTTTACTTGGTGCCTTTTAGCCAATTACTATGTCATCCCCACACAAACAATTACCTGGAATACAGAACACAGTATTGTTTGAACGGACATTCGTATATACCACTGGTACATACAATAATTTATGGCAACATTTGTCACACAACCAGAAGACAGCCACATAACAGTCTTTGTGAAACAACACCCAATATACTGCTTTGCACAAATTGCTGTGAAATAATCCCTGTCATAATTATTTATTCAGCATTTATGAAGTACCATTCATTATAATTATTATAGTTCTATACAGGAGTGTTCTTTATGAAATACCACTTAGTGGCATGGTGTAAGTAATATTTGGGTGTTCTGACCCCACATTGCTATCACAAATGTCAAAAACATATGCCAGAAGACTGTAAAAACTGTAAGTAAAGGGTGAAATTTGACACCAAACACCACACATTTATGTACACTAGTAAGGAGACTCTGCAATATAGCTGCCCACCAAAAGGAATACTGTATCTACTTGCATGTCTGATACTACATATATACTGTAAACACAAATATAGTAAAAAATTTTACTAATAAAAGCAAATTTTTCCAACCAAAGTGACCAGAAAAACAAAATGATGATCACTTAGTTAAAAATGCTTTGTTTTTGTTACAGTAATAAGAAGGGTTACCATACATATTTAATACAGTATCACTTAGCAAAAAGGATGTTAATGCCCATATGAAGTAAACTGCTGATAATAATCTATGGGATGAAACCTTCTACAAGGTGCATCTATGTGGCAATCATGAAATAATAATGGCTTACTGCCCTAAAATAGTTTTTATGGAATACAGTAACATCATTGCCAAGCTGCTGTATGGCACTTTGTACCTTCAATTTACCAACTGATTTACCAGAAACTGGGGGTGTTCCTCCCTTACCTTTCTGCATGATGCTCCTTTTCACAGAACAAGTAAAGTGATACCTTGTTCTTTTTATTTTCAGTTGTTAGATAATGATGATGATGATGATGCCTGTACAATAAGTGTTTCTTCAGAAGATGAAGAAACAAGTAAAGTTATACCTGTAAATATTATTGAAAAAGAGAGCAATTCTTGTAGCCATGATACTCAGGTAAAACTAAATAGTAAAGAGCAAGCATTTTCACTGTCTAATTACTTGAATTGTTTTTTAATTTGACATACAGTTTGTATTTTTTATGGACTTTGTCTCAACAGTGGTTTAAGTGGGTTGCATTGGAGATCAGTGCACAGTGTCCCTTAAAATACTCATCCCTGTCATGAAAATGCATGGTCTACAATGGAGATCAATAAAACAATGCAAACAATTTTTCCAGGTTAACCAAAACAATGAAATAATGACAAGAACTAAGAAAAAACCAAGAAAAAAAAAGAAAAGAAGAACAACTGAAAATAATAAAAAGAATGTAAATATATTATATTATTAAATTCAAACATAAAGTAAATTCATTCATAGTATTTGTTTGTTAATCATTATGTAAATGTGAAGTGCTGGTTTCTTTAATTTTATAATATTATTCTTTGCTCATACCAGCAAACTCAATATGACTTGTCTCTTTAAGGAAGATGACACATTTGAAGACCTACCATGGGATGTTAAAGGCATACCAGATTTATCAGGTTAGTATATTAAAGGCAGTTTTTGTCTTTAACGGCCAGGGCTTATGCCTGTGGTGGGTAAACTTGTCTGGTGATAGCCAGTCCAAGAGTAAAATACAAAAATGTGCCCTTGCTTTTAATGGGTTAAAGTAAGTGGGAATCTTTCCTGAGGATTTCAGATTTCTTATTGTTTATCTTTCTAGAATTAATTATTTATTGAATCTGATGAGATAAATTTAACTTTGCAACCAACTTTTAGCTTAGATAAACAAAAAAGTGTTATGAAGCAAGTGCATTTTATGGGGAACATATAAACTATGTTAACCCATTGCACTTCAGCATTTTACTTTGGCTAATGGCAGACAATTTTACTCATCAAAGAGATGAGCCCTGCCTCTTAATGAGTTAAGCAACATTATTTTTAGGATGCACCCATGTTTATCTTGTCAAAATACCTGACCATTTTAACATTTTGTACAAGTACCTAGTATACTGATGTACTGGCTATGTTTGTTCAAGTTAGATTTTTTCTTTTTTTTTAACACTAGGTAACACAACATTTAGGAACTCAAAAGTAATGGATACAAGGCCGGTACTTATGATTGAGCACAGGTGAGTTGTTGGATCATGAAGTAGATCAGTTATAATAATTTACTGTTTTTTTAAGTTCTTATTCAGAATTGACTGAATTACCAAGCTTAAATACAATAGTAATAAAAAGTAAAATTAATTACATATAAAAACTATGTTACATAAAACTTAATACTTTATACAGAAGATAATAATCTAAAAGTACTTAAAGGTGACAAAGTCCTCCGTTTTCTTTGTTTTACATTTCCTTATATTTCCAAATAAAATAACATAATCCACAGGCAATTTCAGATTATAACCACTATCCCTACTTACGACTTTGGGAATAAGGAAGTGGAGCGAGTGATTTCTTAACTTCATACCATCTACATCAAGAGAATTCCCATTACTATAAATAATAATAAGCCATATGGTATTTGTCATGGTACAGTAGTTGCAATTTATGGGTAGTGTGATACTACCCCAGTCAGTGTATGCTAAATAGACACAGGGAAGATCATTTTACTTGGCTACAGTTAGGACTGAAAACACTTATTGGGGTTGATTCTCGAGACCCACCTCTCAAACAACATAACTCGACTGACCTACAAGCCCAGGTTAGGACCAGGATGTCAAGGAAGGATGTTTCTAGCTCTCATTAATATCAAATTGTTGTTTCCTCAGTGTTCAGACAACCTGATCACCATTAATATAATGTTACCTGAAATCTCTTACATTTTTTCTTAGTAATGGTTCATGTCAGTCAATCCTTTGACCTCTACAGTCCTGGTTGAGCACATTATTACATGTTAATTGTCTGATGTTAACTAGGATGCAGTATACACATGCCCTATTTAACAATCTTAAGAGCCAAGTAGTAAAATGTCTCAAATCTACATTTCTTTGACTGGTTACAGTAGGTGATTACCAACGATTTGTGGTCTAAAGCTTTAAAAAAATTTAGATTTTTGCCTTTAATGAACTCCTATCTGCTCTTACTGTAGTTAACTCTGAATTATAGTCAAATTAAACTTTTAATGATTTTAATTGAGACTATTTGAATTCATAGTATGTGGGATATTGAAAGGTTTCATATAACTTAATTTTTTTCCAATTTTGTGGCAGGAATCTTAATGCTGAACAAGAAATGTGTCGACGATTTGGCTCTCAAATTGTTAGAGGTGACAAAACGTAAGTCCTTGTGATTTGGGATGATACACTCACATTTCCTTACATGTGTTGGGGTGATACAAGATTTTGTAATGTGTTTTATCATTACTATTACACTTTTAAAACTGTAATATAATGATGGCTAGTAAACACCCCAATGGGGCAAATGCTCTAACCTGATAATTTATGAAGTTTTGAAAAATAATTGGTTAAATTCTTACAAATCAAAGTATCCGTAATTATGGTCAGTGACAGTCAAGTGGTAAATTCACAAACAGAAGGTGATTCAGGAGGTTAAATGCCTCTCCCTCATATTAGTACCCAGTTTCCTTCTCACCTCAAGAGGGCTGCTGTGCTCACTATAGTACTTCATACATGGTAATGATGACTATAAAAGTCTGGTATACTGAAAATATCAGCATACTAATTAAATTGTATTGATGCTGGATATTTCATTTACTTCCTGGACTGCTTCCTGGACTGGTAGTATTTCCTTGGTATTGACCCATCATCAAGGCATAAGGGTACAATTCAGTATTTTACTTATCACAAGGATCAGTCCTGGGCATTGATGGGATAACTAAGTTACAGTGTGATATCATATTTGAACTCAACTCCTGTCCTTTCCCTGGCATGCTGATACTGTATCTTTTCTAAATTTTCACAAAATAGGAGATCAAATCATCGAAGAACTCACCGTTCTACATGGTAAGGATAAAGATTAATGTAATTTCATTAATTATAATGGACCAGAGGTGTAAATGTGCTAAATGATCATGTTTTTAAAAATTCCAGGTTAATTAACCCTCGTCAAACATGGCCTAGGGTTGGAAAGTCAGGTACAGTAAAAGTTGCAGACTTTACCCTTTTGAACTAATTTGGAATGTATTGGAATGTTAAGACATGTACTAGGCTAGTGCCATGTCTTCTTCAAGGTTAAGATGAACAAATAATGGGTACAACTGACCAGGCAGATAAACATACAGTGTCTGAATATGATATGAAATTTTTATTGAATCAGGGTACTGTGGCTTCTTAAATACAAAATAGTGTTGCTATCAACAAAGTCTCTGAAGTACATCCAACAGACAGATTGACATACAGTAATACATATACAATCTAGAGAATAGACACACCCACATACAGACACATAGACATAAAGATTAACAGTAAATGGATTAACTGATTTGTAAACTTAGACAAACAATGAAAGTAAGGTTAGACAGGCAAACAGAAAGTACATATTAAATATGGTTGAGTGATTCACCAAACTTTATTTTTAACATAGGACTTACAATGAGACTGCTATATAACAGAGAAGGGTAAGTTTGTTAGTTTACTTGTTTACTCTTGAGTTAAAAAAGGACCTATACTTAGTACATTTCTTTATTTTAACCCAATTTTGTCCATTTTAGATACACATATTTTGCTTTTGAACACTCCCAAGCTTATCAAATGATTCAATTCAAGTTCCTGGATGCTGTAGAATCAATGGATCCTAATAATATATCTGTAAGTTCCACCTGCTCTGCATCATAGGCTTTGGCTAACTCGACAAGAAGTAGACAGTGTCAAACTAATACAGAGCTAAATGTCCATAGAACTGGAACATCATTTTGTTAAATAGTTTAATATTGAATATTTTATCTGAGCATACAAGTGCAGAAATTTGAATATCGAGTTCACTTCACAAAGAACAACAACTTCACTTCTGGCTCTGTGCCTCTTAATGGTTTTTTCTGCCTTTTCTACTATTGGTCAGTTACTTCTAACACATTTCAACTGCATTGTTCCATATAATTTATATGAATTATAGGCTCTCCATCATTTTAATGCTTAAACTGAATTGCTTAAAAATCTATACTTGATAGGTTTACTAGTAAACTTGAAACTTTCATAAGCCCCACTTTTTATTTAACATGCTGCACAAACATTAATAACCCTTGACCTGCTTAATAGTGAGATCATTATTTTGATGACTGTAACATTCTGACATTTAGTGAAATGTTGCTTTGTTCCTCTCTAGGGGATTCTTAACCTCCATGGATATCACATTGACTCTCTGTTACAATTGAGTGAAGTATGTAAATTGACTGAAGACTATCAAATGGCTGCAGAACTGGTTGGTATGTTGTTTTGAATTTGCATCCCACTGTATGTATAAGCAAGACTGAATAAGGCAAACCACTTTAAGCCAGTTCACATTATTTTTGTACAGCTTGCATGAACTCAAAGGTAAAATGCATGCTGTTCCTTTCAGTACTTATCTATTTCCTCAGCAGTAAGCATAAATACAACAAATTAAGAACCCAGATGCATACTTATGTTTTAAAAGTGTCACATGAGTTGCTTATATCCTTGGCCTTTTTGCCCAGTTCATTTGTTCTAATTTCAGGTTATCCACTTGTTCATTTGTTATTGCTTTTTCAGAACGTGCATTGTACTGCTTTGAATGCAGCTTTCATCCATTATTTAATGTGACACAAGGAAGATCAAGAATGGATTACAGAAAAGCTGAGAATAGGTATGTGGTAATACTGTAAAACAGATCAATGTACACTAACAGTATGTACCTTGATGTGTTCCAGGTATCCTTAAAAACATTGACTGTAATTCTTGGCAATATGCAAGCATAAAAGAAATCCATGAGCATGATGTAATCATACAACAAATGAAACATAATTATCAATTCCTTTGTTGAAATTCTTGATTGCTGCTTGACTGGATGTAACGGTTAATTGTAACATTGCCTTTGTAGACCCTTTTTCTTGGCACTGTTTCATCATCTTACATTTGTTGGTAAAAAAGGTACAGTTCTGTAATTATTCTCTTATTTATGCCATATCAACATTCTTCATAGTTTAGTACTCTGAAGAAGTGTTTTGTGTCTGGGAGTGAAACTGATAATAATTAAGAAATATTAAATAGTTTTGGACATTTATGGACTGTGATGTATCATCATGTGGGATGTCCTGAGACTTTAAAAAAGCATAAGAAAAACATAAATTGCTGAGAGTGTTTTTTAGCTTTTCAAAAGTCTAATAACATATTACTCGATACTGTATTCACATGGAAAACCATTTTATATTAAATTTATAAAATAATATGCAGAATGATTTGAAAAAAGATGGGAAAATTTTGCAGAATATTAGAATGGAATTTGTTTGCTGATGAAGGGAATTTATGAAAGTAAATGTTGTCTATGGCAATGCATAGAAACAGCTGTCATTACAATGTTAAAGTCTAATATAGCTTGATGATTATGTAATAATAATAATAATAATAATAATAAAAATATTGGACTTACTATTCTCTAATCATATATGTTACATGTATACAATGAATTGTTACATCTGCTATCAAAGGGTTTCCAATTGTTATTTCACTGTTATTTCCATTTGAATCCACCACAGGATGCTATAGAACAGCATTGGAGCTATGTAAACTGCTTTTAAGGTATTTGATAATTTACTTAATAATTAATAAATAGCCATTTATTGAAGAAATCTTTTGAGTAGTTATTATCTTCATTGAAAAATGAAATTTGCTTGCCAACCCAATTGAGATTCTTTTTGTTTTTGGTTGTCTTTTTAATTTTTACTTTTATTATCTTTTAAACAGTCTTTCTCCTGATGAAGATCCTCTTGGTGTCTTATTGATGATTGACTTTTATGCTTTACATTCTGGAGAATATGACTTCCTCATCAGAATATATGATGAATGGGATGTAAGAGAATTGAAGATTTTCAGCTCTCAGTTTTTTAACTCACATGAGAGACAATTCTGATCTTGTATGCCCTTATATGAATAGTATATAAGAATGTTAAAACTGTCCTCCTGTATCTCATCTTCCTTTATGCCCCACACTATCTCCTCTTTCCCTAATATACCTCATATTCCTTCCCCTTTCTCCTTCTTATACTCTTCTTTCTCCAATCCTACTGAATTCTCCCTATTCCCTCTCCATATCCACTTTTTATTTCTTCCTTCCTTTCTACATCTTACCTTCCTCTGTATTTTTCTTCTTTGCTCTTGTTCACTCCAAACTCCCCCATCCCTTCTTCCCTTTCTATCAACATCTCTCCCCCACCTCCACCTCTCTCTCTCTCTCTCTCTCTCTCTCTCTCTCTATCTCTCTCTCTCTATCTCTCTCTCTCTCTCTCTCTCTCTCTCTCTCTTTCTCTCTCTCTCTCTCTCTCTCTCTCTCTCTCTCTCTCTCTCTCTCTCTCTTTTTTTTCCTTCTTCCACTGTCCTTTCTCTCCTCCTGTCTTCTCCCTACCTTTCTCCTTCTCCCATTTCCTTTTTTCTCTTTTTTCCTTTATCTTCTTCCCTTCTATGTCTTCCTTTCTTGTAAGTGTTTCTCCCTCTTCCCTCTCCATGTACTTTCCCTGTCCCTTATTCTTCTCCTCCGTGTCTGGCTCTTCCTTTTTTCCCTTTTTCTCCACTATTCCTTTCTCCCTTCATCTGCCCCGTGTAACTCTTGATCTCGGCCTCTCACTCTTTCCGTCACCTACTTCTTCCTACCCCCAAATTTTCCCTTTCATTTTTTACACCTGCCCTCCGCTCCTCTCTATTCTTTCCCTGCATCTCAATCATATTAGTTTTAATTATGAAATTATATCCACCTTTCATGTTACAGGCTCATAAGAATTTGTCCCAGCTACCTAATTTTGCTTTCTCCATCGCCTTGGCTCATTTTCATCGTTTCAAAAGTACTAATTCACCCGCAACAGCTGATGAACTGGTAAGGTCTTTTAACAGATACAAGACAGCGTTTTGTTGAGGTGTTTCTTTCTTTCTGATGTTTGTTTCAACTTTGTGTGTGTTTTCGCAGCTCCAGAAAGCCTTGATCAACTTTCCCTCGGTGAGTAAAAACAAACTTTAACAGAAAGTTACTTTGCTGGCTTAATGAACGATCTGTTTTGTGATTTTTTCCTTTTTGAAAGAGTTTGGGGATTGGTGAAATAAAGTACATTCTTGGGTTTCACCCTTTGAAGACTGAAAGTCTAAATGATTAGTTAACAATAGATGAATCAACAAAATTCTTATAGTTAACGAGGATAATGGACAATGCGGCTCGCAACCATTGATGGAGGACACAGATGATTAGGAAAAGGTTGCATTTCTGAGTTAATACTGTGGCGTACTTAGACTCTGCGATCGCCAGAGATGTATGAGTTTGAATTCTACTTTGGCCTTAGAGACAACGTGGTGAAGAAGCGAGGCTCAGAGCGGGGATGACACAGCCAACCTTAAATGCGTTCTATTTCTTCATAGGCTCTCATGCCACTGTTGGATAAATGTGCCATAACTCTGGAAAAGACCATGATGAACCATCCGTTCTTTGGTATAACATCTCAAACCAAGTAAGTCTTCAGTTTGTTATGGAAAAGGCTAATACAACATCAATAATAACTATATGTCTACAAAAGCAATAGTAAATATGCGCATAAAAATACAACAGATTGGTACAGCCTTCAGTATTGCATCCAGCCGGAAATCGAATCTGCAACCCTGGTAATCTATCACAGTATTCTGCCAACTGAGATTCGAAGAATGTTACTGAGAGCTTGATCATGAGGTTTGTAATTATACAGATGTTAGTGCCCGTGAAGTGAAGGGTATACTCAAGGAATGTTGCGAATTAACACTCGAAACCAACGGAAAAAAGAACAGAATCCCACAACCCAACAACAACAGCGACGACGACAACAACAACAATTATAATAATAACTACACAACAATATTCATGAGAACTACGACAACTAAAACAACAACAACTACAGCTGCAACAATCGCCATATTATATCGCCAATTTACATCTTTGAAAATGAATAGGATTTTCCCAAAGAGCCTTTCAGCTACGATAAGATGTTGGCTCGTACGTTTCGGGTCGTGTGAAGTTACTGTGTAGAATTGTTTCTTTGAAATTTAATTTTATTTTGTGCTCATCCAGGAATTATGGTTAGGATCGTAAAGAACCAAAGGATCACGTTGTCCAATCTAGGCCATTTGCGGAGCAAGCTAAAGAAATTGATTATTTGTAGATGAGTTAGAAGAATGCGCGAACTAAACTGTCTGATTCAAACAAATTAAAACGTTCCAGCGTATTAAATTGTTAGTCGCTAATTTAGAACTTACCACATTTACAACCTCAAATAGTTGTGAGATGTTTAGCTCTTTCACAAAATTTAGTGAACCAAAAGGGCTAAAACAGCTGGTTGTTTTGTTTGTTGGAAGAACATTTTCCGAATGGAAAGATCCTGAGGTATGTACGGAACGTCTGTTATTGTTCTTTTCTATCAATTCTAAATTGGTCCACGGTACCGTATCACTGTTTTTTATACCGTTTCACCATCTCTGCGTATGACCTACCACAAGTGCCCACAAAAACGCACTCTCTTTTCATCGTCTCTCTCTCTCTCTCTCTCTCTCTCTCTCTCTCTCTCTCTCTCTCTCTCTCTCTCTCTCTCTCTCTCTCTCCTTTTCATGTAAATTTTTCTTTCCATAAAAAAGTTCCATTCTACTACTTCATTTCAAATCTAGGTCGTCGATTGGTTGGCAAGTAATGTCAAACGTGTTTTGGAGCGTGTAGATAAAAAGGACCCATACGTTATGGAATGTGCAAAAAAGTAAGTACGGCAAAAGAAATACAGCCACAGAAATTTAATAAATTTGCCACAATAAAAAATAGAAACATATTGTAAAAACAATAATATAAAGAAAAATAACATGGCAGGGAATAAAAACAGAACTTACGTCCCACTTGACATTTTTTTCCTAGCATAAAAATTACGAAAAGATATATAAGTCTATATATCAGTAACAAAACATATACGTATAAGTGTATATCAGTAAAGAAACGTCAGTAACAAAAAAAGACGTTATCACCTCGGACCACTTCACCAGTTTACACGAATGAAAATGTGCTCAATGTAGATGAAAATATGTAATTATTTTGTTAAGGTTAAGTGTCTTTACTTATACTGGATAACCCTATCAGCTAGCTAAGCTGTTTTCCCTAGAGGTCCAGTAAGGGCCACCCCTCATGAGTCCTGTGTAACTACAGGAGGAAACCTGAGTACCTGGAGAAAACCTGCGATGCTTGGTAAAGTCAAACTGGACAACATTCTTCTCACTTGTAACCAAGGTAACTTTAATCACGCAGTTGCATGGAGCCGGAATCGAACCCTAGTCAAAGTGGTGAGAGACACGTGAACTACTACTGTTCTACCAGCATCCAATTTTTATTATAATTATTATCGTTATTTTGTTTTCTTCATGCAGGCGTCAAATTCGATATCAAGGAACACCCAGAAATATCTATAGGCATATAATACTCTCGGGTGAGGTCTCAACCACATTTCGTAGAGTTATTTGTGCTACACATGCGAATGAACCTCGTCAGTGACTTCATAATATACAAACACTTTATATATGACTTTCAGATATAAAGGAGGCGTCGACAGCTCTACCAGTGGTATGTGAACTTATTTGAGAAGTCAAAGGAAATCTCGTATCAAAAACTCAAAATCATTTGTTAACTTTTATTAAGTTACGAAAAATTATTATTTTATGGGAAATAGTATTACCTTTACAATGTATACTTTTTTGATAGTTATACATATTTTGATTTAATTTAGTTTTCTTAGTTTTCAATATAATTTGCAAGTCGCTTAAATTAAACTTTTACCTTACCTTTACCTTAACCTTAACCTTACATTACCTTACATTACCTTACCTTATCTATCAACATATAAGTGACTTTATTTCGAGCCATTCTGGGATTTTACAATTTTAGAGAGGTGTCTAACGATTCCGCCCTACTAATGATTTTATTTTAACTTTCCGTCAGTCTCAACTTCTTTATGTGAACCTTTGAGTTTAAGATAGCTATCCACTATAAACTTTAACATACGAACTAGAGTGAAAAACTCTTTAAAAAGTGCTAAATTTTGAAGTTAGAATTAATAACAAATCTGTTTTTCATGGTGGTGTGGTATAATTCGAAATGTTCCATAATTTATTTCAGGATATGACTATATCACCTATGATGTCTTATGATCCTCTTCCTCCTGTGGACTCCATAGCTGGATATTCAAGACCTGAGCGGTAGTACCTTTGCTCCTTCCTTAATCCCTTCCTTCCTTCCTTTCATCGCTTCCAATCTCCTTTTGCTATGCTTTCCTTTCTTTCTGTTTCATGTCCTTTCCTTTCATTCCTTCTTTTCGTTTGTTGATTAGTCTACTCATGTCTGTCTTCTGTCGGCGTATTTTAGTTCTATTAATTACATTCGCAAAATGAAAAATCTGTTTCGCTTCAGGCGCAGGGTAACGGTTCGTCTGGGCAATCCTTTATCGGAATTTGTCATGTCGCTCTGGCCCACATATTCCTTAAACGTAAGTAGCGAAAAAGTGTTATGTTTGTGTATCGCTGAAACAACGATAAGAGTTCAGCACAATTATGAAAGAGAAGATAATTCGTCCCTCGTATATTAAAAGCCTTACTCCAGATGTTTGCGAAATAAAAGCTTAATTTTTCGAAATCACTGTTAAATGCGTCCCGAATTTCGACGGCGAGCTGTATCTGTATAAAACAATGAGCTTTTTATTCGGATTTGAGCATCGAAATGAATTCATGCGGTTACGAAAAATATCTCCAGTCATCTCGTACCATGTGAGTGAGATGAATATATACACGAATGAAACTCTTACCTGAATCAAATATACAGCCTGTAAGATGTCCTGTTTGACTTTATCCCTTTTGAAATGTTTGTCCAAATAAGAATACCAATCTGGGCTCTGATTAGTGATTATTGTGATAAAGCAACTTGTTTATTGCTTTCCTAGACTGTTACCAGTTCAGGGGTGGATGATGAGGACCAAGAGGGACGGCGGGACGTTGCTGGAGCAGAGGGCGGACCGGGTTCTGGCCACGGTGGTAATCTTACACGTGGGGTTGAGAATTTGATGACGGCGATGAGAGAGTTATTGAACACGATGACATATCGTGGGGATGGACCTAACGGGAATGTTGAGGATGGTGAGGACCATGAATGGGTAGATGAAAATAATTGAACATATATATGGGATATTAAGAAGGATCAAAACTTCGGCTAGAAAACGCCGCCGCTAACCATTTAACTGATTGACAATAGTGGTTAATGATACGGACTGTTGAGTGAGTTATACAATCATTGTTATGTCCTCAAAAAGAGCGTCAAACTGCGGCAACGAATATTTTAAACGTAACAGTTATTATATGTACAGCACAGGAGGTGCTAGGGTAAACCCTCGAGTAAATTCCCTAGTTTGTGCCACATCTCCAACAGTGGCCTCTGGAATAAAATACGTGACCCAGTCATTTATGGTCATGACGTGAAATTCAACAGTTCGTGAGTAAGTAGCAATCTATATACACCTGAATTTGACAAATAAAAATGGAAAGAAGCCTAACTTACATAATACTGTCATTTTTGCATAGTATTTTCACGCTTAGCTCAGCAGGCATAAAGCAGAATAAAGAAAAAAAAAGAAACAAGCAAACAGTCAATCAATGAAGCAAGCAATCGTTCATTCAGTTAAGCAATTGGTCGAGCAATCAGTCAATCAATCTTTCAATCACTCATTCAATCGATCATTCCTTCAACTAGTCAATCAATCGATCGGTCAATTGATCAGTCATTCAATCAATCAATGGATCGATCAATCAGTTAATAAGTCTGCCAACCAATCAATCAAGTAGTCAGCCAGTCAATCAAACATAAACAAATAAACAGTCAATCAGGCAAATAATTGTTTATTTGACATAGTTTAAGAGCGTTTACATAAATGATCGACAGTGAAGAAAACTGGTCAATAGTACTAATCTATACAAATAAAATCATCTTACACATGATGACCTAGTTCTTAGTGTTCATTCCGTACGTTTAAGATAAAGAAATTAATTTTACTCTACATAAAACCTAACAGAATCTTTAATTAAGGTCTCTATACTAATTGCCACTTCCACGATAGACCAACCAGACTAATCACTACTATTTGAAAAAAACTATCGCGGTTTTACACATACAGTTACCTGGTTGTTTTATTGGTGACATTTTATTCGATTGCTGCTCAGATTACGCCTTGAATATTTTTCTCGTACTACCTTAAGCGATTATTCCATCAAAAGCTACCAATTTTACTTTTACTGATCTGCATAGTAATGTAGTTACACCTCAAAAGCAGTCTTATGTGATGAAAGGTTGCTGCAATAACATGTGAAATACTGTATATAACGTTTCATTTAACTGCAGCAGTATTTCTGGAAAATGTGCTGTCTTGGTCACCATACATATTAATTCACGTCACTCTCCAACTTATGCTTTATATTTAAGCATTTTAAAGTCTATATGTAGAAACTGACTGTCGATACTTTCACGTGTTCCACCCTGTTTTGTGTTTTCAAGAAACATCCCGAAAAAATTTCCCCTATTTTTTGCTTAAGCTTGACATTACAATTTTGACTTGAATTAAGCCAGCTCGAAAAACCTGAAATGAAAAGATACGAAATTTTTCTAAGCCTCTCACGTGCATAATTTAGTTACAGGCTTTGCTCAAGGCAAGGAATGAAAGAGAAATGCACGGGGGGGGGTAGTGTTAGGCGCAGAAATACTCTGAGTTTCTTCTCAAGATTGCAGAAAATGTCAGACAGTGTCGTGCTGAACATCGAGGAAGGTTGGAGTAAAGTAGCCAGTGTATTTGTCAAGAGAATTTGCGCGAAAACCTCACCTACCTAACATTTGTAATAGTGTTCTAACTCTTCAACACCTGAAGTTAACTTGATGCTTCCTGTCCATAGTTTTCAAGAATTCCTTGATCTGACCATGTCGCTTTCTCTGCTCCGTCCATTTCAGGTGCAAGTTTGCTCTCCTTCACTACCTTGTGCTGAGTCTCACCTATCATTACTTGGCATTCAGGACACTTTCCCTTTTCCATAGTTTCACTGCCTTCTCCGACGACGTAAAAATGCCCATTGTGACATTTGAGCCAATGTCCTTCTGTCAATACAACAGCTTTAGCAATCTGAACTTTTTCTTCGAGTGTGATTATTTCGAAACCTAAGTCATCGATGATCTTGTCCAAAGTTTCATGAATGTGGTCCCGTTCTTTCAGTTTGACTCTTCTCTCTGAAGATAGCACGTCTGAGATGGCATCCAATAGAGTCTGGGTCTTATCCGGAATAGATGTGTGTGTGTCGTTGATATCCTGTTGCAAATTTTTTAATTTGAAAATGAGCGTAACTTGCGCGATTTCTTCTATCAAGTCATTCGTTTGTTGAGTTGATAGCTTTGAAGTGATGATAGTCTTTTCTAAGTCGTTTAACCTAGATAAGGGGATATTCCTCCTCTTCAGTGTTAAGAACTTTGACTTGATTTCGTAGATACACGACAGCAGTTGAATTTGATTCTCGACAGTAGTAAGCTCGTTCCTTGTACAGGAATTCAATTGATCCAGAAGATGTCTACTGGCACAATAAACCGAATATTTATCAGATTTGGATTCCATGTAATACTTCGCAGGATAGTCCTCATAATCTTTATCAAGATCTTCCCCAGACTCTGACTCATATTCCTCATCAGAATCTTCCGCAGACTCTGACTCATATTCCTCATCAGAATCACTCCGCCATAAACCTTTTCCCAACATGAGTGGATACTTTTTAACTAGTTTAAGTACCTTCTTCCGCAAGTTGGTCACTTTTGTCTTGAAATCAGCGTCCTTTTTTTTGATTTTTTCGTGGACAGCTTGGATGTCCCTCGTGATCTGTTTAATTATATTCCCATACCGCCAACTGTTACGAATCGGAATCTTGCATTTCGGACACTGTTTCAGTTGAACGGTCATCGTATCTTGGCCAGTCATCCATTGGTCGAAAGCGGTTACTTCGAAAACATGCTCACAGTCCAGAAGCTCAATGAATCTTGCTCTGGGCTCACTCTCCGTTCCAAAGAAGTTTTCCGTTAGCTCTTTTTTGTCACAGATCCGACATAGTCTCGGGCACTTTTCCCCACACAAGCCGATGCATCTGTGGCCTTTGTTGCACTGCAACCTTCTTCGACACTGGACGTTGCAGGGTCCGCGGTTGCACATCTCTGAGCATGCGTTTGTGCACTTCTTGTGTCTACATTGCCAGCCACACGGCTTCTTGCACGGAGTACACGGTTCACCACACTTTCTGCGACATGTACTGTGCATGCACTGGTTCTCGCACTCTCGCTCACAAGGGGAACAATCCTTCGAACAAAGCTCTTTGCAAGGATGAGAACATATCAAAGTGCGTCCACATGGGTGTTTGCACGCCACGTGAAAACGTCCTTGTTTACAGTCGTGGCAATTTCCTTTGCACTGATGACCACATTCCAAGATGGTTTCACAAGGTACATTGCATTTGCAATACTTAACCGCTTTTGAGCATTCAACCGTGTGTTTGTGGCCACAGTTTAAAGTCTTCTCGACCATTTCCTTGCATTTTACCGAACTGCATATTATCCCGCATTGGCTCTGACAACGATGGTAACACGGCAGCATTCTCTCACATGGTGAGGTACATTTGAATGTACCGGCGTCGGTACTGCATGGCATTAAATGTTTGTGACCACACTTGTTAAGCGTCTTAGTGACGGGTTCTCGACATGGACCACACGAAGATCCATAATGGCAACGCTTAGGACATCGATGTTCGAGTGAACATACCTCTTTCCTGCAGAGTTTTTCGCACTCGTATTTCAAATGCTTCGTATCAACCGGGTGGCAAAACATTTCACATTTATGGCCGCAATTCAGGCGAAAGTCACACGGCAGCGAACATCCACCATCAGGGGCCTTTTTAAAATCTTGTGCACAGCCTGCTTTGATTTTTGTATTCAAGTGATTCCTGCAGTAGATCGGAAGTGCTGGACCGAGGGAATTTTGTTTCTGTAAATCGGCACTAATCTTCGCCCACAGTTCACTCTTGTCAGCCAACATGCTGATGTTACCAATACAGTAAAAACCGATTCTAGCTCTTGACAAAGCTACGCAGATACGGTTAGAGATACCCAGAAATCCAATATTGTGTTCGTTGTTACTACGGACCAAAGAAAGCAAAATGATCTCGTTCTCCTCGCCTTGAAAGTTATCCACTGAACATACTCGAACTCCTGCAAACTCTGATTTCGGCATCAGCCTCTTCAGTTCCAGGAGCTGTCCTGTGTACATTGTGAGGACGGTAATCTTAGAGCTGTCGTATCCTTGTCGCAGGAGATACCGACATAATGCCACGATGAAGCTCGCCTCGTGCTCATTCGAGTGACTTCGTAACTCTTCGTCCCTCTTCTCTGCATGCTGATGGTCGATGAAGAACAAATTCTTGGAAACACCTTGCACGTTCTGGAACCTCTCAACGCTGGCGTGGTTTTTAAGATCGTCGTAAATATGCTTCATCAACTGCGCAATTTCTGGTCTCATGCGGTGTTGGGTGTCCAGAGTGTAGCACTTCATTCCATTTCGTACCATACGTTCAAACAACGACACTTCAAGGTTGTATTGCTTGGCCAAGGTGTACACACTTGGGTTAGGCTTGAGTTGTTTATGGTCTCCAATTAGAATCAAATGCTGGGCCCCTTTCGATAACGACGTGATGATGTGAGCTTCAAGGACCTCGGCGGCTTCTTCGACGACAACAATCTTTGGCTGAATCTTCTGTAGCACATTCCTGTACTTGGCTGCACCAGTCGTCGTCATTCCTATCACTGTGGCGTGGCGTAAGATCTTCTCGTCTTGCGCGTCTTTCACTTCCTTGAACCTTCTGCATGCAGGTTCGTAGCATTCGTAAAGTTGTTGCAACTTGTTCATCAGGGAACCTTGATACTGCTGCACCCAATCGTGGTACAAATGCAGGCGAGTAGTCTGATCCAAAGTCCACAAACCTTGGTTTCTCTGATGCGAAAGAAGCGCCGGGTTTAATTCTGCTGCTTGTACTTGTAGATCGCGGATTTTAATGTAGTCTGCCGGCAGCCCTATGTTCACGATCTTCACTGACTCGGGTACTCCAGTTGTTGACATGTCGTTATCGACCTCCCGTTCACGACGAAGGCGTTCCGCGTCTTGTACAATATCAATTGTATCTGGCTCTTTACTGATCTCTTGGTTCTTATTTTCTTTCTTTTGACCGCTGTTGTCTTCTTGTTTACACCCTTTAAGTTTGTCTCCTTCACTTGTGGAATACTCATCATTGAGTAATTGTTGAGTTCTGGATGAATCCTGCAAGGCAAGGAATGGCAAAGGATGCATGTTTATCCAGACATCCAGTATTTGAACTCGCATCTTCTCTGCAATGCTGAGATATGCCAGAAATTGCTCATATTCGTTCTCAGGTATAACGTCTTCCAGGTCTTCTAATTTAAGGATCTGTGTATTACATCTTGACAGGTGTCCCCGTATGGTTTCAATTTTACTAGTAATTTCTTGAATCTCCCTGTGTTCTTCATACCAAGCAGCTGTTCTGCGAACTTGACTTGTCAAATTGTGATTTTGCAGGGACTGACTGGAACTTCGACCGCCGACTCTTACGATACCTGATGTCTGGAAGTGCAGAATTCCTTCCAAAAATTGATCAAGTGCGTGGTTTGTATAACATACAACGAGCATTTGTGATCTTGAATGTTGTGACTCGAATTCTGCAAGTCCTCGATGTCTCATCTGGCCATCAGAGGCCTCTTCCGTGGACCAGTATCGCTCATTCTTTAGCAGAGCTTGCACGATTCTTAATCCCACGTACGTTTTCCCCGTGCCAGGTGGCCCTTGGATTACAACGAATTCTTTGGTCAACGCGGCTTGAATGGCTTGAAGTTGGGACTGATTTAGTTCAACGTCTGTAATGGTAGGCCACGACGCGATATCCAAGACGGGAACGGCTTTTGCATCGACTTTGGCTTTTAACGTCCCTTCAAGATCATAGAAAAACACCTCGTGGGACATCTCACCGTCAGCTTGGACTGATTCGACTTCGAGATAGCTTGGGGCATGAACATCCGTTTCACAGTTGACCAAGTATCGAATGAAGGGCATCTTGTCTTCATTTAACTCTTGCAGTCCTTTCAAGTTGTGGCAGTAAGACTCATAGTAGCCAGGTGACTCAACCATCTGAAATCGATCCTCCGCTTGTAGGTCCTCTGGCAGTTCTTCGAGGAATCGAACTTGCAGGTAACCTTTCTTAAGGTCATTTGCGTTGCGTTCAGTTATGGTCGCAAACAAGAACGTGCTGAAGTTATCTTTGGACATACAAAGAAACGAGCCGAATATCAACCTCTTTGAACTCTCCCAGTTGACCCTTCGCAGATACTCGCTGTTGAAGCGAATACAATGGACAACACCAGAAATAGTGTAGACCTTGCCGACGATGTTGACATCTCTGTAAACTCTGAGATTCTGGATGCGTTCACTACGTCCAACACTTTGTGAAATCTCATTCACACCTTCCCGAAGTGGTCCAATGAAATCCTCTCTCAGAAGACGGAACTGCACGTCCAGATAGTGATCTACGTTTTGGTATTTTCCCTGAACGATGTTTTTTCTCAAGAATACTTCGTTGTTTGCTTTGAAATCATCGGCATTCGGATGCACAGACAGTCCTCGAAAATCGTCTGGGGGCTTAGGCTCATCTGGATGATTGTTTTTTCTTCTCGCATCTTGCAATCTCGACTTTTTTTCAATTATGCGTTGCCTGACAGCTATCAGGTCTTGTACTTGTTGAGAGAGACGCGATTCCTCAGATACTTCGATATTCATCAAGGCAACAAGAAGGGAATCCAGTGGAATTTCAGTGCAAATATCTGGGAATCGCTTGAGCAGCTGGTCAAAAAAGAGCAGTACGTTTTCAATTTTCTTCTCAGTCCCTGCGTTACGGCTCTTTAGAGGCAGTTGTATAATGTACCTTGGCAGACTCTTCTGTAAGAAAGCTGTTTTTTGAAAAATTGCTAAGATTTTAATTAAATTCTCCTTCATATGGGTATCGTAGACATTAGCTAATATTTCCAGGAGCAATTCTAAATCGTTGTCCTTGCTTTGTTCATCATCTAAAAGACTTTGCAGCTGCTTTTCGTGCTTTAGCAGATCTAAAACGACGTCCGTGGGATCCATGGTCAGCATTTGTCGCAAGTTTCGTGAGAGAAGTGCCGAAGCGTAATGCAATCTTTCACGATTATTTCCTAATCTTGAATATCTGGAAAGTGAAGTATCCCGCCGAATTCCAGCTTGCTCACGTTTGATACAATTTTTTTCAACACACCTCAGTCCATCATGCTCCGTACGACGTTTAAATTCTCCACGTCGTTCCTTGCCATCGACTTTCTCACTAAGCACTTGTTGCTCATGTTCTTCATTGCGCCATTGTTCACTTCTTCCTTTTTCACTACGCCATTGCTTCCCAGTTCTTTGTTTGTACTCCCTTTGTTCATAGCTACTCACATAATCTCGCCATTTTTTGTCATCTTGTAGACCGTGCCATCGTTTGCAAGTTCCTTGTTTATCTTTTCCTCGTACATCCTTCCTCTGTTTGTCATCCCTTTGTTCATTTCGCGAATGTTTTCCGTCTCTTTGTTCATTCCTCCATTGTTTGTCCCCTCTTTGTTCATCCCACCATTGTTTGTTATCTCTTTGTTTATTCTGCCATTGTTTGTCATCTCTTTGTTCATTCCTCCAGTGTTTGTCCTCTCTTTGTTCATTTCTCTTCCGTTTGTCCTCTCTTTGTTTGTTCCTCCATTGCTTGTCATCTCTTTGTTCACTCCACCACTGCTTGTCCACTTTTTTTTCATTCTGCCATTGTTTATCGTATTTTTGTTCATTCCACCATTGTTTTTCATGTCTTCGTTCATTCTGCCAGCATTTGCCATCCTCTTCCTCACCTTGCCATTGTTGACTGTTCACTTTTTGACCACAACATTGTTTGTCTGCTTCTGGTTTATGTGTACAAGGTTGTTGTTGGTCAGCTCCTGGTTTACCACTCACTTGTCCACAATGCCACTGTTTTCCAGCTCTTTGTACACCAAGCTGTTGCTTGCCAACTTCTTGTTCACCATACTGTTGTTTGTTAGCTGGCTTAGACTGCCCACATCCTCCATACCTTAGACGACTATGTTGTTCACTACTTCCTGGTTTTCTTCGCATCTTTTTACTACACCAATACTCACCACTTCTTTCTTCACTACTTTTTGTCCACCCAATTCTTGTCCAGTGAACTCTTTTTTATGATGCCTTTGTTAATTCCACCTTTGTCCACTATGCCCTAACCAAATAATGATATATAATTCAGTTTAATCCCCAGTTTCTCATCAACAAGTTTCATTTACTCAAGCATTCAGCACAATATGACAGGTTTTTCCTTGACAAGGAGCCATTTAGGAACTGAGAAGTATATACAATAATCTGTACTATAAGCCACAAAATATATGGGTCACATCCATCTCTCAAATGAATTTGCATTATTGACAACAATACAAACTGCTAATGCTATTTTATGATTTTATGATACCAGAAACATAAGACTTGCACGATCTGAGCACAAATTAGGTGGGAACATAAATGAAGATCTTTAAAAGTACAAATACGTAGAAAGAAACCTAAGTACGACGAAATTCTTATTGTAAAAATTCCAGTATTAAATGTCAGCTTGGTTGCTTTTAGAAGACATTTTTGATTGTGGTCTAAGCTTATCCAAAAACAAGGAAAATTTGTTCACCTGTGCATATAAGTATCAAGAGAAAAATATTCCTTCACAAAACATAGAAAAACAAGTAGGTCTTTCATGGTGGGTAATTTCCATTAGAAAATAATTTGTGTAGAATATGCTTAACTTCCTCAGGGAATGCAAGGCCACTAAACTTTTACTGACATTCCAGTCCCTGAGAAATATCGCTCCAGTTTAAATAAGCCCTCTTGAAAACACATCATTTGCTTTTCTGTTGCTGGCATCTATCTCTAGCCAAATTGTCAGAACTGTGCATAACTGTGCATAACTAATGCAAAAAGTAACATTACTCACGAAACCTGACATTTACCTCACCAAGGTTTATCCTGTAAAGCAACAGATCTCAGGCAGGTTTCATGTTTACATGCTGGGTAAATGGCGCTGTGATTCAGAAATGTTGGGGTCATGATTTATACCCGGCTCTTGAATAGTTTTTAGCTTAGCTTGACCATTGCTGTGCCGATCTCGATATTTCGGGAGGGAAATAAAAATTAACGTGCATGTTAATGACAATCACAAAAATTTTGTCGCAAGATACAACATGAATTTCTCTGTATCTTCTCGGAAAGTTTGCTGGGGCGTTTACGAGGCTCACGTGACACGCACTTTGAATAGGGACGAAAACAATCGAATGAAAAACCATTACCAGCCGACATCTTTAAGAAATGATAAGAGCGCAAGAAACAGACTCGGACGAACAGCATCTTGTAAATTCAATACTGTATCAATAAAACAAGACAAAACTGATCAATCAGTCCTTTCGACTTTATTTCAAAGTCACAATCGAACCTCTAGTTCAATAATGACTGTGAAATAAAGTCGAAATAACACCATAATTAGCTTCGCCTTGTTTTATAGTTTCAACATTGAGTTTACAAGATGTTCGTCAATGTATTTTGATGTATAACACTCATGTAAACATGAAAACGGCGTCCACGCCTCACATAAGCCTTTCCTGATTAATCCTGAAACAAAACGCGGCTTCGTACTTGTATAAATGAACCTCTCCTCCCAGAAAGAGTTTTTTAATTCAAAATATATGAAATTTATCTCTTACCTCGGTTTGAGCGTATGCTGGACGGTCTGAAGGCCATACCATTTCGGGAACTGAAGTAAAATTAGTACATTTTCCATCTAAAGAACGTATAAGGACAGAACAACTTTCCAGTTCTAAACGTTTGCTAGGTGGTTCTCGAACCGCTCCTGTTCTTCCAAGAAACTTACCGGAAGTGATGCTTTTTCTTTGAAATTTAAGCTGCCGAAATTACTTGTTTACAATTTTAACTAACTACAATCTTTATTATAGCAAATAGCTGATTGTTTAATTATTTACAACGTGCTAATTTACAGAAAAAACACTTAAAGGTAAACTAAACCTGTTTAAAAACTTTTCAAATAAATTACAACTATTAAAATAAATCTAAGAAGAATTCCAAGTACAGTAGAACCCCTCTAATTCGCGACCTCTTTATTCGCAAAAGGCCTTAATTCGCGATAGGGTCTTGGACCCCAAATTTTTTGACCAAAAACCAGCGTTCGCGCTGTTTGATGTTTTCTACTCTTTTTTTTGTATCAATTTGCATGTAAATGATCATTATTTATTGATTTGTTGTAAATAAAGTTCATATTTTGCAAAAAATGAGTTGTTCTTTAAAAAAAATAGTTGGAAACATGTGATCGGTCGGCACTATATTCTGACCATGACATTCAATATAGCGTCGTACATGACGTGAGGTAGGAGGGTTGTGAATTAAAATTCATGTGTGTTTGGCCATTATATGACCATTATATGTCTTGATATGTTGAAATTTGGTTTTCAGACTAATTCGCGACCCGGATAATTCGCGGACCGGGTCCTTGGACCCCGATGTCCGCGAATTAAAGAGGTTCTACTGTACTTAGTCATTTTTATAGGTAGTGCTACTCTGGTTTGGTGGCCAGCGAAAGGTACATGGAAGTTGCTAGAAAACATTTCTTAATTAAAGACTGAAATAGAGTCACCAGGTATTTCCCCTAGATTTAGGGGTCACTGGGTATCTCCCTGATAATTAAAAATTAAAACAGGGTCACTGGGTATCTCCCTTGAAATAAGTTAGATTAGTGTAATCTGCATAAAGACGACCATCAGAGCAGAGGTTACACCTGGGTAAATCGTTAATATATAGTAGAAACAATTGTGGACCCAGGATAGATCCTTGACGCACTCCACATGTTATTTCATATCTTTCAGACGAAATATTGTTCACAATTGTAATTTGGGTTCTTTCATGTAGATAATTATGAAATAACTTAATAGTATTTTCTTGAAAATAACTTAATAGTACTCTCGCGTCGAATTCGCTGGCGCCATTTCTTCAGTAACTTCGCCTTACCGAGTGGTAAGCGATAAAATCTAATACTCGAGCCTGGTTTTGAACGACTAGTGCAAAAGAGATCAGCACAGCTATTTACCATTTTAATTAGCAAAGTTTACTACTTTTAAAATTACGAGTTTATTAACGATATATTGGCAATCGAATGTGTTGTTTTGGATGCGTTATGGTTTGTTTTGCCCCCTCCCAATAACGTTCGGCCAATTACTGAGTAGCATGACGTAGGCAGTTAATGGGGGGTGATACATCCTGATTAGATTGAAACACATATTCGATGCTTTTTCTAAAGAATTAATTAATTAATTAATCAGGGCCGGCGGAACACTTTTGCAAGTGGGGCGGCTATAAGAAGCACATGAAAGAAAACGAGTCGAATAGCATAGCGTTTTGTATGAAATATTTTTTGTGTGAAACTACTCTGTACACCGCTGGATTGCTTGTTCAAATTCAAGTTTTCGTTTTTGTTTACAGAGAAACATACGTAAGTTATATACAAACATCTATTTACAATTACCATCAATAACCAAATCTGTTTCCAGTAAACAAACGTTACGATGTATTAAAACATACTAAAGTATCACTGAGGCAAACGTAGTAAATTGGCGCAAATGTGAAAATTAGAATATTAATTAATTAATTAATTGATCAATTAATTTCTTAATTAGAAGGGAAAAAAAAGGTCAAGAAATTACGTTAGAAAAGTGCTAAAGTAAAGGATCTAATATTAGCGTTAAGAGACTGTTGCATTCTAGAAATTAATAGACTTTCTCGTAGAAGAATCTTAAGCACTTTTTTAACGTAATTTCTTGACCTTTTTTTTTTTCCCCTTTTAATTAAATTCTTCACACGTCTAATTCTTCACCACTTGAGCATTCGCACTCCTTCCGCTAATTGTTTTTGCTAATCGTTCCGCTAATCCTTTGTGACATTCTTTCATCACTATTTTTGCAACAGTTAGCTATTTAAGCCTCTCAACTCCTGTAAATAATTACTCTGATGATGTTACTGGTTAAGTAACAAAATGTTAGTCAATAAAATCTTTTTAAAGATATGGTTCCATTATGGCTTTATTTAAACTTGTTTGATGGGCTATTATATTTTTAACTAAACTTCGTTTCCCACCTGGCTCTTCAATCAAGACGTTTTATGTTTGATAACTGAAGTTCTGGATTTGAATGTACAATTCTTACTTAAGAAGTAATCAAATATTTGCGGTGAAACGTTATTTTTCGACAAAGTTTAGTTAAATTTATGCGATGAAGTCTTTTGAAGACGTTTTGATGTTTGTAAGGATGTTTACATTAGTAATGAATTTCCGCTATATTTGCGATGAAGTATATATTTTAGCGAGCAAGTAGCCTGGCCAAAATCTTAGTTTTAGAATAAATATGAGTGCGCAGTACAAAACGGGGAATAAAGCCGTGATAAAGACAAAAACAAAGTTTTATTAGATGTACTAACGTTTCTTCGCGTCACGCTGCATCAGAGTTTGGATATTATTGATTGTAAATTGTAATTATACCCACACAGAATCCGATGATGTTGCGTGACGCGACGAAACGTTAGTGCACCTAATGAAACTTTATTTTTATCCTTGTCATGGCTTTATTCCGCATTTTGTGCTGGGCTCTAATATTTATTCTAAAACAACAGAAGTTTATATTTGGGATTAAGTTTTACATACGTAAGGAAGTTTTCCGTGTTTGTGAATAAGTATTATATACATAAGTTTAATGTTTGAGATCACAACTTCGACTAAGTATATGAAGTATGTTATACAATAAACTTTTTTCTTCCATGCAGCTTAAAACAAGAAACATTACTAAAATGCAGAACTTTTGGACTACGTGTCCATCATTAAAATCAATAATGTTTTACCACCAAATTCCCTGTACAGACCCTTGCAGACCCTAAGACAACCGAATTTTCTCCCAAGATCAAAAACAGAAAATTTCTTCAAAACGTTTTTCCTTGTTTCCTCGCTATTTACGATATACGTAAAACAAAAGCAAAAAATATTTACCCAACTAATTTAAAATTCAAATTACCCTTATCGATTTTTCAGGAAAGAGATGTATGCCTCTTGTAATACACGTCTCTGGTCACGATCTACAATCATTCTTTTTGTTTTGGCAATAAATCACTCTTCAGTCCATTTTCTTTAAACCCATCTACCATCGTAAAGTTGGTACTCATATGTCATACATACAACGTTTGATGACAACTATTATACGTACAGTTGGACTGTTACTGAAACAAATGACATTCCAGGGGCGGATTTAGTTAGGGGCACACCGGACTTGTGCCCCGCCATTTTGATTAGTTATCATGTGACTGTTCGCTTGCTTAAGAAACACTTGCACCAGATGTTGACCATCAAGAAAAGAAAATATGAATAAAAGAATTTTAAATTCAAAAATCTCTGGGAGCGTTATATTTCGGATCACTTTTCAAATATTTGCCAGGCTTCGTTCAGGAATACATTACGACTGACATTGCTGAATTGACAATTGACATATCGCCACTAACCAACCAAACCCGATATTTACGCACTGAAGTGACAATCAGTCATTGACTGATTAATCGAATATAAAATTGTCACCTGGCCCGGCAAACATTTAAATTTGAGGTCGGCGTAGAAAAGATTTTGGTTCACGATGTTCATGCTCAGATGATGATATGACGGTAGCATAAAAATTCTTCCACAAAAACGCCACATCAGGTGGCACGAATTTACAAAAGAATTTCCTGTCCCATTGTCTCAAAATTCTGGCCCATGCATTGCATACTAGTCCATTACTGCGGTGATCACGAATTCACTTTCAGGAGTATTGGCTGTGTCCAATCAGCTTCTTTCTCAAACTCATTAATAATTCATGAAGCAAAACAAAAGAAATACATAATTATTCAGTATTTATAAATCAAAGGAAGATTACTCCTGAATTTTGACAACTTTGGGCTGGATTTTTTCCTAAAATACTGGTTAGTTTAAGAAGTAACTTCAAACTTTCGTTAAGTGTTCTTTCTCCGATTTCAAAATACCTCGAAACTCGTTAAAAAAAGCTCGGCTTCGCGTCGTTTTCAAACTCGTTTCTCTTTATTTAGAAATCGCAGGAAGAACACCTACTCGTGTTTGAAATATCACGTAAAAGTCTTGAAGTTACGGTATTTATTCGATTGCGAGCACAGTGCGCTTTTTCAAAACTTTGATCTTTATAGAGGTGTAGGTG
This sequence comes from Heliopora coerulea, assembly GCA_030142905.1. NCBI lineage: Eukaryota > Metazoa > Cnidaria > Anthozoa > Scleralcyonacea > Helioporidae > Heliopora > Heliopora coerulea. Next base: position 296,525 of record JASJOG010000163.1, read on the forward strand.
ACAGAGAGGAGCGGTTAAATAAGAGAGTTCACTCTTTCAAAACCTCAAACCGTTGGGTGCCCTTTTAATGTTTGAAACTAAAATCATTAACTCAAATATAAACGTTAACAAGATAACACAATAGCTTACTATATAATATAGTAATACTTGGACAGGGTGTAGCAAAGCCTGAATAGTTGGAGGGGTGCATGATCAGATTTTGCTGACGAGTTGGGTGTGGTCCGGGTATGGTATAAAACAGCCGATTTGTTTTCTACAATCTATTTTTCTAAAAAGTACTTACAACATGCAAACAAGAACCAAAACCTCAAAGCTTTTCAAGAGTTTGTTAGCTCCCACACGTAGCTCCCAATTAAATTACATCCACGTGTGATCAAAGAAAACCTGCCAAGTTCGTCAGCAGTTGGTAACTGAATGCGCGTCAGAAAATTCCAAAAGTATTCTTTCCAATTTAAATTACAATTTAGCGTTCGACGTTTTACCCAAGTATGAATCTTTTAACGGTTCCCTTGTGCAGCGTTGGGCATCGAGAGTTTTGTGTTCAGTTTGTAGTCGCAATGTATTGAAGATGTGACCGTGTAGCTGACGGGTGATTATGTACATATAGTGTGTACAGTGTTAGTTAACTTACTGTTGGGTTTCCGTCCAGCAAAGAACAGCTTTGCTGATCTGTTGTGCCTGAATTTCCACCTCGGCTCGGACGGCAACTGGTACAACAACGCAATAATTTTATTAAAGCGTCTCAACATCGGCAAGAACGTTACACTAGGCTATTCTCCAACAGTAAAACTTTCTCGACAGGACTTCTACTGTGATGACAACTTCCGACAAACAGGACTTTGGAGAGTGGGACAACCCCCATTCTCCGATACCCCATCACATGGATAGCTGGCCCATTTTATGGCGGCGTGGATTATGTTCACTGAAATACAGTCTACCCATTTGATAGCCTGCACTATGTTTCTCTTCTTTTCCATTCGGTTATTAAAACTTAATAATCAAATATAAATACCGTATATATATATATATATATATATATATATATATATATATATATATTCATTACAAATAAGTATCAAATCGAATTTAGGAGGTGTGCTTAAGTGAGAGTGTGCTAATTAAAAAAACCCCACCATCACCACAGTGCGGTTATTCGAAGAGTGCCCTTAATCGCGAGAGTGCGCTTAATCGAGTATATAAGGTAGGATACAGTTTACATGTGCATTTTACATTCTATAGACAGAATCTGTTCGGCTTCAGTATGCGCATTGCGAGAAGTGGAAATGCTGGGGAAAACTCAATTGTTAAGAACGCAGTTTGGTACTCATTGTTGGACCGTAAAAATTCGTTTTAGATTTTTGATTCTGGACTAATGGTCAGGTCAGGAAAAGACATCAGACGTTTCATCAAAGCCTGGTTTTTCAAACTGAGGGTCTACATTTCCGGCACAGAAGAGTTTATTATTAATTATTATTATTAAAGTAATTTATTTCTCCATTCTGGCTTTTCAGAAATAATTACAATTAATGATTATGTACGTTACAAATCTATATTTACATTAACATCATTAATTACTCAACCTACGTGAATTTAAACTATATATTACAATTAATAACAAGATAAAAAGTTAAAAAGTTAACTATTCATGCAGCTATTCCAACATTCTTTATATAGTTTTTTCCTTATTAAAATCTTAAAAGTTTCGATATTAGAAATATTCTTAATATCATCCTCAAGTTCATTCCATAGTTTAGTCGCCCTATATATAAATGAACGCTGCCCCGTTGCAGTTCGATAAAAGGGAATCTGTAACTCGCCTTTACATCTTGTGTCTCGGTCATGTGTTTGCGACCTGGATATAAATCTTCTGGCTAGATATGATGGGGCTAAGTCATTCAAGCATTTAAATGTCATAACAGCATCTTTGTATTGTAACATATAATCAACAGGCATCCAATCTAATTGTTTCAGTGCAGGCGTGATATGGTCATACTTCTTTGTACCTGTGACGATTCTTGCGGCAAAATTTTGTACACTCTGTAGTTTAGTTATGTTCTTCGTAGAAGTATTTGCCCACACTGAGGAACAATAATATAGTTTACTAAAAACTAAGGCATTTATAATCACTTTTAAGGTCCGATTGTCCAAAATGTGTTTGACTCGATTAATTTGACAAAGGGACTTTGTACATTTGGAGACTACTTGGACAATATGTTCATCATAACTCAGGGTTTTGTCAAACTCCATCCCTAAATCTTTCGCTGAAGAAACGGGTCGTAGTATCTTTCCAAGGAAGGGTACTCGAAAGTCCTGAACTTGACTTAACATTTGTGGGGTACCAAATAGAACGAGTTTAGTTTTTCCAGGGTTGATGAGTAGGCTACTAGAGCAACACCATGCAGCAACTCTCTTTAAATCGTTCTCAAATTGGGTTCCCCCAGCACTGATGTTTTTCAATGAAAATGACAAATACATTTTTGAATCATCGACGTACGATTCCAAAGGACAAACTGTAGGAACGTTAGGAAGGTCGTTAATATAGATGTTAAATAATGCCGGGCCAAGTATAGAGCCCTGAGGCACTCCATGTGTGATCATGCGAGCTTCTGAAAGTATATGACCAAGTCGCACTGACTGCCTTCTTTCTGAAAGATAACTCTTAAACCAAGCAACGGCCTTCTTGGATACACCCAAGGAACGCAGTTTCTCAAACAGCAGTGAATGTTCAATACTGTCAAACGCCTTTGATAGGTCCAACAACACCACCGCCGTTAACTCTTTCCTATCAATAGCCTCGAGAATCATATCTGACACAAATATATTAAGCGTTTCTGTTGAATGTAACTTCTTGTTTACACTTTGATGGTCCGTGAGACTCTTTTCCTGAGACATGTATTCCATTAATTGATTCAGTGCAACACGTTCACATACCTTCGAGGCCACAGGCAGTAAGGATACAGGGCTATTGTCATTCGGCGTTTCATGATCCCCTTCTTTGAGAATTGGAATTACTTCTGAATGTTTCCAAGCTGCTGGAAATACTGAAGTTAATAAGGAGCAGTTCACAATCTCAGTCAGCGCGGGAAGGATAATAGGTAGGGCATCTTTCACAGTAGCGAGTGAAACTTTATCTATTCCAGGGGCCTTATTTGTTGGAAGAAGGTTTACAATTTTACGTATTTCATACGATGTTACACGACGGAATTGAAATTCATCCTCTTCGTCTCTTAATACAGGATTATTTTGTCGTAGAAAGGCGAGATTACTCTTAGCACTTAACGCTTTAGCCTCATCAGCAACTCTGGCCCCAACTGAAGTATAGAATTTGTTAAATTCATTAGCCAGTTCCTTCATATCCTTGGTATACACAGGCTGTGACATCTCTTTACGCGGCACACAGCTTCGGATAACCTTCCACATTGCATTTGGCTCTTTATTCCTATAAATTTCATCATGAACATACCTCCTTTCTGCTTCCCTCAGCTGCTCTTTTACCACATCACGAGCCCGACGAAAGCTGTCCCAATCACAGGCATTCTTAGTCTGACGCGCTATTTTGTGCAACTTGTCCCTTTTCTTCATCAGATCCTTAATTTCATCGCCTACAAACGGAGATTTACGGTATCTAACTTTTATAGTTTTGACGGGCGCATGTCTGTCTAAAATCCGAAAAAAATTGCAATTAAAATAATCTAATTTTTCATTTACATCGTCCATCAATGACACATTCTCCCATTGTACTTGTGCCAAGTCTTCTAACAATTTATCCCGTTCGTAATGTCTATAACTCCTGACGTTAATAACCTTAGGCTGAGGTTTTGGTGATTTTAATTTCAGCACAGTATAAATCAGAAAATGATCACTTATCCCATTTTCCACAACTCCACTTTCAGCAACTAAGGTAGTGTTGGACGTGATAATGAGATCTATCAAGGTTGATGAATGTGATGTTACTCTAGTTGGACTGGATATTAACTGTGTTAAGTTTAAACACGTGCACAGATCCTTGAGCTCTTTTGACTCTTGATTGTGTTTTAACATGTCACAATTGAAGTCCCCAATAATGAACTGCTCATTTAAACTACAACAACATCCAAAAAAGTAGGACGGTCAAGGTCCCCATTTTACAACCAGGAAACCATTTTATGTTGACAGCTATACATGATTTAAAAATAGTTTGATAGTTCTTTACGGCTCTGGCTCTATTCTAAATGCAAACGATGGGGCACTGGTTTTTGTTCTTCTGATAAGATGTAACGACTACTGAAATATAGGTTGGTTCTATTTACAACATAGCGGACTGGGTTTCTTTTCATATAAAATTGTATTGAATCAATACAATCAAATCAGATCCTATCTAATACCAACACAATAAATCTATGTTCGCCGACTACAACTAGAAAACACCATGTAATTTAACAGTAAAACGCCGCCTTGAACGCTGCTATTTTGCTAGAACATTGAGCAAAAATTGACCCTTGAAACAGAGTATATTGCATTGCTACGGTGGCACAAGTTAAATTGCGGTAGAGAACATACAGATAACTTTTAGCGATGTCTCATTCATAGAGGTGCAACTTCGCTCCCACTCAACGAAGTATTTTGAGGCAGATTTCTGCTATAATTCTACATTTTTACTCCAAAACTCTGACAAAAATGTGATACGCTTAAAAAGAAATTAAATCTCGTCTTGGGCACAAGATTTCGGCAGAAAGTTTTTGTGGTCTTGTACGTTGTGTACCAGTTCTTTTCGTCAAAATGCTCTGAAAAATGCCGAGCAGCAAATTCATGCTCGTGTTCGTACTGGAGACGAACTTCTTACATAAAGGGAGTTAGTTTTATAGCTGCAATGGCGCTCAAAAGTTCCGACAGTGAACTCAATTTCCATATCTGGAATGTTAACTTCCAGTCATTTGCCCGGGCAAAAAGTGAAGCCAAAATGGCCGCCCAAGGAGTGAAATTTTGTACGTCAGTTCCAGTCCCTTGCTCGACTTTAATCTTTAGTTTTTGTTTGGTTCAACTTCCAAAGCATTCACAACCATGGAAAAAATGCTGAGACGAAATATTACTGGACCAGTATTACATAAACGAGTATTTAAAAGTATTCATTATTGCAGTGTGGCCTAAAAAGTTTGTCAAATTGTCTGAATGTGATAAACTAACGGTAAAAAGTGGACGTACATTTAGTAGTTTCCTGAAGTAACTTCTCCAGATCGTTTTATCAGGTTTCTCGTTAGTTTGGTAATTTATTTTCGTGAAAATATATAACCTGTAACTCGATTTGACTTTGATTTGAAATTCTTAAACTTATTTCTGCCTTTTAAAGACATGTTTTATCTGTATTTCCGAAGAAAAATGTTAAGAAAATGTAAAAGGTCGCATGAGAGACTAAAACTGACGTACAAGACCGCGTAGGGGACTAAAACTGACGTACAAAATTGCCCTCCATGGGCGGCCATCTTGGTTTCGCATTTCACTGGCCAGTTAGCATTCCAGATATGGAAATCGAGTTCACTGGGTTCCAATCTTTGGTTTAAAACACACAAGCCACGAGCCAAACAGCAACGAACACAATTGCCAACGGACTGAGTACGAGGCGCATGCCAGCTGAATCCTGGTAGGTTGGTCCCGTTGGTCCTGTTGTTATTGCAGTCGAAGATTCAAATGCAGGTGGTTTTGTAGTAGTGGGCGATATTCCTGGGGTCGCCACATCCTTCAAAGTTGTTTGGGGTTGTGGCGGAGACGAATATGTCGTGGGTGAAGGCATGGGAAGAAGAGTCAATGTAGGCACGCAGAGGTCAGTTCCACAACAGCCAGCTCCCAAGCATCTCTGGGTCAAGGGATCCAGTCTATCGCACAAGTCCAAAGCATTTCTACACATAACACTTCCCTGACATCCTCTTTTGAACCATATTATTCCGTTATTTTCATACTTGATTGCGGAGCATCTGTCTTCTTGACAAACAATGGTTTCGTTTTTTGCATTGCAAACGGTTTCGGGCTCTTCACTGCAAAACAAACAGTTTAATGCGGCCCCCAGTCCTTAAGGAAAGATAATGGAATCGGCTTAAAGAATAACGATATGAGGACTTTGTAGCAACCGTCACGACTTTGGCAAAACCAGGTTTGGTGGTGAAAACAAAACAGCAAAGTGATAACGTACACTGCAGATTAAACTATTTTACCACATCTTCTCTCTCAGTGGTGAAGCAAAGCAAAGCACAGCAAAGTCAAGTAGTCTTTATTTATACTGGATTTAAGAAATACCAAATAGATTTCTGTGTTTGGATACTGTGATCCAAACACGTGGGATGTTGCGAGACTTGAGAAAAGGGTAAAAAACACGAAATGCTAGGTGAGTGTTTTTAGCTTTTCGTAAGTCGAGCAACATCCCAAGTGTTTGGATCACAGTACCCAAACACTGGAAATACGTTTGGTGTTTCGTTCATAAAATAACCGCTGATGAAAAGCAGTTGATTTAATAAACACAATGATGAAGTAACCAATTCTCCCTAAAATGATCAACTACTATTCAGAGACGAGCTTAGGAAGATCGAACCCTTGTCAGCAAAGCGAAGCCACTTCAACGTGGTGAAATGGATGAAAAACAAGCAAGTTTTTTAACGATATTTGAAAGTCAAGCAACGCCAAACCTCGCATTCGGTCAATAAATAATAAACAATTACTGGATGAGGCTGAGCATATCAAGAATTATCCCGACCGAGGTCAACATCTGCCGAAGCCGAAGGCTGAGGCGGATTACACTGACCGAGTTCTGGATAATTCTTGATATTATGTACAAGCCGAGTCCAATAATTGTTTCATTATACATTCAAAGCAGCGATAGATGCAATAAAAGATTTGCAGTAAAAAGACTCGTGCGATTAACTTTCCAAACTGCTGCAGGTCATTTTTGCTGTTTTGTAATTTTCGCCGCCTTGAAGTGGTGACGTCATCAGCGTCCAATAATTTTTTTGAACAGCGCTGTCGAACAATTCGCGATATTCGGCGGAAAGATGTCACGGCAGTGGCGTAACGGACTATGGTCAAGGTTAGAGCAACTCCTAAGGGCCCCCGACCTCTACGGACCTCCCGATGAATCTGTAAAGACAATTGAGGATCATAGTCTTGAAATTGTCTACACTAAGTCTATAAATACGGGGCTGACGGGAGCCCTCGAACGAAAATCTCCTAAGAGCCCCCAGTAGTTCCGTTACGCCACTGTGTCACGGCTTCCCGATATTGAGAATTAACTGGTGATTGTCGACCAACAAAAAACAAGAATAAATCTAGTAGCCGCCACTGCTGAATTTTACGAGACATTTTGCCTATTTTGGCACAACTTCTACCCTAGTATTGCAGCGAGCTGACAAATTTAACTTTTCTAAAGGTTACCTTCACTTTTACAGTTCGCAATAGATACTTTACAACTTCTTAATTTATAATATACAGCAGTTAAAGAGAAGAATAATTTTGTATTTCTGGGTCTAAAACGTGGGGGGTTTAGTCTCTCCACCAGAAATATTGGGGGATCTAACCCCCTAGCCTCCCCCCCTATTCCGCTTTTTTGCTCGTTCAATTTACTAATATATAAAAGAAACAAGTAATGGTTTTCATATGTTTAAATATTGTGATTCAAACACTTGCTACGTTTCTTGACTTTCAAATAGCTTTAAGAACACGTTTGTTTTTCCTCCATTTCCCTGCGTTGAAGCGGCTTTGCTTTGTTGACCAGGGTTTGATCTTTTTAGTAACAATTTTAGTAACCATTTTTGTTTTGACTACCCAGTTAAGTAATTGGGGACATTCGTATCGCAGACTCACCTATCAGTGAAAATAACACTATGGCAAAATATATTGCGTGTACCAAGTTCATCTTCTAAATGAGAAATCAACTGAAGTTAGTATACGTGACAAACATTGTTTAAAACCTGCGAACAGGGTGTATTCCTATAAGAAAGATAGGGTACAATACTAGACACCGATTGTTGGAACCAGCTACTTTCTATTTCCCTCTCTGACGAAGGACCTTTGCCTCGACACGCAAGAATTCTTTACGACTAGTCACGGCACTTACAAGCCTTTGCACTTTTTAATACTAGATACAATATGAGTGGCCGAACTGTATGGGATTTACAATTTATTAGCATTTTATTTATTAATATAATTTATTTGCAAATTATTAGCATTTTAAGGTAGATGAACGATCTTCAAGCTCGATACTCAGAAAATGATTTCTGAGCCCCAGACGGGGATCGAACCCGCAACCTTCTGATGACCGGTTAGACGCTCTAACCATTGAGCTACCGAGACTCAAATGGTGAGCTAAGGTGCAAATTCGATATATATATATGTATATATCGAATTAGCTCACCATTGAGCTACCGAGACTCAGATGGTGAGCTAAGGTGCAAATTCGATATATATGTATATATCGAATTAGCTCACCGTCTGAGTCTCGGTAGCTCAATGGTTAGAACGTCTAACCGGTCATCAGAAGGTTGCGGGTTCGATCCCCGTCTGGCGCTCAGAAATCATTTTCTGAGTATCGAGGTTGAAGATCATTCATCTACCTTAATATATCCAAGCTCTCACGTTTCTCAAACGTCAAACTGCTTCAATCATTATTAATATATAGTGGCTTCCGCTTAGGTCGCACATATATATCGAATTTGCACCTTAGCTCACCATCTGAGTCTCGGTAGCTCAATGTTTAGAGCGTCTAACCGGTCATCAGAAGGTTGCAGGTTCGATCCCCGTCTGGGGCTCAGAAATCATTTTCTGAGTATCGAGCTTGAAGATCGTTCATCTACCTTAATATATTCAAGCTCTCACGTTTCTCAAACATCAAACTGCTATTAGCATTTTGTTAGGCTACTTGTAAATTGTATTTACGCAATTCAGCCTTTGGTTGAGATGTGGTTTTTATTAAATCATAATCATTATCATTACAAGGCGAGCCGTAGTAAATCCCACACAGTTTGGACGAAGTATCTTTCTTCAAAGAATACGTTTAGATGTCCGTGTTTTCTGTCAATTTTGAAGTTTCAGTAGATGTTAACAGAGAAAACCGAAGAGTTCAAAACTCTAATTAATATTCTGTACTTCACTTACAGCATAGTGATTAGGAGCGGCAGCCAATATCTTCTGTGTTTTCTTCGTGAATTATTAATTAGTACTTTAACGTCATTTAAAAACTCATTAATAATTCACAAAGACAACACAAAAGATTTTGCCTCTTAATTAGTATGCTGCAAATCGGATACAGAATCCTAATTAGAATTATGAGCTCTTCCATTCTATTTTCTACGTTAAATTTTACTGAAACGTCAAAATAACCGGTAAACATGGCCATTTAGATGTATTCGTATTTTAAGAAAATACAATATGAACGGCTGATCTGTATGGGATTTACTGCGGCTCGCCTTCAGCTTGCCTTGTAAATCCCATACAGATCAGCCATTCATATTGTGTCTATTACTTAAAACTGTACATGTCCACGCAGCATCCTATTCTTGCACCTCCTGCAGGCTTTGCTAACAGAATTGGCCAAGACTGCATAGTCTGGACAAAGTCCGAATTCACAGCTTAAATTGGCAGTCATTCATAAATATGTTTGGATCGTATAAATTAGGGATGTAGAAATACAGCAAAAAGTGTATTCCGATGCATTTCGATGTTCAAAAACTGCAATGCGATATATACTGCTATCAGTACAATATTTCAAATAAAGTAAAAATAGAAAAATGGAGAACTCTATGATGAGAAATCTTGTAGTTTAACACAAAAACTGCAGTAAAATATCAACAATAATTAACATGCCTAACTTTTTCCATTGCATTTTCTCGACAGTTTCGCAAATAGGACAGTTCAAAGCCACGATGTAAACGCTCACCATTATGGTCAACTGCGGAGCTTCTTAACATTTTAAAGAGGAACTGGCACATAAATCGCGACATTTATATTACAAATAAACCTCTCAAACGTTTAAAACATGGCTAAAATCACTATGACAGACATGCGATATATATTATGTTACTTAAAAGATTTCATATTTCATCAAACAAAACTTTAGATCCATGCGAGTATCACTTAAAAGCGCCTATATTTAATCATAACATGTTTTCTCCCATCTCTTTGACTCGTTCTTTTGTAGATCCATCTTGAATGAATGATAAGTCACGTTGATGATCCTATCATTAAACGTGGTGACAGCAAGAAGGTTGGAAAAACTTCAATGGTGCCGAAAGCATGGAAGGAACGCCTCATGGTTCAGAGCATCGCTATGCTGCTAATTTTAGGTATGACATAAGTACAACATTTATAAATGCGCTGTTAGGGGCTGTTTACATGATTACGGATTAAATTTATTCGGAATTGAAGTCAAACTGGTTCTGTTAAAATTTTTTTAGCGGTTCACATGAATCCTGAATGAGATTTACCTCATTCCGGATCGAGTTCATACTGGTTCTTATTCCAGAATTACATTTCATTTGAGTTTGAAATTTCATTCCAGTGTCATGTAAAGGCAGTGCAAGCTTTCATTCCAAAATGGAAGATGTGACCTGGAGGATTGAAACGAACAACATATGCGTACTTTTAATATTTACCGACGACAATATTGCGGATAAGTCAGCTAAAATCTGTGTATTTATGTGAACGAGCGATGGAAATAGGACGACGAAAAAACGAAACGGTTTTCAGCAAACATTAAAGCTTTTAAAAGCAAAAGCTGGGAGGAAGAATAGAATAGGACTTGAACAAAGTTTCGATGCCAGAACACGTTGGAATCAAGTGTAAATCGCTGAAAGAAATACACTGGTACCATCTAAAGTAATCTACTGGCAATTTAAAATTTCAGATTTTACACGCTGTTCGATCCTGGGACGCAATTTCAAAGTAACCGCGGTTTGAATTCACTTTCAAAAAGTTTCAATGCGGAAAGAGACTCAATCCGGCCGGATTCATGTGAACACTTCCTCACACTACACGGAACTTGTCTTGCAAATAATTGTCATCGCAGTTTTGCTACGAGAGAAGTTGAAATAGAAATAGCATCGTGTAACGTAGTCAGCAATCAGAAGTCGCGCAACCTTTTTGCAGCTGCAATCATTGCATGAAGCTGAACAAAGTTCTACTTTTTACAACGATTGCGTCAACGATGCAGCGGATTTTTGAGTCGTTGTACAGTAACACAAGTTGCCAGACAGGTTGCATGGTGTCACAGCGCCTTAATCCACCCGTTGAATTTGTAACTTTTAAGCTTTTGTAATGTTGACGTAGTATTTCGTCAGGCAAGCGTACTTTGACTTTCGTCAGGGAAGTGTGAATCTTGTCTAAACTGCTGAGTCAACAAGATGAAAGCTTGGTATGTGTGAAGTCACCTCTGTTGATTTATATTGCGGAAGTATTCAAGAATTTGGCGACGACGTACAGCGTCGAAATTTAGCCACTTAACCACAAGTAGGTTTTGGTACTGGTGTTGACATTAAATACGTTTTCTTAACACCTGAAACTGATTCGGTAACGCCAAGAACTTTTTTCCTAACGTGTTTCAACGAGAAGACATTGTTAACAACTCTGCAATATATAACAGAACTGCTGAGCTGGTCATGTGACCAAGCCAAAGTAAAACCAAACTATTCTGGAATGAACGATAACGACACAAGTCGGAATGCAGGGAAGGCTTAATGAATTGAAGACATAGTTAATGCTGGCTTTCCTCATGATCGTTACAATGGCTATCCCTCCACGAGCCCCTACCTGAATCTCAAACTGAGGACAACATGGCCATTCCAGTTCGTCCTCTCGTCTTTGCCATATCCTATTCGACTAGCCTAAAATGGCCTGTAGTGTTTTTTCAAGTATTGAAGACAAAGTTGTTAAAGGTTTTAAAGACAATACAGGGAAACGCGGTTGAGAAAGCTGGAAATCCGATCTGCCTATGTTTAGCAAAAGTAAGGCTTTCGATTTTCCTTTGCGCGATAACGTAACTGTTATGTAAGCATGAAGTGTTTGACCATACAAAGAACGGAAGCGGTGGTAGAACAATATTTGTACTTTCATTTAGCTATTACAAGAAAATGCGATAAAAGTTCCACAAAGCCAAAGGACGACGAAATACTGATGTTTCACGCAAAAGCCCTTTGGTAGAAGACACCCCCAATAAAGGAGACAATTGACAAGCGATCGTTCAGGAAAGTTAGTCCGAGTTTTCTTATTAAATAATCTCATCAAAGGGGAATTTTTCGTGAGCTGCATGAAAATTTAGAGAGCCAAGTTTTTGTTCCGCTAACACAGAGAGCTGAATCACAATATCGGTTCACGTCATTTTAGTATAGAATACAATTCGCCGGTTCACATCGCCGAGCAAACTCTACCAATCAGTCAAATTGGCCAGGATAAATGATTTTTATCAAACCTAAGCAGTTTAGAACATAAGAGCGGTGATTTTCGGACATAAAAAACGTGTATTTAGGTGAAATACTTTGCACTTCCTGGATACCTTCGGAAATGAGTTTTGTTTGTCAGCAGGAGTTCTTCTTGAAAGAAAGACTTCGAATATTTCTTCTGTTCAAAGTGACATAAAAATTTTCTTAAACTCTTCACAGAGGGTCAAAGATATTCAATTCCGAATCATGTAAAACCTTCGAAATCGAACTAATCAATCCATTTTATTATTTTACTGTTTGTTTCATGGAAGTGCTATGAACTCATGGAAGTGCTATGAGCCGTGAATCGTTAGAGAAAACTTCCAGAACAATACCTTCAGGTTCATAATTCTTCTCTGAAGACTTGAGGGATCAACGTCTGGGCCACGTTGTTGAAAACATACGGCTACCCTTTGCAGTTTTGACAAGAGTACAAAATGCTAAAGACGTGTTCCGTTTGTATAGTTCACAGAGTATAAAATGTTAATGATGAATCGTAGTGTTGCTCTGTTGACTGCAATAAATATGGCTCGGTCCACTCCGACGTTACATACGGTTTACATACAGCTAGACTGTTTACCCTTTCATGCACACCATTGTCGTACAACAACACTTTACAACAATAGAACTAATGAAAGAAAAAGCAAAAAACAAACGGGAACAAAGGACGGAAGAACAAAAAAGTCACGCACGAAAGGGTTAAAGCCAGTTTAATATACTAAAAAGCAACTTATCTTGTAGCAAAGGACGCCATCACAACTCCCTTGAAAAGTGTCGACAGCTTATACACGTATACATGGAGTGCCGTGCCGAGTGAAGTGGAAGTGTGCATGAAGGGCCCTATGTCAGACTTTCAGTGATCGAAGTCCCAATATCGGTTATGAAAGGCTCCTATTTCAGTGGCTAAACTCCCCATATCAGTTATATAGGGGACTTATTCCAGTGACCAAAGTCTTCTTAGACTCCCTTATATCAGTTGTGAAGGGCCCCCATTTCATAGCCTACGTGCTGTGTAGTCCTAGCATGAACGGCCCTGATTTCAGTGACCAAAGTGCCCTGTAATATCATTTACAAAGACCCCTTTTCAATGATCCATGTCCCATATATTAGTTATAAAAGGCCCCTATTTCAGGGACCAAAAATCCCCATACCTCTAAATACACTCCCCAATAATCAACCCTTCAGTGCAGCACTGTATGCATGATTCGGGTAAGTGGGTTACGTAACAATGCGTATTAACAGCCTTCAAATACTTTTCATGATAAACACGTTCGTGTCTCTCAACAGCTGGGTAAGTTGTCTCTTATTTGCCACGGCTAAGTCCTGTGTATTAAACCACAGCAAAGCAAATATTCAGAACAAATAAACCCGACGTCTAATTCAACAACGTCAAATTTTCACGAATTTTTCGGCCCAGTTATATTTCTTAGACTCGATACATTAAAACAATTGACTTTCGAAAGCGATCTGATTACAGCTGTTTGAAAAGAAAATTTCACTATAATTTACTCTGCATAATGAACATGAGGGTGAGACTTTGAAATACAATTGTTTATCATTCTAAGGATTTGTTTATATGAGCCGCTAGATGAAGACTCCATCGGAGTATAAAGAAAAGCCAAAATCAATTCCACAGGCTGAATTCGTTTAGTTTGACAATTGGAACAATCTGAAGTGAATTGAAATAACTAAATAGAGGCAAAGGATAATTTTCGTGACACTGTTCAGCTAACAATACATAAAAAGACTCTAAGTAGAGCTTATATCCCTAAGGTACGGATCACTAGCAAATCATGTTTACTTTTCGATATAATCCTAAGCACTGTGAAATACAAGCGACATGGAAGCGTTTCAGAACTACAATAACTAATTCATACCTGAAAATGTAGGACTCTAGCTTCTGTGAATAGTACACAGCAGGAGGAATGAGTGTTACCTACACCACAATAAGAGAATATGTCACTCAATGAAGGCAGTGTCCAGATTGGTCTATGATTCTGTGAACATTGTTCAAGGATAACCCAGGAGCGGATTTTCTGGGGGAGTGCAGGGGGTGCGGACCCCCCAAAATTTTCTAGCACCCCCTCAGAAAAATTCGAAAATGGCTTGCATACTGTAGGTTATTATTTTTATTATAGGTTTTATTTAAAGAAACTTATACATTTGGCAGTAAGAGTACAGCTTACTGATAACTTCAACAAATGCAATTTTTATATATATATATGAATTATAATATTTATATATTATACTAAGTATTGATAAAACTAAATATACTACGTAAAAATGTCTGAAGATTAAATATCGAAACGCATACTCAATTTTAGTAAAAAGACCAGATAAAAAGCCACGAATAAACTTTGATGAAAAAACAAGGTAGAATACTGAGCCTAAAATTTCAGTAAAAAGGCTAAGAATAATACTGTAAGTCTAAGCTACGGGCGCAAGTCTAACTTTGGCGTGCGCCCCCCAGGGAAATCTGCACCCCTCCTGTCAGATGAGCATTGATCCGCCCCTGGGATAACCTGAGAACGCTGCACGTCTGTTGGCAGTGACAATTACAACAAGATGAAGCAACTACCGAAAACTTTGCCGTTTCGAGCAAAAACATTTCATCAACGGAGGACTGCAGCGGATTCAACCATAACTTACGTTAGAGCTCGCCCGTGTCTTCATGTAGAGGGGTGGCAGGTATTTTCCTCTATGGATATCAAATAACAATTCTTCAGTACTCAAAATTCCACCAGCCAAGTCAGAAGCAGTCTAATATTACTCGATTCTCACGAAATAAATGATCTTTCAGTATTCTATGCAAACTACCCACTTCTCAAGCATGTGATGATGCCTAAGAGCTCGAGTATTATTCAGATGAGAATGCCTTGTTGCCTTCTTACATCCCTGAATGCAATAAGATTTAGAAAAAACAAGCCTAAATTTACTTCAGTATTAGCGTATCAGGTTTGAAATTCGCGGACGTAAATAGCACACGAGATGACTTTCGTAAACTGCAGCGCTTTCGAAATACTGTATGAGGTGTAGGGATATCAACTTGGCCTGGGGATGAAAAAGGATGATGATGTCAAAGCGCAGTTACACTCTTCCTCGCTCGTGTGAAACCACCCAGATTCTGTTAACTAGCCAAATCGTGTTATCATTACAATACACTCTGATCAAACACAATTCTGGCGGGACGATAGGTACCGAAGTTTACCGCAAGAAAACACACACCGATAAATATCTAGATTTCAACTCGCATCATCCAATCGCCCACAAGAGAGCCGTTGGAAAAACCCTTTTACAACGGACTAACGTGATACCCAACACAAATAAATCCAAGCATAAAGAAACTCAACATGTGTTTAATGCTCTTAAGAACAACAACTACCCACAGAAATTTCTGAAAAACTTGTCAAACGAAAGTTCCTCCGTCAACAATGCTGACAGCGAAGCGGAACCGAGTGGTTTTGCAGTAATACCATATGTTAAAGGAACTTCAGAACCAATCAAAAGAATCTTAGGTAAATACAATGTAAAAACGGCGCTTAAACCTTACAAAACGTTGGGGAAAATATTTCCGAAACCGAAAGACAAGCTTGAAAAAGAACAAATGAAAGGTGAGATTTACTCCATTCCTTGTCGTGATTGCGAACAAGTCTACATCGGACAAACGAAGCGACAATTCGGAACCCGCTTGAAAGAACACAAAAGCGCATTGTCGGCAAAACGGATAACCAACTCAGCTCTAGCAGACCATAGCTTCAAAACATCCCACGAAATTGAATGGAACAATGCTTCTATTATCTCATGCAATCCTCACTATCACCAAAGGATCTGCTTGGAGGCGTGGCATATTAACAGCACGGATTACGTTATAAATAGAGATGATGGGGATCTATTTCCAGAAGCTTACAAACATCTCATTAAAAAACATGAAAACGCTAGCGGTGCTATAAATACGGGTACGACTCCAGACGATTCTAACCCCTGATGAAGACACAGTAACGCGAGTGTCGAAACGTTGGGTAAAAACACAGTATTGACTAATCTCATAGTCAATACTTCCAGACAAAAAGATTCTTCTAGCTGTTCGAAAACATTACTTGCTTTTTCCTTTTGTTTCTCGGTTGGCTTTCTACTGTTCTTTATATTCCTGGAGAGATATCCGGTGACCTCTTATATAAGGGGAGATACCCGGTGACCCCGCTTAGTATTAATTCTCAGGGAGATACCCGGTGACCCAATATCTTTCTTGGAGAGATATCCGGTGACGCTGTTTTAGTCTCATAGTCTTAGTTTACGGTCTTATCTCGGTCATTACCGTGTCTTAGGAGTAATCGTAGAGAGATATCTGGTGGCCCTTATTTTAAGGGAGATACCCAGTGACCCTGTTTTAATTTTTAATTATCAGGGAGATATCCGGTGACCACTAAATCTAGGGGAAATACCTGGTGACTCTATTTCAGTCTTTAATTAAGATATGTTTTCTAGCAACTTCTATGTACCTTTCGCTGGCCACCAAACCAGAGTAGCACTACCTATAAAAAATGACTAATAGTTCACCTGGTTGCGAAAAAAGACTATCCACCATTCTACTGTACTTGTTTACAATTGATTGGATCCTTGCAGGTTCAAGTGAAGTGCAGGGGAGGATTCTTGGAGCACTGTTGCAAATAAGCAAACGGGCGTCGATTCTTCTCCAAAAATTTTCATTTGTGGACTTTGCACGATTTTTTGATATATCCCTTGCGAAGTTTGCTCAGTGCAACAGATCTAAACTCAAAGTTAGTTTTCACAATGAATATTCTTACACTGCGCTCGTATCTGATACTACCTGTGAGCCCTAACCAATATTTCCTCAAAGATTCGCTTTTAAGCATTCGAAAAATTACCATTGTGTCCAAATTCAAATTTGAGTACGAATACTCCCCTCAAAGGTAGGGGTCTTCAGGGTAGATGTTACCGAGTAGTGGTGATATGATTAGTACAGTCGTCTGCAGTGTATGCAATAATCTTAGCTTGTTTACCTTGGATGCTTAATAATTATTGGATTCAAATGCTCTGCTTTTGTTTATCTTTTAATTAGTTCTCGAAAGCTCAATGACAATAGGGAAGTATTATGTCTGTTGTCACATTATGTACCAAAAGGTCATTCAGAACTGGCAACCAACATTTTAGGAAACCTACCTTTTTTTTTTTTCAAGCTTAGTCCTACCCCCCTGAACTCTAACTTGAGTCTAAGCTGGTGACAGCAAAACGAAGTTCTTAAGAACATTACTCCCCATACAGGGAACCTCAAAGGGGGTTGAATTTTGAAGCCGAAGGTTATTCGAATGAACCATATGGGAGTATGACGTTCATGTACACTTAAGGACAGGTTAAGATGAAATAGCTCAGCTCGAGCTAAAATTTTCGTCATGTAATCGCTAGACAATTTCCAAAGGAAATTCTTCAGAGCTGGTGCAGAAATCTTCTATGTAATCAGCCTCTGTAGGTCCGTTCTGTGCACTATCCCATTTAACGTTTTCACGATAAGTGTTCTGAAAATCGTATTTGGTAAACTCCTCATTCCAGCTCCTTAAGTTGGATTTAGCGAACCAGTCTTAAATTCACTGGATCAGTAAAAAGTAGAAAGCCATAGCGATATTAAATGTTACTATAGCCAGCAATTTCTCAGACAGCGAACTCGAAGTAAACCAACACAATTTTATTTAATGAACCCCAAATAAATTTTTAACATACATGACAGTGAGCAAGATTGGAAAATAGAAAAAAAGCTACTTGTTACACATCTTCGTTATTACCCATGATCTAATCTACTGCCATTACCAGCAAGGCAAGAAAGTCCAGTAGAGCAAAAAATAGAAATAAACTGAACAACAAAAGCACCCTGAACATTCCAAACCGCAAGAAAGTTACTTCTGGGCGTGCATTGTTTCCAAAATTTCTTCATCGTTCATGTCATAAATGTGGCTCAATTAGGCATGACTTAATGAAGTATATACTGCTTCTAGTCGTACTCGGAGTCGCTCAAACGATGCATTTCTTTCGGGCCCATTTTAACTATTCTTATTCAAAAATACGTACTGAAGATTATACGAATACTGACTCCTAAAAATACAGGCTTTCTGGAAGTCAGTGACATTGCTAGTTAGAATCTGAATGAAATGACTTAGATCCAGGCAAAAAGTTTGCTTGTGTTAGATACTTAACCGATATATTGAACTTCACACAGTGGAGTCCACTGACTGAGTAAATAATGTTCATAAATCATGAATGAATTCGAGACAACTTCAGCAGAGATCTGCATATTTCGGACAGACCTTCAGCAGAAACATCTTTTTCTGCAAATCAGATTTTTTTCGTTGAACTCCCAGTAAATGCCAACTGATTCTTTACTCAGACAACCTGAAATGAAACGAATACGAAAGTGTAAAACATATCGACAGAGAAGTGCTGGGTTGACTGCAACTAAGCCACAAAGTAAGTTTACAGCTTGTAATATATAGGACAGATTGCTGAATGAAGTTCACTCATTAATCGAGATGAGTTTAATGATGGCTTCTTGTGTTTTGCCGGGGGAACCTTTCAGACATGAATCCTTTCTTACTTACCTACATATTTATTGGAATTTAAAAGTTCTAAATCATTCAAAACCGTCCAAGCTCTTCCTGATCATAGTTTAAAAGATTTGCTTGATCAGACCACGCCGCATGTCGTGCTCCATCCATTTCAGGTGCCAGCTTGTTTCCCTCTGCCAATTTGTGATCAGCTCCACCAATCACCTTCTGGCATTCTGGACATTTTCCTTTTTCTATCGCTCCCCCGCATTCTCCAATGGCATAAATATGTCCGTTACGACATTTAAACCAGTGGCCTTTCGTTAATCCAATGGCTCTGACGATCTTGGCCCTCTCTTCTGCTGTGATAAGCCCGAAACCCATTTCCCTGCAAATCTTATCCAAATTCTCTTGAACTTCATTCCAATTTTTCTTTTCAATTCTCTTGGTGGAAGACAACAGATCCGAGATGGAATTCAGCTGCAACTGGATGTCGTTGGGGACGGTTTTACCAGTACTGATGATGTCCTCTTGAAGGATTTTCAACTTGCATACCAGGGTCACGCGTAAAATTTCGTCTCTTAAGTCCTTTACCAGTTGACTAGTTAGTTTCAAGTCGACAAGACGTTTTTCTAAGTCGTTTACCGTTTCACGCAAACGCTTTTCTTCGTGACCAACTGGTATTCTTTTCAGAAACTTTGACTTGATTTCATAGATGCAAGGCAGAAGCCGGATTTGATACTTCAACGGCGTTGAGCTCTTTATTTGTACATGAATCAATTCTGCGAAAAAAATCGAAGTAGGCGGAATCTGGATGAGCGGGCAACACACAGGACGCCAAGACTTTACTGGTATAATCCGCAGGATCTTTGAATTTCCCTTTTGTATTAACTTCTTCACAAGACTTTACCATAAGAGGATACTATCTCCGCATTCTCTCAATTTTCTCCACCAATGTGGCCACTTTTTCCTTTCTGTCGACGCCGTCATCCATAATTTTCTTTTTTACAAGCTCAATGTCCATCAAAGTCTTCTTGATGGCGTTGCCGTAACGCAGACTTTTTCGGATCGGAGTTTTGCACTTTGGACATTACTTCAGTTGTATATTGGTCGTGTCTTCCTCCTCGCAAGCCATCCATTTGTCAAGAGCATCTACTTCGAAAACATGTCCGCAGTCCAGCAGTTCGATGAACCTCGCGCGGGGCTTATCTTCCGTTCCAAAGAAAATTTCCGTGAGCTCTTCCTTGTTACAGACGCGGCACAATTTGGGGCACTTCTCGCCACACCAAACAACAAGAAAACTCCCCAATTTTCACGATGTTGCAAGTTGTATTATACTGTCACATGTAGCTTGCAAAGCATGCGCAAAGAAACACTCAATCGATCAACCAAATCAATCTAATTTATCACTCATTAAGTCAAACAAATGAAAAGACAAACAAACAATAAGTCATGAAAAATCTATTTGATAAACGTTAACTTAGTTCACCAGAGTAACCTATAATGAAAGAAACTGGCCAATAATACTAATGCACACTAGTCAAAACACAATACTCGTGATAACCTAGGTCTTACATTATAATACTAGTGGTTCAAGTAGGGTCAAGTTACTTCGGTACACTTCCTCTTTTTAAGGAGACGGGGCAGCATTTCATAAGTCTGAAGAGTGCTATTCAGTGGAAATTTAATTAAATGAAAAGTTAAGTTTCATCGTTGTTGTTGTGGCAACTAGGAGAGAATTTCACAAAACTACCTCTTTAAATTATTGAGAAATATACTTTAAGCTATTAACCCTAACGGAAGTTAGGAAGTTCCATTGTAGCAAGTATTTTATTTTTTCCTGATTTTAATCCTGGCCACAAGTTTCAACTAGTTTTCAAAAGTTTACGACCAAGTTAGTTACATCGTCAAGGCTTCTTACTATCCAAAATAAAAGTTTAGTCCAATAATTGAGTAAAGATCTTGAGAATCATCAAACAACTTGAGACATGTTCGTCATAGTTCTGTCTTTACATGAGACCTCAAGTAGGAAAGTCTTTTTCGTAAACTTGATAATAAATCCCAATAGGTTCTTTCCCGGAGAACCTGAAACAAAATGATCATGAAATCCGTCAATTTCCCAGTTATACATGTAAAATAAAACGAACGGAGAAGTGATATAGAAATTTGAGGTCAAAGAATGGTTCAGTCAACATTCTCGGCCATTGAAAGCCTTGTGTGCATATTGGTATGTTAGTTTGAGACAGACGAAGGAGAAGAATTAGAATAAGTAGAAGGAATGTCTCGCAAACACAATAATACATCACAATAATACATCATAAATCTTCATCAATAAAGCAGGAAAAACAATGTGAACGTGACTCAATTGGCACATAATATACCAGGTAATAAAAAGCACCATTAGAAGTATGGAATTTTCTTCGGCTTCTTGGGTCTAAAGTTTCTCGCATGGCACATATAGCTGAATTGGGTTCTTTCGGACGTCCAGGAAGGTTTGATTAAAGCTTATATCTTATCGATATACTTAACGCAGCCATGTTCTTACTTACCTATAGGTGTATCAGAATGTTAAGAATTTAGAACATTTGAAGTCGTCTAAGTTCTTCCTGATCATAATTTAAAAGATTTGCTTGGTTCGACCATGCAGCATATTTTGCTCCATCCATTTCAGGTGCCACCTCGTTACCCTCGGCTAATTCGTGATTACCTCCACCAATCACCTCCTGGCACTCTGGACACACACCCCTTTCCATCGCTCCTCCGCATTCTCCAATGGCATAAATATGTCCGTTGCGACACTTAAACCAGTGGCCTTTGGTTAATCCAATGGCTTTGACGATCTGAGCCCTCTCCTCTGACGTGACAAGCCCTATTCCCATGTCCCTGCAAATCTTATCCAAATTCTTGTGTATTTCATCCCGATTGTGCTGGTCGATTTTCATTGTGGAATACAACAGACCTGAGAGGGAATCAAGCTGTAGCTGCGTCTCCAGGGGAATGGTTCTACGCGCACTGGCGATGTCTTCTTCCAGGATTTTCAACTTACACACGAGGGCCACGCGCGCGATTTCTTCTCTCAACTCCGTTACCATTTGATTGGTCAGTTTCAAATCGACGAGACGTTTCTCTAAATCGTTTACTGTTTCACGTAAACGCTCTTCGCCGCGACCAGTTACCATTCTTTCCAAAAACTTTGACTTGACTTCATAGATACATGGCAGAAGCTGGATCTGATTCTCCAAGGCGTTGAGTTCTTGATTTGTGCATGAATGAATTCGGCGGATTAGGTGAAGATAGGCCGAATTTTGTTGATCAGGACCCAGTCCCATAGGTAATTCTGAAAGGTTTAGAGCGTAAGCTGCGAGATCTTCATATTTTTCTTCCGAGTAAATTTCTTTGCACGACTTTGACATGAGTGGATACTTTCGCCGCATATCCTCCACTTTTCGCAACATTTCTGCTTCTTTTGTCTTTTTGTCAACGCCCTCTTCATTAACTTTCTTTTTTACCAGTTCAATGTCCATCAGCGTCTTCTTGATGGCGTTGCCATAACGCAGGCTTTTTCGGATCGGGGTTTTGCACTTTGGACATTGCTTCAGTTGTATATTGGTCGTGTCTTCCTCCTCGCAAGCCATCCATTTGTCAAGAGCATCCACTTCGAAAACATGTCCGCAGTCCAACAGTTCGATGAACCTCGCGCGGGGCTTATCTTCCGTTCCAAAGAAGATTTCCGTGAGCTTTTTCTTGTTACAAACGCGGCACAATTTAGGGCACTTCTCGCCACACAGACCAACGCATTTGTGTTTTTTACCGCAGTTTAACTTCTTACGGCAATGCACGTTGCACGGTTTGCGATCACAGATCTCTGAACACATCTTCTTACATTTCTTGTGTTTACATTGCCAAGTGCACGGCTCCTGACACGGAGTGCACGGTTCACCACATTTCTTGTGACATGCGCTGTGCATACATCGATTGTCGCACTCTCGCTCACAGGGGGGACAGTCCTTCGTGCAAGGCTCTTTACAAGGATGAGAACATATCAAAGTGCGTCCACACGGGTGTTTGCACGCCACGTGAACTCGGCCTTCTTTACAATCATGGCAATTTCCTGGGCACGGATGACCGCAGTCCAAGACGGTTTGGCAAGGAACATTGCACTTGTAATTTTCGGTTGGTGTCGAACATTTTATGTCGTGTTTATGGCCACAGGGTAACGTCTTCTCGACCTTTTCTTTGCATTTTACCAAAATGCAGCTTTTCCCGCACGAACTTTGACAAAGATGACCACAAGGCATCATTTTCTCACAAGGCAAGGTACACTCGAACGTACTGGGATCTGTACTGCAGGGCATTGGTTGCTTATGACCACACCGCTTCAGAATCTTAGCCACGGGCTGATTACACGGGCCACAAAGAGTGCCATAATGACAACGCCGCGAGCAGCGATGTTTCAGGAGACACACCTCCTTTCCGCAAACTTTTTCGCATTCATATTCCAAATGCTCCCGGTCCACTGGATGGCAAACCATTTCACATTTGTGGCCGCATTCCAGGCGGAAATCGCAAGGCAGAGTACACCCTCCTTCAGGGGCGTTTTTAAAATCTTGTGCGCACGCTGTTTGCACTTTTGTCGCCTTGTGATTCCTGCAGTAGATTGGAAGCGCGGCTCCGATAGCTTTCTGCTCTTCCAAATCAGCCTTGATCTTTGCCCACAGTTCACTCTTGCCAGCCAACATACTGATATTACCAATACAGTAGAAGCCCATTTTAGCTCTTGACAAAGCTACGCAGATACGGTTCGATACGCCAAGGAATCCAATCTTCTGTTCATTGTTGCTACGGACCAAAGAAAGCAAAATGATCTCGTTCTCCTCGCCTTGAAAGTTATCCACCGAGCACACTCGAACTCCAGAGAATTGCGATTTCGGCATCAGCCTTTTCAGTTCCAGGAGCTGTCCTGTATACATTGTGAGGACGGTAATCTTAGAGCTGTCGTATCCTTGTCGCAGGAGATACCGACATAATGCCACGATGAAGTTCGCCTCGTGCTCATTCGAGCGACTTCGTAACTCTTCGTCGCTCTTCTCTGCATGCTGATGGTCGATGAAGAACAAATTCTTGGAAACACCTTGCACGTTCTCGAACCTCTCAACGCTGACGTGGTTTTTAAGATCGTCGTAAATATGCTTCATCAACTGCGCAATTTCTGGTCTCATGCGGTGTTGGGTGTCCAGAGTGTAGCACTTCATTCCATTTCGTACCATACGTTCAAACAACGACACTTCAAGGTTGTATTGCTTGGCCAAAGTGTACACACTTGGGTTAGGCTTGAGTTGTTTATGGTCTCCAATTAGAATCAAATGCTGGGTTCCTTTCGATAACGACGTGATGATGTGAGCTTCAAGGACCTCGGCGGCTTCTTCGACGACAACAATCTTTGGCTGAATCTTCTGTAGCACATTTCTGTACTTGGCTGCACCAGTCGTCGTCATTCCAATCACAGTAGCATGACGTAAGGCATCTTCTTCTTGGCCATGTTTGATCTCTTTCATTTGCTCGCACACGACATTGTACTCCTCACACAGTTCGCTCAAAATCCTCGCGTGATTTTCCTGATACTGCTTCACCCAATGTTGATACAAACGGCGTCGAGTGTTGGGATCCAAGAGCCATAAACTTTGGTCCGGTGAGACGAAGTTTGCTCGCTCTCTTGGTTCTTGCGCAAGGCGGCCCGCACGTGCCCTCAGGTTGATCATGTTGATGTAATCTTGTGTCATGCCCATTTTGGCGACATCATCGGCTCTTTCAATGGGTGTGAAGTCATCGCCAACTTCGCGTTCACCTCGCAAGCGTTCAGCATCCTTTTCTACTTCAATTGTCTCTTCATTGTCTTTTTCCTGCCTGTTCAAGACAGAGGTAGTACTTCTTTCTTCATTACCGTCCCCATTCTGTAATGCCTGTCCCTCTTCATCCTCTTGTCCCTCTTCATCCCCTTCCCCCTCTTCTTCTTCTTCTTCTTCTCCTTCTTCTTCTTCTTCTTCTTCTTCTTCTTCTTCATCCCCTTCTTCCTCATGAAATCCTCCCCTTTCACCGAACCCGTTCAAGTTTTCTCCACTGTTAACAAGATTAGGAGGAGCATAAAACGGCAACGGTTCCATGTTAATCCACGCGCCAATTACAGTGGTCCCCATGTACCCTGCGACATGGACATAGGGTAACATCTGATCCACTTCTCTCTTCTCCATGACATTCAACAGCTCCTCCAATCCAAGTAACTGGTTATAGCTCCTCGCAAGAGATGCCTTCTCTGCTTTAATCTTAACATTTATGACTTGGAGCTGCTCGTTTACAGTATACCATGCAGCTGTTCTGTGAGCTATGTACGACAAATTGTGCACCTTCAGACTTTCACTACTGCTGCGGCCACCGACGCGAACGATCCCATCTTTCTTAAATTGAAGAATACCTTCGAGGAACTGGTCCAAAGCATGGTTTGTGTAACAGACAACGAGCATTGGAGACCTCAGAAACACTTCTTCATTTGCGTATCTGAAAGGTCTAGCCAAGCGGGAAATTCTTTTCTCGGCCCAGTGTTGGTCATTCTTCAAGAGCGCTTGAACGATTCTTAATCCCACGTACGTTTTTCCCGTTCCTGGTGGACCTTGAATTACGACGAATTCTTTGGTCAACGCAGCTTGAATGGCTTGAAGTTGGGATTGGTTTAGTTCGACATCATCAACCGTTGGCCATGATGTTGGATCCAGGACGGAAACAGCTTTGACATTGACCTTTGCTTTTAGTGCCTCTTCGAGGTCATACGTTTGTTGTGGCTGTAGTTCACGAGGGTACAGCCCTGACTCGTCACTGACCCCTGCTGCTTGACTCGAGGTATTGGTCAAATAGCTTGGAACGCGGACTTCTGTTTCACAGTCCACCAAGTAGCGACTAAACGGCATCTTATCGTCACTTAACTCCTGCAGTCCTTCCAAGTTATGGCAGTATGACTCGTAATAACCTGGCGACTCTACCATCTGAAATCGATCTCCCGGTTGCAAATCCGCCGGTAGGTCTCCCAGAAAACGAACCTGGAGGTAGCCGTCTTTAAGATCTTCTGCTTTACGTTCTGTTATGGTTGCAAAAACAAGTGTGTTGAAGTTATCCTTGGACATGCATAGAAATGCTCCAAATATGAGCCTCTTCGAACTATCCCAGTTTACCCTTTGCAGATGTCGGCTGTCAAAGCGAATGCAATAGACAATACCAGAATTAGTGCAGACTGTGTCGACGATGACGACATCCCTGTATACTCTGAGGTTCTGGTTGCGTTCGTTCCGTCCAAGTCGTTGCGATATTTCACTCACACCTTCCCGAAGTGGTCCAATGAAATCCTCTCTCAGAAGACGGAACTGCACGTCCAGATAGTGATCGACGTTTTGGTATTTTCCCTGAACGATGTTTTTCCTTAAGAATACTTCATTATCTTCTTTGAAATCATCTGTCGTCGGATGTACTGACATTTCTCGGAAATCGTTTGGTGGCTTAGCTTCTTCTTCGGAATCTTGGTTTTTCTTCCGCGCACCTTGGGATCTCGAGTTTTTTTCCATGATGCGTTGTCTAACAGCTACCAGGTCTTGGACTTCTTCAGAGATCTGGGATTTCACAGATGATTCTAGATTCATTGCGGCGACAACGAGTGAATCGAGGGGAATTTCTGTATAAAGATCCGGGAATTTTCGAAGCAGTTGGTCAAAGAAGAGTAGAATGTTCCTGATGTGTTTCTCTGGGTTGGCGCTACGGCTCTTCAGTGGCAGTTTCATGATATAGCGTGAGATTGCTTTCTGTAGAAATGCTGTGTTCGGAAATAGTGCCAAGATTTTTATCAAATTTTCTTTCATGTGGGTGTCGTAGACATTGGCCAAGATTTCAAGAATTAACTCCAAGTAGTCATCTTTGATGTGGTCATCTTCCAGGAGATTCTGTAGTTGTTCTTCGTGTTTTACCAGATCCAGAACGGCGTCAGTGGGGTCCATGGACAACATTCGTCGTAGTTTTTGGTAGTGAAGTGGTGAAGGTTTATGTGACTTCTCACCCTTCGTCCCAGCTCTAGAATTTCTCGGAAATCCACCACCTCGCCCGGTTCCGCCACGCCCTCTTGCACCCCACCCTCTTGCACCCCGCCCTAACAGAACAGTGATGAAATAAAAAGTTATAATGTAAAAAATCTTGGGTGTAACCAATTGAGGGAGATAATTCCCCATTCCAACAATCTGAAGAATTCTCTGTCCAAATATATATGCCATTTTTCCAATTAAACCATCTGCTTTTTACGATTTAAAATAAGGAAATACACTGAGCGTATTTAAAGTTTTGTAAGTGAATAATCTTTCTGCAGCAGGTCGAGAAAATATATTGAATTTGCCCAGTTGTAAGGAATTTGACAAGACAGCACCACTAGGCTTCAAAGCAACATCAAATCAGGTATTTTTGCCATACCGCGGTGCAAACTGACACATGACATGCTCTCCAAAATCTGTGCTAAAATTTAAGTTGCATCAAAACCACACCTCTACTATGGATGACCCAGTTATGCTGCTGCTTTTAAACATTGGCAAAATTAGTTCACACAGTGTAGTAAATTTTTTAACCATTACAAGTGAAATGTGAAACCTGAACTGTCTCTCAAGTCAAAAACTTCCCAGAATAAATTATTTGTGTCAGAACATCGTCATTATCACTGTAGCTAGAGATAGATGTGGAAAGCTAAGTTTCCGCCAAGTAAAGTTGAGTCCCCTAAAAAATTTACAAAACATTACGAACCACAGGTTGCTTGCTGTCTTTCAAATAAGTGCCTCTACAGATAACCCTTTTCGATTTTATCTCACAATTCTTTGCCTGTGAACACCAGCCTATCCATTAGTAATAATATATGGCAAACCTCTACCCTGAAACTTTTTCTGATCTCGCCATAACAGTGGTACGTGTATCTTAGTGTGAAGTATGTCACGTATTTTGTGTATAAACAAGTGTTTTTACACTTGCCAAATAGCATTCCACAGTTGCTCCGTTATCGCGCTCTGTGGAATATGGCCGATCACGAACGAACTTTGCCCAGTGAAGCGTCGGGGTGATTTTCCAAATTGATTAAAACTTCTGTTCAAAAATCTGTGACTCAGAGTTAACTGATCGATTTCCCTATCAAAACCTGGTACAAGTAAGAGAACGGAAGTTTTTGAATCACAAATTACGACTGTAGTTGATCAGGTGATCGTGGCAAGACATCTCTCATGAAACAGTTTCAATTTTACGAGAACGCATGATGGAAAGTTATTTTGGTTCATTCAGTTATCTTGTAAATTACTCCCTTCTGTCATTGTATTCACGAAAATTTCTTTTTATATATAGTTCTGTTTCAGCTCTGAATGGTTTACTTACTAACTTACTTTACAGCTTTCACTTTCGATATCAATTATTCATTGTAAGGTGTAGACTTCTCTTGCTTTGCATGCTAAGCTAGCTGGTTACAACTGGTTCATTCATTTAGTCAAAAGCAGTCTATAGCGGGGTACAACATATTAGGATAAAACATTGAGTAGAGTTTCGTACAATGTCCAGTTGGTATGTCTTCCGAACAGCCTAATATTAAATCAATACTTTGACAGTAACATTCAGAGTTCCATCAAGAATGAAACCACAAACAGTTCATACACAACAAACGGAATTTATTCGTGTCTTACCACGTTCCGAACTCCTGTAGGGCGGCTTGAAAGCCATTCCTTTCCCCTCAATTAATACGAAACTTCTTCCAGTGAAGACCTTGCTGGGGAATACAATAGCCTTCTAAGAATAGGGAGTTCCCTAAAAAGCGGCGAAACAGTTACTACATTCGGAGAAATGAACCGGAAATGCATGTTTTCGACGGTTCCATCCGGGCTTCTCCTGTCCAGCCAAGGGTACGTTTTGAGTTTAGGAAGTTTGGAACATAGTAATTCACCCAACTTGGAATCACAAAACTGACAGTTAATTTACTTTCCACACATAACTAAACACTCCAGTTCATATCAACTCTCACTGTTTGTCCTTCACCACAAAGTCGAGGTTTTCTCGTCAACAAGCAAACAGAGATAACGTTAGGTTCAGTTCCTGCTCCTTGAGAAGCTGCTTGAAAATGTGAAAGCATTCTTTCAGTTGTCGTATCTTTGTAGAATACCCCTGACAACTTGGTGATATGGGGTAAAAATGCAAGTTATGCAACAGATATAATTATGGAATAAAAAAAGTTGAGAACTTCTTAAAGTATACCGAGGTGTTCTGCGTTCCCCAAATTCCTCAAGTTCAAAAAAGTAGTAAAGATGACAACACCGTTAATGGTTTTTACAAGTATACCATCGTCAAGCATAGAAAAATGTACCCTTATTGAATAGTTTATATAAAATTTTATTCTTCACACTCCGTAACCGTTGGATTGCAGACAGATTGTAATCACTTATTTACATATTGTCGTCGTTGCCATTTATCCTTATTTCAGACTGGTCTGTAGAGAACATAGCGTGCCCGTGGGCGAGAGTCTTAATAACTCTATCCACGTATCTAAGAGGAAAGATTTTTCATTGATGAGCAGAACATGCGCCATGACAGCGCTTCCGTAACAGAATGCCTTCTATGAAATGTGAACCCAACAACCTCTCTTCTTTCCAGAAAGCTGGGGAAAATTCCAATTTTGAATACTCAGAGACAGCGACCCTGAACACTTGTTTTTTTATCTTCCATCCCCGTATGCTATTTGCTTGCTTGTCACTTTCTGGACATTCTGGCTTGTATAGCTTCCTATCCATGGTGTTCATTACAATGCGCTGAAGATAAAAATGAAATTAGTGAGTTGTTTGTCTCGGATGGCGCCGTAGATCGTCTTTCTGAGCTTCAGAACATGTTTTTAGTGGAAAGCGAGCTTGAATCCAGGGACCGCGGAACCATATTTTGAGTGGGGGGTTTGACAGGGGGCGATAACATGACCCCCTGAAAAAATTAAATTCAATATTTCTGAGACGGTCGTGAACACTTCTTATTTTACTGGTTACTCAGAAATCACAAAACACTGGTTATATTAACAGGAACAACTCAAATACTATCAGCTGGTCACTCAAATATCGGATGTTTATCGGATATTTAAAATCATTAACAAAAATGCGAGTGTGGTTCTCGCTATGTAGGTAGAACAACTCAACGGTTAAGTGAAAGGATCAAGCAACATGTGCCAAGTGTTATACGAAACAAGGCCGTACCATTAAGAAATCAACCAACAAGGCAATGTACCTCTGCTCAAACGATTAATTGTGACTCGGCAATCGGTCGACACTTGTTGTCAAACAGATGTACCGATAACTAATCACACTCCAAATTTAGCATCCTGGCAAAGTCCTGCTCAGCATTCTTTCTAAAGATTATGGAATCCATGTATATTGGCGTTATTTTGATGTTTAATCACTCCTACGTGGGTTGACATCATTGCATTTGGATCAGGTATAAATATAAGCTGATAACTCATTCCTCAATAGTTAGCAGACGTTTGCACCTGAAGAGTGGTCTGCCGAAATGCATAGTGCTTCTTTTTAGTATTTGCTTTCTTTCTATGTGTTTGTTCTTCTAGTTCTTTTCAGAACTGTCTTGTATAACTATCCACCATGGTTAAGACGTTTTTCAAAGCGATACTGAAATTTTAATTTCTTTCAAAAAATGTGGGGGGGGGGGCCAAAGCCCCCCAGCTCCTCCCCCCCACCTCCGCAGCCCCTGAAATCAGGCGTCGTACCGCTTGAATGAAAAAAATATCCCGAATTAACAAAACAATTCATTGATTCATATGTTTGCGAATTTAGTTTTCTTTTTTGCAAATATTTTTCTTTTTCAAAAGCCTACGTATTACTTGGTTACTATTATACTTATCTACCTACGCATGAAACTGGAGACTGTCATATATCATGTTAACTTTATTCTATAGCTGCAGTTTTGTGTCGACACTATAGAGTAAACCTTGCTAATCAAACTAAGTGTTGTCTCACAGATCAAAGAAATCTAACACAACCATTTAGATCAAATGTGTGTCTTCTCCACTTTCTTTAAACATTGAACGAAGTACGTCTCTAGGTGTTTTCTTACCTATGAACGTCGATACATCGTCACTTTTTTCAGGATTTCTCAACGAACCAGTAATTTCTTCGTTTTGAACAACGGGCAGGAACAGATTGACAAACTCGTCTGAATACGGGGGAGCGATGATATCCAGAACCTTGATTCAAAAATATGAATAACAGTGCATATTTAATATACATTCTCTGTCTTCTCAAAATGTAACGCTTTCTTTGGAGTATATTAACTCTTTCCTGGTTGAATTAGATTTTTGGTAATTTAATTTGGCCAAAGCCAGACCATTTTACTTTTCGAGGGGAACGTCTCGACGTTAAGACTCTGCAGGCACAATTTTCGTCCTCGGGAAGAGAGAGACGGGATTTGGAAGAAGGAGAAGTAGGCACTTAAAAGGAGATGTGAGAGAACAGTGGCTGGAATCCTTTATATGTTGAACAATGTATATGCTTTGTAGAAAATACGTTTTCTTTGGGGAAAAAAAGGCCTACCTCGGTGACAAAGTGTCTTATCAAAGAATTATCCACTTTCTGGGTATCTGTACACTTTCTGATATAACTGATGACAGCAACCACATAACCACGACTGACCAAGTGTACCATACGATCTAGGATTGTCTTTCTGAAGCTTAGCTGAAAGATGTAAGGAGGGAATGTTGCTAAAATGTTTTTAATGTAACATATTCAATCATTTTTATTATAATTTTACTTTGTTGAGCTGTGCTGTGTCAAAAAAATGCATCAATTGTTCTACAGTTAACTACCTCAACCAAGGTATCCAGCTGTGTAGGAGACTCGAATATTCGAATGAGCAATGACAAAACTGAAGAGTGCTGAAGAGGGTGGCACGTGCTGATCTAAGAGAGAAATGAACATTGAAACGGAGAAGAGGAAAACCAGACGGAGAGGGGGGGGGGGACAACGGCACGCAGGAGGGACAACCACACGCAGGAAGGACAACCACACGCAGGAGGGACAACCACACGCAGGAGATCACAGGTCCATTTATTGTAGAGAAATAAGACGTGGTTTACATACACGTAGGATTAGCTTTACACAACACACGAACTGATTACGAACACGACTCGCGCGGATCGCCTCGAATAGGCTTTGTGTTAGACGTGAACATAGTTTGTGTACGTTTTATAGAGCCTTTCGCGTCTTACATCGGACATTTCTTTTTTAAGCCGCGCCTTATTTTGTCTCGTGTTACTATAAATGGTCCTAATGATTACAACAAACATGTTGATACGATAAGAAAACGAAACGAAGGAAGAGATAGAAATCAATAGAAAAATCTACATTGACGGGAAAAAGACAGAAATAGACAAGGAGATGGAAAGAGGGAGGGACACTAATATAAGGATAAAAAAACCCACCAGATTAGGAGAGAAAAAGGGAAAGAGATGACGATAAGTAAGGAAGTGAAGAAGGGAAAACGTGAAATCCACATAAGATGGACAAACACAAAGATACAAAAACAGTGCCAAAAATATTGGTGTGGAAGAAACAGAAATTAAGGAAAGCATTGCATTGAACACAGACTGAAAGAAAACGTCTTCAAAATAGACAGTCCTTTAAAGTCTTCTCTTAACCTTCATATGCGAAGTCTATTAGTGGTTGCAATACTTATAACATTATACATGTATATCGTTAAACTGACTGAAACTTATCTACGTTACCTCGTCTAACAACGCAAGATGTAATGGAGTAGAATCCGTCATCAACTTGAAGAAGCTTGGTTCAGATAGCGTGTAATCTACCCACTTCAATATCCCCATTGCAACAACAGGAAACCTGAGAGATACCATAACAGTATTTTACTACATTCAATGGACCATTCGATTTAGAAAAGGAAACGAGAACTCATTCATCCATTACACATTTTACAATATTCTTCTATGGGTATATCAAGAAACCCTCTAAGACTTGTTGATCTAACAGGGATTCACAAGTATTTTTGCTATCGAACAAGCCTAGAAGGCATAAAGGCTAATTGATATGCATAAGAAGAAAATCAAATGGGAGGCTGTTTACGAATAAGGTCTTACAATAATTCACACCCAACTGTGAAAACAATCTTAAAAAGATGCAGCCAAGTTGTGTGTCACGGATAAACAACACCTACAAGAATAAACTATTTCGGATAAATATAGTGATAGAGGCGTCCTAATTTTAAAGAATAACCACAAACGTCTTTAGTAACAATTGAAATTCTAGATTTAGTGTCCCAAAGAGTAAATTGAGAAGTAGAGGGGAGCGTATTACTTCAGTTTAGGTATCCTTAGTCCCCTGGCCTTCAATTTCGCTCATTCACAGAACTACATAAGGTTTCAGGAATAGCGATCTCTGGGAGTTCATACCTAGTACACTGATACAACATACTGATCTCTGATGACGCTTGGGAAGCCACTCCTATCTCTCTCGAACAAACAATGTGGACCCTTTCAATGGCCTGTCTGGTCGATTTTAAATCATCTTTATTCAAATGTTCTCTGGCACCCTAGAGGAAACATATGATGTTATAACTAATCTCCCTTCACCATGATACGTGTTAGGAATGGGTTTAGTTGCCCACTTCATAGGTTTATCTTCGTTATATTACCAACTTTTGAACGTTAAATATTTTGTAGCACCATTTTGAAAAAATCTCAAGGCAGCGTCAATATAGAAATCTGTACGGATCAAAGTTGTTGACCGTCACCTTCCCTTCACAAAATTTTACTGTCCACGTACATTTAAGTCGAAACTGAGCTGCATATCCAAATCGTTACCTCATCCCAGACTTCGTGAACACTCGCAGCGTACGCTAAAAGGAACACATATTTGTGTTTGTGGTCGGCGTGCGGAGGGTAGCCAGGTTTAAACAGCGAATTTAGCAACAAATCTAGAGAAAAAAAACAATAACATACTAGGTTATTTTGTAATTCAAATATTTAAAAAATGCTTTTTTACAAGTGGCATTCATCCATGGTACTTTTCCATGCAACTGCATGCAATAGCAAACTCGTAACGTATAAGTCTTGATACCTTGAAATAAATAGCAAACTAATCCCATCCCCTGTGCTCCATACCCAAGGCAAATAGTCTCGGAAAACCGCCAAAAAGCTCACAATGCAGGTACATACCCATAAATTGTGAAATTCGTACGAGTTCCACTGGCGGAGGATCTGACGCAGAATAAAGTTTATACAACTAAAGAAGGAATGAACAAAGTTAAATCATAAAAATTAAACTCAACATGGCATTTGTTTAGGGCATGTTTACATTCCTTGTCTAACTGGACTCCACCAGCGATTGAGGTGATGGAGTCCACCTCATAAAAAAATGAAGAATACACCAAAATAGAATACTCCAGACGTAGTGTCAATCGACTTGTAGAAAACCAAAGTGAAAACAAGAAATCTTGTTTAGGATCTTCTGTCTTCACTTGCGGATGTTTTTTAACCTTTTAGTTTTTTTACTACCAGTATTACTTTTGACTGCAGATATTGTACTTAAATTTACCTGTCCATAGTTTGCTACCATTATGACCGTTGATTTAACTGGTCAAAAGTTTCCGACAAATCTCAACGAAATTTGCCTGAAAAACTGTCGTAAAAATAAGACCACGGTTGGTACTTGGTAGTGTGCAGAGCTGTCATACTATCTTCGCATTATTCAACGCGAAATTTAGCGCAGCAAACCAAGTTAAACCAAGGGTAAGCGAGATTTTTCATGTTTTTCCGGACTGATTTGCTTTAATGTGCCGATGCTGTTACTCTGGTGTGTTGAGAATAAGTTTCAATGGAGCACATCGTGTCATGATTTTCTAAGCTACAATGCATGAGAGTTACTCCTCTACTATATATTTAACGAAATATATAGTTCAGAATAACTCGCGGTCTCTTCCAAACTATCAACGACTTTGCTGTAAGTAAACTGATACTTGCCACGGTGACGTCTCCTGGGTTTAAAGCATTGCGACTCAATATTGAAGCCAGAGCAGACGAGGCTCTTGGATACTTTGACGATCCGTTGAGGGCCAGGACAATTTGAGCAACATCGTGTCCTCTTGAAAATCACAGTAAACATTTTTTGGTTAGAA
Source organism: Heliopora coerulea (assembly GCA_030142905.1). Lineage (NCBI taxonomy): Eukaryota > Metazoa > Cnidaria > Anthozoa > Scleralcyonacea > Helioporidae > Heliopora > Heliopora coerulea. The sequence continues at coordinate 331,734 of JASJOG010000163.1, forward strand.
AGACGGGATGTACGAAACTCACGGTATTGTTTCATCAGACTTAAAGAACGTTAGTTTTGTATTGCAGATTTTTGTCTCATATTTATTTTCATTTGTTTGCGCTTTACAGTAAGCTGGGTTTTTTAATGAACGTCAGCAGGATATTTGCCGGAGGTGTGCAAAAAAAAATATTGAAGATATTACACTATATCTGGGTAATGAGGCGTGTGCCATTTAGTCACTGGTCAAGCGAACACTATTCATTGTTCATCCAAAACATTCATTTTCACTGTAGTTCACTCAGTTATGTGGTAATTGTGTGTCATAATCGGGAAAATGTGATCGACTGATATTGATCCAGGGGGCACGTGCTTTGTCCATCCCTGAAGACACCGCAGCACAGTCTTTGTTAAGTGAAAAACGTGACTTCGAAAAAACTTTGTGAAATACTTACACTTTTTGAGCTCTGAGATATACTTCCTGGCCAAGTCGTTTAGGACCTGATCCACCATCAACATTTTGCGAGAGTAAATGTAAAAGACATTGTGTGTAAAGGAAAGTATGATGACCGTGTGAAACCATTTTCTGAAAAAGTAAGTTTGTGGGCCAAAAGAATTGAGTGATGTTTCTCATTCCAAAAATCATAATTACAACTGTGCACCTTTTAGTGCAGGAAGAAATGAGCTGTATAAAATTAATGGTTGAAGTTAAGTTTATAAAAAAAGTTAGGTCCTAATGTTAGTGGAAAAGGCATTTACAATAGGTTCAACTAAACCTGCTTAGGTGAATTGAAACACAATGCGTTACTTATTGGGCTGTTCAAAATGTAATTAATACAGATTGATGCTGATTAACCACTTCAGTTCAAATATCACAATGGTGGCATAGCCAGAGTTAGAATATTGCATTCAGGCACTTAGTTAATGGTAGAGCAGTGGAATGTAAATTATTATGAAATAAAATTACTATAAGTTGAATTTCCAAGCAATCAAAATAGAATGAGAATGAAAAATTGAACAACTTATGCAGCTGTAACTCACAGTGAACTTTTCCAGACTTTTCTGCATGAACTCTTCGCCATCTTCAAGGAAAGAATTAATTGATGTTTTGAGAACTCTTGTGAACACCTCAATCTGATGACATGCTGAGGCCACACGAGCAATTTCATCTTGGTAACCAAGATCTGATATCAGCTAAAATAAATTATGACAACAATGAGAAATTAAAATGAGTGTTGATTGGTTAAAGCAACAAGTAAAGTCCATCAATTTCTGCATTTTCTACCTTTATGGTAAAATTTAGCATCAGACAGTCTGGATATTGCTCAGCTAATTTGTAAATCATGGATCGCCATGTGGGATGGGCAATCATGTTTTCTAACCATGATGGTGTCTGAATAAAAATATAATATAATTAATGAGACAGCCTTTTGATTGTTGGAAATTTACAATATTCTTTTCGGATACTTTATCAAAAACACAACTTTGGTCTATCTGTTATAAAAACCATTGAGTACATTATCATTAATTTTACAACAATAAGTCACTTACTCCTCCTTCCTCAGTGAAAATGGAATCAGCTTTTTTGGCATCAAAATTCTGAACAATCAATGTTTTCAAATGATCCTCAACAATCTGTTCAACATCATGAACATCAGCTCCTGAAAGTATTTCAAAGTTTAAGCATAAAAAGAAAATGCAAACTGCCAAAATTGACACAAATGTGTGACTTTTATTCTCTACTGTTATAGGAAATCAGGTGTTTTAGCACCATATTGGTCTGGCAATCACTTTGTAGACACTTAAAACTGGTACAAAAAGCAAGGATGTGGTATACATGTACACCAAAAAATTGACCAAGAGCTATTAAATCATTAACGTGGAAGTGATTAAAATTGGTTTGCCTGTTGCTCTGGAATTTTATCAAACAGCTAAGAGAATACTCAATATCATGTATTATTTCTTATTCAAACTGCCATACCCCATGTTGTTTTACTGAACAGTCTAAAAGACACAGTGCGTATTGTTACATGGATGAAAATATTTTACTCACCAGTAAAAATCAGCCAGTTAGCTAGTAAGTTGGCTGATTGAGCTGTTCCAGAGTAGTTATCAGCCAAGAGGTCAATAATTCTTTCTAAATCACCACCAGCTTGGAAAAATCTAGATAAAAAAAAATTAACCAACTATTAGCCAACAGCCAAACTTCTGTCCATTTATAACTCCTTCCTTTCTTCCTTTTTCTTTCTGCCAGTCCATTCATGCACATCTCCTCCTTTGTTTATTTCTCTCCTTTCTTTACTCCCTTTTTCTTCAACTTTCCTTCTTTGTTTATTCAGTAATCACTTTTCTTTCTCATGATCATTATTTGTTTGTTCTTTTATTCAATATTTGATTCATTCATTCATATTATGCTACTACGTTCTTTCATTTATCCAAACTTTGGCCTTTCCCTCTTCTTTAATTCCCTTTTTAATTCATCCACATCTTTTATTCATTTTCCATTTTCCAATGGTAATGATATATTTGCTCCAGGTTTATTCTTTTATAATGCAGTTAATTCAAAGCTGGTTTGCCTAGTTCTTCTGTATCCAGGTAGCATCTTATTCCATGGTTCTCATACTCATTGACGTATACAGAGATTCCAACAACTTCTAAAAGATGTAAAAATTATAAACTACCTTTTTATACTTCCAAATATCTCAGGCTCCATAATATAATCTTTGCCTTTAAATGGCTCCAGGCAATCTTGAAGTGCAATTTCATCATCTTTTTCCTCCACAGGAGCCATTTGTGGACTCCGAGGCTTTTAGCAAATAAAATGATTTGAGTTATTTCATTAGTCTGTACAAACATTAAATACAATAGTTCCATGACATGAAGGATTCACAAGAAACCACAGCACAGACTTTTAATTTAACACTACCATCTAGTTTATTTGACTATTATTTATATATTTACAGTGTATAAATGTTTAATACTTATTCAGGTAAACATGTTTCAGCTTAAGGAAGCTGCTATTCAACATGGACTTGTAATCTAAAACATTCAGAACGGTTCAAACAAATGCACATATATGTACATATAATATGTTTATACATATAATATATAATATATATATATATTTAATGGACTTGGATGTCCACTAGATATCACAACAGTGTACAACACAAATCAAGTTGTGGAGCTATGTATTATACATTTAATGGAAATTTAAAATAAAAAAACCTGTAACTCGAGTTTCATGCTGTGTGTTTCAGTCTGAAGATCATCTCACAGCGTGAAACCTGAGTTACAGGTTTTTTTATTTTAAATTTCCATTAAATGTATAATATATATATATATATATATATATATATATATACATAGATCCACAACTTGATTTGTGTTGAGCACTTTTGTGATATCTAGTGGACATCCAAGTCTATTAAGTATATATATATATTATATATATTATATATATATATATATATATATATATATATATATATATATATACCAAGAAGAGTATGCAACACAAATGTCACACAGAAGGCGTAAGGTTTAAGAGCGCTCAATACCATACGTAGAGCGTAATATATTATTTATTTTACAGTAAAATGCTGTCGCTACTCAGAGCTCCACCGCGTGAAACTCTGAGTAGCGACAGCATTTTACTGTAAAATAAATAATATATATATATATATATATATGCAACACTTTAGTATTATTGATGCCTACATCCTAGGCATATATAAATATTTTGCTACTCACAGGTTCCTCTTCCCAGCCATCTTCACCATAATCATCCATGTTTAAATGTCAAAATATCAACAGTGTAAGTAATATTTATACAGAATGTACATTATCCGCCATTTTCCTTCAAAGTTTTCTTTCTGATCAAAGTAGTAAATCTCCTAATAACCATCCTTAAACTATTGACGACTTTTTCCGGCTATCTGACGAACAGTGGCCGAAGAGTGTGATTGCATCAACTCCCGGGAATTACAACGTAACAAGACGTTACTGGAGAAACGACGAAGTTGGTTGCAGTTCTTAGGCTGTAAAATATGAAGTTGTGGTCGACTTCTCACATCTTCAGGTAATCTTTCTAGTATACATTTAGTTATTATCCCATGGAGGGCTGAAGGTGGTCAACAAATGAAATAAGTTTGGTTTTCACTTTCGAAAATGAAGAACGATGGTCGAGTTCAAATGGACTTTGCTTTCTGTCTTCTGCGGTTTGAAGTTCCTGGAATAGCACAGTTTTAGTAGACAGCATTTGTGGGGCTTTGGTTGTAGTCTTTTTGTCGAAATAGATTTCGTCAAGTTGCTCAAATAATAATGAAAATATAAGTAGACCAGACAGACATACTTTGCGTACTTGATATGTGAATGAACTTTGTACTTTGCAGTCGTAAGTTGACGCACATTGTAGAAAATTCAATATAAAAGTGGAACCGTGTTTTACTATCCTTACAGAAATTTGAGAGTGTCGTTGCCCCGTAAAGATCTGTATTCAAGATCATGGGGAATATTTTATATTGGGTACCCTGGCCGTAGTGAACCATTGTCGTTGGGCTCCATGGTGTAAACTTCAATCATTTTTATCTTTCTTATTAGACATGCCTGGGAGACTGTCACACAGGCTGCTTGGAGAAAGTACCCAAATGATTACAATCCTCATGTGAAAGCGATTGATGTTGTAGACAGACATGTTGATGACAAGGGTAGACTGGTAACCAAGCGTGTGATGGGTACTCAGTGGAATCTCCCATCATGGGCCATTTATATATTAGGCTTGCAGGATATGTGTTATGGTTTTGAACACTCTGTTGTTGATCCAAGGACAAAGACTATGACTTTGAAAGGCCGGAATGTCACATTCTCAGGAATTGTTGGTATTGAGGAAAACCTGGAATATTCACAGCATCCGACAGATGAGAATGTGTATGTACTATGGGTTTAGATTTTAATTTGTTCACTGACCAGAGAAAACCTCACTAATACACTGGTCATTTTTTGACAGGACAATTATGAAACAGGAGGCTGTTGTGACAGTTTTTGGACTGAGCTTTAGCAGTTACTGCGAGAAATTGATTACAGAAACTTACGAGGCAAATGCTAAAAAGGTGAATATCTGTTTTGTGTTATTGTTTATATGGCAGTTAAGATATACTGCAAAAAATGTAAGGGGATGAAATGAGGAAACAAAATAAGTGTGATATTTTAGTGAGAGTTAATCACCGAGAACGGAGGCTCTTAGCCAGATACATCCCGAAGGGACGTGACCCGAGGAATGCATCCCGAGGGGCCGTAGGCCCCAAGGGATGCTTTCCGAGGGCTACGCTCCCGAGGGATGTATCTGGCTAAGAGCCGACGTTCGAGGTGATTAACTGACTTATTACATGATTGACAAGGTTTTCTCAAAATAACAATGGCAGACAATGCTTTCTGTTGTAAAGATTCTTTTGACGTTTCTTAACCCACAAGTTAAGGTTCACGTCAAAACCAGTCGGCCATAATACGTTGGGTGATACGGTCAAGAATCTGTGCTGGGAAGCTGGAATTCAAGGGTATTACACGAATCACAGCATGAGGGGAACAACTGCTACTCGTGGCCTTGAAAAAGGAATTCCTGACAAGTTTATGATGGAAAGAAGTGGGCACAGAAATGTCAGATCCTTACAGCAATATCAGAGACCAACCATTCAAAAGAAGGTTGAGATGTCGAAAGCGTTTGATTTACCGTTAGGTGATAAGGTCAATTCGTACTGCGTTGAAGCGTCAGTAAGAAAAAAGGTCAGTAAGAGAGAAACAGACAGTGGTGAGATAGGAGGCAAAATAGAAAAAAAAATTGAGAATTGTGGATTTAAAAGTGGTGAAAAGAAGGACGTTCAATTTAGTAATTGTACGTTTTATGTTGGGAATGACTTTAAGGCTTAGATTCATTTTGATGTTTTATGGTTCTATGAAATAATGTTTGGTTTTTGATTGTCTGAGTGAAATGCTGTGAACTATGATATTACGAATAGTATAGCTTGATGTAATTTTCGTACTTGTCAATAGAGACAAGATCTGGCGTAGAATTCCTCATTACACATTTTAGGGTTGTATGTAGATACATCCCTCCTGGCAAGGTTTTATCTAGATACAACCCTGCTAGGAGGGATGTATCTATATACAACCCTTGAATACTAATTCAATTCATCAACCCCGCTTTTCCCTGCTGAATATCAAATCCCTCCCCTGGCTTTAAGAAAGTTCGGCCTTTAACAAGTATTTATGTTAAATAAAGCTCTGCGAATAACAAAGAAAACCGCGTCGATCATGTAATAATAGTTAATAGTCTATTCCCGACATTATTGTACCAAAACTAGAAGCATGATTAACAATGCAGAATGTATAGATTTGGCTTTGCACTTTCTCAGTGCTATTTTGGAAAAAAATGGGAATAATAGACAATGTAAGAATTTAATGGCCATTAAAACATTGTGGTTGGCTTGCAAGTACCATGAAATTCTTGGCTGCAACGTGGCTATTTTGACCCAAAATTTTTATTAGAGAAGCACAGATAAAACTTGGAAGAACAAATGTTCTGTTGGATGGCATGATCCACAACCTGAAGGTTATTATTGTCCAAATTGAGTTCTTGACAACACTGTAGTCAGTTTAAGTGATTTGCTAATCTAAACATAAATGTTTTACAAAAAACAGGGTTCATTTCTAAAATGACCACATCGATTGATCATTTTAAAGTAGTTGCAAAATTTATGACTAAAATTAAAACTAGTTTCTGACCTAGGTGCTAAAAGTGCAGCACCATTATTGTAAACTGTTTTCCCTCAACTTTCAGGGCAGACAAGCAATGGAACATGCTATTGGGGTGATCAACCAAGAAATTCAAGATTTTGCTGCTGGTATTGAACAAGCTACAACAAAATTGAACACAGAGTTTGAACATGCAACAGCTGTGATTAATTCTGAGTTAAATGAGATTGCACAGGGAGCAAAGCATGGCTTAGAACAAGCAGCAACATTACACACTGTGTTTTGTGAACCTAACGATTCAGCATCAAGATGACATAGTCTGCATTTGGTTCAACTTAATAAGAAGTACAATATAAAGACATCACATCCAGCAACTGGACCATGATGGCATCATTTCAAGAGATGAATTGGACGCTCAATGAATGCCATTGTGTTTGAAATGGTGAAGGGACATTGCTTTTGTTGCTTTTTTAACTTATGTGTCAGATGAAACAATTGTTGCTGCCAATCAGCAGTAACTTAAGAATTTCCTGAACATCATTACAAAACCTTGCACGTTTGGCCTAAACCATAGTTGAGGAACTTACCATAAATTGTGCACCATAACCAAAGGCAAAGTCCAGAAAACACAATGCATCCAGTCACAAAAATAAAAAAAAAAGGTTGATTGTCCTGGTGATCATAAAAAGTGTGAAAGTAGGTTTGCAGTGGCCATCAAATCACAGTGCAAAGCAATACTGTGCAATTGTACACAGTGTTTGAAGCAATGTTAACCAGGATCTCAAAGTCGTGGAATTTTGAACAAGTATGGTACATTTGGTACTCTTTTATCTGCTGCATTAAGATGTGTTTGGCAAACCAAGTTAAGCTCAACATTTATTTTCAAACTTGGAATGGTTTTCCTTTTATTTATTTTTATGTTCAACAGTTTAGAAGTTCATAAATATCAAAAAGCAGATAAGAATAATTCAACCAAAGATTGAATTTTGTTTTTTTTCTTTTGAGCTCAGACTGGCAATCTAGTTCAAAATTCACATATCTTTTTACTGAACATTTATTACAAATGAAAAGCTGTCTAAATAACAGCTCCAGAGTTCTTTGAAATGCAGTGTCCTTGAACAGCATTCTAAAATAATATCAATAAAGCATAGATGTAAATCAATGATGTGTCAAACACCAACAAAGTTACAATCAGACCGTGTATATTTTCAAACTAGTAGTTAAATGGTATTATGTCAAATAATCTTCCACGGAAATATTTATTGCAAAACTATATGTTCACTATTTTTTTATTAATATCAACTTGAGTTTGTAAATGTTATCTTCTATGGTACGTACAATAAATAAAGGTAACAAAATCAACATGTTATTCTGCTTGTGAATTTTTAGGTTTAACCAGTTTGCCCCATATGTGCAGTGAATTCTTCGAATTTCTCGATGTCTTCTTCCGAGATTGTCTTGTGATTGTGGCTCATTGCTTTGAGAAAGTCATTTAGGCATACTGCTCTTGGTTGAACCTTGAAAAAAGGAAATTGAATATGTCAGTAATATGTGCACAATATTGGCAGCCGGACTGCAAGGCGAGCCACAGTAAATTCCATTCAGTCCAGAGGCGATATTTGGTACATCACTTATGGTACTAATCCATCTAAATGTACTTGCTTAGCTGTTATTTTGAAGATACAAGCTGTTGGAGCAGGGCAGTTGGGAGGAGTAATTTATGTAAATTAGTACGATTCTGTATCTAATTCACGACTGCTATTCAGGTTTCCATTTATTTTGTTTTTCTTCATGAGTTGTTAATCACCACTGTAAGTAATCATACAACGGAGCGTGACCTTCTGGCGTTCAAATTAAATAGTATGTTCCTCTGAGGTGGAACACACAGTTCGCGAGCCGGAAGAATGGTAAATAAAAGAGATTTTGAGCGTTTAAAACTGAAGATATTGGTTAAGAAAAACATAAAGAAGCATTTTAGACAAAATTGTTTTTTTACTACACGGATACTTTGTAATACCATCGTGGATGGCATCTCGGTGATATCCAACTTGACCGAGCCATCTTGTCTTTTGTGAGTTGGAATATAATGACCATCTAGACAAAATATAAAAACAGATTCTATTTACCTTAAAGAACCAAAAAGACCAATTATATCATCATGTTGTCTGAATTATAAATTTAAAGAGCTATTTCGCCGGATTGTATCTACCTGGAGTGATTTCCCAGAAGCGCGTGGTTTGGATTTCTCGTAAAGGCTCGAACAAAGCATCGGAGACACACGAGGCAAGGTCACTACCAGAGAAACCCTCTGTTCTCTTGGCAAGGGTCTCCCAATCTGCTTCAGTCAGCGATGTCGTTGTGTCTTTCACGTGAAGCTGCATCAACGCTTTCCTTGCTTCCCTATGGAGATATTAAATTAAAACTATGAAACGGTTTCTTCACGTTTGAACTCGCCCTTAAACAATGGAGAAGTTTTGACGTTGCAATCCAAGGTTCGTACAGATTATAAGGCGTTTACTTTAAAGTTGAATCTTACTTGTCAGGCAGTGGAATGTACACGCGTTTCTGGAATCGTCTAAGGAATGCACGGTCTAGTTCCCAAGGACAGTTTGTGGCACAAAGAAAGAAGATTTTCTCGTCCCTCAAACAATTATCAGCTCCTTCCATCTAAATAGTTGGGAGGGAAAGTAGTGTTAACATGACCGAATTTTTGAAAGAGGATTTTATGACGTTACACCAGTGTTGTAGTGGGACCTCTTTGATACAGGGGTAAGAGAGGCGGAGTTTTTATCCAGCAGTGCAGGTGACTGGACAGGATTAGGATAAGAATTTATTTTGATGAATTTAGATTTTGAATTTTTTACCTGCTTCAGAAGTTCTGTCTTTATTCGTCTCGTATGTTCTTCCTCTCTCATGGTTCTCTTCCGACAAATACTGTCTATCTCGTCGATGAATATAAGCTGGTATTGAAGGTAAAACAATGCAATGTAAGCCGGGTGAACCAGCAAAGGCTGATCAGTATCAAGTTGTATATGAGGTAAGAAAACATACAGTAAAGTCAGATCAAACAAAGTGATGCGATATAATTCCGAGTCAAGCAAAGGATAAACACGTGGAATAAAAATAAGTCAGTGAAAGCTTCAGGGGATAACAAATTTAAACCTTAGATTTCGGAGTTAAGTGACGTGAAATGAAGAGATATGTAGTTGAATTGAGGTAAAGAAAGGCATTCAACACATTGACAACTTCTTGGATACAACTGAACAGCATGAACAAATGAGAACTCTGGTTTGCCGACTTACTGATTTTCCCTCTCTTTGCCTCGCATGATTAAACAGCTCTTTAATTAATCTAGACAATTAAACCGACAAGATTTTGTTGAAAACTGTCCGAAAAAGGTAAAAAATTTGGACAGGACGTTACCGTTCGCTTTCTCCAAGCCAGCTGGACACAAGATCTGCACTCGAAACACAGTAAAACGTCGAGTCGATCTCAGAAGAAATAGCTAAAAATGAAATAAATCCATGAAGAAAGGAATGAGTAAAAGTGGGTAAATAAATAGATAAGTTAACAATAAATGATGAAAAAATAAGTCACAAATAAATAAATAGATAAATAAATAAATACTATATGTGAAAGTTTGAAGGCCGTATAAAAAGTTCCCCCGAGTGATTGTGGCTTCCTCGGTAAATATCTTCACATTTGAAACTATTTAGAGAAGTTCATTACACGACAAAGTTACCTACCTTGTGCTAATCTGGTTTTTCCTGTATATCGAAAATTACGAAGGTAAAAAATTTGATTAGTAAGGAGCGAGGTCTGCGCAGAAAAAAAACGAAGGCAAGTACTTTCACGTACACATTGACTAGATGAGCTTCATTAGGAATATGGTGCATGGCTTAATTTTCATTTTTCCTGTGTTGTTTTTACCCTTGGAAGTCTGCCCATCTATAAAGGATCTAATGGACATGCTATTTAATTGCGGTAAACAAAGAGTTAACGTACTTTAACTTTTTATGAAACGGACCTGAATCTGGTTTGTTTGTGTTCCCATCAACTCGGAAATATTTCCGTCGAAATTTGATATTTGAACAGAAAACTTCAGTTTTGCCCGGCTAGACAGCCAATCAGCGTGCGTCATTTTGAGTACAGACCAGAGGACGAGCTAAGTGATAAAATAATTCACTAATGCAGACCTCACTCTCGGTCAATAGGTAGTAATTATCATTTATCGCTATGGTGTTACATGTTATATGGTATTACTGGGCAAAACTTCGATAATTTTGTGTCAGCAAGTAAAAACAATATTCTTTGAAACATTGTGTAACATTCGCGACACGCAAGAAAAATATTGTGAAATTCTTAACAGGTGTGCTGGATAACTTTAGAGTTTTTTGAACGCAATCCCACGTTATGACAAACTAGTTTGCGAGCTAGAACAACTCGCAAACTGCATGGTTCTAAGGTGCAATTCTTTGTCGGTTGAAAAATAAGTGTCAAGTAAATGAAGTGTTCGTTTTTCTTTATGCTTACCTGTTCCAGGAGGCCCGTACAATAATATTCTTGTCCATGGCTTGCGTCCTCCTAAAGTATGTAATTTCATGAGGAGGTTTCTGATATTAGTTTGGCCAGTAAAAAACTGTTAAATTTTGATTAAGCTTGAAATGACGTCTGAGGAATACCTGTAAAGAAATGTGGGTACTGAAGTGGTAGGACAATAGCTTCTCTGAGAGTATTTTTAGCCTCCTTCAGTCCAGCGATATCAGAAAGTCGAAGATCTCCTTTACTGATGATTGTATCTTCGATCGCTAATCTCCTGCTGTGAAAAGAATGTAAGATTACGAAACGTCATGCTCCGAGCTTCGTGAAACAACTTTTTATCCTGGTTTAAAGGGGAAATGCGCAAAACACCACTTGTTTTACTTTAAACTGGCCCGAATAACGTCTGTCCGTCCGGCTAGGTTATCTACTGCTATATTACTACTAGGTTGCCTGTCTTGTTTATATGTAAACATTTTTAAGAACTTGATAAAGACACTTTTATCTCGGAAAGGTTTTTCTTAACTTTTATCTTTTTAACTATTTACCTTTTTAACTGTGATATCAGCTGTCACAATGAGGCATGTTCAGGTTTTGTAATGCGCATTTGAAAATGTATATATTGATATTTGTGCAATATAAATTCACAAATTATTATTATGATTATCATTATTATTATTATTATCATTATCATTATTACTATCTTTACTCTAGCTAAAACCACATGATTTTACTCGGCAGAAAAAGATTTCAGAACAGAAAGAAGTTAATAATCCGATGCAGTCATAAACAGCATACCACGGACACGGTAATCATGTATACAGCAAACGTAATAAGGGAACCAACCAATAGAATTTCAGTTTATCCATGCACACTTTGTTGGCACACCATTTTGATTCTGATAGTGTTTAGCCGAAAGCAAATTAGACCAGTCAAGTGGAAAATGCCGAGCATCTATCTAACCTTTTGTCTTGGTTTCCATTCTTCTCCACTTGAACATCATCTGGAAGGAAAAAACTCGGGATTATGCAGAATCATTTTAATATTTGGGACCACAAATGTCCATTAGTGTCCGAACACTTCCTGTAATTCAGCAGTGACCAGGAGGTGCGTTTCAGGAAAAATTTTTAACTTGGTACCTGCGTGAGTTCCCTTAACCTCTGATGAAAGTTGCTGCTTCTTCTTCACCAATAGCTTCGTATGATGATGTAAGGCATTGGAAACTTGCTCTAATGCTGCCTGTGAGGATAAAAAAGGAAAGAGGAGGGATTACAAACTGTAATTTGCTTTCTGATCAGATTTTATTCAGCGACCGGTAAAACAGCCGTTGAACCAAGCAAGCCTGTTTCATAATTACGACATTGTCGAGCTTTTTTTGGACCAGTGATCGAATCTTTTTGTTGAAAACATTAAAATTAAGACTTTGTTAAATTAATCCTTCCTATAATTGGCTTATCTAATTATCTGAAGACAGATGTAGCGCTGATATGTGAATCCATGGCTAAAAACTATGATCTCGCTCATTACATTAACACCCTGAAGTACTGGCGAGACTTTGCATAGCAGATCAACAAACTAATCGCAACGCAGGAGTTACGGTGACAGCATGCGCGTCAATTCGAGAATCAACTAAACTTCATTCTATTGCGTGCATGCTTTAAAAAAACATGAATCATTCACGGACTTCAAGCTTTGATGTCTGTAATGTTTAAGAGTCATGAAACGTCCACAATTTGATAGACAAGGTGTTTATTCTTTCACTGACCAATCTTATCGAATCATGTTCCATTGATAATAATGCATCCACTTTTGCCATACAGTTTTTGCAGTTTGAGATTAACTTGTCAATGTCTACATTTTCCGTCTTCTTGCACTCATCAGCCGCATCTTCTATCCTGGAAGGCATGAAAATTTTTCAAACTAACAGAGATTTTAATTTAAACTTTCACTGACTTACTGCGAATCAACTTCAAAAGATTTTGTTGTAAAGTAGTAAGACCGATTAGGTCTTCCCTTTTTTGAGAGACTTGGTATTCTGTGTTTTCGTGCTATGGCTCTTTCGTTAAAACGCCATTGAAAAATGGGAACTGATATTTAAAACACGGTGGCATCTATTCTTGCTTAATCTTGCCACTGCACTTCAAGGTAACATAAAAAATATGTTAACTATCTGTAAACTTGCAAGCTAAAACTCAGATACGTTTGTATGAGTAACAGTGTTTCTTAACTTTCTCATGCACGGAACATGTGGTATGGTCGCACGGAAGCACACCTTCTTGCCAGGAAGAAAGAGTGCTTTGGAAATATTGTCTTACTTGAAGGTTACTTCTGTTTCCTTGGTTTTGGGGACAAGATTTACTTCCGCAATCCACGTTTCGCGGGTAGAAAAATCAGTAAACATACAAAGAAAGTGTTCCACTGCACTGCAGTGTATCCATAGGTCAATGTGCCCAAGTTTATCACACCCTAAATCTTTTTTCACTTCGAAAACCTTATTGAGAAATTGGTCAAAACCTTTACAATTCTCGTCTTCGTTAGAATGACGTGTGTGACGGAGGTTCAAGGATGCAATTTTGTTGTCTTAAATTTGCTTAAATATATTAGGACAGGTACACAAATGTACTTTGTATATGACAGATTTTAATGTCTATTTCTAACGCAGGGGGACCGTGTGATTCTGTACGCATGCTAAGCTTGAGGACTGAAGCATTCGGGAATACAGCTCTTAAGTCAGAAACCTACAGTTTCATTTCGCGATGAATCACGTGAACACTCAAGGTTAACAATAGAAGGAGTTCCGTGTCTTCTCTTACCATGATACTGCTTCTAAAGTGAAAACAGAGAGTAAATGGGTATTGTTCGTTATCATGGAATAAACAGCGCTGAAAAAGTAGATGGTTGAACGACCAAAAAACTCTGAAAAAGTATTTAGAAAATTAAACTGACAGCTAAATTTGCTGTTGAACATTTACTTACCCTCGTACGTTGCTGTCACAGACATTCTTTAACGACAATAATCAAAACTCGAAGAACGAAATGTTTTTTTTTCTACTTTTCATTAAAAAATCTTACGATGGAAAAAAGAATTTAGGACAAGTTTCTACGCATGGTGGCAGACGAGAGTCGGCTGAACCGCGCACTGTGGTCTCCCAAAAGCAATATGGCGACAGCAGATCAAGATGGAAATCAAGGAATGAATCGATTTGAATTACTCGAACAATCAATAGAACAATTTATTGAGACAACAAGACAAATTGGGATAATTGTGAGTGATGTTCAGCCGGGAAGTCAAGGAGTTTTGAACCAAAAAATGTAAGGAAACAACTTTAAACATCAGAGTTTTTTTGTAGAGTAATTGTAGTTTCACTAGTTGAGCTGTTTTACGTCGTGTTAATTTATATTGTGGAGTGCTCGTTGTTTAACCAGGTAGGAGTTTTAAGTGGAGATTTTGATGTTCATAAAGTGTCGTAAATTTATCTGAAAATCAAAGGTATAAATTATGAATATGTTGAGATATTTGAATATTTTGAAACCATAATTCATTTGGTGCAATTGAATTTAGTAAAATTGCGATCGATTTTTCAATTGCTTTCATGCTTTTTGTCGTTTAAAATGGCGATTGACATGGGAAGTGGCATTCTTACAAGTAAATTTCGACATGGACAAAAGTATCTCCACAGGTCTTACCATATCTAAACACAGTTGTAAAAATGCAAATTTAGGTTTAAGGATGCCACCTTGAAGATCGTTTAGGAAACGTTTAATAGTTGACATTACCAGTCTAGCATTCCTAGTTTACCACTTTATTACAGTAAATGAACTTTTTTTAGGAAACACGTTAAGTTTATTTTAGCAATTATTGTAAGGTTAATGAGACAGTTTTTTGGCCAAACATAACTGTCGTTAGGGTGAATAGAAGTGATATATGTGATCCAATGATGAACTGTCTATCTTTTGTGATCTTATGACTTCAGGAAAACAAATTGTTATTTTTTCAATGACCACAACAAGAAAAATTATGAAAATCCTTGTTTCCTTGCTCTTCATTATTTTCATTTACTCAGTCTTACTTCCTTGTAGATTTCTTGGTATAAAAATTCTTTCCTTCATTTTCAATTCCATATTTAGAACTTCCATGGTTGAAAACATGAGAGAGATTGAAAAGTGTAAAGCTGAATTTCAAAATGTTGAGGTTCCCATGGACGTTTTACCGTGAGTACAGTAATTGTTATTCTTAGCCACTCAATTATGAAATAGCATTTTTTGAATTATGTTAATTTACCTTGTTTGTCATTTTCATTTTAAAATTGTCTTCAGCTTAACATGAAGACAAAATTTGCATGGTTATTGCAATTTTGAGAATGCAACTGAAAGACTTAGTTGAACATTTAATGTGTAAAGGGTAGTTGGATATGTTGACCAAGAGGATTTCCTGGAATGACAAGGTTTTAAAGATACATCACTTTGACTGCCACATATTGTAACCAGTGAACTTGATGCACTAGAATTCTGCATGCAATGTATTTTCACCTCAAAGCCTTTCACATTAGTACCTATTAGGGAAATAGTTAAGGCATAAGCTATCATTGATGCAATCTTAAGCTGAATTCAGCTGGTCCTTTGTACAGTATTTTATAACTATTACATGATTCCATACACACCTTATAATCATTTAAACAAAGCACACATGAATATAAATAGGTTAATATTTTCTTTCATCTAGCACTCCACAAAGCTCATGCCTTACATGATGTCTTACAACACACTAGTCTTCCACTTAGTCATAAATGACTGACCAGAAGCCTTTCTTGCCAGTCAGATTGGGCTTTCACCCATTAGCTGGACAATTATTCATGCACTGATTTTATTGCTGAAGTCAAACATGTTAAAATGCTTTATGGTGGTGTGAGAAATGACAAGAAAGTTAACCTAATTTGGAACAAAATACATCAGATTATACAAACATTAGTGGAACCACTTGGTTGGGACTTAATCACACTATTGTATATCAGTGGTTTTCTCCAATGTTAGTACCTCCTTGCTTTTTGACCTTGTAACTTGGTTTCACATTGCTGAGTAGCCATTGGTTATTTATGTTGAGTGGTATGTATCTTCTTAAAATTTTCTAGTTTTTATTTTAAGGTATATTGATGAAGGACGAAATCCACAGCTTTACACCAAAGATTGCTTAGAAAAAGCTTTAGCACAGAACAAGGAAGTGAAGGGAAAGATTGATTCTTATAAGGTATGATAAATAATGAGTAACTGCTTGAGAAAAAAAAAGAGAGTGTTACTGTTTTACTGTTGATGTGGTTCATCCAAATTAACAAAGTTATCCAAACATGACCTAATCCAACCTGAATTTTGGTTGATGCTGGATTGGTTTGAGTTGCATCAGGGTGGTGTCCAGGGTGGTTCCCACAGTAAAATTTGATGGTCATGGCCTGGGTTAAGCCTTTTGTTATTGGGGTCACAGGACTGTAGGGAAATGTTTTATGTTAGGGGGGCTGAGAAATTTCTTGGGAAATCTGAGGGCATGCACCCTGCAAATATTTTGATATCAAGAGTCTCTGAAATGCTATTTCCAGCATTTTGGGGGGCAATTTACAGAATTCAGAAGGTTATAGAATGCTGTATAAAATGCTAGTTCTGTGAGTAAGACGTTCTCTGCTCATGTGCGGTACATTCCACAGAAACCTAGTGTGTTGATATCAAGTAATTAGAATGGCTCAGACCCCTCTTCTAGCATGTAGGGGGTACAAGCCCCCCCCCCCCCTTCATTTCTTCATGCTTCATACTGCCATATTTACCTTTGGGTTGATTCAGCAGAAAATATGAACACATGACGCAGTTACACAGTGTGCGGAAATCCATGTGGATCCTTTTATGGCACTAAATCTTTTTTCACAGTTATTTTATGTATGTTTTGCTTTCTTGTAAATTTAGAATTTCAAAAGTGAACTGATGGAAGAACTTAGTAACACATTCCCCAAAGAAATGATGAAGTACAGACACTTTGTTGAAGACAGCCAAGGAGACAGGTGACAGGGAGAAGAAAATGTTCAGCTTTAGTATCCAAAATGAGGTGACGCCATTTAGCGGACCAGCTCGGAATTTTACCAAAAGTGTATTTTATTGAACATTGCCTTAGTTCTTAAATGCTTCAAGAATTACTTGGGGGTTGACTACTTAGGACTGACTACGTTGCTGGACTTGAAAAATGTGATGTTAGGGAGTTAGTGCTTCGCGCTCACGAGCTCAGTCATACATCGGAGTTGGTGAGATTACTGATTTCTTACTCACTTTTTTGAGAATAAAAGTTTGATTTTTCGATGTCAGCAAAATGAATTTGCGGATTAATACTTTTTCTTATAATATTCTTTTAAACGGCTAGTTCAATTGTGTGCCGTTCCGTTGTACTGTATGTGGAGCTTAATAATTTTATTCAATAGTTAACGTTGATAAAGCGAAGTAGTGGCAATTGAGGAACCAGGTGGAAAGCGTAATCTTGTTAGGAATATCAAAGCCCAGCATATAATTTTGAATAAACCCATAATAATACAGACATGAGTTACTGAAAAATATTTTTAATTCAGCTAACGTTTCGTTGCCAGTTGCAGGACTGGCAACGAAACGTTAGCTGAATTAAAAATATCATTCAATAACTCATGTCTGTATTATTATGGGTTTATTCAAAATTACATGCTGGGCTTTGATATTCCTAACAAGAAAAGCGAAGTAGGACAGGGGAACGATGTTATTGGAATACTGGACTGCACTGTAGGTCTGGATATTTTAATCCGAGGATTACTTGCCCGGCTTGTCTGATACGTGGCTTGTCTGATACGTGGCTTGTCTGAAAGATGTGCGCGTAGCTTATGTCGCTTTTCTAAGTTACAGTCGTAGTTTTTGTGAGCCTTTCGCGCGTTATGTGAGGCTGGTTTTATGGTAAACCGCGTGATATTTTGCTTGAATAAACGGCCCTAATTTCCAGTTTTAGTAAAAATTGTTCATCCAGCCACTGGGCGTCGATTGTTATGGTGTGCCCATAGTGACGGTTTGGCTTAATCAATGAGGTTTGTCAAAAGTAAGAAATCAATCTTTTCTGAACGACTCATGCTGTGACTCGTAAAACACGATGAGTTACTAGGAAAAAAGAATAAAAAAAAAATATACATGAAAGTTATTAAAAATAAGTTAATATTTGCTCGTTGAAAGAATCGTTTGGCTTCTTGTGTCTATCTACTCTGTACTCTATGACTGATTACATTTTTGGAATAACGGGGTAGCTGGGTTATTTATTAAAAAATAGTTACCTGGCCAACGTTACGCCCAGAAGTTACGCCCGGGCTGGGAAAAAAAAAAGTGTCTTTGATGGTGAGATGACTTTAAAATAAAAATAGCGAAAAGACGTCTCTGATGTTTTTGCTTTAGTTTCCCAATTAGAAACATTTCCTAAACATTGCCACTAGGCAAGCGAAACATAAATTGCGAAATTTCACTGCAGCAACACATTGCGTCAAAATTCCTCCTGAAAAGTGGTCCCATATGATCACCACTTGGAAAAATTTTAGAAGCAACATTCTCTCGCCGTGCCAGCAGTTCATCACTGGTCCTGATCAAAGTTACTTTGTTTTATCGAGAGAGACTCCCGGAAAAAATGCACCCAAAAAACGTGGACTTGTTCTCGGTGTTGCCCATATCCCTCCGAAGGAACGTTATGCATTCTATTCAGTACATGCAGTGGTATATCTTTCAATCACAAGGGAAACGAACGGAAACTTCGGAGATCCGTCAAGTTAGAATATCACGCGTGGAAATAAAAGTTTCCTGAAGAAAATTAAGAACAATATTTTGATTGTTCTAAACTAAAACGTTTGATAATTGAGGAAAAAAATTATCATGAATGTGGCATTTAGATCGTACAATGTATTTGTGTCGAGTTGGTAGCCCACAGATGTAAATAAAAATACATGATTTTTTTCGAAACTCGATGTTGTAGTATATACGGACTCCTGCATTAATAATTTCCGTTTCTTTTCACAGTTCATGAATTTCTACATAATGTCTTTAATTTCCACTTAACCAGAATACTCAACGCCATTTGAATAAATTGCACGTCTTTTCAAGGTTGATACGACCCATTTTAGTGTTTACACGTAAGTCTAAAAGCTTTTTACCGGCCAATATTAATTTTGTCGTGCTTTTGCTGCAATTGTCATGGTTACGAAGCGATTCGTGCCACTTGAATTATCACAGGTGCAGCTTAGCAGATGTTTCACTTTTGTTTTTTGAATTTTATGAGGCGAGTTTAATTGTGAAGTAGCCTTTAATATTTTAATAACAATTTTGACCAAGAAACTCAAAACTAAACTACTTTCATCTCTAGAACCATTTGTTCTTTACCGTTTCGTTTTCATCCTTTTATCTTCACAAGGATTGCAGGTGTCAAGGCAGTTTATTGATGTGGTTAAATTGGAACCAAGGTGGCCAAATTTGTCGTTCAATACCTGTTCATTTTTCTATAATAAGAACTCGATATCCAATGATGTCAAACCGGCCTGCTAAAATTTTTATGACGCTCTACCAAACCGAATAAGCTGATTCTTGAACAGCTTTTGCACTGAGCTGCCTGGCACAAATAGTGTCGAAAGTTTCTTTGAAAGCTAACTGGTTAATCGGTAAAAAAAGTCATCCACGATGAAGACGGTTTTCCGTCCGATGATTTTCTTGGCTATTGGTAAGTACTCTCCTTTATGAAAAAAAAAATGTGGCACAATTGTCATGGAGAAATGAGACAGTTGGACCTTTTATTTCTATTCCAGGTTTTCTTTACCCAGGTTATGTCCAGTGTCAAAACCAACAAAGAGGAGGACTCAGCCAGACAAATCAATGCCGGCAAGATGAGGTATGATATTCTGTTATTTGCCTTAAAGTATGTAGAAGGAGTTAACTTTTAACGTCGTTATTCATTGCGGAGGAGCTAAAGATACGGCACTAAATGCTACTTCAACACGAATGTACGAGGCTTTGGTAACAAATGTTCCGGAATGTACACTGACTACAAGAGAGCTACTTCCAGTTCTTTGCCTGAACGATAAATTTGAGTGTACCATCAACTTATGCCTAAAATGCGATTTCAGAACGTTCTGTTTGTGACCTCGTTTGGCAAAGCGTCGTTTTCGCTGGTTGTTCTTGAGACTGCGGATTGAAAATGTTATTTTTTCTCAAAAGTCTTCCGTAGGGAAATCGTCATCAAAACCTAAAGTCACCACGCTTTGAACCGTCCTTCAGTGACGGCTTTTTTTTGTAATTTTATTTCCAAATAGACAGGTGAAACTGAAGTGTTATAGTAAACATCTTTCCTCACTGAAAAAACAATAAGAAACACTCAAAGAGCTGAAACTGCAGCCCTGAAGACGCTGTATCTCAAACAAAAATAGTAAAACTCACGAACACACAATAACAACGTCTGCAAAATGATGGAAAACATGTACTTTCCACTGAATAACTTTATTTGCGTACTTGTATAACATTTTGGACGACTTACCCTCCATCTGTTGAACTATCGAGTCCACAGGTAGAGCGGCGGACCGGTATCCCGAAGGTGCGAGTTCAAATCCCGCTCGAGTCAACATTTTTCAGTTGACTTCGGCAGTGTCAGATTCTCATGAAAAGTTTCTGTTCATATAACACTATAGCTTATTTTGAAATCAGTTTTAAAACACCCGCAATAAGGCCATTGATTATTTGTACTTGTTCGGATTAATTCTCATACAACATCTTGAAATGAAGAACGCTATTTCCCTCGTGTTAATTTTGCCGTCCATTTCACCAAAGCGTTATTTCTTTTGCAGTTTTTTGATGTTTGAGAAACGTGAGAGCTTGGATATATTAAGGTAGATGAACGATCTTCAAGCTCGATACTCAGAAAATGATTTCTGAGCCCCAGACGGGGATCGAACCCGCAACCTTCAGCACCTTAGCTCACCATCTGAGTCTCGGTAGCTCAATGGTTAGGGCGTCTAACCGGTCATCAGAAGGTTGCGGGTTCGATCCCCGTCTGGGGCTCAGAGATCATTTTCTGAGTATCGAGCTTGAAGATCGTTCATCAAAGCGTCATTTCTTTTATTCCAGAAATATTGCAGTACAGCTGGCGGTCAATCTGGAGGCCATAAATGCATAGCTAGAGATGGACAATGTGAGTGTGGTGTTGGTATGGGATATTGTGAATCAAAAGAACGTTGCATGCCTGAGAACAAGCTACAGGATACAGGCGAATGTCCGCCTGTATGTAACAAGACAGAGGTGAGTAAACTTAAGTTGCAGTAATATTGACATAAGTCAACTTAAAAATACGCGAAAACTGCAAAACGGCGCGAGTAAAAGATGATCGGCTTCATTGGTGAGATGCTAGTGTACGACTGTTTGTAATGATGGATGTGATTAAGTTACGAGAGTTATGAGAATATACTGTAACATATTTGAGCCAATAGTAAGCAAGGAATGTGCTCTTCAGATATGATCACATACGCCCCAAGGTAATTTATCCGCGATATACATATCTTGACTGATGTAATTTAACCGTATTTGGGTTACAATAGCAGTCTATACTTTCAAATAAATGAAATCATAAATAATCGTATTACACGGATGGGCCATTAACTCTTCCCTGGCGGAAGAAGACTTCATTTATTTTACGCTGACAAAAGTCCGACGATTTTCCTCGTCAAAGGGAGAACTCCCGCCAGGAGTTGAATGCTTTTGCTGGGATATTGAATCAAGACTTAACTGAAAATCGCAGTAAGGCCACGGTAGGACAAGTGGGAGGAGATCCACAGGTCCATCGGACATGGTACGTAACTATGAGAGATTGCGAGGTTTGGGAAAATTCTCAGTATTACACTCTTTAATTTGTTTCTCACGTTTCTCCAGGGAGCTTTTCATTGCTTTCCATATAGGTGTTGGACTCTGACGTCTTGCGGAAGACTGTTACACACCTCCGTCCACCCAGACCTTTGGTTTTCATATTTGAGCAAATCTAGTTGACGATATTTCTGAAAATCGTGTATTCGGAACGCTTCGTTCCTTCTGGCCTGTGGCCTCGCCACCGGTGCAAACGTTGGTTAAAACTTATAAGACAGCAGCAACTGACGAACCTGGCGGAAATCGTAGTTTAATGATAAAAATTGAGGCCAACCTTTAAACAAATCTTTTACAGTATTACGACTGTTTTCGTACTCTTCCGAGCCTTGGCTCTTTCACGGCAAAATGTCTGTCTTTGACGAGGAAAATCATCTGGTGATAGTCAGAGTAAAATAATAGAAGACTGATCTTGCAGGAAAAGAATTAATTTTTACAGTATAAAAACATTGCAATTAAACGTATATGTGTCTTTTACATTTATTCTTTTTAGCGATATTGTCCGTTTTTCAACACGTGTATGCCACGACAAGAATTGTGTAAATGCCCGACCGGAACGGTAGGCTTTTTTGTAATGACATATAATTATAATTATAACATAGTATAATGTCCGGTCCTGCTTATTACGTGAGCTGAATACAAGTACCAGAATACCTTATAATATTTTCTTTTTCTTGCAAATATTTAATGCCCAAAGGGAATGGAAAGTCAGTTGTTTACATTGACATAACAAAGAAGATTTTGGAAAGCCTTCGGGTAGTTGTATTTGGCAATTAAATGAGAGGAACCAACCATAGTAATTACATATAATCGTTAATTCGAGTCTTCTGATTTTTGTTCACTAAAAATTTCGTTGATGGTTTATGAACTTTAGCGCTTTTAATTGTATTGTAAAAATACTCCTGTTTTATTTCCACAAGCGTAACGTGTAAGATATAATGGATATTACACGTCTTACTGAAACACAATTATTGCTCTCATTTTAGCGCGGCTGTGCCACCCTTAAAGCTTGTATCGCCTTGAACGAACAATGTCCTTGTCCTGAGGGCCATACTTACTGTGAGAATACCTGGAGCTGTCTTCCCGACTCACAATCATGCCCAACATGTCAAAGTGGACAGGTAACATTAGTTATCCATCATTGCACATCTCAGATGGTATTTCGGGTTATTAATCATGCTTACTGTGAAAATACGTGGACCTGTTTTTCTCACTCTGAAACATATCCCACATGCCCAATTAGACAGGTATTAGGATATGTCACTTCTACAGTTATGGTCATCAACGCATAATTTTAATTGTTTACTTCCTCCCTTGCAGTTTTACTGTGTATTTAAAGGCGTCTGTGTAAATGACGGAGAAGAGTGTGGTTGTCGTTCAGGAACAGTGAGTGTTTTGCACAGATATAAGATACTGTGATTTTTACATCGAAACGCCTTATTTATGTCCTTATTCTGACATTGAGATCTTTTCTGTAGCGATTTTGCCCATATCGCCGACGAAACGATGTTCCTATTTGCGTTAACGTAACCAAGGGAGAACTGTGCCGATGTCCAGATTCAGAGGTACAAAAGAAAGTTTACGTTGGTTGAAGTTATGTGCTCCGTGTACAGGTTTCATGTGTAATGATTAATGGTCATTTCTTTTCAGAAACCTTGTCTTACTCTCCTAAAATGTATTTCAAACGAAAGTAGCTGTCCGTGTCCCGAAGGAACTGAATATTGTGAATTTGACGGAGAATGCAAGAAAGGAGATTGTCTTCGTAAAGGTTGTCCCGTGGGTCAGGTATGTGATTTCACTTTTCTAGTTACATAAAAGAGAGGCTCAAGGATCTTTTTGGTGACGAAAGTTGAAAGAAATAAAGCGGACACACTCAATGTTGGAACAAGGAAACATAAACGTAATATGTGCTGCATGAATGTATGACAATAGTTTTAGTGCACGGGTTACATATCATTCTTATTGTTCTTATGTTTTGTACTGTTTATTTCTAAAAGTTGTCAATGTTGTTTTGTTTCAGGAACATTGCCAGAAAGATGGTGGCGATAAATGCAATTCCCAGACTGAACAATGTTCTCGGGAAGGTTGTCCTGAGGGCAAGGTATGTTATGTTGCTTTATCGTTGTTAACTTGAACAGTTAAAGTACTTACGTTATTTAACTTATAATTTTCATAGTTGCAACAAATTACTGGTAAATATTATGTTTTTTATTTTTAATTTAGAAACAGTGTCGGACAGCTAAGGGCAATAAATGCATTGGTCGGAACGAGGAATGTGAATGTGGTAGAGGCATGGGATACTGTGAATCCAAACAACATTGCATGGCTTTGGAGCGAGTGAAAGATGTATTTGAGTGCCCTCCTCTATGTAGGGAGAAGGATGAGGTAGGTGTTATCTGCTGTAATTTAGCGAGGAAGGTTATATGAATAACTATATCATTTATCAAAGATGTTTTAATGACGTCAGTATTAATTCTTCTTTTAGAGGTACTGTCCATTCAGCAGAAGATGTATTGGTCAGCGACAGTTGTGTCGGTGTCCAGCGGCCACGGTAATATATAAGCGTTCCTATTTTATTACTATATAAAGATATCTTTCATGAGAAACGTGTTCTGAATTTCACCGTAGCACCACTTTCCAGTGATGGACTGCGGACAGTGTTTAAGGGAACTTGTTCGTCTTCATTTTCGTCTTCTGTTAAAACTTTGCATGAATTTGGTTCTATAACAATATTTAAATATTGCTATGATTTCTTTTTTACTTCAGCGAGGTTGTGCTCCGCTGAAGTCTTGCATCAATGAAACTACACAATGTCCTTGTCCACAAGGCCACACTTACTGTGAAAATACGTGGAGCTGTGTTCCTGATTCTGAAACATGTCCCACATGCCCAAGTGGACAGGTATTTACGAGATGTCATTTGTCCAATTACGGACCATCATTCTAAAATTTGAATTGTTTGATTACTCTCTTGTAGTTTTACTGTGCATTTAAAGGGAGCTGTGTAAATGATGGAGAGGAATGTGGTTGTCGTTCAGGAACAGTAAGTGTCTCTGACAAATATAAGATACTGTGATTTTTACATCGAAACGCCTTATTTATGTCCTTATTCTGACATTGAGATCTTTTCTGTAGCGATTTTGCCCATATCGCCGACGAAACGATGTTCCTATTTGCGTTAACGTAACCAAGGGAGAACTGTGCCGATGTCCAGATTCAGAGGTACAAAAGAAAGTTTACGTTGGTTGAAGTTATGTGCTCCGTGTACAGGTTTCATGTGTAATGATTAATGGTCATTTCTTTTCAGAAACCTTGTCTTACTCTCCTAAAATGTATTTCAAACGAAAGTAGCTGTCCGTGTCCCGAAGGAACTGAATATTGTGAATTTGACGGAGAATGCAAGAAAGGAGATTGTCCTCGTAAAGGTTGTCTCGAGGGTCAGGTGTGTGATTTTAGTTTTGTTAGGTAGAACTAAAAGTCAAAAATCATGGCTAAGGAAGTTTCAGAGAAATAAAGTGCACGCCTCGCTTGCTGCTAGGGAAAAAGGAAACGAAAAAATAATACGCGCTGTATAAATGAATGACAGTAGTTTCAATGCACTGTTTACATTTCATTCTCATTGTTCTTATGTTTTGTACTGTTTATTTCATAAAGTTGTTAATGTTTTATTTCAGGAACATTGCCAGAAAGATGGTGTCCATAAATGTAACCCTGAGAATGAGCAATGTTCTCGCGAAGGTTGTCCTGAGGGCAAGGTATGTTGCTTTATCGTTGTTTCGCTGGAGCCGTTAAACCCCTTTTGTTGTTTCACTTATATTTTTCATAGTTACGAGAAATTACCAGTAGATGGCAATAGACGAACCAGGCGGGAAACGTAATCTTGTTAAGAATATTAATTCCCAGCATAAAGTTTTATGTTAGCTGCATCTTCTTACTTTATCCTCTTACAAACTCATTACCTACTCATCTCATCGTCCACCTCATTAACACGTTAATCCCGTCTTACACCTAATTACTTCCTGTCATTGTTAATAGTTAGCATATAAGATGTCGCAAGACTAGCGACGAAGCGTCAGTAAAATTAATTTCTGTTTTTATTAATGTCCCCGTTATTATGGGTCTTTTTAAAACTTTATGATGGTTATTAATATTCTTAACAAGATTACCAGTAGATATTATGATTTTTGTTTTTAATTTAGAAACAATGTCGGACAGTTACGGGCAGTAAATGCATCGGTCGGAATGAGGAATGTGAATGTGGTAGAGGCATGGGATACTGTGAATCCAAACAACATTGCATGCCTCTGGAGCGAGTGAACGATGTATTTGAGTGCCCTCCTCTGTGTAGGGAGAAGGATGAGGTAAGTGTTATCTGCCATAATTTCGCGGGGGAGATTATTATAAGGAATGTGTATCTTTTTTTCAATTTTTTAATAACGTCAGCGTTAAAACTTTTTTTGCAGAGATACTGTCCTTTCAGCAGAAGATGTATTGGTCAGCGACAGTTGTGTAGGTGTCCAGCGGCAACGGTAAGATTTAAATGCTTCTAGCATCCCAATTTTACTGCTTGAAATATATTTTTAAACACTATCGTGTTCCGAATTTGACTGTGATACTACTTTTCACTAATGAGCTACCGAAATTCTTACTACGGAATTGTCCTTTATCTTCACTCTTCAGTAGTTCCCTCACCTTGTTAAAACTTTGTCTACATATTATTTCATAACAATACTTAAATATTGCTATGATTTTTTTTTTTGACTTCAGCGTGGTTGTGCTACCCTGAAGTCTTGCATCAATGAAACTACACAATGTCCTTGTCCACAAAGCCACACTTACTGTGAAAATACGTGGAGCTGTGTTCCTGATTCTGAAACATGTCCCACATGCCCAAGTGGACAGGTATTAAGATGCGTTATTTCTACAATTCTGGTTAATCAGTGCGTAAAATTTTAATTGTTTGACTCCTCTCTCTTGCAGTCTTACTGTGTATTTAAAGGCGGCTGTGTAAATGGTGGGGAGGAGTGTGGTTGTCCTTCAGGAACAGTGAGTGACTTGCACAGATATAAACTGCTGCGACTTTCGTCAAACTGTCTTATTTATGTCCTTATTCTAACATTGAGATTTTTTTGTGCAGCGATTTTGCCCATATCGCCGACGGAACGATATTCCTATTTGCGTTAACAAAACCAAGGGAGAATTATGCCGATGTCCAGATTCAGAGGTATAAAAGAAACGTGAGGTTCATTGCTGTTTCATGGTCCACGTGCAGGTTTCATGTGTTGTGGTTAATCGCAATTTCTTTTCAGAAACCTTGTCTTACTCTCCTAAAATGTATTTCAAACGAAAGTAGCTGTCCGTGTCCAGAAGGAACTGAATATTGTGAATTTGACGGAGAATGCAAGAAAGGAGATTGTCCTCGTAGAGGTTGTCTCGAGGGTCAGGTGTGTGATTTTATTGTGGCTATAGATTTTGCAGGTCACTTGCTGAGTGTTGTTTTTAATAATTTCTGAACATTCTTTTGCTGATTGTTTCTAAATGGATGTTATCTTGTTGAATTTCAGAAACATTGCAGCACGAAAGATGGTCATAAATGTATCGCTAAGGATGAGCAATGTGAATGTCAGGTGTGTGATGTGTTTTAGGATAACCGGCTCGAAAGTCGGGCGATATATTTTGGATTATATTACACCGTGCCATGATGGAATAGTACCGTTATTTTCTTTCTGATCCTTCATTAGGGTGACTGTGAGCCAACAGTTAAACCTGAACCCAGACGTGAATCTGAACCTACACGTAAACCTCAACCCACACGTAAACCTCAACCCACACGTGAACCTCAACCCACACGTAAACCTCAATCCACACGTAAACCTCAACCCACACGTGAACCTCAATCCACACGTAAACCTCAACCCACACGTGAACCTCAACCCACACGTAAATCTGAACCCACACGTGAACCTCAACCCACACGTAAACCTCAATCCACACGTAAACCTCAATCCACACGTAAACCTGAACCCACACGTGAACCTGAACCCACACGTAAACCTCAACCCACACGTGAACCTCAACCCACACGTGAACCTCAATCCACACGTAAACCTCAACCCACACGTGAACCTCAACCCACACGTAAATCTGAACCCACACGTGAACCTCAACCCACACGTAAACCTCAACCCACACGTAAACCTGAACCCACACGTGAACCTGAACCCACACGTGAACTTCAACCCACACGTAAACCTGAACCCACACGTAAACCTCAATCCACACGTAAACCTCAACCCACACGTAAACCTCAACCCACACGTAAACCTCAATCCACACGTAAACCTGAACCCACACGTGAACCTCAACCCACACGTAAACCTCAATCCACAAGTAAACCTCAACCTAAACCACCCCAGGAAGGTGATTACTTATTCGCAGGAACAATGTTTTCAAATATTCCCGACGAGAAAAACACAGGGAAAGTACTCAGCGAGGTTTTCGAAGGCCTTGAATTTAGGGAGGCGACCGTGGAAGAAGTAATTGGCAATGTTGGTTCTTGGCAAGTTGGTAAGAGTGTCAGGAAACGGGAAATTCAATGGAGCAACGTTAATAAAGGTTCGACGATTCCAAGAGATGGCAATCTCAGACTCAAACCAGGTAGCCCTGATGTTCATGGTTTTGACGGAATACACTTAAAGATTAACGATGTATCCAAATACATTGGCGTCCTCGTAAATCCTTGTGTCACGCCAAAACTGAAGATCAAGAAGACTCTTGAAGGAAGGGAGGATACGGTTTTGAATTTTAATCTTGACGACGTCGTTGAGATTAGACGAGTCCGTAAAGGATCATCAACCCCAAACCTTGTAGAGGAATACAACCATGTTATCCCCAAGGTTGTGTTAGATGCCTACAAGGCCATGTTGGAGAGGCCTCTTGGTCAAAATCTTAGCGTACTGGTTAAGCCGTCCAGGTTTGGTTCTATCCACGAACAAGTCAGGGATGACGTATTGGTTGAGAATGAACGGCCAGGACCGAAAGCCTCCGTTGCCAATAGGTACTAATTTTATTTGTTATTTTTCAAATTATAGCCTTGCTCTATGTTTGGAGAAAATTGTTCTTCGGATATGTAAAATATTGTTCCCAGCTAATTGTTACCTCATGTTATTCGTTTGTTGTGTAGTAAATCCGAAGTAAAGATCTTTTCTAAACAGAGTAGACTGCTATTTAAGCCGACAAGAGACTATTTTGGTCAGGCGATCCTTGAAGTGATCCCCGTTGACGTGTCATCAAGTATCAATGCTCTCAGGTGAGTAAGTAGTTTGAAATGAATGAAACGAACCGTTGAAGTTATTTTCAAAGTGTGACCGAAATAATTTGGAAGTGCCTTGTGAGAAAACTACACTGAGCTGTTAAACGTTAACTGTGAGTTAAAGACGGCAGAGAATAATGTCACAGCTAATCACTTGTGTACAAAAGGGTGAATAGGTTGCGAAGAACAAGTGAAGATTCTGCGGCTGAAATACTAACCAATGCCAGACCAGTTTCAGTGGTGACCACTGGAGCAAAAACAGAAAGCAACAGTACTCCACAACAACAGCAAAAAGAAACACAATCGGCAACGACAACAGCAGCGACAGCAATAACAACTTCAAAAACAACTAGAACAGCGCTACAACGGCTGTAATAGCAACAGCAGCAACAACAACGACAACGACAACAAGAGCAGCCACTGCACCAGTCTCACAACATGTACTACAACAACAACAGCAAGAGTAAAAGCAGCTAGAACAGCAACAACAGCGACAACAGCGACAAGAACAACATCAACAGCAAACAGCTACAGCAACAACAATAACAAACAACTACAATAAAAACAAATAACAACAACAACAAACAACAACAGCAACAAACAACAACAACAAACAACAACAACAAATAATAACAACAACAACAAACAACGACAACAACAACAAATAACAACAACGACAACAAATAACAACAAACAACAACAACAAACAACAACAGCAAACAACAACAACAAACAACTACAACAACAACTACTACTACATTGACGGCAAACGACAACGAACACAACAACAACAACAACAGCTGCTGCAACATCAACAAGACAAAGAGCTGAGCAACAAATACTACAACAGGAACAAGAGCAATGGCAACGAGAACAGAAGTTAAAAATACAATGACAACAACGATAACAACATCAACAGTAAGAGAATCGTTGTGGTTGTTAACGATAACATGTGGGGTGTAACATCGACATCGCTAGATTGATAAACAGCGATAATCAAAATGGGACTAATTTGATTGACTTGTCTTTTCCTTATAATTTACCAGCAATATCCGTGATCTATGTGCAGTTGGTAGAGAGGTCAGCAACATTACAATCACACTCACCAATGTCAATGATCGGCCAACTGTTCGTACGGAAGAAAACAAAATGAAGAGACCCATGTTGAATATCAAAGCTCCATCCCTGCCTTACAAAATGGAAAGAGACAGCGACAACGAAGGATTTTATATTCGTGATGTGGGAAGAAAAGGTGAGAAAAACATTGATAACCTTCTTTCCGGTATTTTTCGTGTTGATCATTCCTAACACTCGTTCAATTTGCTCACTCGTGAGAGATATCACCAAAACTTGAAGATAAAATTCACATATCTACACGGTCATGTAATATCCTCAAAACCTGCCCTCGAGTGCTTTAGAGACTTGAAAACTTCATTTATTCTTTTAGTTGGTGAAGATAAAGATCGCGATGCACTAGGTATTGCTGTGGTAAGTGCGAAAGAAACCGAAATCGGTGAGTGGCAATATCTTGACAGCAGTGGAGCTTGGCAAACTATCAACATCGATGGCCAAATCAACGAGGACGGCGTTGTGATGGGAGAAACGGCGCAGCTTCTCTTTCTGCCTCCTGATCAAAAGATAAGGTTCAAGCCCTTGGAAAGTACAAAGCTCTGGACAATAGAAGACGCGATGGACCACACGACGCTTCGATTTCTTTTGTGGGATCAAACTGATGAATTAGGGCTTGGCGTTGATTCTGTCGCTTTACAAAGTATGTTAATGTAAAGTTGATGTATCTTTATTCATGGATATTATGGTCTAATGTATGTTCTTAGTCCATGAAGTCGCCACAGTTGGATGACAGATCTTCTGGATAATGAATATCACCTTTTCATTGAATTTATACAACACAAATTTTTTCTTCTTTTACATTTAAATTAATTCGTGTTGTTTTCCAATTTTTATGTTATTTAAAGACGAAGTACTAGATATCAGCACGCTGAATAGTGTGCGAATTTGTTCAGTACGTAAAGTGTTTCCATCCCTGTATTTATTAAGAATTTGGAAGGAAAAAAACCCAGGAAATAATCCACATTTGTACGAACGTTTTCGTAGGACAGGTCTTCTGACGCACAACGACCTTCTCAGAAAACTCTCCGTCGCACACAGAGTCAATCCACTGCATAGCAATTATCTATAGTTTAAGTAATCCTGGGGGGAGTTGTTAAAAGCAAGATTATCCCTGATCCGAGATTACCGGTTTATCAGTTGTTTAGTTTCGTACATTTTCTCTTAGCAGTTGAGGTCAAATTTTAAAACATAATCTCTCTTTTGTTCCTCTCAAAGCCTGTCATGAAAAAACTTGACCTTTTTTGAGGAAGATCCTTTGAATTTGCCTTGCAATTTTGACACTAATGTAGCATTAAGCTAATCCCCTTCAGAACAACTAGGTCCAGATTTTGAACAATTGATTCTAAAGCTTCTTTCACCTTTAGTTTGTTATCTACCTTTACATTGTATCTTTCTATTAGTTGATCCGATGATCCAAAAGTACTACCACATAATTTTATTTACTTATCTAACTAATTTTATTTTTCGTTTATTGTTATTTTATTTTCTTCTTTTAATTTTCAAGACAACACAGCAATCAGCGAGAAAGTAATCAGCTGTACTATTCAACGGCGTGGTTGCGACGGCGAAGAAGGGTCAATGAAAACGATCAACGAGTGTAATAAATGCGGCGAGAAATCTTGCAAGAAATGCGATGGTGGCCTTGATTCCGACGCACTCATAAACGACTGCGGTCATTGCGTTTTGGGTCAGACAGGAAAAGCAAAAACTTTTGGAAAGGACTGCAAAGGTGTGTGTGGCGGAGAGTACATCAGGATTGAAAGCTGTAACGTTTGCCACAAACGAGGTAGTAGGGGCTTCGTGGATTGTGCTGGGAATTGTGGCGGAACTGCGAGAATAAATCGCTGTAATAAATGCTCAAAAAATCCAAATGATGGCGTGGATGCTTGCGGGGTTTGCAATGGTAATGGCAGTTCATGTGCAGGGTGTGATGGAGTTCCTAACAGTGGAAAAGTGATGGACTATTGTAAGAAATGTCGATCTCCACAGTCACCTGAATTTAATACAGGATGTGTGAGTATTGACCGGGTTTCAGCAAAGTCGATCACCCTAGGACGGGAACACGAACTGGTGATTTATGGCGCTGGCTTACCAAAGGATGAAATTGCGTGCCAGCTTCGGTCTGGCAACGCAAGGATTAAAGCAACCAAAATTGTATCTGAAAACGGTAAATCTATGAAACTGTCGCTGCCGCCTATAAGTACTTCTGGAAAGTACGAAATGAGCTGTACAATCGGTGGAGTCGAGTATACGAAAGACGATTTAAGTGTTTTTGTTTACGACATGGAAGAAGTCAGAGTAATCCGAGTGGAACCTGACGAGATCGACGTTGGAAGCAATGTGACAGAAGTTCTTATTACTGGTACGGGTTTTGTGGACACTGGTGAAGTGTTTTGCGTGTACGAGGTTGAGAACGGACAATTTTCTTCTCGACAACTCAAAAAGCCAACTTCAATTAAAAGTCGAGGAGAATTTATCGATAGCACCAAAGTCAAATGTAAAGTCATTAAAATGCGCTCCTCACTTCGGGTGAAACTTTCGGTCAGTCTTTCACGAAATGATCGAATAAACTCCTCAGTGGAACTCATCTGGTATGCAAAGGAGCCTAGGTTAGTTAAATATTCCTTGAATTATCGCTCAAAGAAGATTTTCATTGAATTCGATGGCTCTGTGAGGAAATTGGACGATTGTAGACAGCTGTTTATTGAATCAACAATAGCAAAACTGACAGACTTGGCAGAGAAAAAACAATTTAAATGTTATTTCAAAAGACCAGAGGAACTTGTCATTTCTTTGCCTGTTGAATCAATCATTAAAGATGGTAAGTTGAAATTATTGCCTCCATCTTACTCTACCCTATCCATGTTTATCCTATCGTTTCCTATCCCATCCCATCCTATCCCATCCCATTCTTTCCCATCCCATTCTTTTTCGACCTTTCTTACCACACTCCTTCCTGTAATACCCTGATCCATCATGCTGTAAACAATCCTACCATTGTCCACCAATGCTTCATAATTTACTTCTAACAGACACCTACTTCATTTCAAACTAAATATACGTGGCCGAACTAAACCAACCGCCATACGCTGCATAGTGTATCTCTTGATATCTTATTATCCCATCCTAACAACCAAATATTCTTTGAATTTTTCCTTGTATAGACATTAATCTCGAATTCAAACCAGAAGCCATCAAAGCAAACGAACCATTTAGCCGTACCTCTGCACTCAAAGTCACTGTTAAAACTCCAGCTGAAAGGCTAGTTCCTGTCGCTATCATTTCATCTCCAGCCCAAGTTGGTTTCTGTGATTCCGTCAAAGTGTCTGGCAGAAATTCAAGAAATACCGGAGGAAGAAAGTTTAACTGTTCGTGGTCTGTTAATGTTACTGACGAAGATGCAATGAGCGAAGAGGAAAAACGAGATCTTACTGGCATTCGAAGTAAATTGGCCAAGAAAAGTTGCGTACTAGACATCCCTAGCACCAACTTGAAACCAGGAATTAAATATAAATTTAACCTTAAAGTGACTAATTTTATGAAAGAGCAGAGCAGAGTCACTTCACACGTCATAAAGAGATCCCAGAGAAAAGTGCCTTCGGTCACATTCCTCACTCAATCAGAGAGGTTTGATTTGTCCAAACGTAAACTTCTAATTCGAGCGAGAGCCAAAAGTTCAAAATGTGTTAAAAGTTCCGATATCGGCTTCTTGTGGAGCTCTGATGTCGACTCAGGTTTGGAACTGAGCAATAAGGAGAAACAGGAAAAGCAGCTGTCCATACCAAGGTAACGAAATCTCGACATTTCTTTGCATGATTTGTATTCATTTCTGTTCAGTCTTATTTGGTAGAACTGAGCTATTTGCTGTGCTGTTCTTGACTATTCCAGTTTTGTAATTTTCATTACTATAGATTACTGTACTTTATTATCCAACTATGACGTCACATCACACCACATCAGATCACATCAAATCAGATCACATCACACCACACCACACCACACCACATTACACCACATCACACCACATCACATCACACCGCATTACACAACATCACATCACACCGCATTACACATCACATCACACCGCATTACACAACATCACATATCATATCACATCACATTACACCACGTCACACCACGTCACACCACATCACACCACATCACATCACACCGCACCACATTACACTGCACCACATCACGCCACATTACACCACATCATCACATCGCACCACATTACACCACATCCCACCACACCACACCACATCACACCACATCACACCGCATCACATTACACCACATTAATCCACATCAGGCCACACCACAATACCCGCACATCACTGTACAGTACAGTGTCTTACCATACTAAATCTGACATCACATAACACATCAAACTACGCTTCCCATCTCACAACACTACCCCATACTACACTACACTTCTCGTTTCATTGAAAAACTACACCCCAACTCAACACAACATCACTCTATACAGCACACCACCCTACACTAAACTACTTCCCACCATACCAAACCGATCATAACCAGATTACACAGTAAACCATCCTAAATCACTCACAGTCATATTACGTAACCCAAACCATAGTCCTTTACACTAGAACAAACTACACCGTGCGACAAGGAAGCACGCCATATTTCGTTTCAGATTAGATAGATTATAGGCGTCTTTAATTCTCGACTTCAGGGAACGTCTGGAGTGTAACAAAACATATCAGTTCAGTGTCCGAGCATTTATGATGGCCACGTCGGATTTATACAGTAAGCCAGCAAATTTGTTTTTTTTCCCTTGGTATAGCTGTATAGCCGTTGTAACGAACATTAACTATCAAATAGGCTTTTTCTGTATGTTGTCATTCCGGAATTCGGTATAAAGTTTTGTTTATTGTTACTAAGTTTGCGACTTATTACTCATCCTTTCGCCTGTGCTTTCGGCAATCCACAACGGAAGAGACAAAACACCATTTCGTTCATACTATTGCTGGAGTAGGTCCAAAATCATACAATTTCAGCCTGTTTATTTCCACAAAGAACGTTCCACAAATTTTTTCATTAGTTATTTCCGAACTACCTGATTTATATTTTAGCTTTGCGTGCCTCTTCCGCAGTAATGTCGTCTGGGTAATGAAGGCAAAAAGAAACATGAAGCAATTTTGACATAGTCTTATTTGGCATACTCATTTTTTGCTTCACCGTGTCATGAGATCTCTCCATGAAAAATACCAAGTGGGACGAGTTTTAAAGTTTTAAAATATTTTAAAATATTCTTGTGAAAATGGAACATTACGAACTCTCAAATAATTTTACGTTAGATATATGAAGGTACAACTGGAGAAAATTAAAAATATCAGACGCTAAAGAAATGTTTTGGTCCTTTTTTGGTCAGCTTACCTCGCATTTCGCACTTCTTTGTGTTGTTTTTCTGGCTTCGTAATTAATGTCACCAGTCGATCGACTCGTCGATTGCTCAGTCAGTTAATACTTTAGACAATTTCATTTAATTAGGCTCTGTAAGCACCAATATTACAACTAAGCCAGCTCCCCTGAAGGTCGAAATTGGAGGAGGAGACCGAGTAATTGCAGCCAATGGTATACTCAAGTTAATGGCTAGGTAAGAAGGCAATTATTGAACTTGGTGGTGGTGGTATTCATGGGAGTTAGATGTTGGCCTTCGTGGTGATGTGCTGTTAGGCCAGGGTCTGCGTTTGTTTTGATCTTGGTGTCAGTGCTGGTGCTAATGTTCGCTCGTTTTCTTGAGTCTGCTGTTGGTGCTGATGTCAGCGTTGACACAGGCATTATAATTAGTTAGCTTCACTGGAATGAACTTGACAAAGACTAAATTAAAGGTTCATCCAAGGATAAAAATGAAATTAATAAAAATAAAGAAAAGACTAAGAAGAAGAAATAAAAACACGTGTTGATGTTGTTGTTTTTATTGTTGTTGTTGTTGTTGTTGATTGTGATAGTGATGTTGCTGTCGTTGTTGTCGTTTCGTGGATGGTTTGTTCTTGTAGTTATTTTGGTTATTGATGTTGTTGTTGTTGTTGTTGTTGTTGTTGTTGTTGTTGCTGTTGTTGTTGCTGCTAATAATGACGTCGATGATGACGGCGTTTACGCAATCGTTATTCGTTTGATATTTTACCTTTATGATTGCAACCTGCACGTTTTTATCATCATTCTTGGAAATGTTATGTTCATGTTGTAGAGCAAACACCAGAGGGACTTGTCGAGGCCAACTTGTTTTTGTATGGTCTTGCACGGACGAGGACAATCTTCACTGTCTGGTTACGGGAAGCGATGGCGAACTGAAACGTTTGGAGCTACAGGATACCCCAGTTCTAAAACTCAACGCCAGCCAATTCAAAAGCAATGTGTCGTAAGCACTCGTAAATTCAGAGTTATAGTTCACTGTTTGATTTATTCGCCTGCTTATGTAATTACTTGCATAATTATTGTTTGATTTGTACATTTGTGGGTTTATTTGGACTTGCAAATGGATTTGCTCACATACGGACTTGCATAATCACCAAATTGCACAATTGCGAGCTTTTATTGTGGTCTTGTTTTTTGTACACTTTCACATTTTCATGAATTTTTCTTTTTTCAATTTGCTTTCTTCATATTTTAGTTACATCTTTGACGTTG
This sequence comes from Heliopora coerulea, assembly GCA_030142905.1. Classification (NCBI taxonomy): domain Eukaryota; kingdom Metazoa; phylum Cnidaria; class Anthozoa; order Scleralcyonacea; family Helioporidae; genus Heliopora; species Heliopora coerulea. The sequence continues at coordinate 369,023 of JASJOG010000163.1, forward strand.
AAGTTTCCAAAGGCAACCAACGAGCTCAATCTTCGGTTAAGATTAAGATTGACGTCGGTAATCCTCCATCCGTCAAAATCAGCACACCAGTCAACAGCATTGTGGACCCGACTGATAGTTTTACTCTTTCTGCCAAAATTAAAACATCCTCTGTTAGAACTCGATTCGAATGGCAATCTGTTGACGAACTTGGTAAGGAGTAATTCCTTTGTGCTGTACTAGTTTCTTGTATGTGCACTAGCAGCGATGTCGCTCTTCAGAATTGTCAACTCCCATTCATTGCTTAACTCTGCGTCTGTTATTTTAAACAGGTTATGGCTTTGTCGATCTGGAAGACAAGGAAAAGATTTCTGGGAAAGTGACCGATACTTTTGAGAAGCCGGGCGAGAAGAGTGACTCTTATTTTAGGAAAGTCTCCCTCGTTTTGAAACCTGGTGCATTAGAGGCGGATGTTTCGTACAAGTTTAAGCTGATTGCTCATTCAGTCCAGGCGACTGACGAAATAGGAGAAAGCGTAGTGATCATTAGAACAAACTCGCCGCCAGTTAAAGGTAAAGACCACTTACTGAAGACTGTCCTAACTGGAAGACTAACTACCGGTCAAAAAGTGAATCCAAAAATGGCAGACATGCAGCGCTTTTTCAACGTCAGTTTCAGTCCCGACGCGGTCATTTCTCATCTCTATGCATCAAACAGACGTCAACTGACCGCAAAGGAGACTGGATCCGATGTCCAAGTTTTCCGCGTAAGAGACTGAAACTGATGCCGGTCAATATAAACAAAAATTTTCTTCTGATTTAAGCGTTCACGAAAGTATGACCCAGAACAAATTGGACCCCGTAAACTCCCCACGAGAGGAAGTGAATATGGATATTTGCAGAACAATTTTGTTAATTTATTTATTATTACTCTTCCCAGACAGTAGGTCTTCTGATGACGACTAATATCGTCTGACATTAGGCAGATAAAAATGTTTAGAGTTTTCTTTTTTTTTAGCGTTTTAGCCACGACTTTATAAGACTTGCAAATAAACGTTTTTGTCAACTTCAGTTTGATGACACAAATCTTATCTTGTTTAGGAAATCTTATTGTGGACCCAGAGGAAGGTGTTTCTCACAATACTACATTTAGCTTAACGGCCTCTGGTTTTCACGATGACGACGCACCAGTGATGTATCAGTTTTTCGTTGAAAAACCCAAAAAACGTGGGCAATTTTCCTCGACATTGTCTCTTGGTAAGTCATATTTTGATAGTTTTCGTTCCTTTCCATGTATTCCGTTCCGTTCAACTTGATTTTCTTGTGCTCACCTTTATCTTGTTGTCTACATTCCTTCCTACTTCCTTAACATTCTTCTATCTTCTATCTTCCCTTCCTTCCTCTCCCCTTCCTTCCTCTCCCCTTCCCTTTAGTTCATATCTGCCTCCGTTCATTCCTCTCTTATCTCTTTCCTCCCCTCGTTTCTTTCTTCCTTCTTTCATTCCTTGTTTCCTTCACTTGTTTCCTTTTTCTTCCTTCCTCTCCCCCTCTCCATTCTTCTTTCCTCACTTCCTCACTTCCTTCCTTCCTTCCTTCCTTCCTTCCCTTCCTTCCTTCCTTCCTTCCCTTCCTTCCTTCCCTCCCTCCTTTCTTCCTTCCTTCCCTTCCCTTCCTTCCTTCCCTCCCTTCCTTCCTTTTTTCCTTCCTTCCCTCCCTCCCTCCCTCCCTCCTTCCCTCCTTCCTTCCTTCCTTCCTTCCTTCCTTCCCCTTCCTTCCCCTTCCTTCCCCTTCCTTCCCCTTCCTTCCCTTCCTTCTCTTCCCTTCCTTCCCCTTCCTTCCTTTCCTTCCCTTCCCTTCCTTCCCCTTCCTTCCCCTTCCTTCCCCTTCCTTCCTTTCCTTCCCTTCCTTCCCTTCCTTCCCTTCCTTCCCTTCCTTCCCTTCCTTCCTTTCCTTCCTTTCCTTCCCTTCCTTCCCTTCCTTCCCTTCCTTCCCTTCCTTCCCTTCCTTCCCTTCCTTCCCTTCCTTCCTTCCCTTTCTTCCCTTCCTTTCCTTCATTTCCTTCCTTTCCTTCCTTCCCTTCCCTTCCCTTCCTTCCTTCCTTCCTTCCTTCCTTCCCTTCCCTTCCCTTCCTTCCTTCCTTCCTTCCTTCCTTCCTTCCCTTCCCTTCCCTTCCTTCCTTCCTTCCCTTCCTTCCCTTCCTTCCCTTCCTTCCCTTCCTTCCTTCCTTCCTTCCTTCCTTCCTCACTTCTTTCCTCACTTCCTTCCTCACTTCCTGCCTTCCTTCCTTCGTTCCAGTCTTCTCTCCCTCTCAAGTCGTAGACCATGTTCAAATTGGCATACCTTTTTCTTATTATTTAAAACGAGGCTAGGTGAAAAACGTCCAATATAAATAGTAAACTTACTTAAAACGCAAAAACTAAAAACTCATTTTTTATCTGTTTAGTAAACATTAAGTACCAGTCCTTGTTTTAAATCAAACCAGCAAGGTAATTAGGAAATGGACTATTTCAGTACATCGCCTCATATTTACCTTCATTAGGTCTGGCGAGTGAACTAAGCTCAATCGATGTCCAGCTGCCTTCTGGAGATGAGCAAGAAGACTACAGGCTCACGTTAATTGTGAAAGCCGAAGACGCGTATGGCGCCACGACAATGGCCAAAACTGTTGTCAAAGTAACACGCAAACAAATCGAATCTGAGGATTTTGACAAAATAGCTGATGACGTGGACGTATTGTCTGGCGAAGGAGAACATGTTGAGGCTTTAGCGAAGATGAGAATTTTTTCCTCAGATGCTGAAGTAAGTAAACTAACTACTTACCAACCTTCATACATAATTACGTAGTTAACTATGACACTTTCTTGTTTTAGTTGACGTCTTTTGTCATAACGTTTTTCGTCTTTTTTGTTCTTTGAATAGAAATTAAAATATAGATCATTTGAGTAGAAAGTAAATATAGATCATTTTTCATTAAAAGCATTGTGTTGCATTTCAGGCGCAACCTGAAGCAGGAGGTATGAAATTCATTGTTGTGACTTTACTATAATTTTTCATTCCTGTTCAATCTCAGATACGTGTGTAAACCAATTCAACTAATCGTTGGACCTCCCTTCTTTTCAAGACATTTATGATTTTACTATACAGGCCAATTAATAATACGAATCTAAATTATAAATTAAATTATAAATATATGAATTAAATTTAACTCATATTTGACCTCGTGATGTGAAGACTTTTGCAATTATCGCTTGCCGTTATGTTCACGTTGTTCTGCACACAAGAAACCTTGTCACTGAGTCTTTACACAGTTTAATGTATCCTTAGAACGTTAAAGTAACACTCAAGCAGTCAGAAAATCATACAAGAATTGCTTTCCTCCGTGTCTTTTTAACAAGATAAGAAAATACAATACTATGATGATGTCGGCAAATACGATCGTTTTCAACCGGTGATATAACTTGTTCTTATTTCTTTCTCGCTCCCCAAAACAGAAAAAATGAAGGAAATAAAAGAAAAGGAGAGTGAATTGCTGGTAATTGCAATGGCCGAGACGAAGGAACCCGATGAAATGAAGACCATTATAGAAATGATGCCAGGTGTGAAACCTCAAACTGAGGAATCCAAAGCAGACGTGGCAACTGGAGTGACTGGAATAGTGAATGACTTGGTCCCGAGTGATGTTCAACGACAGAGTGTGACCACAAATGTTGAACCTAGGGGACAGATAAGAAGACGACGTTCAGCAGGAGAAGAAAGCAATGATGAGAAAGAGGATGAAGAAAGCGTTAGAATGACCAATGATCAGGTATGCTTAGTAGATTGTGACTTTGAAATGGAAGTAGAGAAGGGAACACCAGTTTTCAGACGATTTTGATTTGAACACATTACAATCTTTACTCCTCAATCTGCAGTCCACATATCGTCAATTCTCAAACTGCAGTTTACCACTCGTTATCCCAAATCTCAAATCGCAATCCAAATCTCCAATCGATAATCCACAAAGTGCAATCTACAATATATAATCTAGTGTTTTCAATCTACAGTCTTCAATCTGTAAGACAACCAATGCTTTTGAGGAAGATTGATCAGTTTTTTTAGCATACTTGAACTCGCTTTAGCGGGGAGTAAAAAAGACTGAGGGATATCCAGGAAAGAGGGTATGGCAAAGGAGTTAATGTTGGAAAATTTATGCATTCAGTGGTGAAGATGACAAGTTCCTGTAAGCTGATAACTTTTCATATCTTTTCTGAAACAAGTCCTTACTTTTCTCTTTCTCCTTGAAAAAATCAAGGTGCAAATTGTTCTGGATACATTCGGAAACCTGATCGATACTTCTCAAGTTAATAATGTCACACGAGACTTCTTGCAAACAGTGGACAATCTAATGATCAGTATGTGTCAAAACCTGGCTCTCGGTGACACTTCAATGGCCGTTTCATACCTTGGTACGCTCAAGACGGATATGAACTACATGGACGACGTTGACGAACGGTTCCTAAACGTTTCCTGCACCAGTTGCACGAGCTCAATCAATCACACCGCTCTGGTGAAGTTTGGTAATGCTCTAAAAGCTCAGTACAATCAGTGGAACTGCACTGGGGACGAGGAACTGTGTAACGGGGTGTGTGCCGTGATGGTTCAATATCCTTATGATTTCTTCACAGCTGATAATTCCTCCAAAAGACGAAGTGATGTCGTTTCAGTCGGTTTGAAAAATCCGGAGACGTTCGACCACGTTCCGGTGGAAGGTTTAACCAGCCCTGCCGTTCTTCACATTCCGTTGCACGCTGGAAATGCGCTTGACGGGGGATATGAGGTATGCCAGTAATCCACAAGTAGTAAAAACAACTTTGAAATAACCTTTGTGAAGAAAAAAGTCCTAACATAAATCTTTTGCTTCTGGCACGTTGCCGTTAGCATACGACATAAAGTTTTAAAAAACAGACCCACAGTAATCAGTGCACGCTGGCAGTGAACTGGGTACAACTAAATGGAGGAATGGGCTGCGTACCTACGGACAGGCAGATAACTCGAGCTCAAAACTGCACTAAAACCGTCGATTTCAGAGAAGCATGTTGCGCGTTTAGTGCGAACGGTACCATAAAAATAACCCGAAGACATTTTTCGAACGTTAGGTCATATCTTTTACCGGCAGAATTTTCGCGAATGCGGAATTTCTTTTTGTTTCAGGAAAAAACAAAATGAGAAAATTCCGTCCGAGTGGAAATTAGGGTTTATGGCATGCAGGTCTGGTGACGAGATCTAAATCAAGTGTGAACGGATTAGGCATGCAAATTAGCTTTCCCTGTGTCAAGAATTTTATTTATTTTTGTCATCCACTAGTGCTATTAGGTTTTAACTGTGCCTTGACTACGTTGTTTTAGTGCGTGATTTGGGACAATTCGGTTGTACAGTGGTCCAGTTCAGGATGTCATAATAGTCGAGTCTTCTCGCAAGATGGTGTGATATTTGTTGAGTGCAGCTGTTCCCGACTTGGGTTCATCACTGTGAATGCAGCTGGAGGGAGGGGAGGTACATATGAGGAGTTAAGTACCCAGCCAACCACCCTTGTGACAACTGGGACTGATAAATGGACTACAGGTATGAATGTTTTATCTGCATGGTTTAACTCAACGAGAAGCGAACTTGAGCACGGTCAATTGACGAGACGAACTGCAAACTCTGTTTTTATGTTTTTCTTCACTTTTTTGCTGAATGACCGTGCAGAACACATTAGCTGTTCGCAATAATCAACCAATCAGCTAGCAGAATTGCTGGGTTTAGTTTTTCCAGCGGTACCATTTTGAATTTTAATATTCATAAAACAAAATGTTCATGAACGTTGAAGATCATTTAAACATAAGCGATAGCTTTACTATCCTTTTTTGTTACCAGCTCTCAAGTTAGTTGAGTTTCTCGACCATGTTTCGATTGACTGTAGGCTGAGGAGAAAACTGAATACGTTTTGTGACCAGTTCTTGCGAAAACATGGAAAGTTTTATATGAAATATCGTCTTAAGGAGTATCCAGACATGATGTTTCGAAGGAGCTAAATCCGACCAAGAACTCCCCAAGTAGCAGAGACTTGAAGGACCTAACTTTAAAAGAAAACATTAAAGCACTTTGGTAATTGGTTGATTTCCAATTTCTTTGCACCAAAACACCAATCTTTTTTGTATAAAGAGCTCCCGTTTTGCAATTAAAATAAGTCGTCTCTATTTTTTTCCCCATTTCAAGAAACTCTTCGTCTTATGGCATCAGTGACTTTCTCTTTTGATGTAAACTACGACTCGATTGTACCAGATACCTCGACTAAAGAACAGCTGGAGAAGATTATTGAAGAAAAGCTGGCTTCTGTGATGCAAGTTGACATTTCAATGATCCTCAATGTTACCATTTCTAAAGGAAGCATCCTTGTGAATTTTGTCATCTTGGCGCCGGCAGAGAGTAAGCGGAGACAAATTCTGTGTTTATAGATCAGGTTGTCATAAAACCATAACACTCGGAGTTTTGCATTATAATGGCAACAAATTTCTTAGGAAAACGTTGTTCTGAACAACAGCTCCGTGCATAATAAATACACGTGTAGTACGTGAAAATGACTTAGTAATTTCAATAAAAGTCCATGATCTCGTCCCCAGCTACTTATCCAGTGAATGAGGTTCGGCTCAAGTGTGTGCTTGCACTCTTGGTTATTGAAGATATAAACAGTTTTCGCTGAAACAAAGCTGCAAGGACTTTATGCAATCACAATTTTTGCATCATTTCGGACTACTTTTTCGGAGCGCCATTTGATGGTAACGAATACCAGGCAACAGTGAGTAAAATTCACCATTGAACATTCATTTCTTTTATTTTTTTTATCTTCGTGAATTAACTAATGAGCATTACAAGTTTATTTAATGAATCACAAATAGAAATATACAGTGACTAATCATCAAAAACACTTTCCTGAAACTTTTCTACGAGCGTGATCAATTCCTCCTTTTTGTAACGAACAGTTTATTGTTAATTTTTTAGATCCAACTGCCCATCTGAATTACTCGATTACCCAGCTACAGATGGCGGTGAACAAGGGCGAGTTTACGATCACACTGCATGATGGCCTTCAAATTACAGGTTAGGGAAAATGAAGGAGAAAGGTTGAAGAGAGGAAGATGTCAAGGGAGACGAAAAGAAAACAAAATCAGAGAAAGGAAAAAGAACTTGATTGAATAAATGAGGAGATATGGCAGGCTACGAGAAGAAAGGAGGAGAGAGGAAAAATGAAGGCATGGAAGGGCAGGAAATTGTAGGAGGATGGGAATTGAAGAGAAGGAAGAAATACAATTATTATTATTATTATTATTATTATTTAAAATTATATAAACATGGTGACCTTTCAGTCGAAACTGATTTCCAAAGGGTATAGAACAATGAAAAACAGGAAAAAAGATCTGGCGAAATAAGTTCTTTGAAAAAGAATTGACATGGCGGGAAAGGAGAGGGGAACACGAAACGGAGACCCAAAATGATATAAAAAAGCAGAAATGAATAGCCACAAAATTTGACGGTGAGATTCTGGTAGAAACTAATTTTTCCACACAAAATACTTCAGCAAAAAATTCAATTTTTTTTTCTTCCAGCCGACAACGGAACCGTCATGTACAACTACCAGTCAGTGAGCGGAGTTGAACCAGACCCAGTGATATCTAGCGTAGTGGAGAAAGAGGAAAGCGACACTTTAGTGTTGGTTCTGGGTTCTATATTCGCTGTAATCTCCCTTATTCTCGCCATTTTCGTCGTCTTCCTCTACCGCCGTCATCTCATCCTAAAGAGCAAAGTCTCGCATGAAAACATCAGATCATCTCCATCCGTCAAGAACAATTGCGTTCAAAACATTGGATATCAGGGATCCGTTGGATACAATTTGATCAGACCTGAAACCGCAGGGAGAGGAGCACCTCAGAGCATAGGACACAGTGGTTCCGTTGGTGAGGCTGGTCGACCAAGTAGTGCTAGGAAAGATGTAGTTGAAAATGAACGCCCTTCAACAGGTATGACGAAAGATTTTCCTGAGAATGCATTCTTAGTTCACATAAGTTCATTTTTTTGCCAGTTGTTTCGTACGGTAAAATAGCTAATCACTGCGGTAAATACATTTTTCATAGCAATATGACAGCTATTTTAAATTCCTTATAATTTCATAATAAGAATTCTTAATTTACTTTGCCCTTGGCACTTTATTTGAGCTCTTTTCACTAGATTGCAGTCACATAAATTTTCATTATTATTAAGTTAGTAACTTACTTCACGTTATATGTTGGTGATGGTAGATCGACCAGGTTAGTGCAGACTTGAGAAAGACAGTTGGTGACTGAAGTTTCGATAGCCTCAGCTGTGGTCATCTTCAGAGTCGAAAGATGACCGAAGACCTCTGAAGATGACCGCCGCTGAGGCCGTCGAAACGTCAGTCACCAACAGTCTTCCTCAAGACTACACTAATCTGAACGATCTACCATCACCACCATGTACCGATTCTCCTGAGTTCAAACTATTTACTATATTATTTTATGTTATGTTTACTTTCAGGTGGCTCTCGAGTTAGTAGTGCTGTACGCCAGACCGCTGACCTACCGCAAGTGGAGTAACCACCTGGGCCATCTCTTATCATCCAATATTTACCTCCACATTCAAGCACAACACGGACGCTAATCCAAATGCACATCAACTTTCTTAATATTTTTTTCCAAAATTTGCAATTAGTGCACAATACTTACTAAATTCTTCAAATTTTAATTCCACAAATGGACAAAATTGAAACGCTGCGTCAAGACGTTTGACGAAGTAATTATTAACAGTGATTTGATGACATAGCATGTCATGGCAACTAAATTTTGTCAAAAATCGTTCGCAAATGCCATCGACTTTTTTATACAGAGCAGAATGCTGCGAGTCCAGCTTTTCTCAATTCCTATATTGCTTGAACTCTGGGATCTTGAGTTGAGGTAATAATCCATGGCCCAAGGTTCTTCTGTGGTATTTTTGATTAGATTCCTAAATGTTTTTTTTACACACTTGTAAATAACCGTTTGTTGCATTAACGAAAGAACAGAAACCCAAAAAACCCTTTGGCCGTACCACTTTGTCCTGCTACTTATTGCTTTGTTCTGAACTAAAGAACATAATTAGTGATTAAACACTTTTTTCACATTGTACTGTACTGGTAGTTACTTGGTTTTTGCGAACGAGATGGTGTTTTTACGTGGCTGTTGAAGCACCAGTTACAAACAACGAAGTACCCTTATCCAAATGTTATCATGTACACCAAAAGGTTGAGTGCTCCAGAAAAACGTAAAATAAGTTTCCACAGGAAATACGTTTAATCCCAACATCTTCAAACTGAATGACACGTTCTGGAAAGTTTGTAACGATGTACGTAAAAAGATCAAGTGGAAGAACTCACGGTCAAAAGTGCAGTAGTGACTGGAAAGAAATTTAAAAGACAGCTTTCATGGAAATTATTCCTTGAATATCACAAAGTTGCTTTATTTGCTGAAATCATATTTTTCAACGATCAAAACTTCATCACGACCATCACCACACTCCAGTACAACCTCCAAACGCCATCTTGTAGCTAACATTTTTTTCTTGCACTGACAATGGTTTGCCAAGGACCACACGTAATCTTTGAAACTCTTGAATCAATATTTTCGAAGTATTTCATAAGCGTCGGTGTCTTCTTGTTCTCACCATCGCCATGACCTAACTGTCCATAGCAACCCCACCCCCACGTCCAAACACTTCCCTCTGGCTGTGACGTAACAGCCACAGAATGCCTTGCGCCACAACCAACACACCCTACAGAACACTCCTCTGGAAACTCCACGATATACGGCAACATGTAGAACGACAAGGGGACCTCTGGTGGCACACAACTTATCCCTAACTGTCCACATTCATTCCACCCCCATGAATATATATCCCCGAACTCGCTCAACGCAAGAGAATGCCATCCGCCAGATGCAACTTGCTTAATTCTAATTCCAGCAAGAGCTTCAATACGTTTTGGTGTCTTTTCAGGGTTAACTTGTCCATGTCCTAGCTGGCCCCGGCTTCCAAGTCCAAAACTATACACAGTTCCATGTTCCTTATTCAACATAAGCACGTGCTCCTTGCCACAACTCACTTCATCGACCCTCGCGTCGAAAGGTATCGCAGAATAAATAAATTTCGGTAAATTCGAAGCTATTTTTTCCTCTTTGACCTGATACGGTTTACCACCTTTATCTACTACAATTTGGTGCATATCACCTACTCCACAAATCAAGAATGTCTTTTCGTTGGCTTCTCCCTCATTGTTCTCCAAAGAACTGACACAGTGCACCGTCCAATCACCGTGCAAGTTCCACGCCACGTGACATCTACCTTTCTCTGAAATCAACAGGAGTTTGTTCCAAGAACCACTAAGGCTGACGATTGTTTCATCCAGAGGAAGAAAGATTTTGTCTTCTGGTAAAATTATTTGCCCTTTCCCCCAACCACAAACGTTTACTTTCCCGTTTCCTTTGAACAACTGAAAGATTGCAGACCAAGTAACACACGTTTCTGCATTATGTTGAGCGAAACGCGTCCTCATTGGACTTAAATAAGCTGCATTTTCTTCACCATCGTTCTTTTTTGTTATGCTCTGCGGATTTAGAGATGTTATATTGCTGATTACATTGCCAAAAAATTTTCCAAAGCCGAAGAAGTAATGTTCCTCAATAGTGTCGGCCATATTCATACGATTGTGGTCACGGAAAACCAGCGGTGAACGGCAATTGCTACTATGCTCTAGCGCTTTAGCCCACGAAAACTTACCATGGATGTGGAACAGAACCGTTCGGATTCATCGTAAGTTTCAAATGTACCATTCTTATCGCTGTCAATTATCTGCTACCGTTGAAATAACGGAAATAGTGACGCCTTCAGTTGATTTAATCCTTCATGTTAGTGCGAATAATTGCTCAAAGCTTATCAATAAAGAATCCAAGATGGCGGCTGGTTGCTTGAAAGTTCATTTTATATTGTTGTTAGGATGTTGGTGGACGGTGAAACAGATGAATCTGGTATGTGGGGTCATTTGGAAAAGTTGTTGTACAGAAATGGACCGTTTGCTCATCCTGATTTCGAACCGGGACCGCAGGTATACTAGTCATAACTGACCACAACTCTAAGTTCTAAAATTTCTACATGCAATGAGAGTTATCATCACTTAAGGTACGTACATTTGAGATTTGGGAAATTTTTCTGGTTGTCATTTTTTAAATTTTTGTGAAACAGGTGTTAAAGTTTGTTAGGGAAACAACAAAAATTCTGGTTGTTGGAGCTGGAGGACTTGGCTGTGAATTACTGAAAGATTTGGTAAGAAGACTTACCATTATTAAGAATTAGTTCTTTGAAACTAGGACTTGTAGTCCATGTATTATAACTTTCTCATCATGTTGTAAAAATTGATCAACATGGAAATTTTGTATTAAATTTTAGTGGAGAAGATATGAAGTTGTAACAAAGAAAGAATTTATGATTATATTTTTTCAACTTATAGAAAATCAGGTTATGAGGAAGAGCAATGCTCTTGAATTGTTAATTCCAATAGTGCCTTTGTATTTTTTCTTCTTCCTTTTAGGCACTCTGTGGATTTCAAAATATTGATGTGATTGACATGGATACAATCGATGTTTCCAATCTCAACCGACAGTTTCTTTTCCGGTAGATAATTTATATTTTGTTCCACTGGGTTGAATCATGTTAGCATTAACAATATTACATAACATTTTCTCTTGAGGGTTTGGTTTAGTGTTCTGTTTATTATTATTTCTAAACATGTAGAACATGTGAGAACATCACTAACTTTAAATGTGAGTGACTTGGGTTTTATTTTTATGTTTCTGTTAATAATAATCTCTGACTTTGTTTATATGTTGGATGTATGAGAGTTTGGAAATATCTTCAGATGATAGAGGAATGATCATCAAGCCCTATACTCAGAAAAACGATTTCTGAGCCCCAGACGGGGATCAAACCCACAACCTTCTCACTGGTCATCAGAAGGCTGCAGGTTTGATCCCCATCTGGGGCTCAGAAATCATTTTTCTGAGTATGGAGCTTGAAGATCATTCCTCCATCATCTGAATCTCTGACTTTATAAACTTCATGAGAACTTGTATTAATTAATAAGAATGTAAACTGCACACACTACTTCAAGCAATATTTTAAATACAAGCAGTGATGCTTTATCAGATTTTACACATAAGGCAATAGCTGAGTGTTTTAAAAACAATTAATCACTTGTATGATTATGTTAATTTATGAAGGAAGTTTAACAATTAATGTTTTCTGAGCTATGAAAATTGGAAGAGAATAGTAAGTGAGGGTTTATTACATATAAACATAGTATTATTGTGTTTTTTATATATGTTGTCCTTGTGGATTATTAATGTGTTGTTGAGTGGATTATTTGACTTGTGAAAATAGTTAAATTGATAGCAGGAATACATTTGATTATTATAATTATCATGATATAATTACATCCTGCAATCATGTACATGTACATTGGGCCTTCAGCTGTTCATTTGTAATTTCAGGTCAAAAGATATTGGGAAAGCCAAGGCCAATGTAGCTGCTGAATTTATAAACAATCGTATAGATGGATGTTGTGTTGCACCGTATCCTTGAGGCTTTGTTCATGTTCATTCTGTACAGCTTACATTAAGTTTAGAAAAAGCTGAGCTGGGAAGTTCAATCATTAGAGAAGATAAAATTTTCATATTGTTTCCCCAGATCCTGTCCTGGTTTAGAATTACTACATTATAGCGAAAGTAACAAACTAACTTCTGATGTGCCTCATGTGCAATGGTCAACCAGGATATCCTTTGTTGCCAATAAGGCCTTTCATCCAAAATATAAGAATGGGGTACATGGTATCAAGGCTTTTAAAATCTATGGTGTGAACCTTGGTTTTGAATGTTTGGCTATCTTCTGGTCTTGAAGTTGTTAAATTTTTTGTATTTTAAATATTTTAAATTAACTTGCCTGCTATTTAATCACCTTAAATCTTACAAGACATTTTTGTAAAATCCAGGATATGGATGAGGATTTTTATAGAGGTAAGAACTATATATTATTTATTTCTTCTATATAGTGACTATTATATCACCATTGGCTCAGTTTCTTTTATTTTCAGGTTGGTATTATAACTAATCAAGTGTATTAAGGTTTTCACGTGCTTTTTGCATTTCCCATATTTACTGAGCATTTTAAAGACTCACTATTACTTGTAAATTTCACCATCAGTGATATAATTATATACTGTAACTTGACCTTAGTCTTCAAACAATACATCAACCTTTGTGCTTTGCCTTCAGGTTGATAAATTGCTTCAACAACTTGGTACAGGTATATTGTATAACTTAGTGTACATGTACCTAACAAGGACCAGTATTTTCAACTGCACTCCTTCATTGATGTGTTTGTGGTAGCTTGGTAATTATGTTCTTAATATGCATGCTCTCAAGCTGTTCTCTCAGAAAAACTTTCACCGGCGATCAGAAGGTTGCAGGTTTGATTCCCGTCAGGGACTCAGAAAGTTTTTCTGAGAGAACAGCTTGAGAGTGTGTGTATTAAGAACATAACTGCACACCTTCAAATCAGAAATACAGATCAATGCAGTAACAATACAACACTTTATTTAAATGCAGTAATGGGGTAATTAAAGCCCCAGATCAAAAATACCTAATTTAGGGTAGAAGACTAAAAATGAAAAAATTGAACTTCTTACTTCAGTGTAAATTTAACGTGAGATATTGCTTAATTGTTTCATTAGTACAACATAGTTATAGACTGAATTATATTTTTGAGGTTTATAATTAATTATGTTTTCCTTTGCATAGGATTTCACATTATTGTTTGTGGATTAGATTCTATAGTAGCAAGGAGATGGATTAATGGCATGCTGGTAACAATTGTTAATAAACTATGCATTTATTATAATTTCACAATGATTAGCAAACTTTTATCATTTGTTCATTTTACAATGACATGCTGATTACTAACTAAAGATGGTTAATGCGTTGACTAATTTAATTTTATACAACTGGATATAGGTCAGCTTGCTTGATTATGATGAAGATGGTAATGTGGATCAAAGCACAATAATTCCTATGGTAGATGGTGGGACAGAAGGTGTGAAAAATGCTGCAAAGTTGAGATATTGATAGCAAACATGTTGTATATATATTGCTGCACAAAATAACATTACAGTATCACAACTTTTACTGTAAAAATGAAACTAAATAATAATTATCTCATATATTAAAAGTAATAGTTCAACTACTGTATCACTGTAAAGTAAAATTGTCTCATTCATTTTATATTTCAGCTTTTAAAGGTAATGCAAGAGTTATAATTCCTGGTATTACTGCTTGTATTGAGTGTACATTGGACCTTTTTCCACCACAGGTATACAATTGTTGTTTGTAGATTAAAATTGTGTTAACCTCATTATTGTTGAAATGTTTTAAGATTTAAAGACATGTGCACTCATTACTGTCTATATAAATAGACTACTCTACCTTATTTATACCATAATTCAGTGACTGACTTCCCTATTTAGCTTCTTTTCTTGTCTTATTTATTGTCATTTCCTTATTGTTTATATTCAAAAGGTCAACTATCCAATGTGTACCATTGCATCTACTCCAAGACTACCGGAGCATTGTATAGAGTATGCTAAGGTTTTACAGTGGTCAGAGGAGAAGCCTTTTGGAGGTAAATCGTTGGAAGATATACTGGATTTTGCTTTGTTATGTTATTATAATGATGCAGTGTTGTGCATCAGTGAGCTGTGCCATGCTGTTCTGTTTTTGTACTACACTGTATCCTTCCATACCATATTGTATCTATCTTTTGCAAACTATGCTGTTCAGTCCTGTCACACAACTCTCCACTCCTCTCTGTCACTCCACACCTATCCTTTCCTTACTACTCTACTTTATGCTACCCTTATGAGCCTGGCCCTAACCTGACTCGCTACATCTTACCTCACCTTGCTCCACCCAACATTTCCTTCTGCTACATCATCCTAGCCCACCCTTGGCTTACCCATCCAGTAATCCTCATTGTATTGTTATTAAATATTGTTTTTAGATGCAGTTGCTGTTGATGGTGACAATCCTCAACATGTCCAGTGGATTTATGACAAGGCATTAAAAAGATCACAAGAATGTAACATAAAAGGAGTAACATACAGACTTACACAAGGTAATCGTACTTTCATCAAAGTGCACTTCTGCTACCTCAGAGAAATTACTTGCAGGACCAGCATATTACAATTTTCTCAAGAAATGTTTATTTGTAGGCCCTGAAGTACAAGGTGCAAAGTATTTCATTTCCTCTATGTGTAAATAAAGTTCTCATCTGAGAAATGAGTAGTTCTAAAATGTTATTTTACTAGGTGTCATCAAACATATCATTCCAGCAGTAGCATCAACCAATGCAGTTATTGCTGGTAAGTTAAACATTAGGAATATTTGTTGTTCTTTCAAAGTTCCTGTACAATGAATTGATCAAGTTTTCATTTTTCATTTCCTCATAAAAGTAGATCAGTTACCATCTTCTAGATGTAAGCATAGAAAAGTTGACCATTTGTGTTGTCATAGCTGTTGAAGTATTGGTATTTTTAATTGCAGCGACTTGTGCCCTTGAGGTGTTCAAATTAGCTACAAAGTATGTCTTTTTTATGCAATTCAGTTATTAATTATTATTATTATTATCATTATTATCATTATAATTTTTCTGGTTATCATTGTTATTGCTGATGTCATACATTAATAAAACTGGTTGTGTGTTAGTGAAATTACAAATTCTTATACTTTATTATTTTACAGCTGTTGTAATCCATTAAATAACTATATGGTATTCAATGATTCTGATGGTTTATACACGTACACATTTGAAGCAGAAAAAAGGGTGATTATTAATATTCCATGTTTGATTAATTGCTATGTTTTGCCATTGTACAGTGTTGTATATTATTATATGTCAGAACTACATTGTCTAAAATGAGTTAGATTCTCTGTTTTGTAAGTCACTAGAATGTTTAGATCCCTGTCTCAATAATAAAATCCATAACATTCTGATGACAAGACAGCATGTACAGCAGTAGTTCTGATGTTCAATCTATTGAAATGCAAGAATTCAGGTGATGATTTGTAAAGTCTTTGTATGAATTTGGATATCTTGGATTGATACCTACAGACAGTCTTTATGCAAAGTTAGTGTACAGTGGTCACTTCTGAGTTTTGGGAAATCAGTGCTTTGGATATTCATCAGGTGCAATACCTTAACTTTCCATTTTTGACACAACTTTTAGGATGACTGCCCAGCTTGTAGTGGAGTTCCCCAACGACTAACTTTCTCCGATGGTGACACTCTTCAGACTTTAGTGGATTACTTAGTTGACAGTCAAATGTTGTGAGTAGCTGTGGTGTAAGCAACTAGTACCAAAATTATTTACTTTAAACAGAATATAGATAAAATTTTCTTTATTATTCAATTTGATTACTAGCTAAAAACTTCTCTTTTCACTTGTTTCAGTCAAATGAAAGCTCCTGGCATTACCACATCAATTAATGGGAAAAGTAAAACACTTTATATGCAAGTAAGATGTACTGAAAACTGACTGCTAAGCAAATGATAAGAAATCATAACTTAAATGTGCCAACAAAGTATACTAGTATATTGGTCCACAAAACCAGATAGGTTTTAATAACCATCATATCACTAAACCCAGATTGAGCTCCAAAGTAATAACAGTATTGCATGCTCTTTATATTAGTCAAGATAATCACAATAATGGCATTGCCAGTACATCTCTTGAGGACATTTCTTTTGAGGACTTTCATTCATTATTCATTTCATTATTGTTTCTGTTTCTCAGCAGTTTCACATCTTTTTCATTAGAGTGTTCGTTCCATTGAAGAAAGGACAAGACCTAACCTAGAAAAGAAACTTAAAGGTAAGGGAAAAGAGTGTGTTCATGAACAAACTGCAGATCGAGATATACTGTAGAAGGTTTAGGTGGTGTGCAAATGTTTCTGTAATTATTTAACTGTCATGTATTCACTGATTTATGAAATAAATTAAATTTATATGTTCATTCATTTAGAACTTGGAATAATTGAGGGACATGAGATCACAGTAGCTGATTCAACTTCTCCAAAACCAATAATTTTTCGTATTTATTATGAAACTAAAATGGAAGAAAAATGATCTACAGGGACAAAAACTTTGAGTTGTGCAGTGTGGTCAACTTAAACTTGCTGCCAGATTGTTTTAGCTCAAATTTAACTAAATTTATAGCCTTCATGGGACAGCTAGGGCATTTAGAACATTTCCCTAATTAAAACCCCAGATTAAGAAGTCGAGTACATTTCCCAGATGTTTACCATAATCCTGACAGTATTTAATGTAGAATTTGCCTGGATGTTCTTGAAATCTTTTTGCAAAAGTAATGTGAGTAGTTTAGAAATAATGAGCATGTTGGAAAACTATTAATTAAATTAAGTTTATTAGTCAATAGTGACTGAAAAAAATTTTCTTGGATTGTTGAAATTTTTCTGGTACTGTCACCTCAGTTTTGAGTGAGTAACAACATTGATTTCTATGGTTCAGTCATGAGATACATGTAATTTACTAAACCTCAATCTTTATTCAAAATAAATATCAAAATAATTTGAAGTAATGTTTATAATTCAGATGATGTGGCATCACTTCAGCAAATGTTAAAATGCCTAAGGAAGTAAAAATAATAAAAAGCAATTACAGTTATAATAATAAACTGTAGTGTTACATGGGCAGTTTTGAAGGAAGTAGAAATAGATTAAAGGTAGAACTCTAAAAAATTGAGAGAATAAGGTACCAGCCTTTTGAGCAAAAGCACTTCATCAGAGGTAAATGTCAAAACTGTAAGATGTAAAATGTTAACTCTGATGAAGGGCTTTCAATTGAAATATTGTTCCCTTGTTCTCTTATTTTATGGCAGGAAATAGGATCACAATGCTTATGCCAATTGTTGTCAAAGACAGGCAGTTCCTGTCATCAATAACAGAAATTGTCCATCATCTGCAACAGTGCAATGAGTTACAGCAGCATTTCCATGTAGTGATAATTTTTCCTATGCTTTGGGTTATTTTCACTGCATTTTGCATATCACAGAGCTCTGTTTTATTTGTTCATCAGTTTTAATGCTACATCATAAATTGTAGGCATCACAGGAACTAAAACAACAAAATTTAAATTATATTAAATATATAACATTGTGAAAACTATATATTTTATCTACATAGATGCATATTAATCAAAGGGCAAATGGGAAAATTTTTCCCAAATGGGTTATCAGGATTCACTCACTTTGGCTCAACTCATTAAGGGGCAGGGCTCATCTCCTTCATCAGTGAAATCCTCTGGCATTAGCCAGAGTAAAAATTAATATTAAAGTGCACCCTTGCTCTTTAATGGGTTAATATGTTTTAAAATCTTATTCTCAGCTGGATTGCAGTGATTATGGTAACTGTACAGGACATTTGATGACCACATTTCAACCTGGTTATTTTTTCTCTGGATTAGCTCTGAATTCCTACATCTGTATGGTTCATGCCAACTGTTCCAATGTAAAAACTGCAATTTCTGCCCTGGAGAATTGTCTCATTGGCATTCCCCAATAAAATACACCAGAACTAACATAAATGTAGCTGTTGCTTTGCCCAACTTTGTACAAGCCAGAAAAATATGGTTCTGTCATGTAATGCCAAAAACTAAGAGGTAAAAGTTGTCCTCCATGAGTGTGACCACACAATACTAATGCAATGTCCTTGAACTGTGTCACAGCAGCCTTTCCTGCACTTGGTCGATGTGTTAAGAGAATCGTTGGTGTGCCTGCTTCACGGTCATTTAATGCCTTTGATAATTTCTCTCCATATTCTGGGGATCTGACAGTGAAAAGAGAAATAACTTGTGTTATCAATTTTATCTATTAGGCCAGAGGTGAAAAAAACAAATTGTCTAAAAACAAAATGGGAGAAGGAATGAATGGGGGGATTAGTAAAGAGTAGGGAGACAGAACTACTGGTAAAATGTTGCAGAAAGATAGTTTGAGATGGGAGGTCAAAAATTGAGAGGAAAGGAAGATGAAAGTGGAATGGATGAACTAGTTAATTGAAGAGATTTGCTGTCTGTCTAGTTAGTATCTTCATTCACTTTGGTAATTTAATTATAGAAAATAACCCTGCTTGACCCTTTTGTGTATTTTATAGCTAACTTTATTTCTTCAATAGCCATGAAAACCCAGTTCTGAAGCATGTCAGATGCAATGAAACTAAAGATCCAGTATTGCTGAAATGCTTTATCACCTCACATTCTCTGTTTGTCTTCATGTTGCAGGGGGTTCATTAAAATGAACTGGACCAATGTTTTTCCAGCTGCTCACCTTAGCAAACCACCCTCTTTGTCAAACACACCAGAGAGATATATTTTCTGCTTTGAGCAGGATTGGTGATCATGAACCAGAGGCACAAAATAATTCTGCAGAACAGTGATGTTAAGTAACTGCAGTTCCTTCAGCCATTCATCAATATATCCTGTGTAAAAATCATGATTACCTGAAAAACAATAATGTCCAACTCAGTGTTTCTCAGCAGGAGCTGTATACTACCCACCAGTGAGCATTCAGAAAACATTGGGGTGGTAATAAAAACAAGGCAGCAGAAAGGATAGAGCACATTCATCAGTCATTCACCGCCCCAACATTTTCAAGTATTAAGTATTCATTTACTGTTAAAATCTAATGCTGGCTAACTTGGCAATACCAAACTGAATAACAATATAATTATTCAATTTGGTATTTCTCTGGATTAAGGCCCTGGTGTGGGCACTGAGTGAGATGTTGATGCAGGTTGAAATGTAGGAAGGCATATATTAGTTACTTGTTAGTTTATGATATTATATTAAATGGTAATCTGATTAAAATCATGAAATAGTGACATTACAGATGGGAATATTAAGTTTGGTGCAGCAAAAGGTTTCAGTACAAGGCAGGTAGGTATTCATCCAATAAAAGGTTGATTACCACTCATAGGTGGCAGAATAAGGGGGCAAATCCCCCAATATTTTCTAGGCTATACCAAAAACTTGCTTTTTACCTTGCTTAGCTAATGATGTGGGAATGTTCTGTCCTAATTGATATCTTTATTCATGAAATCTAAGTATGGTAATGCTACTTTAAATGTTTCTTTTTTTTTAAACTTCCTAGAATTTTGGTCAGAGTTTAGTGGTAATGCACCTTCCTTTCCACTTTTCATAACAATTAACCCCCCAATATTAGACATCATCAGCACCAATGGAACCACTGGTCAAAGTTTTTCAAGATGCAAGTTGTCAGCTTGTAAACAGCAACGTATTTTAATTTTGTATATAAATTCACCAATTAATGATGCATGTTATTAGGGATTAACGATTGGGGCATATGTTCTGACTGCATTCAGCTGGCACAAAATGTTTATTTTCCAAGACCTTAAAGGGTCCATCATGTAACGTAATACAAGGTGCTCACGCCCAACCTGCTATATAGAAGACGCCATATTTTGATTTCAACCTCGATAAAGGTTCCACAGCTTGCTTAACTTGCAGCGGAGCATCCAGTAAATCTCCAGTAAACACTATGACATCTGGTTTCAGCTTGTTGCCAAGGTCCACAATAAATTCGACTTGAGTTTTGCCCACAGTTGGCCCGATGTGAATATCGGAAAGCTGCAGAACAGAGAGGCCTTTGAAGCATTCAGGTAGGTTATGCACTGGAATTGAATATAACTTCACGACTGGTGGTTGTGCTGCATTGAGTAAGGCCGAAATTGCAAATACGGAAGTGAGAGTCAGAATGCAGAGCAATTTGAACAGTTGAGAATAAGAAGGACGTCGTCCACGATTAAGATTTAAAATAGCTAAAATACTATCCAAAATTTGGGAGATGAACACCAAAGTTACCATAATCATCATTGTTCCAAAACATGTAAAAGTTAAAATAACAAACCAATGCCGCTCCACATTCGATAAAATATATCCACTGATGATACTAAATTGTGCCATAATCAAGACAAAAGCCAGTGGGGCAAAGAAAAGTTTTCTGTAATTCCGTACACTGTCTCTAACTCCTGATGCCATCCATGTTGTTACGTACAGATTAACCCACACATATCTTGCGAAGGAAAACGTTAAAAATTGCGCAAATATTAAACCCTGAATGATAAGCAGTCTGTATCTAGTGTCTTCCTTTATGTTCGTAGCCAAAGTTCCAATTATAAGAATGATACTGACTACGATAAACGATAGTGCGATGCTAACATAAGCCGCCATGTTCCTTCACCACCTGTTGATTTGGACGCGGGAGTTATTGAGCAGGGAAAACCCAACAATTCCAAGATATGACAAAAATAATTTTCCTTTTACTTTTATTTTAAAAGCTCTTCTTTTGAATCGCTTTAACAACACCTGGGTTATTACTATGTTTAGACGATATAGAATTAAATATCGAGAAATGAAGGAAAACCAAAGGAGTTAACCCAGGGTATTCCACGATTTTCAACAAATTTCAAACTTTCGAAATAAGCCAGAAATACGAAAGTTTCGGCCGTATAACATACTTTTCCCTTATATCAAGGACTTTACAGTAATATTTGGGATAATTTTTCAAGGTGGAAAAATTTTACTAAAAAGTAAAGGGATTAACCCACGGTTTTTCACGATTTTTCTACCAATTTCAAACTTTCGAAATAAGGCTGAAATATGAAAGTTTCGGCCGAATAAGATAGTTTTGGCCTGATTTCGGGGAATTAAGAAAAATATTTGAGATAATTTTTGAGGTGGAAAAATTTCACCAAAAAGTAAAGGGGTTAACCCACGGTTTTTGACGATTTTTCGTCCAATTTCAATCTTTCGAAATAAGGCTAAAATATGAAAGTTTGGGCCGAATAAGATGGTTTTGGCCTTATTTCGGGGACTTTACATTAATATTTGAGATACTTTTTGGGGTGAAAAAATTTCACCAAAAAGTAAAGGGGTTAACCCACGATTTTTGACGATTTTTCGACCAATTTCAAACTTTCGAAATAAGGCTAAAATATGAAAGTTTGGGCCGAATAAGATGTTTTTCGCATTATTTCGGGGACTTTACATTAATATTTGAGAAAATTTTTGAGGTGGAAAAATTTCACCAAAAAGTAAAGGGGTTAACCCACGATTTTTGACGATTTTTGGACCAATTTCAAACTTTCGAAATAAGGCTAAAATATGAAAGTTTGGGCCGAATAAGATAGTTTTGGCCTTATTTCGGGGACTTTAGAAAAATATTTGAGATAATTTTTGAGGTGGAAAAATTTCACCAAAAAGTAAAGGGGTTAACCCACGGTTTTTGACTATTTTTCGACCAATTTCAATCCATCGAAATTAGGCTAGAATATGAAAGTTTGGGCCGAATAAGATGGTTTTGGCCTGATTTCGGGGTCTTTACAGTAATATTTGAGAAAATTTTTGGGGTGGAAAAATTTCACCAAAAAGTAAAGGGGTTAACCCACGGTTTTTGACGATTTTTCGACCAATTTCAAACTTTCGAAATAAGGCTAAAATATGAAAGTTTGGGCCGAATAAGATAGTTTTGGCCTTATTTCGGGGACTTTAGAAAAATATTTGAGATAATTTTTGAGGTGGAAAAATTTCACCAAAAAGTAAAGGGGTTAACCCACGATTTTTGACGATTTTTCGACCAATTTCAAACTTTCGAAATAAGGCTAAAATATGAAAGTTTGGGCCGAATAAGATAGTTTTGACCTGATTTCGGAGACTTTAGAAAAATATTTGAGATAATTTTTGAGGTGGAAAAATTTCACCAAAAAGTAAAGGGGTTAACCCACGGTTTTTGACGATTTTTCGACCAATTTCAAACTTTCGAAATAAGGCTGAAATATGAAAGTTTGGGCCGAATAAGATAGTTTTGGCCTTATTTCGGGGACTTTAGAAAAATATTTGAGATAATTTTTGAGGTGGAAAAATTTAACCAAAAAGTAAAGGGGTTAACCCACGGTTTTTGACTATTTTTCGACCAATTTCAATCTTTCGAAATAAGGCTAGAATATGAAAGTTTGGGCCGAATAAGATGGTTTTGGCCTGATTTCGGGGACTTTACAGTAATATTTGAGAAAATTTTTGGGGTGGAAAAATTTCACCAAAAAGTAAAGGGGTTAACCCACGGTTTTTGACGATTTTTCGACCAATTTCAAACTTTCGAAATAAGGCTAAAATATGAAAGTTTGGGCCGAATAAGATAGTTTTGACCTGATTTCGGAGACTTTAGAAAAATATTTGAGATAATTTTTGAGGTGGAAAAATTTCACCAGAAAGTAAGGGGGTTAACCCACGGTTTTTGACGATTTTTCGACCAATTTCAAACTTTCGAAATAAGGCTGAAATATGAAAGTTTGGGCCGAATAAGATAGTTTTGGCCTGATTTCGGGGACTTTAGAAAAATATTTGAGATAATTTTTGAGGTGGAAAAATTTCACCAAAAAGTAAAGGGGTTAACCCACGGTTTTTGACTATTTTTCGACCAATTTCAATCTTTCGAAATAAGGCTAGAATATGAAAGTTTGGGCCGAATAAGATGGTTTTGGCCTGATTTCGGGGACTTTACAGTAATATTTGAGAAAATTTTTGGGGTGGAAAAATTTCACCAAAAAGTAAAGGGGTTAACCCACGGTTTTTGACGACTTTTCGACCAATTTCAAACTTTCGAAATAAGGCAAAAATATGAAAGTTTGGGCCGAATAAGATAGTTTTGACCTGATTTCGGAGACTTTAAAAAAATATTTGAGATAATTTTTGAGATGGAAAAATTTCACCAAAAAGTAAAGGGGTTAACCCACGGTTTTTGACTATTTTTCGACCAATTTCAAACTTTCGAAATAAGGCTAAAATATGAAAGTTTGGGCCGAATAAGATAGTTTTGGCCTGATTTCGGGGACTTTAGAAAAATATTTGAGATAATTTTTGAGGTGGAAAAATTTCACCAAAAAGTAAAGGGGTTAACCCACGGTTTTTGACTATTTTTCGACCAATTTCAATCTTTCGAAATAAGGCTAGAATATGAAAGTTTGGGCCGAATAAGATAGTTTTGGCCTGATTTCGGGGACTTTACAGTAATATTTGAGAAAATTTTTGGGGTGGAAAAATTTCACCAAAAAGTAAAGGGGTTAACCCACGGTTTTTGACGATTTTTCGACCAATTTCAAACTTTCGAAATAAGGCTAAAATATGAAAGTTTGGGCCGAATAAGATAGTTTTGACCTGATTTCGGGGACTTAAGAGAAATATTTGAGATAATTTTTGAGGTGGAAAAATTTCACCAAAAAGTAAAGGGGTTAACCCACGGTTTTTGACGATTTTTCGACCAATTTCAATCTTTCGAAATAAGGCTAGAATATGAAAGTTTGGGCCGAATAAGATAGTTTTGGCCTGATTTCGGGGACTTTACAGTAATATTTGAGAAAATTTTTGGGGTGGAAAAATTTCACCAAAAAGTAAAGGGGTTAACCCACGGTTTTTGACTATTTTTCGACCAATTTCAAACTTTCGAAATAAGGCTACAATATGAAAGTTTGGGCCGAATAAGATAGTTTTGACTTGATTTCGGGGACTTAAGAGAAATATTTGAGATAATTTTTGAGGTGGAAAAATTTCACCAAAAAGTAAAGGGGTTAACCCACGATTTTTGACGATTTTTCGACCAATTTCAAACTTTCGAAATAAGGCTAAAATATGAAAGTTTGGGCCGAATAAGATAGTTTTGGCCTGATTTCGGGGACTTTAGAAAAATATTTGAGATAATTTTTGAGGTGGAAAAATTTCACCAAAAAGTAAAGGGGTTAACCCACGGTTTTTGACGATTTTTCGACCAATTTCAAACTTTCGAAATAAGGGTGAAATATGAAAGTTTGGGCCGAATAAGATAGTTTTGGCCTGATTTCGGGGACTTTAGAAAAATATTTGAGATAATTTTTGAGGTGGAAAAATTTCACCAAAAAGTAAAGGGGTTAACCCACGGTTTTTGACTATTTTTCGACCAATTTCAATCTTTCGAAATAAGGCTAGAATATGAAAGTTTGGGCCGAATAAGATGGTTTTGGCCTGATTTCGGGGACTTTACAGTAATATTTGAGAAAATTTTTGGGGTGGAAAAATTTCACCAAAAAGTAAAGGGGTTAACCCACGGTTTTTGACGATTTTTCGACCAATTTCAAACTTTCGAAATAAGGCTAAAATATGAAAGTTTGGGCCGAATAAGATAGTTTTTGCCTTATTTCGGGGACTTTAGAAAAATATTTGAGATAATTTTTGAGGTGGAAAAATTTCACCAAAAAGTAAAGGGGTTAACCCACGGTTTTTGACGATTTTTCGACCAATTTCAAACTTTCGAAATAAGGCTAAAATATGAAAGTTTGGGCCGAATAAGATAGTTTTGGCCTGATTTCGGGGACTTTAGAAAAATATTTGAGATAATTTTTGAGGTGGAAAAATTTCACCAAAAAGTAAAGGGGTTAACCCACGGTTTTTGACGATTTTTCGACCAATTTCAATCTTTCGAAATAAGGCTAGAATATGAAAGTTTGGGCCGAATAAGATAGTTTTGGCCTGATTTCGGGGACTTTACAGTAATATTTGAGATAATTTTTGAAGTGGAAAAATTTCACCAAAAAGTAAAGGGGTTAACCCACGGTTTTTGACGATTTTTCGACCAATTTCAAACTTTCGAAATAAGGCTAAAATATGAAAGTTTGGGCCGAATAAGATAGTTTTGGCCTTATTTCGGGGACTTTAGAAAAATATTTGAGATAATTTTTGAGGTGGAAAAATTTCACCAAAAAGTAAAGGGGTTAACCCACGGTTTTTGACGATTTTTCGACCAATTTCAAACTTTCGAAATAAGGCTAAAATATGAAAGTTTGGGCCGAATAAGATAGTTTTGGCCTGATTTCGGGGACTTTAGAAAAATATTTGAGATAATTTTTGAGGTGGAAAAATTTCACCAAAAAGTAAAGGGGTTAACCCACGGTTTTTGACGATTTTTCGACCAATTTCAAACTTTCGAAATAAGGCTAAAATATGAAAGTTTGGGCCGAATAAGATAGTTTTGGCCTGATTTCGGGGACTTAAGAAAAATATTTGAGATAATTTTTGAGGTGGAAAAATTTCACCAAAAAGTAAAGGGGTTAACCCACGGTTTTTGACTATTTTTCGACCAATTTCAATCTTTCGAAATAAGGCTAGAATATGAAAGTTGGGCCGAATAAGATGGTTTTGGCCTGATTTCGGGGACTTTACAGTAATATTTGAGAAAATTTTTGGGGTGCAATTTCAAACTTTCGAAATAAGGCTAAAATATGAAAGTTTGGGTGTAATAAGATAGTTTTGGCCTGATTTCGGGGGCTTTAGAAAAATATTTGAGATCATTTTTGAGGTGGAAAAATTTCACCAAAAAGTAAAGGGGTTAACCCACGGTTTTTGACGATTTTTCGATCAATTTCAAACTTTCGAAATAAGGCTAAAATATGAAAGTTTGGGCCGAATAAGATAGTTTTGGCCTTATTTCGGGGACTTTAGAAAAATATTTGAGATAATTTTTGAGGTGGAAAAATTTCACCAAAAAGTAAAGGGGTTAACCCACGATTTTTGACGATTTTTCGACCAATTTCAAACTTTCGAAATAAGGCTGAAATATGAAAGTTTTGGCCGAATAAGATAGTTTTGGCCTGATTTCGGGGACTTTAGAAAAATATTTGAGATAATTTTTGAGGTGGAAAAATTTCACCAAAAAGTAAAGGGGTTAACCCACGGTTTTTGACTATTTTTCGACCAATTTCAATCTTTCGAAATAAGGCTAGAATATGAAAGTTTGGGCCGAATAAGATGGTTTTGGCCTGATTTCGGGGACTTTACAGTAATATTTGAGAAAATTTTTGGGGTGGAAAAATTTCACCAAAAAGTAAAGGGGTTAACCCACGGTTTTTGACGATTTTTCGACCAATTTCAAACTTTCGAAATAAGGCTAAAATATGAAAGTTTGGGCCGAATAAGATAGTTTTGACCTGATTTCGGGGACTTAAGAGAAATATTTGAGATAATTTTTGAGGTGGAAAAATTTCACCAAAAAGTAAAGGGGTTAACCCACGGTTTTTGACGATTTTTCGACCAATTTCAATCTTTCGAAATAAGGCTAGAATATGAAAGTTTGGGCCGAATAAGATGGTTTTGGCCTGATTTCGGGGACTTTACAGTAATATTTGAGAAAATTTTTGGGGTGGAAAAATTTCACCAAAAAGTAAAGGGGTTAACCCACGGTTTTTGACGATTTTTCGACCAATTTCAAACTTTCGAAATAAGGCTAAAATATGAAAGTTTGGGTGTAATAAGATAGTTTTGGCCTTATTTCGGGGACTTTAGAAAAATATTTGAGATAATTTTTGAGGTGGAAAAATTTCACCAAAAA
This sequence comes from Heliopora coerulea, assembly GCA_030142905.1. Taxonomy (NCBI): domain Eukaryota; kingdom Metazoa; phylum Cnidaria; class Anthozoa; order Scleralcyonacea; family Helioporidae; genus Heliopora; species Heliopora coerulea. Next base: position 396,611 of record JASJOG010000163.1, read on the forward strand.
GTAAAGGGGTTAACCCACGATTTTTGACGATTTTTCGACCAATTTCAAACTTTCGAAATAAGGCTAAAATATGAAAGTTTGGGCCGAATAAGATAGTTTTGGCCTGATTTCGGGGACTTTAGAAAAATATTTGAGATAATTTTTGAGGTGGAAAAATTTCACCAAAAAGTAAAGGGGTTAACCCACGGTTTTTGACGAATTTTCGACCAATTTCAAACTTTCGAAATAAGGGTGAAATATGAAAGTTTGGGCCGAATAAGATAGTTTTGGCCTGATTTCGGGGACTTAAGAAAAATATTTGAGATAATTTTTGAGGTGGAAAAATTTCACCAAAAAGTAAAGGGGTTAACCCACGGTTTTTGACTATTTTTCGACCAATTTCAATCTTTCGAAATAAGGCTAGAATATGAAAGTTTGGGCCGAATAAGATGGTTTTGGCCTGATTTCGGGGACTTTACAGTAATATTTGAGAAAATTTTTGGGGTGGAAAAATTTCACCAAAAAGTAAAGGGGTTAACCCACGGTTTTTGACGATTTTTCGACCAATTTCAAACTTTCGAAATAAGGCTAAAATATCAAAGTTTGGGCCGAATAAGATAGTTTTGACCTGATTTCGGGGACTTAAGAGAAATATTTGAGATAATTTTTGAGGTGGAAAAATTTCACCAAAAAGTAAAGGGGTTAACCCACGGTTTTTGACGATTTTTCGACCAATTTCAATCTTTCGAAATAAGGCTAGAATATGAAAGTTTGGGCCGAATAAGATGGTTTTGGCCTGATTTCGGGGACTTTACAGTAATATTTGAGAAAATTTTTGGGGTGGAAAAATTTCACCAAAAAGTAAAGGGGTTAACCCACGGTTTTTGACGATTTTTCGACCAATTTCAAACTTTCGAAATAAGGCTAAAATATGAAAGTTTGGGTGTAATAAGATAGTTTTGGCCTTATTTCGGGGACTTTAGAAAAATATTTGAGATAATTTTTGAGGTGGAAAAATTTCACCAAAAAGTAAAGGGGTTAACCCACGATTTTTGACGATTTTTCGACCAATTTCAAACTTTCGAAATAAGGCTAAAATATGAGAGTTTGGGCCGAATAAGATAGTTTTGGCCTGATTTCGGGGACTTTAGAAAAATATTTGAGATAATTTTTGAGGTGGAAAAATTTCACCAAAAAGTAAAGGGGTTAACCCACGGTTTTTGACTATTTTTCGACCAATTTCAATCTTTCGAAATAAGGCTAGAATATGAAAGTTTGGGCCGAATAAGATGGTTTTGGCCTGATTTCGGGGACTTTACAGTAATATTTGAGAAAATTTTTGGGGTGGAAAAATTTCACCAAAAAGTAAAGGGGTTAACCCACGGTTTTTGACGATTTTTCGACCAATTTCAAACTTTCGAAATAAGGGTGAAATATGAAAGTTTTAACCGAATAAGATAGTTTTGGCCTTATTTCGGGGACTTTAGAAAAATATTTGAGATCCTTTTTGAGGTGGAAAAATTTCACCAAAAAGTAAAGGGGTTAACCCACGGTTTTTGACGATTTTTCGTCCAATTTCAAACTTTCGAAATAAGTCTGAAATATGAAAGTTTGGGCCGAATAAGATAGTTTTGGCCTTATTTCGGGGACTTTAGAAAAATATTTGAGATAATTTTTCAGGTAGAAAAATTTCACCAAATAGTAAAGGGGTTAACCCACGGTTTTTGACGATTTTTCGACCAATTTCAAACTTTCGAAATAAGACTAAAATATGAAAGTTTGGTCCGAATAAGATAGTTTTGGCCTGATTTCGGGGACTTTAGAAAAATATTTGAGATAATTTTTGAGGTGGAAAAATTTCACCAAAAAGTAAAGAGGTTAACCCACGGTTTTTGACGATTTTTCGACCAATTTCAAACTTTCGAAATAAGGCTGAAATATGAAAGTTTGGGCCGAATAAGATAGTTTTGGCCTGATTTCGGGGACTTAAGAAAAATATTTGAGATAATTTTTGAGGTGGAAAAATTTCACCAAAAAGTAAAGGGGTTAACCCACGGTTTTTGACGATTTTTCGACCAATTTCAATTTTTCGAAATAAGGCTAGAATATGAAAGTTTGGGCCGAATAAGATGGTTTTGGCCTGATTTCGGGGACTTTACAGTAATATTTGAGATAATTTTTGAAGTGGAAAGATTTCACCAAAAAGTAAAGGGGTTAACCCACGGTTTTTGACGATTTTTCGTCCAATTTCAAACTTTCGAAATAAGGCTAAAATATGAAAGATTGGGCCGAATAAGATAGTTTTGGCCTTATTTCGGGGACTTTAGAAAAATATTTGAGATAATTTTTGAGGTGGAAAAATTTCACCAAAAAGTAAAGGGGTTAACCCACGGTTTTTGACGATTTTTCGACCAATTTCAAACTTTCGAAATAAGGCTAAAATATGAAAGTTTGGGCCGAATAAGATAGTTTTGACCTGATTTCGGGGACTTTAGAAAAATATTTGAGATCATTTTTGAGGTGGAAAAATTTCACCAGAAAGTAAAGGGGTTAACCCACGGTTTTTGACGATTTTTCGACCAATTTCAAACTTTCGAAATAAGGCTGAAATATGAAAGTTTGGGCCGTATAAGATAGTTTTGGCCTGATTTCGGGGACTTAAGAAAAATATTTGAGATAATTTTTGAGGTGGAAAAATTTCACCAAAAAGTAAAGGGGTTAACCCACGGTTTTTGACTATTTTTCGACCAATTTCAATCTTTCGAAATAAGGCTAGAATATGAAAGTTTGGGCCGAATAAGATGGTTTTGGCCTGATTTCGGGGACTTTACAGTAATATTTGAGAAAATTTTTGGGGTGGAAAAATTTCACCAAAAAGTAAAGGGGTTAACCCACGGTTTTTGACGATTTTTCGACCAATTTCAAACTTTCGAAATAAGGCTAAAATATGAAAGTTTGGGTGTAATAAGATAGTTTTGGCCTTATTTCGGGGACTTTAGAAAAATATTTTAGATCATTTTTGAGGTGGAAAAATTTCACCAAAAAGTAAAGGGGTTAACCCACGGTTTTTGACGATTTTTCGACCAATTTCAAACTTTCGAAATAAGGCTAAAATATGAAAGTTTGGGCCGAATAAGATAGTTTTGGCCTTATTTCGGGGACTTTAGAAAAATATTTGAGATAATTTTTGAGGTGGAAAAATTTCACCAAAAAGTAAAGGGGTTAACCCACGGTTTTTGACGATTTTTCGACCAATTTCAATCTTTCGAAATTAGGCTAGAATATGAAAGTTTGGGCCGAATAAGATGGTTTTGGCCTGATTTCGGGGACTTTACAGTAATATTTGAGAAAATTTTTGGGGTGGAAAAATTTCACCAAAAAGTAAAGGGGTTAACCCACGGTTTTTGACGATTTTTCGATAAATTTCAAACTTTCGAAATAAGGCTGAAATATGAAAGTTTGGGCCGAATAAGATAGTTTTGGCCTGATTTCGGGGACTTTAGAAAAATATTTGAGATCATTTTTGAGGTGGAAAAATTTCACCAGAAAGTAAAGGGGTTAACCCACGGTTTTTGACGATTTTTGGACCAATTTCAAACTTTCGAAATAAGGCTGAAATATGAAAGTTTGGGCCGAATAAGATAGTTTTGGCCAGATTTCGGGGAATTAAGAAAAATATTTGAGATAATTTTTGAGGTGGAAAAATTTCACCAAAAAGTAAAGGGGTTAACCCACGGTTTTTGACGATTTTTCGACCAATTTCAATCTTTCGAAATAAGGCTAGAATATGAAAGTTTGGGCCGAATAAGATGGTTTTGGCCTGATTTCGGGGACTTTACAGTAATATTTGAGATAATTTTTGGGGTGGAAAAATTTCACCAAAAAGTAAAGGGGTTAACCCACGGTTTTTGACGATTTTTCGACCAATTTCAATCTTTCGAAATAAGGCTAGAATATGAAAGTTTGGGCCGAATAAGATGGTTTTGGCCTGATTTCGGGGACTTTACAGTAATATTTGAGAAAATTTTTGGGGTGGAAAAATTTCACCAAAAAGTAAAGGGGTTAACCCACGGTTTTTGACTATTTTTCGACCAATTTCAAACTTTCGAAATAAGGCTACAATATGAAAGTTTGGGCCGAATAAGATAGTTTTGACTTGATTTCGGGGACTTAAGAGAAATATTTGAGATAATTTTTGAGGTGGAAAAATTTCACCAAAAAGTAAAGGGGTTAACCCACGATTTTTGACGATTTTTCGACCAATTTCAAACTTTCGAAATAAGGCTAAAATATGAAAGTTTGGGCCGAATAAGATAGTTTTGGCCTGATTTCGGGGACTTTAGAAAAATATTTGAGATAATATTTGAGGTGGAAAAATTTCACCAAAAAGTAAAGGGGTTAACCCACGGTTTTTGACGACTTTTCGACCAATTTCAAACTTTCGAAATACGGGTGAAATATGAAAGTTTGGGCCGAATAAGATAGTTTTGGCCTGATTTCGGGGACTTGAGAGAAATATTTGAGATAATTTTTGAGGTGGAAAAATTTCACCAAAAAGTAAAGGGGTTAACCCACGGTTTTTGACTATTTTTCGACCAATTTCAATCTTTCGAAATAAGGCTAGAATATGAAAGTTTGGGCCGAATAAGATGGTTTTGGCCTGATTTCGGGGACTTTACAGTAATATTTGAGAAAATTTTTGGGGTGGAAAAATTTCACCAAAAAGTAAAGGGGTTAACCCACGGTTTTTGACGATTTTTCGACCAATTTCAAACTTTCGAAATAAGGGTGAAATATGAAAGTTTTAGCCGAATAAGATAGTTTTGGCCTGATTTCGGGGACTTTAGAAAAATATTTGAGATCCTTTTTGAGGTGGAAAAATTTCACCAAAAAGTAAAGGGGTTAACCCACGGTTTTTGACGATTTTTCGACCAATTTCAATCTTTCGAAATTAGGCTAGAATATGAAAGTTTGGGCCGAATAAGATAGTTTTGGCCTGATTTCGGGGACTTAAGAAAAATATTTGAGATAATTTTTGAGGTGGAAAAATTTCACCAAAAAGTAAAGTGGTTAACCCACGGTTTTTGACTATTTTTCGACCAATTTCAAACTTTCGAAATAAGACTAAAATATGAAAGTTTGGGTGTAATAAGATGGTTTTCGCCTTATTTCGGGGACTTTACATTAATATTTGAGAAAATTTTTGAGGTGGAAAAATTTCACCAAAAAGTAAAGGGGTTAACCCACGATTTTTGACGATTTTTCGACCAATTTCAAAATTTCGAAATAAGGCTGAAATATGAAAGTTTGGGCCGAATAAGATAGTTTTGGCCTGATTTCGGGGATTTAAGAAAAATATTTGAGATAATTTTTGAGGTGGAAAAATTTCACCAAAAAGTAAAGTGGTTAACCCACGGTTTTTGACTATTTTTCGACCAATTTCAATCTTTCGAAATTAGGCTAGAATATGAAAGTTTGGGCCGAATAAGATGGTTTTGGCCTGATTTCGGGGTCTTTACAGTAATATTTGAGAAAATTTTTGGGGTGGAGAAATTTCACCAAAAAGTAAAGGGGTTAACCCACGGTTTTTGACGATTTTTCGATCAATTTCAAACTTTCGAAATAAGGCTAGAATATGAAAGTTTGGGCCGAATAAGATTGTTTTGGCCTTATTTCGGGGACTTTACAGTAATATTTGAGAAAATTTTTGGAGTGGAAAAATTTCACCAAAAAGTAAAGGGGTTAACCCACGTTTTTGACGATTTTTCGACCAATTTCAAACTTTCGAAATAAGGCTAAAATATGAAAGTTTGGGCCGAATAAGATAGTTTTGGCCTTATTTCGGGGACTTTAGAAAAATATTTGAGATCATTTTTGAGGTGGAAAAATTTCACCAAAAAGTAAAGGGGTTAACCCACGGTTTTTGACGATTTTTCGACCAATTTCAAACTTTCGAAATAAGGCTAAAATATGAAAGTTTGGGCCGAATAAGATAGTTTTGGCCTTATTTCGGGGACTTTAGAAAAATATTTGAGATAATTTTTGAGGTGGAAAAATTTCACCAAAAAGTAAAGGGGTTAACCCACGATTTTTGACGATTTTTCGACCAATTTCAATCTTTCGAAATTAGGCTAGAATATGAAAGTTTGGGCCGAATAAGATGGTTTTGGCCTGATTTCGGGGTCTTTACAGTAATATTTGAGAAAATTTTTGGGGTGGAAAAATTTCACCAAAAAGTAAAGGGGTTAACCCACGGTTTTTGACGATTTTTCGACCAATTTCAAACTTTCGAAATAAGGCTGAAATATGAAAGTTTGGGCCGAATAAGATAGTTTTGGCCTGATTTCGGGGACTTTAGAAAAATATTTGAGAACATTTTTGAGGTGGAAAAATTTCACCAGAAAGTAAAGGGGTTAACCCACGGTTTTTGACGATTTTTCGACCAATTTCAAACTTTCGAAATAAGGCTGAAATATGAAAGTTTGGGCCGAATAAGATAGTTTTGGCCAGATTTCGGGGAATTAAGAAAAATATTTGAGATAATTTTTGAGGTGGAAAAATTTCACCAAAAAGTAAAGGGGTTAACCCACGGTTTTTGACTATTTTTCGACCAATTTCAATCTTTCGAAATAAGGCTAGAATATGAAAGTTTGGGCCGAATAAGATGGTTTTGGCCTGATTTCGGGGACTTTACAGTAATATTTGAGAAAATTTTTGGGGTGGAAAAATTTCACCAAAAAGTAAAGGGGTTAACCCACGGTTTTTGACGATTTTTCGACCAATTTCAATCTTTCGAAATAAGGCTAGAATATGAAAGTTTGGGCCGAATAAGATGGTTTTGGCCTGATTTCGGGGACTTTACAGTAATATTTGAGAAAATTTTTGGGGTGGAAAAATTTCACCAAAAAGTAAAGGGGTTAACCCACGGTTTTTGACTATTTTTCGACCAATTTCAAACTTTCGAAATAAGGCTACAATATGAAAGTTTGGGCCGAATAAGATAGTTTTGACTTGATTTCGGGGACTTAAGAGAAATATTTGAGATAATTTTTGAGGTGGAAAAATTTCACCAAAAAGTAAAGGGGTTAACCCACGGTTTTTGACGATTTTTCGACCAATTTCAAACTTTCGAAATAAGGCTAAAATATGAAAGTTTGGGCCGAATAAGATAGTTTTGGCCTGATTTCGGGGACTTTAGAAAAATATTTGAGATAATATTTGAGGTGGAAAAATTTCACCAAAAAGTAAAGGGGTTAACCCACGGTTTTTGACGATTTTTCGACCAATTTCAAACTTTCGAAATAAGGCTGAAATATGAAAGTTTGGGCCGAATAAGATAGTTTTGGCCTGATTTCGGGGACTTAAGAAAAATATTTGAGATAATTTTTGAGGTGGAAAAATTTCACCAAAAAGTAAAGGGGTTAACCCACGGTTTTTGACTATTTTTCGACCAATTTCAATCTTTCGAAATAAGGCTAGAATATGAAAGTTTGGGCCGAATAAGATGGTTTTGGCCTGATTTCGGGGACTTTACAGTAATATTTGAGAAAATTTTTGGGGTGGAAAAATTTCACCAAAAAGTAAAGGGGTTAACCCACGGTTTTTGACGATTTTTCGACCAATTTCAAACTTTCGAAATAAGGCTAAAATATGAAAGTTTTAGCCGAATAAGATAGTTTTGGCCTGATTTCGGGGACTTTAGAAAAATATTTGAGATCCTTTTTGAGGTGGAAAAATTTCACCAAAAAGTAAAGGGGTTAACCCACGGTTTTTGACGATTTTTCGACCAATTTCAATCTTTCGAAATAAGGCTAAAATATGAAAGTTTGGGCCGAATAAGATAGTTTTGGCCTGATTTCGGGGACTTAAGAAAAATATTTGAGATAATTTTTGAGGTGGAAAAATTTCACCAAAAAGTAAAGTGGTTAACCCACGGTTTTTGACTATTTTTCGACCAATTTCAAACTTTCGAAATAAGACTAAAATATGAAAGTTTGGGTGTAATAAGATGGTTTTCGCCTTATTTCGGGGACTTTACATTAATATTTGAGAAAATTTTTGAGGTGGAAAAATTTCACCAAAAAGTAAAGGGGTTAACCCACGATTTTTGACGATTTTTCGACCAATTTCAAAATTTCGAAATAAGGCTGAAATATGAAAGTTTGGGCCGAATAAGATAGTTTTGGCCTGATTTCGGGGATTTAAGAAAAATATTTGAGATAATTTTTGAGGTGGAAAAATTTCACCAAAAAGTAAAGTGGTTAACCCACGGTTTTTGACTATTTTTCGACCAATTTCAATCTTTCGAAATTAGGCTAGAATATGAAAGTTTGGGCCGAATAAGATGGTTTTGGCCTGATTTCGGGGTCTTTACAGTAATATTTGAGAAAATTTTTGGGGTGGAGAAATTTCACCAAAAAGTAAAGGGGTTAACCCACGGTTTTTGACGATTTTTCGATCAATTTCAAACTTTCGAAATAAGGCTAGAATATGAAAGTTTGGGCCGAATAAGATTGTTTTGGCCTTATTTCGGGGACTTTACAGTAATATTTGAGAAAATTTTTGGAGTGGAAAAATTTCACCAAAAAGTAAAGGGGTTAACCCACGTTTTTGACGATTTTTCGACCAATTTCAAACTTTCGAAATAAGGCTAAAATATGAAAGTTTGGGCCGAATAAGATAGTTTTGGCCTTATTTCGGGGACTTTAGAAAAATATTTGAGATCATTTTTGAGGTGGAAAAATTTCACCAAAAAGTAAAGGGGTTAACCCACGGTTTTTGACGATTTTTCGATCAATTTCAAACTTTCGAAATAAGGCTAAAATATGAAAGTTTGGGCCGAATAAGATAGTTTTGGCCTTATTTCGGGGACTTTAGAAAAATATTTGAGATAATTTTTGAGGTGGAAAAATTTCACCAAAAAGTAAAGGGGTTAACCCACGATTTTTGACGATTTTTCGACCAATTTCAAACTTTCGAAATAAGGCTACAATATGAAAGTTTGGGCCGAATAAGATAGTTTTGACTTGATTTCGGGGACTTAAGAGAAATATTTGAGATAATTTTTGAGGTGGAAAAATTTCACCAAAAAGTAAAGGGGTTAACCCACGATTTTTGACGATTTTTCGACCAATTTCAAACTTTCGAAATAAGGCTAAAATATGAAAGTTTGGGCCGAATAAGATAGTTTTGGCCTGATTTCGGGGACTTTAGAAAAATATTTGAGATAATATTTGAGGTGGAAAAATTTCACCAAAAAGTAAAGGGGTTAACCCACGGTTTTTGACGACTTTTCGACCAATTTCAAACTTTCGAAATACGGGTGAAATATGAAAGTTTGGGCCGAATAAGATAGTTTTGGCCTGATTTCGGGGACTTGAGAGAAATATTTGAGATAATTTTTGAGGTGGAAAAATTTCACCAAAAAGTAAAAGGGGTTAACCCACGGTTTTTGACTATTTTTCGACCAATTTCAATCTTTCGAAATAAGGCTAGAATATGAAAGTTTGGGCCGAATAAGATGGTTTTGGCCTGATTTCGGGGACTTTACAGTAATATTTGAGAAAATTTTTGGGGTGGAAAAATTTCACCAAAAAGTAAAGGGGTTAACCCACGGTTTTTGACGATTTTTCGACCAATTTCAAACTTTCGAAATAAGGGTGAAATATGAAAGTTTTAGCCGAATAAGATAGTTTTGGCCTGATTTCGGGGACTTTAGAAAAATATTTGAGATCCTTTTTGAGGTGGAAAAATTTCACCAAAAAGTAAAGTGGTTAACCCACGGTTTTTGACTATTTTTCGACCAATTTCAATCTTTCGAAATTAGGCTAGAATATGAAAGTTTGGGCCGAATAAGATAGTTTTGGCCTGATTTCGGGGTCTTTACAGTAATATTTGAGAAAATTTTTGGGGTGGAAAAATTTCACCAAAAAGTAAAGGGGTTAACCCACGGTTTTTGACGATTTTTCGATCAATTTCAAACTTTCGAAATAAGGCTGAAATATGAAAGTTTGGGCCGAATAAGATAGTTTTGGCCTGATTTCGGGGACTTTAGAAAAATATTTGAGATCATTTTTGAGGTGGAAAAATTTCACCAGAAAGTAAAGGGGTTAACCCACGGTTTTTGACGATTTTTCGACCAATTTCAAACTTTCGAAATAAGGCTGAAATATGAAAGTTTGGGCCGAATAAGATAGTTTTGGCCTGATTTCGGGGACTTAAGAAAAATATTTGAGATAATTTTTGAGGTGGAAAAATTTCACCAAAAAGTAAAGGGGTTAACCCACGGTTTTTGACTATTTTTCGACCAATTTCAATCTTTCGAAATAAGGCTAGAATATGAAAGTTTGGGCCGAATAAGATGGTTTTGGCCTGATTTCGGGGACTTTACAGTAATATTTGAGAAAATTTTTGGGGTGGAAAAATTTCACCAAAAAGTAAAGGGGTTAACCCACGGTTTTTGACGATTTTTCGACCAATTTCAAACTTTCGAAATAAGGCTAAAATATGAAAGTTTGGGTGTAATAAGATGGTTTTCGCCTTATTTCGGGGACTTTACATTAATATTTGAGAAAATTTTTGAGGTGGAAAAATTTCACCAAAAAGTAAAGGGGTTAACCCACGGTTTTTGACTATTTTTCGACCAATTTCAAACTTTCGAAATAAGACTAAAATATGAAAGTTTGGGTGTAATAAGATGGTTTTCGCCTTATTTCGGGGACTTTACATTAATATTTGAGAAAATTTTTGAGGTGGAAAAATTTCACCAAAAAGTAAAGGGGTTAACCCACGATTTTTGACGATTTTTCGACCAATTTCAAAATTTCGAAATAAGGCTGAAATATGAAAGTTTGGGCCGAATAAGATAGTTTTGGCCTGATTTCGGGGACTTAAGAAAAATATTTGAGATAATTTTTGAGGTGGAAAAATTTCACCAAAAAGTAAAGTGGTTAACCCACGGTTTTTGACTATTTTTCGACCAATTTCAAACTTTCGAAATAAGACTAAAATATGAAAGTTTGGGTGTAATAAGATGGTTTTCGCCTTATTTCGGGGACTTTACATTAATATTTGAGAAAATTTTTGAGGTGGAAAAATTTCACCAAAAAGTAAAGGGGTTAACCCACGGTTTTTGACGATTTTTCGATCAATTTCAAACTTTCGAAATAAGGCTAAAATATGAAAGTTTGGGCCGAATAAGATAGTTTTGGCCTTATTTCGGGGACTTTAGAAAAATATTTGAGATAATTTTTGAGGTGGAAAAATTTCACCAAAAAGTAAAGGGGTTAACCCACGATTTTTGACGATTTTTCGACCAATTTCAAACTTTCGAAATAAGGCTAAAATATGAAAGTTTGGGCCGAATAAGATAGTTTTGGCCTGATTTCGGGGACTTTAGAAAAATATTTGAGATAATTTTTGAGGTGGAAAAATTTCACCAAAAAGTAAAGAGGTTAACCCAAGGTTTTTGACGATTTTTCGACCTATTTCAAACTTTCGAAATAATGCTGAAATATGAAAGTTTGGGCCGAATAAGATAGTTTTGACCTGATTTCGGGGACTTTAGAAAAATATTTGAGATAATTTTTGAGGTGGAAAAATTTCACCAAAAAGTAAAGGGGTTAACCCACGGTTTTTGACGATTTTTCGACCAATTTCAAACTTTCGAAATAAGGCTAAAATATGAAAGTTTGGGCCGAATAAGATAGTTTTGACCTGATTTCGGGGACTTAAGAGAAATATTTGAGATAATTTTTGAGGTGGAAAAATTTCACCAAAAAGTAAAGGGGTTAACCCACGGTTTTTGACTATTTTTCGACCAATTTCAATCTTTCGAAATAAGGCTAGAATATGAAAGTTTGGGCCGAATAAGATGGTTTTGGCCTGATTTCGGGGACTTTACAGTAATATTTGAGAAAATTTTTGGGGTGGAAAAATTTCACCAAAAAGTAAAGGGGTTAACCCACGGTTTTTGACTATTTTTCGACCAATTTCAAACTTTCGAAATAAGGCTACAATATGAAAGTTTGGGCCGAATAAGATAGTTTTGACTTGATTTCGGGGACTTAAGAGAAATATTTGAGATAATTTTTGAGGTGGAAAAATTTCACCAAAAAGTAAAGGGGTTAACCCACGATTTTTGACGATTTTTCGACCAATTTCAAACTTTCGAAATAAGGCTAAAATATGAAAGTTTGGGCCGAATAAGATAGTTTTGGCCTGATTTCGGGGACTTTAGAAAAATATTTGAGATAATATTTGAGGTGGAAAAATTTCACCAAAAAGTAAAGGGGTTAACCCACGGTTTTTGACGACTTTTCGACCAATTTCAAACTTTCGAAATAAGGGTGAAATATGAAAGTTTGGGCCGAATAAGATAGTTTTGGCCTGATTTCGGGGACTTGAGAGAAATATTTGAGATAATTTTTGAGGTGGAAAAATTTCACCAAAAAGTAAAAGGGGTTAACCCACGGTTTTTGACTATTTTTCGACCAATTTCAATCTTTCGAAATAAGGCTAGAATATGAAAGTTTGGGCCGAATAAGATGGTTTTGGCCTTATTTCGGGGACTTTACAGTAATATTTGAGAAAATTTTTGGGGTGGAAAAATTTCACCAAAAAGTAAAGGGGTTAACCCACGGTTTTTGACGATTTTTCGACCAATTTCAAACTTTCGAAATAAGGGTGAAATATGAAAGTTTTAGCCGAATAAGATAGTTTTGGCCTGATTTCGGGGACTTTAGAAAAATATTTGAGATCCTTTTTGAGGTGGAAAAATTTCACCAAAAAGTAAAGTGGTTAACCCACGGTTTTTGACTATTTTTCGACCAATTTCAATCTTTCGAAATTAGGCTAGAATATGAAAGTTTGGGCCGAATAAGATAGTTTTGGCCTGATTTCGGGGTCTTTACAGTAATATTTGAGAAAATTTTTGGGGTGGAAAAATTTCACCAAAAAGTAAAGGGGTTAACCCACGGTTTTTGACGATTTTTCGATCAATTTCAAACTTTCGAAATAAGGCTGAAATATGAAAGTTTGGGCCGAATAAGATAGTTTTGGCCTGATTTCGGGGACTTTAGAAAAATATTTGAGATAATTTTTGAGGTGGAAAAATTTCACCAGAAAGTAAAGGGGTTAACCCACGGTTTTTGACGATTTTTCGACCAATTTCAAACTTTCGAAATAAGGCTGAAATATGAAAGTTTGGGCCGAATAAGATAGTTTTGGCCTGATTTCGGGGACTTAAGAAAAATATTTGAGATAATTTTTGAGGTGGAAAAATTTCACCAAAAAGTAAAGGGGTTAACCCACGGTTTTTGACTATTTTTCGACCAATTTCAATCTTTCGAAATAAGGCTAGAATATGAAAGTTTGGGCCGAATAAGATGGTTTTGGCCTGATTTCGGGGACTTTACAGTAATATTTGAGAAAATTTTTGGGGTGGAAAAATTTCACCAAAAAGTAAAGGGGTTAACCCACGGTTTTTGACGATTTTTCGACCAATTTCAAACTTTCGAAATAAGGCTAAAATATGAAAGTTTGGGTGTAATAAGATGGTTTTCGCCTTATTTCGTGGACTTTACATTAATATTTGAGAAAATTTTTGAGGTGGAAAAATTTCACCAAAAAGTAAAGGGGTTAACCCACGATTTTTGACGATTTTTCGACAAATTTCAAACTTTCGAAATAAGGCTAAAATATGAAAGTTTGGGCCGAATAAGATAGTTTTGGCCTGATTTCGGGGACTTAAGGAAAATATTTGAGATAATTTTTGAGGTGGAAAAATTTCACCAAAAAGTAAAGGGGTTAACCCACGGTTTTTGACTATTTTTCGACCAATTTCAAACTTTCGAAATAAGGCTAAAATATGAAAGTTTGGGTGTAATAAGATGGTTTTCGCCTTATTTCGGGGACTTTACATTAATATTTGAGAAAATTTTTGAGGTGGAAAAATTTCACCAAAAAGTAAAGGGGTTAACCCAAGGTTTTTGACGATTTTTGGACCAATTTCAAACTTTCGAAATAAGGCTGAAATATGAAAGTTTGGGCCGAATAAGATAGTTTTGACCTCATTTCGGGGACTTTAGAAAAATATTTGAGATAATTTTTGAGGTGGAAAAATTTCACCAAAAAGTAAAAAACCGTGGGTTAACCAACCCACGGTTTTTGACGATTTTTCGACCAATTTCAAACTTTCGAAATAAGGCTGAAATATGAAAGTTTGGGCCGAATAAGATAGTTTTGGCCTGATTTCGGGGACTTAAGAAAAATATTTGAGATAATTTTTGAGGTGGAAAAATTTCACCAAAAAGTAAAGGGGTTAACCCACGGTTTTTGACTATTTTTCGACCAATTTCAATCTTTCGAAATAAGGCTAGAATATGAAAGTTTGGGCCGAATAAGATGGTTTTGGCCTGATTTCGGGGACTTTACAGTAATATTTGAGAAAATTTTTGGGGTGGAAAAATTTCACCAAAAAGTAAAGGGGTTAACCCACGGTTTTTGACGATTTTTCGACCAATTTCAAACTTTCGAAATAAGGCTAAAATATGAAAGTTTGGGCCGAATAAGATAGTTTTGACCTGATTTCGGGGACTTAAGAGAAATATTTGAGATAATTTTTGAGGTGGAAAAATTTCACCAAAAAGTAAAGGGGTTAACCCACGTTTTTGACGATTTTTCGACCAATTTCAAACTTTCGAAATAAGGCTAAAATATGAAAGTTTGGGCCGAATAAGATAGTTTTGGCCTTATTTCGGGGACTTTAGAAAAATATTTGAGATCATTTTTGAGGTGGAAAAATTTCACCAAAAAGTAAAGGGGTTAACCCACGGTTTTTGACGATTTTTCGACCAATTTCAAACTTTCGAAATAAGGCTAAAATATGAAAGTTTGGGCCGAATAAGATAGTTTTGGCCTTATTTCGGGGACTTAAGAAAAATATTTGAGATAATTTTTGAGGTGGAAAAATTTCACCAAAAAGTAAAGGGGTTAACCCACGGTTTTTGACGATTTTTCGACCAATTTCAAACTTTCGAAATAAGGCTAAAATATGAAAGTTTGGGCCGAATAAGATAGTTTTGGCCTTATTTCGTGGACTTTACATTAATATTTGAGATAATTTTTGAGGTGGAAAAATTTCACCAAAAAGTAAAGGGGTTAACCCACGATTTTTGACGATTTTTCGACCAATTTCAAACTTTCGAAATAAGGCTAAAATATGAAAGTTTGGGCCGAATAAGATAGTTTTGGCCTGATTTCGGGGACTTTAGAAAAATATTTGAGATAATTTTTGAGGTGGAAAAATTTCACCAAAAAGTAAAGAGGTTAACCCACGGTTTTTGACTATTTTTCGACCAATTTCAAACTTTCGAAATAAGGCTAAAATATGAAAGTTTGGGCCGAATAAGATAGTTTTGACCTCATTTCGGGGACTTTAGAAAAATATTTGAGATAATTTTTGAGGTGGAAAAATTTCACCAAAAAGTAAAGGGGTTAACCCACGGTTTTTGACGATTTTTCGACCAATTTCAAACTTTCGAAATAAGGCTGAAATATGAAAGTTTGGGCCGAATAAGATAGTTTTGGCCTGATTTCGGGGACTTAAGAAAAATATTTGAGATAATTTTTGAGGTGGAAAAATTTCACCAAAAAGTAAAGGGGTTAACCCACGGTTTTTGACTATTTTTCGACCAATTTCAATCTTTCGAAATAAGGCTAGAATATGAAAGTTTGGGCCGAATAAGATGGTTTTGGCCTGATTTCGGGGACTTTACAGTAATATTTGAGAAAATTTTTGGGGTGGAAAAATTTCACCAAAAAGTAAAGGGGTTAACCCACGGTTTTTGACGATTTTTCGACCAATTTCAAACTTTCGAAATAAGGCTAAAATATGAAAGTTTGGGCCGAATAAGATAGTTTTGACCTGATTTCGGGGACTTTACAGTAATATTTGAGATAATTTTTGAGGTGGAAAAATTTCACCAAAAAGTAAAGGGGTTAACCCACGTTTTTGACGATTTTTCGACCAATTTCAAACTTTCGAAATAAGGCTAAAATATGAAAGTTTGGGCCGAATAAGATAGTTTTGGCCTTATTTCGGGGACTTTAGAAAAATATTTGAGATCATTTTTGAGGTGGAAAAATTTCACCAAAAAGTAAAGGGGTTAACCCACGGTTTTTGACGATTTTTCGATCAATTTCAAACTTTCGAAATAAGGCTAAAATATGAAAGTTTGGGCCGAATAAGATAGTTTTGGCCTTATTTCGGGGACTTTAGAAAAATATTTGAGATAATTTTTGAGGTGGAAAAATTTCACCAAAAAGTAAAGGGGTTAACCCACGGTTTTTGACTATTTTTCGACCAATTTCAATCTTTCGAAATAAGGCTAGAATATGAAAGTTTGGGCCGAATAAGATGGTTTTGGCCTGATTTCGGGGACTTTACAGTAATATTTGAGAAAATTTTTGGGGTGGAAAAATTTCACCAAAAAGTAAAGGGGTTAACCCACGGTTTTTGACGATTTTTCGACCAATTTCAAACTTTCGAAATAAGGCTAAAATATGAAAGTTTGGGCCGAATAAGATAGTTTTGACCTGATTTCGGGGACTTAAGAGAAATATTTGAGATAATTTTTGAGGTGGAAAAATTTCACCAAAAAGTAAAGGGGTTAACCCACGTTTTTGACGATTTTTCGACCAATTTCAAACTTTCGAAATAAGGCTAAAATATGAAAGTTTGGGCCGAATAAGATAGTTTTGGCCTGATTTCGGGGACTTTAGAAAAATATTTGAGATCATTTTTGAGGTGGAAAAATTTCACCAAAAAGTAAAGGGGTTAACCCACGGTTTTTGACGATTTTTCGATCAATTTCAAACTTTCGAAATAAGGCTAAAATATGAAAGTTTGGGCCGAATAAGATAGTTTTGGCCTTATTTCGGGGACTTTAGAAAAATATTTGAGATAATTTTTGAGGTGGAAAAATTTCACCAAAAAGTAAAGGGGTTAACCCACGATTTTTGACGATTTTTCGACCAATTTCAAACTTTCGAAATAAGGCTAAAATATGAAAGTTTGGGCCGAATAAGATAGTTTTGGCCTGATTTCGGGGACTTTAGAAAAATATTTGAGATAATTTTTGAGGTGGAAAAATTTCACCAAAAAGTAAAGAGGTTAACCCAAGGTTTTTGACGATTTTTGGACCAATTTCAAACTTTCGAAATAAGGCTGAAATATGAAAGTTTGGGCCGAATAAGATAGTTTTGACCTCATTTCGGGGACTTTAGAAAAATATTTGAGATAATTTTTGAGGTGGAAAAATTTCACCAGAAAGTAAAGCGGTTAACCCACGGTTTTTGACGATTTTTCGACCAATTTCAAACTTTCGAAATAAGGCTGAAATATGAAAGTTTGGGCCGAATAAGATAGTTTTGGCCTGATTTCGGGGACTTAAGAAAAATATTTGAGATAATTTTTGTGGTGGAAAAATTTCACCAAAAAGTAAAGGGGTTAACCCACGGTTTTTGACTATTTTTCGACCAATTTCAATCTTTCGAAATAAGGCTAGAATATGAAAGTTTGGGCCGAATAAGATAGTTTTGGCCTGATTTCGGGGACTTTACAGTAATATTTGAGAAAATTTTTGGGGTGGAAAAATTTCACCAAAAAGTAAAGGGGTTAACCCACGGTTTTTGACGATTTTTCGACCAATTTCAAACTTTCGAAATAAGGCTAAAATATGAAAGTTTGGGCCGAATAAGATAGTTTTGACCTGATTTCGGGGACTTAAGAGAAATATTTGAGATAATTTTTGAGGTGGAAAAATTTCACCAAAAAGTAAAGGGGTTAACCCACGTTTTTGACGATTTTTCGACCAATTTCAAACTTTCGAAATAAGGCTAAAATATGAAAGTTTGGGCCGAATAAGATAGTTTTGGCCTTATTTCGTGGACTTTAGAAAAATATTTGAGATCATTTTTGAGGTGGAAAAATTTCACCAAAAAGTAAAGGGGTTAACCCACGGTTTTTGACGATTTTTCGATCAATTTCAAACTTTCGAAATAAGGCTAAAATATGAAAGTTTGGGCCGAATAAGATAGTTTTGGCCTTATTTCGGGGACTTTAGAAAAATATTTGAGATAATTTTTGAGGTGGAAAAATTTCACCAAAAAGTAAAGGGGTTAACCCACGATTTTTGACGATTTTTCGACCAATTTCAAACTTTCGAAATAAGGCTAAAATATGAAAGTTTGGGCCGAATAAGATAGTTTTGGCCTGATTTCGGGGACTTTAGAAAAATATTTGAGATAATTTTTGAGGTGGAAAAATTTCACCAAAAAGTAAAGAGGTTAACCCAAGGTTTTTGAAGATTTTTGGACCAATTTCAAACTTTCGAAATAAGGCTGAAATATGAAAGTTTGGGCCGAATAAGATAGTTTTGACCTCATTTCGGGGACTTTAGAAAAATATTTGAGATAATTTTTGAGGTGGAAAAATTTCACCAAAAAGTAAAGGGGTTAACCCACGGTTTTTGACTATTTTTCGACCAATTTCAATCTTTCGAAATAAGGCTAGAATATGAAAGTTTGGGCCGAATAAGATGGTTTTGGCCTGATTTCGGGGACTTTACAGTAATATTTGAGAAAATTTTTGGGGTGGAAAAATTTCACCAAAAAGTAAAGGGGTTAACCCACGGTTTTTGACGATTTTTCGACCAATTTCAAACTTTCGAAATAAGGCTAAAATATGAAAGTTTGGGCCGAATAAGATAGTTTTGACCTGATTTCGGGGACTTAAGAGAAATATTTGAGATAATTTTTGAGGTGGAAAAATTTCACCAAAAAGTAAAGGGGTTAACCCACGGTTTTTGACTATTTTTCGACCAATTTCAATCTTACGAAATAAGGCTAGAATATGAAAGTTTGGGCCGAATAAGATGGTTTTGGCCTGATTTCTGGGACTTTACAGTAATATTTGAGAAAATTTTTGGGGTGGAAAAATTTCACCAAAAAGTAAAGGGGTTAACCCACGGTTTTTGACTATTTTTCGACCAATTTCAAACTTTCGAAATAAGGCTACAATATGAAAGTTTGGGCCGAATAAGATAGTTTTGACTTGATTTCGGGGACTTAAGAGAAATATTTGAGATAATTTTTGAGGTGGAAAAATTTCACCAAAAAGTAAAGGGGTTAACCCACGATTTTTGACGATTTTTCGACCAATTTCAAACTTTCGAAATAAGGCTAAAATATGAAAGTTTGGGCCGAATAAGATAGTTTTGGCCTGATTTCGGGGACTTTAGAAAAATATTTGAGATCATTTTTGAGGTGGAAAAATTTCACCAAAAAGTAAAGGGGTTAACCCACGGTTTTTGACGATTTTTCGACCAATTTCAAACTTTCGAAATAAGGCTGAAATATGAAAGTTTGGGCCGAATAAGATAGTTTTGGCCTGATTTCGGGGACTTGAGAGAAATATTTGAGATAATTTTTGAGGTGGAAAAATTTCACCAAAAAGTAAAGGGGTTAACCCACGGTTTTTGACTATTTTTCGACCAATTTCAATCTTTCGAAATAAGGCTAGAATATGAAAGTTTGGGCCGAATAAGATGGTTTTGGCCTTATTTCGGGGACTTTACAGTAATATTTGAGAAAATTTTTGGGGTGGAAAAATTTCACCAAAAAGTAAAGGGGTTAACCCACGGTTTTTGACGATTTTTCGACCAATTTCAAACTTTCGAAATAAGGGTGAAATATGAATGTTTTAGCCGAATAAGATAGTTTTGGCCTGATTTCGGGGACTTTAGAAAAATATTTGAGATCCTTTTTGAGGTGGAAAAATTTCACCAAAAAGTAAAGGGGTTAACCCACGGTTTTTGACGATTTTTCGTCCAATTTCAAACTTTCGAAATAAGGCTGAAATATGAAAGTTTGGGCCGAAAAAAAATAGTTTTGACCTTATTTCGGGGACTTTAGAAAAATATTTGAGATCATTTTTGAGGTGGAAAAATTTCACCAAAAAGTAAAGGGGTTAACCCACGGTTTTTGACGATTTTTCGTCCAATTTCAAACTTTCGAAATAAGGCTAAAATATGAAAGTTTGGGCCGAATAAGATAGTTTTGGCCTTATTTCGGGGACTTTAGAAAAATATTTGAGATCATTTTTGAGGTGGAAAAATTTCACCAAAAAGTAAAGGGGATAAACCACGATTTTTGACGATTTTTCGACCAATTTCAATCTTTCGAAATAAGGCTAAAATATGAAAGTTTGGGCCGAATAAGATAGTTTTGGCCTTATTTCAAGAACTTTACAATAATATTTTGGGTAGTTTTGGAGGAGTAAAAATTTCACCAAAAAGTAAAGGGGTTAACCCACGGTTTTTCCCGATATTTCGACCAATTTCAAACTTTCGAAATAAGGCTAAAATATGAAAGTTTGGGCCGAATAAGAAAGTTTTGGCCTTATTTCAAGAACTTTACAATAATATTTGGGGTAGTTTTGGAGGAGTAAAAATTTCACCAAAAAGTAAAGGAGTTAACCCACGGCTTTTGACGATTTTTCGACCAATTTCAAGATTTCGAAATAAGGCTAAAATATGAAAGTTTTGGCCGAATAATATAGTTTTGGCCTTATTTCAGGGACTTGACAGTAATATTTGAGATAATTTTTGATGTGAAAAAACTTCACCAAAAAGTAAAGGGGTTAACCCACAGTTTTTGACGATTTTTCGGCCAATTTCAAACTTTAGGAATGTCTAAAATGAAAATACGAAAATTGTACGATGTAAAGAAGGCAAAGAGATGGTATTTCATCATGATAATCTTAAGTTGTGTTTTACACCTTTTTTAAATGGCAGATTGTTTCTCCTGGATATGAGTCAGAAGATTTTGCAGTGGTCTACAGCTTGCTTCCACACCACCTCGTACTACCACCTCCCCATAGGCCTAGATGCGAAGCCCATGTTACACCACGCTATCAACTTCGGCAAATAATACGTCCACCAATACGTTATTCTTATGATTCCCCTTGATTTTATAGTTTTTGTATAGACCATTATAATTAATCAATCGACTTCGATATTACAAATATCTTTGTAAAATAACGCTAGTTTTCGGGACGAAAACTTAAGTAGAGGAAGAGCGCAACTGTCAGACAGCAGGTAAATTGTCTGCAGATAAAATATGTTCATAATCTGTGTAATCTTAAAAGTATTGTTCATCATCTGTGATGACAAGAGACTAATTGAAACATGTTGTTGTTAACGAATTAGTAATGTAGGAAATGAAGATTTGTAACCTTGTGATGTCAGAGATAATTAGATAGGATATATGGAACTTGGGAAAAACAAAGTCAGATTGAAACCGTACAGCGAAGTGTGCGCGCAAGTTAGTTAAGTTCGTGGTCGATTGCTGGAGATTTCACTGCATGAGAACATTTATCAAGCACTTTGTTTGGAGTAAAATACGCGTTGATAGAAGAGAGAGTTTTACTTGACAATAGTAGTCAATACCAAAGCTCGAATGGCTTGAAAATAATTTACTCTAACTGCCAGGCAAAACATTTAAAGCTCAATAGTTGACTACAGGAAAAGAATTTGTAAAAGCAGCGGATTTATGTTAGACCCGCCTCTGCAGCTACTGGCTAATAAACAGCGTTTTACTGTTGTGGAGGTTTGCCAGTTCGTTCAAACTTCTGTCAGGCAAATCATGTCATCTCAACCATCACCATTTACCTTTCCACTCAACACTAGAATGCTTTTTTCCAACTTAATTGACGACAGTTATCTGAAACTTTTCTTTTTTTTTTTGTTTTTGAAACTAAGATACTTGCAAAAAATTTACGCCGCATTGCATTCTGCAAATGTTACCAAGTACGTGAGAAAAAAACGCACAACTTGTCGTAAAGCTGCGCCAGCTGTTAACAAATAGCGAAAGAGTTGTTGAAGAGTTGTAAAGAGGTTGAATAACGTATCGCGTTAACAGACTGTGTGATTTTTGCATACATCTTATCTTCATATCTGTTCCTCATAATGTTGGTATATTCCAACTCATTTATCCTCGAACGAAATCAAAGAGTTACTTACAAATAAAAATATTTTCCAGCCTGAACTACTGCAACAGAAATGTTTCTTACCTTTTGGCTGAAGTTAAACTTGATAACCTCAACTTGAGTTATCCACCTCAACCTTCAACGTCGGCAGACAACAACGACCTCGTCATTGATAGTTATCGATGAGAGGCATAAAAATGAATCCAATAATTGTTAATATTTAGTAAAATTTAAAGAAATTTCTGTTTGGAATGGGCGGGTCTTTCAGTATAAAAAATTTAACTGACAATAAATTTCCATGTTATAAAAGTTACTTTAAACAACTATGTCATGAAGTGGTTGAGATTTTTTGAACCTGAGTGCATCGAAGCATTTTTCAATATTAAACAAAGTCCTTGGGTTAACAAATTAATTACCAGTTTGTACGATGTTTCCACAAAATGGACTGGGGCGAAATATTAAAACACATGGAAAACGTGCACACAGTTCATCTCACATTTCACCCTTCAGACCACTGTGGCCTCCGGAGAGTTGCATGGCGTGTACTTCAATGGAACGTTTTCACAGCTCAAATTTTGTCAAGCTCGTCAATGGAAAATTACAACAATATACTAAGAATAGCTCATTCAGGCGCGCATTTTCAATTTGGCAAATTCTTTCGCCAGTTGTAAAGCCTCATTCAAAGCCTCATAATGAGGACCAGATGCTTGAGCGGACATCTCTTTTCCACCACCCTTACCCCCAAGGGTGGGTGACACTGCTTGCACCCACTCATTGGCCTTTAAACCACTGCTGATTAGCTCCTAAAAATTTACGAAAAACAGATTGTCAAAGAAATAGAAAACAATTCGCGAGTTACCATTGAGTTAAAGAAATATTGGGAGAAGTTTAGAAGCAATGACACTGCATAAAAAGGCGAACATTTAAGAAGGCAAAAAAGAGAGAACAGAGATTGTAGAAACCGTGGCAATTAACCATGTGAAAGCCAGTTAAATTAACATTTGTAAACATCTAATTCAAAGTAACCACTTAAATAAATTGTCACACAATTCATTTGGCTAAAGTACTTAGTATTGCTAGAATCCTGGTTTCATAATGCGCGGAAAATTAGAACTGAAGGTCATTTCCGTACTGAAACAAAAATTATGTAGCGTAAACTAAGACATGACATTAGTCTGATGCCCGCCCTGACCTTTACCGAATTTGCTGTCACAGATTTCCACTTGGAAAAAGTCGTTAGTGCCAGTTTTCACGTGGCATGAAACTCGGCAATAACAGGCGAGAAACAGCAACAAATATGACCACGCACATTTAGTAAAATACCCTCCAGTTTCTGAAACAACTGGATGACTAAATTGGTGACAAGGATAAGCTATCAACATCAGTGTTTTTTTTGAGAACCAACTTTTAAATGACGAATAAATGACGTACTAGTGTTGAGCAGAACTGATTATAACTTAATTGAAACAGATTTAAAGCGCTGCGCACGCTCAGGGAGAAGCGTTAAGTGGTCACGTGGATTTCTTGGTTACTTGCTTTGGTATGTGTAAAAGTACAACGTTGTCATGGCGACCATGTTAGTGTTCTTGACAACAGAAGATAATCAAAAATCTTTTGTTAAGAAACACAATCATACAGTGGCCATGATCTCGTGTGAATACTCTCTGTAAGAACACTGTTCCTTGCGGGTATGGTAGCTTTTTCCGTAGGGCCGCGGTCGGATGACTGAAAGATGTGGATTCCAGTCCCATTTCTATCTACCATTTTCTTTTCAGAACAACTTTCAAAACTTCTACACTGTACTACAACGTTACTACGACTTTCATTTCACGTTTCCAATGTAGTATAACCACGAATATTATTCAAATAATGATAATTATGAGTATCATTAGGAGATATTCATACGTTACCTTTGGTACTTGGCACATGCAAATAATCTTTTTCTGATCTTTATCTACACTGAAGAACATGGCTGCCGTCTCGGGAGCAGTTTTCTTGACGTGCTGCAGGCAAGTGTCCAAAATCTCAAAAAAATAAGACAACACTGAGTTGATTGATCAACGGAGAAGTTGCTCAGAAGTGTAACCGGACGGACAATGATAAAATTGGCCTAATTTTCGTTTTTAAAAGGAATTGAACTGTAGATTAACGTTTGTCAAGCTCATTCCCCAGAAAAACGATTTCTGAGTCCCAGACGGGGATCGAACCCGCAACCTTTAAAAGAAATTACCAAACATTGACTGTTTGTCTCTGACTAAACATGGCCAGCACTTTACAAGTTGCAATGTGTGTTGAGTAAGTCTACTCAAATGTTAAGATCTTTGTAGACTTTATTCAAAATAACCACCAATTTACAATTATTTTACATGCAATGATATGCGTATAAAATAATAAAAGGCAATAACAGGAAATTCATTTAAACTTTTAAGTTTCCAAGAACGAGAAAGGATTTGAAATATAAAGTTGAGAATAGTGGTAAATATAAGAGAAAGAGGAGGAAGAGCGAATAAGTCTTTCAAACATGAAACAAACCTTGGCGTTTGAAGCTGCATCAAGGATATCAATGAGGACTTTCTCATCTCTGTTTTCAATTAAACCTTTTGTTTTTTTCAGTGCCTTGAGATGGGGAGGAAGTAAATAAATTTGAATACCAAATTGAGGACACGTGTCAAAACAGATAACTCCTCTTCTTATTTGAACCTTTTAACTTACACACTACTTCACTTCACTTCACTTCACTTCCCATCACGCCACGTCACGTCACTTCATTTCACTTCACGTCATGCCACTTCACTTCACTTAACTCCACTTCAGGTCACATCATTTCGCTTCACTTCACTTTATTTCAAGCCACTTCACTTCACTCGCCTTGCCATGTCTTCTTTTCCCTCTCCTTTCCTTCTCCCTTTCTTCTCCTTTCCACTCCACCCCACTCCTCTCCACTCCTCTCCACTCCTCTCCACTCCTCTCCTCTCCTCCCCTACCCTCCCCTCCCCTCTCCTCTCCCTCTCCTCCCCTCCCCTCCCCTCTCCCTCTCCTCTCCCTCTCCCCTCTCTCTCCCCTCCCTCTCCCTCCCTCTCCTCCCCTTCCCCTCCCCTCTCCCCTCCTCCCCCTCCCCCTCCCCTCCCCTCCCTCTCCACTCACAGCATCAGTCATAGCTGCTTTCCTTGCTCGATCAGCATCATCAGCTATTTTCTTCACTTCTTTCAGTTTGGTCCGCATCTCGTCTTTATTACAATACGGAATAATTGCACTGGAGATTTCCTAAAGAGACAAACAGTTGTTTGTTATGGGACAAAGTTAATTTTGAAAGAATGTTTTTTTTTTATCACAAAGTCGAACAAGTGTTTCACTTTTGATATTAAAAATGGACAACTCCTACATCACTTAACGCAGTAATTTCTTGAATTGCTTCCTTAGGGTTTAATGTGTTCGATGCAAACTTTTCAGTAATTGTCTTCTTCAGGTCATCCACATGTCTATTGAGCAGTTGAGCACGATGGATTGCCTAAGTTGAAAGAAATTTGCAAACTTTCAGGACGACTTGAACACCGGGTGGATGAGAACAAGACTTCACTTTTCAGCACTATGGGGAAAATTAAGGATGGGTCAACTCTGAAAACATTAAAATATCATTAACGAAGTCATGTTCAGATTGATGACCTAAGGGTGAGTTTTCAGAAGGTAGAAACCTTCTGAAACCTTTAGAAGGCAAGAATGCCTTCTAAAACAGTAGTTTAGCAGTGATTCTCGCACTTTTCTGTGGTAGGAGTTTTGCCGAGTAAGGACGTACAAACTGTCACGTGCAAATTTTCTGTTGAAAAGAGTTCACTTGCTGTCTGTTTCCATTTGATACTTTGCAGATCAAGTTAAAGAAAGAAGTCCCGCACAAGACGTTTAACGCTCACTAAAAATTTGCCTTTGCAGCGTTCTTAAATTCTGTCAATTGCAATCGAACAGTATATGTTTCCTTTTTAACACTAACTTGATCCAATACACATATTTATATAAATTCATTGACATGATGTAGGAAAATTGAATTCAGCAAATCATACCCTTTCGGCGTCTGGACCTGTAATTGCTACAATTCGACGAATACCCTTAGATATGGCTTCCTCGGATATGAGAGAGAATTCCTTCATATGACTTGTGTTACGCAAATGTCTGGAATAGAAAAAAATGAATTAATCAGAAAGTGACAATCGGTTATACGAGACCTTCTAGCTGACGTATTTAAGTTGTCATTTTGATAATTTAAATGTGGAAAGCAAAATCTCGTAATAAAACTTCAGCTCAAAAAATAATTACAACAAAGTAATGGGCTCACTCAAAAACAAGGAGAGTTCGCCAGACAACCCCACTGTTCGGGCAATTAGAATCATAAATGATTATAATTAGTTGATTTGCCAAACAACACATGATTAAAACGTGATATTTACTTGACCTACAATGAAAAACCTCGAGAGGTCCTTAAAATTTCACATTATAACACTTGAACAAGCTGAGAAAAAGTGAAACAGCCGTTGGTTCATTCAGAATAATACAAAGATTTTGGTAAAAGATAAAAACGTTGATAAACGTACGTGCCACCACAAAGTTCAACAGAATATTTGTATCCGGCCTGAGGGTCATCAACAAGTTCGTTCAACGGAGCACCGATGGACAAAACACGAACTGGGTCAGGATAAACCTAAAATGCGACAAGAAGAAGAAGGAAGGTTGCAAAAAGAGGAATGTCTGAAAGAGAAGGAACTTCGTGAAATGGAGGAACATTGTCGAAAGTATGTTGGCTGCGCATAAACAAGGAATGACGAAAATTGTTCTCCATCAATCCTAAATCATATTTTAGTCACGAAGAGTTCTTAAGATATTTTAAAGAGATGGAAGCTCTTTAGGCCTTTTCGCCCTAATTAATAATATAATAAAGCCCCGATAAAAATTGCACTTCAGAAGGATTTTTAACACAGTCTACTAGTCTTCCCTTCCCTTCCCTTCTCTTCCCCTCCCCTCCCCTCCCTTCCGCTTCCCCTTCTTCTTCCCTTTCCCTTTCCCTTTCCCTTTCCCTTCTCCTTCTCCTTCTCCTTCTCCTTCCCCTTCCCCTTCCCTTTCCCTTTCCTATTCCCTTTCCCTTTCCCTTTCCTACTCCCTTTCCCTTTCCCTTTCCCTTTCCCTTTCCTTTCCCTTCTCCCTCTCCTTCCCTTCCCTTCCCCTTCCCCTTTCCCTTCCCCTTCCCCTTCCCCTTCCCCTTCTCTTTCCCTTCTCCTTCTCCTTCTCTTTCCCTTCCCCTTCTCCTTCCCTCCCCGAATTCTTCACATGACAAAATTGGCAAAAACCTAAGAGGAGACCAAGTTTCTGGTGCTACCCCACTTTGCATCAAATTTTTTGATTTGAAAATTTCGAGGTTTATTCACAACATTGAAAAGGAACCCAAGCAACGAGGTAGGCCATCCATTGCCCATGTTTAAGCAAAAGTTTTAGCCAATTTTTCGACATTCTAGACTCAAAAAGAAAGGACGACATGGGGGATGTCGTCTCTCCTTTGCATCGACATTTTTTCGACCGAGTCGAAACTTTCGAATTTGTTTAGAATACGAAAAAGGAGCACAAATAAATGCAACAATAGTTTGTGTCCTTGTGAATATTAATGTTCAATACACTCTTATCGTATTTGCATATCTTAATATTGTTCAAGATATCAGTGGTGAGCACTTTTATCGTTTAGACCTGAGTTGCCAATGTCGGGTGGAGCACTTTGTTTAAAATACTTTACAGATTATTTTTAAAACAGCGGCGTTCTTGAGGTTATACACTATCTAAAATATAGAAAACAAGCTTCTCAGCTTTTTTTCTATATTTTAAATAGTGTATAACCTCAAGAACGCCGCTGTTTTATCGAAGCTATCTACACTGGACCTCCGCGCCTTAGATTATTTTTAACCCTGTAACGACCAGTGTCCTCAATATACAGGACACCTCTAGAACAGAAAAACAAATGGATAAAGCAAAAACAAAGAAAGAACAAACAAAAGTAAAAAATCCAGGCGTCAAAGTTTGATATTAATAAAATTATTTCAATCTTAATATTAAATATATTTACCTCGTCAAAGATTGCTCTCAAACCTTGAATATCTTTGGCTGTTGCGAGACTGGACTCTGAAGCAAACACGTTCATCTTTTGATCAACAATTTCTTTACAAATACGCTCGCAGTTCTTGATTTGTTTGGAACTCATAGCTCCCTAAGAATATAAATATTTCACCTCTTATTTACCAGCTGGTCTACACATATATCTATTTTATTTAATAACTCTTCAGAACCCAGAATTTTCAGACAAATTTCAAATAATTCAATCGTTTCAAAATATATTGAAATCTGTTTACGCATCTAATTTACATATATTAAATGGTACAGTTACATATGATTGAGAACTTAAGGGTTTAGAGTTCAGAAAAAAATCGTAATTGTAAGTCCTGGAGTGTCGAAGGAGGTGCCTCATTACAATGAGTTATCCTTGATTGATCATGTATCTCCCTCCCACCTACCTACCTACCTACCTACCTACCTACCCACCCACCCTACCCACCCACCCTACCCTACCCTACCCATCTACTTACCCTACCCACCTACCTACCTACCCTACTCACCTACCTACCCACCTACCTACCCTACCCACCCACCTACCTACCTACCCTACCCACCCACCTACCTGCACACATACACACATACACACCAACACACACACACACACACACACACACACACACACATATGCATGCATGCACGCATACATTCATACATTCATAACTATTCACAGTGAACCTACAGGCAATCTAGATGCATTGTAAAATTGACGCCAAAGGCTAACCCTATATTGGCACCCTTTTCGCCCTTGATGTGAACAATTTAAACCCGTTCTACTTGTTAGTAATTCTAACAGTCCTCAAAGAATAATTCACGCACTCACCTTCGCTGTGAAATCAAATCTCAAACGATCAGGTGCCACAAGCGAACCTCTCTGATCAGCTTCGCCCAATTCTTTTCTTAATGCAAAGTTCAAAACATGGGTTCCTGTGTGATTGTTCATGCAGTAACGCCGCCGGGGCTGTGAAAAAAAAAAAGTAAGACAAAGAATCAGGGACAGCAGGATAAAAAATTTCATGAAATGACCAAGTATATTTTACCTCATCAATAAAACATTTCATTTTGTCGCCAACTTTGAGTGTTCCTTCCAAAGCTCCGACATGAAGCACATATCCACCGTGAACTTGAACATCCATGACAGAGAACTCGACTTCCTGAAAAACAAAATAGATTTTTAATGTAAAGTTGTTATCCAGGGATCACAGCGGCTTCACA
The DNA here is from genome assembly GCA_030142905.1 of Heliopora coerulea. NCBI lineage: Eukaryota > Metazoa > Cnidaria > Anthozoa > Scleralcyonacea > Helioporidae > Heliopora > Heliopora coerulea. The sequence goes on from JASJOG010000163.1 coordinate 425,994, forward strand.
GTGACTTTATCAAAAATTTTGCTAATGTATCATATCTATGAATTGTTTAACCAGATTTATCTACATTGAGAAGAAAAAATAACCAAAATTTAAAGTCCACTGTTTAAAATTTCAGTCTTCTATCATAAATATATCATATCTTCTATAATATTGTAGAGCTACTTTACAGTAAAAACTGTGCAGCCATGGCGTTAGAAGTTCTTATCCATCCACTTTAATACGGTAGTCATGATATGCCATGTCATGAACTGACATTTTTACGAGTCAAAAAATTTAACAGCATCTTTGAGAAGTCTATATGGATATACACTACTCGACATATTGGTAAACAAGCTACATTTCATCCCTTTTCCAGCAAAACTCTTGAACATAATTTTATAGCAAATTTTATACTTTCAATTGCATTTTGAAAATAAAAGCAGAAACAACTGCATTAAAATTTTCTTCTGTAAATTATGTCCTACATACATTACCTCATCATCAATTTTTGTCATGTACCCTTGGTCATAAATTTGTCCTCCAGATTCAGCATAAAAGTTTGTCTTATCCAAAACAATACCACATTTCTCGCCTCCAGGAACTTCGTTCACGAACTTTTTGTTCAATAGCAAAGCCTTCACCTCACCGCAACAAGATTCAAAATCTAGCAAAAAAAAAAGTCACACGAAAGTCAATATAAACTACAAAATATTTCGGCGCCCTATATTTCCACATATATCTCGATATTATTAGTATGTTCCATTGACCGTCCATGTAAAATTTAATCGAGGACTGTTAGAATGACTAGCAAGTACAATGTATTTCACAAACTCGAAGTAAGCGACAACTTTTTTTAACTGTAGACATGCTACAATTAAATAAAATTGCCGTTTACTTATATAGTTTGTCGTTATTTTGCTGCTTATCAGAACATTTGAAAATGTGTTTAAACTGTTCACCTCACAGACGATAAGGATATGATGGATTAACTGGCGAACAGCCATGGCTGAGTTGTACAACGCCTGGATAGCATATCCAGCGGATAATGTTAGGAAATGAACAGTTCTAACCATTCTTTGAATTACTGAACTTAATTTTTGCCCATCGACTTGCACTGTAAGGCGGATAACTCGCTAGTTGGCCGATAAAATTTAAGTCCAATTCCCAGTGGGGTTCTTCCGAAGGTCCTTGCAACGTGTTTTAATAGTTTCTTAGAGTTTTTGCTCCGTGATATTATTTCTACTCACAACTTGTATTTTTAACCCCCCTTTCCACCTTCATAACGTTGGGGGTAAATGCCAGTATTACTGCTGGCTATCATCCTGCCCTCTCACCCAATCCGCGTACCATTATTCCTAGAATCTCAGTGACAATATGATTACTAAAGGCGCCAAATTTGCCGTTAAATTAAACCGTATCCCATGATTCCTAGAACCCCAGTGACTATGATTTCACTACTGGCAATAACTCGACGACTTATCAAAACTATTATCCAAGAAACTGAATGACCACGTGATCACGATTGTCTGAATAAGCCGGGCCACTTATCTATATCCACACCCTGTAATTCCCAGCAAGTCATTAACTATGAGAGTTCACTTACTGTAGTTCCCTTCATTGTCGGAGGTGTATTTGTATTTAAAACGATCATCCGTAGGCGGCAGATGAAAAACTTTCTGAAGCTGATCAATGGCGTGAATATCAAGGGTTATAACTTCTTGAACTTCGGAACTCTTGCCACGGGCTATTTCCTGAATGCATATAAAGATGAATGGGTAAATCATGTATAAACAACATGAACCGAAAGAATGATTCAGTAAATTATGTAAGTAAGGGAAAGCCGCATCATTAAGTTGGTGTTGACTGTTCAATATATTGACTGCATTAATATGCCATAGCTATGGTTCGTAAATAAGTAACAGTACCTGAGCTTTGAGTCTGCTTTCTTCGTAAGCTTTCATGTCGACAGCAAGGTGACGTTCCTCGGCCATTAGTTGAGTCAAGTCAATCGGAAAACCGTAAGTGTCGTACAATCGCCATGCAACGTCACCTAAAAAATGGAGTTAATAATGAAAAACATGATAGTTAGCGATGTTATCAAGAACTAGAAAGTGTTATGTTATTGGTAGCTATATATCAAAGTAATATCTTTAGGTAACAGGAACATAAAACATTCCTGAACCCTTCAATTTTCGGAAAAAGAAACTGTTATTTGACATGAACAAACATCAGTTACCAAGCTGACCTGGAATAACTTTATCTTCTTTGTGTTTGTCCGCTGTTCTGTTAAATAATCTTCTCCCCCGAGCTAAAGTCTTCAAGAACTGGGCTTCTTCTTCATTTATGATGTTAACGGCCTGAAACGGAAAATTAATTCCACTAAGGATACGACAAGGTACCTATGGAATCGTAACAAAGTGGGGTCTTAAGGGATAACAGGCATTTCGCGAAGAATCCTAGGATATTGCAAGGTTCACTACATAAAATTCATTAGGATCATGCATCAAATTGGCCTGAGAAGGCAACAGACAAGCTATAGAAGCCTCGTTTCAAAATAAGATAAGGTCATACTTGCTGGGGATTTTTTGCTATCTCCGGAAAAGCTTCACCCTTCAAAAGAAAGAAAGAAAATAGCACAGTTCATACAAGATGATTTTATCTTCATCTGTGGAACTAACGAGAACATGTTGAAACTAAGAAACAGGAAGACAGAGTCGGACAGACCGATCAACTGATGGACGCATACGAATATATAGACAGACTGACATTCAATCACATAGAGTAACAGACAGGCAGACGGACGGACGAATGGACAGTCGGACAGACAGTCGGATGGACAGTTGGACGGACAGACGAACAAAAAAGCGGACGATCAGACGGAGGAACAGTCGTTCGGGAAAATGGATGGACAGTCGATGTGTCTGCGTGCTTGCATGAAAGCTTCGAATTCGATTTTGCATTTCTGGAGAAGCTAGCATTTCAATTTGTATTTGTAGCCTTCCCAAGAAATAGTTAAACTATCTAAGTTTTCGTACCAGGACGTCGATCACAACAGCAACAAGAGATCCCAAGAACCCAGGAGGTGCGTTTAACTTCTCAGAAGCGAAACGAACAGCTCTACGAAGAATTCGTCTCAGTACATATCTGAAAGATAAATACCTTGCATGATTAGGAATTGCCACAGTATTGGTTATTAAGCATTTACTTTGCCAGGAAAGTCTTTCCGATGTAGGTGTTACTCATCATTTATGAATCACATTCAAGTAAAATACCTATTTTGCCTGTCGTTCTCGTTTTTTGGCCAATCGATACTGAAGTGCTTGAAATGGACACGTTTTAGTGTAGATGGAACTTTAAAAAATACACTATGCGTGCAAAAACAACAAATTGCTTAATGGCTTCTCCATTGTCTATGGAATTGAAAACTAGAGGTGTGCTGTTATTTGTCTGATAGTTGGCCAGATATACAAGTTAAAGAAGTGTTTCGCCTTCAATCCAGACACCAAGAAGTTGCGTCCGTGGATCTGGCGCTGTTTTTTAATCCGCCAGTTGTCATTTGGATATCACATTAAAAAAACTTTCTCGTATTTAATCTAAGTAAATTAAACATCCTTTGAGCCGAGAACCTGACCATAAATTTCCTTTAATGTGCAAGCATTTTCTCTTAACCAGATAATGGAATATGTGACAGGATTACTAGGTACTCCATCAATAGAGGTCGTTAAAAATATATCAGCAGTGCGGACACGAGGTTTTACACGCGTACCTACCCTCGTCCTGTATTGTCTGGCTTTCCTCCATCAGATATTGCTATAGTAAGTGTCCTTATATGGTCTGCTACAACCCTGTACGCCATGTCTACTCCATCTTTATCCTCTTCTCCCACTTTACCAGTATATGCTCGGACACCAGTACCCTGGGGGACAAAAATCATTATTTCTGAATTAATTCAATTAATTAATTAATTTGAAATTATTTATACATGGTAACCTATTATTATTGATGCGGTTGTTTTTCCAAGGACTGTGCACTAAGAGCTATTTGCAAGACTTACAAAAATAATATCTCTAATTCAACCAAGCTAAGCCTAGCCTTCCCAACTTTAACTAACCTAAACTCATCAAGTTGTAGGGCTCATCCCCTTGAGGAGTAAAATCACGTGCCGTTAGCCAGAGTAAAATGATAAAGAGCACCCTTGCCCCTTAATGGGTTAATAATGTAGCATAAATGTCAATCCTTGAAAAATAAACAATGATTATATGTGCATTGACCCAAAATATGTATTACCTACAACCTCTTTCATTACACTGTCAGTAAGTTGAGACTGTGGTGCCCAGTTAATGCTGCCACTTTTGCAAGGTTTTTAAAACTTTGCTTCACAGTAAGGGAAATTGTGATGTGACAGAAATTGGGCTTGTAATCTCTGGGTCAGATATAACTACTGATCACTACCATCTGGTAGCACAGAGGGTAAAAACAAAATCCAAGAATGGGGTGGGAGGTATTTTTCAAAACTAAGTAATAGATGCTACTATTATTTTGATAATTAGCATCATGCCATGATAACTATAATCCACTGAATCATAACCTACTGACAGTGAACGGTACTGTACCTCTTGGATAGCCTCAAATATTGGAAGGAACAGATCTGTGTCATAGTTTGACCTCTTTCCTTGAATGACAGATACAACTCTTTCCAAACCCATTCCTGTGTCCACATGTTTACTGGGTAATGGCTTCAGTGAACCATCGGACTCTCTGGAATTTAAGTAATAAAGATGCAGTCAGACATGTTAAAACAGCTTTTCAGAAGTAAACATGTCACATGCCTGCTCTAATTGCATTGTGACACTGGACGTCCACATGAACAGAAGTCTAATAACCAACTACCTGTATGTTCCTGGTTATAGTACTCTTTGCTGTTGTCTTAGGGTCTAAGTGCTCAACTCAGTACCCAAAATCAGAGTATGAATAAACTTGTTTTTCACAGCTGTCCATCCATCAAACTTTACAAGCATCAAATAACTGTCACACAGACCATGTATGACATGCGATAGTGCATTAAAAAATTCCTTTAGACGAAGAAGCAAGAAGAGTACTACATGATATTTTATTAACTTGTGCATGCAGTTGTATAGAACAAGCAATACCTGTTAAACTGAATGAAGACAAGATTCCATATTTCCAGTACGTCAGGGTCATCCATGTTCACTAAGGCTGATGCATCCCGACCACCAATTCGATCAAAATGAATCTCTGTACAGGGCCCACATGGTCCAACATCACCCATTTCCCAGAAGTTGTCTTTCATTCCAAATGGTAGGACACGCTCTGGTGGCAAACTAAGAGCAGTGAACCGTAATTTATTGAGACCTTGAGTTATTTAATTTCATGCATTATCTTCAATCTTTCTAGCAATTTGTAAGTGATACATCATTTAATTATCATCAGTTAAATTGTACAAAGTAACTTTGACTTTGCCAGGGTTGCTAACATTGTGTAGTAAAAAGAAACAAGTTATGAATTTTTAAGTAAAGGCCACTTTTAACTAGAATAAATCTCTGAACACTTCATTTTCAAAAAAAAACTGTATCTAACCTACACTCACTGATCACATAAACCAAATTAAAAAAAAACAAAAAAAGAAAAAGAACATGTCACAATTCTCCCAGGTTCACACCATTTACTTTAAAGCCAAATTAAAGTTAATAGTTTCCTTACTGCATTACAAGTTCTTCAAGTAGCTAGCTAATGAGGATGTCTCAGATGAAAAGCCAAGTCATTATTTTGTTTTTAATACTCAGTTTTTTGCTCTGTTTTGATAAGAATAAAAAAGGTCAGGGTCAAGGTGGTAGTACTTGGCTTGCAACAGTTTTTACAGCCCATATCTCATGATATGAAGTAAACAACTTACCCAACTTCAAGCCAGAATTTTTTTGCTTCTTCATCTGGTGGTAAATCTTTGTAACCTCCAAAATAAGTTGCATAAAGCCGGTCCATCGGTAACTTCCACTTCCCTGAGAGTAACTCAATGGCCCATGTAATTGCCTCTTTCTAGCACAAATTTGAATGGTTATTAATTTAAGTAACAATACAAGTTATATAATGATAGTTCAGTCATGGCATTAAAAATTGACAGAATAATTACAATTACAGAGGTAATTATATATAATTATATAAAGTACAGTATACTGTTGCTATATATTTTAAAATTATTTGTATTGTTTAATTTTGAAATTCTTGCAGAACACCCTTCACAATAGCAATGCAATTGGACAGAATGACAACATTTTAGATATATTTGAAAATCTAAAGCAATAGAACATATCACTGCATGCACTATGACAAAGAATTGAACTGTTTTACCTTAAAATAATCACCAAATGACCAGTTTCCAAGCATTTCAAAAAATGTGTGGTGGTAAACATCCTTGCCAACATCCTCCAAGTCATTGTGTTTTCCTCCAGCTCGAATGCACTTTTGACTGTTTACAGCACGCTTGAGTTTTGCCATGTCACTGTTTGGATCAACTGTTCCAAGGAAGATTGGCTTGTACTGATAAAAATAAGAAAACAGTCAAAAAAAAAAAAACGAGAAAATTATAACTTTCCCATTGGCATGCACAAATAGGTTCAGATTCACAGATGATATTTCAACATGCAAGAAAATATTTCTTAAGAGGAATTAATAAGCAGGTACAATTACCGAATACCTGGCCCTATGAGAGAGGAATCACAGAATGGCAAGATGGCTATGAAGTAGCTAAGAAGGCAAGTTGTCATTTAGATAGTGCAAGGGTTAGGATTAGGCTTGGGTTTAGGGTCATGGTTAGGTTTGTGGTTTTAGGTTTAAGCATGTAGCAAGTATGAAGAGGGGCACTTTCACCTTTGAGGTATTCAATAATTAACCCATTAAGGAGAAAGGGCACACTTTACCACTTTGCTCTGGCTAATGCAAGACAATTTTGTTCATCAAGGGGATGAGCCCTACTCCTTAACGAGTTAATCCAATAGATATTTTCAAAATTTTTGGCAGTGGTCATTCCTGTAATATAATGATTGAAAAAAATATCACTTTACTATTTGAAATTTCAATATAACACCTGAACAAAGACGATGCAATTTCAAACAAAGTGCTACAGCAGTAAATCTAATTAACCACCTAATTATCAGACTAACGACGAAATGCCGGTAAAACACTTAACAGCCCAGCAGGCGGTAGGATTGAACAAATTTAAAGATGAAATGTGAAAGTAAGGCGTTTACTGCGGTCATTCAAACCTGAATTAAACCTCGTGAAAAGTTTAGACAGGAGCAATGTTTAACAAACCTGGTTCATCCCAGCATTTGCAAACAGTAGTGTTGGATCTTCATGTGGAACAACCGATGAGGAATGTACAAATGTGTGGTTTTTCTTTTCCACAAAGAAATCTATGTACTGTCCTCGTATGTCTTTACTTGTTAGACTACTGTCCATTCTGTTGTACCTAGAGTATGAAGCACGAAGAAAGTGAGGTGTTCGAAGAGAATAATAGTAAGCTAAGTTCGAAAGTCGAAGACAAGAATACACCATTCAATCCACAGGAATCAACGGAAGAAACTTTTTGTTTCTGTTATGTCATGCAACACCGCTGACCTTGCACTGACCAACAGCCAACCAGTCAGAAATCCCGGAAAATCACTTTCATTGTAACATCAGGAGTTGGTTGTTCATTAGCAAAACAGCATATTCCTGGATACGTGAAAATTCCTGAACAAAGTTCTGACTCCTCTGCTGAAAAGACTTGCAAGGTTCTCTCAAAGACGACCTAAGAATTAAGGAAAGTTTCGCTCTTTGAAGTTTGAACCAGTGCCGAGAGGGATTTGGGTATGAGTGCAGGACATTACTTTGAAAACAACTACCAACCCCATAGCCAAAGATCCAAACTAATGCAAATTATGGCACTAATTCTGGGTGGATGAAAATTTGAGAACAAAACCGTGAACTGCACTGCAGTGGCTACTGGGTAACCCCCCCTGAAAATACAAACCCCTGTGGCCAGTTGTTCAAAGCATGATTAGTGCTAATCCATGATTATCAATCTGTTGTTTTGGTTTCGTTTATTTTGGTTAATCAAGTTCAGATTCCACAGCTCAAAACTTTTTTGTACACACCTAAAGTTTGTAAAAGAAAATTTTTAGCAGCATGATCAGGCAGGTGCCCACCACATTTGCAGTAATCCTGGTTTAAGCTAATTTCCTTTTGAACAACTGGACCCTGGTCCACTCCAAGGGTTCCCTCAACCAGCATGATATAAGCTTTTGGCGGCGTCAAACTTGCCATTTCTAACATATCAAGAATGCAAGATGACTCATTTAAGTTTCAAGGCACCCTCCAAAATCTGTTTGAAATTTCCGTACTTCAAATTTAAAGCTGCTCTCCTTCACCAAAAATGTTCTAGGTATGCCACTTTGAAAAAAGTAACAAGAAAAGTTGGCATTCTTTTCAGGAACTTTGCATGATGTCAGAAATGTTCCACAATGAGAAGTTTAAAATCAAGTACGCAACCAGCACCTAATGAATAAAATTTCAAGTTATTGATTTGGGATTAGTGCTCATTCCCTATTGAACAAACAGACCCAGATTATAAACTTTTAATCCATTATGCAAATTGCATTTCAAGGAGTTTATGCTACATGCAGCTGCACACAGGCTTCCACAGATACTGAAAAATACTTTACAATAATAATGCAAAGGACAAAACTAATTGGAAAACAACTTAGTTGATATCACATTTTACGGTGGCATACAATACCCTATGGGGGTACAGAGTTATATGGCAACTCCAACCAGAGAAACCTAACACCAAAATAAAAGGGAGGACCTGTGAGAACCAATGTTTCTCTACCTATCCTAGCAACCAAATTCAAAACTCTATCTGTTAGCTTAGGTTCTTGTTCATGCCCCAACAACAACATGCAATATGTAACTCCCTCCTTCCTAACACACACTTATGCACAAAAAAGAATATCACACATTTATACAGTAAGTACCACTTCTTTCTGATGTATTTATTTTAGTTTGCTGTTGCACTTTACATGTGAATTAAAGTGTTCTATTTTCCTGGTTCAATAACTAGTGAATCATTGACATTAATTATATAAGTTTAGGTATTTTTTGCAATCAAAACACATTTGAATTTAATGAAACCTTTTAAATTATTGCTACAATCTACACATAAATGCAGTAAGGATCACAATTAAGCACACCACTTTGCAGTATTTATCTAGGCCCTGAACAACAGTCTCACAAAAAATCCCAATGCAGAACTCAATTAACAGCTTAAATAATTTCAAAATTTGAGTGTTATATGTCCTGTAAATAATTTGGTTTCAAAAAGAATAAGTTAACAAACTTTGCAATAATCAACTGGGAGTTGCTCTAACAAGAGCAAAAGACCACAAAATAATTTGACAGACCAACTCCCCTATTACTAATGTGAGGAGCTTGTGAGGAGCTTGTTAGTTGCTTGTTACCATAGTTAGTCCCACAATACCAAGTAGGAATATAAATTTAGTTAACATGGGAAAAAATCTCCCACCATATTAATTATATGTACATGAAATATATCCCATATACTTGTTTTTATGTGGGAAAAAGTTTACCAAGTCAATCTTTAAAAAGACCTAAAAATTACCATCTAATCTGGACCTGCCATAATTGTTTCTGCAATTGCAAAATCAGCCAAGAAGATAATTATTATTTTGCTCCTCCCAACCTAATTCCTGTATTATTCCATAAATTTCCACCCACCCCCATGGTAGGAAATTCAACTTCCTGATGGCCCAGACTGGGCTAAATTTCTATTTTGCTCTGTTTCTTTATCAATAGTCTGTGTGTTATGATGACTGTGTTCATTATGACTGCCAAGAGCTAACATGGATCCTGCAGTAGCTAGCAGGACACAGACATGGTTTCACCCCCAGGTCCCAAAACCTCAACTAGGGTCATCAGTATCTTCCAGACCTGCAGACAATTTCCTCAGCCACTCTAACCCTCTTGCCAGTCCTGGCATTCATGCAGTACTACAATATGCTGGAGCATAATATTGTACTTGTTTGACTTTCATTCTCCAAAGTGGAGTACCTTTTCCCCCATGTTTAGTAACTGCCAGGACTAAGATAAATTACATGCATGACACTTATTTGTAATGTAAACTTTCTTGTAATTTGACAGTTTGAGGTCGTTTTAATGTTTTATTTTAACTTCAATGGTGTTGTTTTGAATGGAAAATCCCACAGTTTACTTGAAATGCCATAACCTGAAACATAAATATTTATGCAAAAGATGTTATAATTAGTGACTGAAACATCTCTGTTGTCTTGCTAAAAACAGTAGTGAGGAAAGGGGAGGGATCAAAAGGAATCAACACCAAAATTATATAAGATATTCCAATAACTTAGGAGCATCGATTATGTAACTTATCCTTGGCCACTGTACTTCACCACCCATGATAATGTAAAAACTGTGAAGACAAAGGAAACCTGCATCTTATTAATCTAATTTTCTGATTTTTCCAGAAAGGTAAATTGGCAAGTGGAAAGAGTTTTCAGGAGACAGATCAAAATCATCTTGTAATAGCAACATCAAAATCATTAGAGTTCACAATAGCCATTCTACAGAATCTATGGGTTTTTTCTTTACAGTTCCCCACAACTTATTCCCCCAGGACTCTCCCCAGCTCTCAGAACAACCCTCACTGCCCAACCCTCTCAGTACAACTCTTCCAAATTTTTAACTACAACTACATTCCTGAGTACCATAAACTGATATCTTATCTTCCACAAAATCTGTACCTTTTTTGGGATTCTCAAAATGATGTGCCACATGGTAACTCTTGAGGTTATGAAAATAACTTCCACTAGTTGGAGATCCATGATGCAGGTAATAGTGGATACAGTCATACATTATATAACCAAGAAGACCACCAGAAAACAGAGAATTTGCCATGCCATAAGGTAAGAGTGAAACAAACAGTGAATAAAAACCAATAGCAAAGACAGAGGCTGCAACAGGAGGAAACACCAGCCGACCACTATCAAATGGTACCTTAAGCATAATGCACAGATTTAGAAAAACAAACTCTCATACAGCAGTTTAAACAGAAAACTTAAAGTAATGTAATGCTGCATCTGAAACCCTGTATACATGTCACAACTGATGTAAAGTCAAATATCTTAAGGTTAGGATTACATGCACTTGGACAAAAATGTGTAATTTTACTCACAATTGAAAGAGATTTGGTCATTAACCAAACATTTTTTATGATATCTAAACTAAATTATGCATACTGCAGGGATGATACATAGATGTTCGTCAAGCTCTGTAGCTCAGAAAAACAATTTCTGAGCCCAAGACAGGGATAAAACCTACAACCTTCAGTTCTGATGAGTTGTAATGCATGACACCCTTTATCCAATGAGCTACCAAGACTCAGACAATAAGCTAATGTACAAATTGCACATTTCACATCATTAATTAAAGCCATGCACATTAAATGATATGCTAAATTTTGGTTCCACTATTTCCTTTCTGTCTCTTTTTTTTCATGATGGGGTGATTTTGGGTTGTTTTGCTACTGCTACACACTCTAAAATATGTTCTTGGATCACACTTTCTAATATTTCGGGGCCTTGTCTTACTTCATTTAATTTCAACTGTAAATGGTAACTGGAAAGGTGGTATCTTCTTTACCAGTCAGAATGCTTTTCCATTATTCTTAATTATATAAATTTTTCATCCTTGGGAAGAGAAAGGTAAGCAGTGTTTTTCTCAGGGCCAGTACACCAGTACATTGTACCACCTTTCCCACACTAATGTACTGCATTTCCCACTAGTATAAGTTCTAAATATTTAGCTAATAGGAAAGAAATTCTATGAAAGTCATTTTTACAGTTTTACAGATGTTTTGCAATAAAGCATATTAAAATTTCATGCACTTTAGGATAATCCTTTCATGTGAATGGAGAAGGGTTCCTTAACACAATTAATTCCTTGCAGCTACCATGTTGAAAACTACGACAAAAACTGGGAAGTTGTCTTGTCTATGGCCTTGTCTGGTTCCCAGCTTTCTGCCCAATTTCTTGGGAGAAGCACACTCACAAAACAAACTACCAGTTAAGGGTGGTGGCAGAGACTGGTAACAAAATCAGGTGTACTCCATTCCCAACCACAAGTACCCTGCTTTCTCTGCTATAAAAAAACCCCACTGGTATGCATCAATAAACTCACTTTTTGAAAGAAAATACCCAAAAAGCATTCTCATCTGCATTACTAAAAGAAGTCATCTTGTTAATGACTTATAAGTTATAATTGTATTTGCACAGTATTTTCACGACAAGAATTCCTCAGGCAGCTGCCACAAAATAGAAATGAGTAGGAGAACATTTCTTTATTAATAGGACAATCTTTTGACACCTACCTTATGATGCTGACCATGAAGAAAGAAATGAAATGTTATCCAAAAGGGAGAATCATCAGGTGGTGTGATATGAAACAGGTATCTATGTAAAACATACTCGACAAGTGTCCACAGAAAAACTCCAAACAAGAAGAAGCCAACAAACATCAGGATTACCAAACTGCTATTGTTTAGAAGTGCAGAACTAAGGAAGTGTGGGAAGCCATCCTGAGAGAGATTTGTCATTCCAATAATTGACAGGTAAAGAACGACAGGAAGCCATACAACTGGAACCACGTACCACGGTGTCTTTGAAAAAAATTCAATAAATTCAGATCCAAAGAGCCTCAGTGGTCGGTCGACTGGTGAATGAACCCACTTTATGTACTCTGCACCCAGCTTGCCTACTTGAGCAACCATTGGTTTATTCCAGTCCACCAGCTCCTGGAAAAAATAAAGAAAAATGTGGAAATCATCTCAAAACATGAATACAAAGACATTGCTGTCAAAGTGAAGTTCTTTGACTTACACTTTCTTTGTATCCATCCATGTTAAGCTCTTCTTGTTCTTCATGATCTTCATTCTTAGGAAAATTGAACATACATCTTAAATTAAAGCCAAGTATAAAATAAAGACAGCAGTGCAAGTCAAGTGTACATTTTCAGGGTGTAAGAAAGGAATAAAGGACAATTATCCCCAGTAGTCAGAAAAGTTTGTGTCAACATTTTGAGCTTTTCATCATGCACAGAAAACAAAAGAGAAATACTACTTTTGGCAAAACTTTTGGAAACTTGATACAATAAAAAATTAATGAACCAACTGCATGAAAAATGAATAAAATATTATAATTTGGCTTTTTAAAAAATAATTAACTATTTTTAGGATCCAATTATCCAGCAAGATTTGTGGGTTTTTGCTCATATATTGTGACTATCTGAAGCCACAATAATGAAAAAGTACCATAGGTCACAAATTTCTAAGATGTCTTAGCCTGCCAAGATCATACAAACAACTTATTTGCTAGTTGGCTACCCTATGATAAAAATTTTACACTGAGTATTTGGAAATTCTACTACATTTATACCCATCAAATGGTACTAACAACTGAATTAATCCACAAATTAATTTTGACCTATTTACCCTTATCATTCATTACCTAAAGGGGTCACATAGATTGACAGAGAAAATAATTTAATAACAGAACAGAAATGCACACCGCAAAGCACATCAATTAATAATAACAGTTCCGCAGCGAAACCGAAGACAGCTTCTCGTAATTTTTAAGCTCAACGTTCAAGAGTTTTCTATGTGTAAAATAACCACAAATTACTACATTATAACTAGACATTCCATCACCGAATTATGCAAAGTATTATCACAAGTCAAGTGATTAAAAAAATTCTTTCAATGACAGTAAAGTACAAGATCATCACGCTCCTCGAACGGATTACTGCAACAGAAAACACACAAGTGATCAGGTTCCACAGAATGTCTATCTCAGGTCGTTGACGACCATAGGGTGTACATTGCTTTCAACCAACCTCTGAAATTAACTTTCCAATTTTATATTTGTTCATTAAGCCATAAGCAGCATCTGAATGCTTGTGGATGTCAGGATCACTCATCGTTTCTGTAACATCCTTTCCAATGCTTCCCAACAAGACGTCTCGACCGCCGGGATGTCGAGTTAAGAAGTCAGTCACATCAAAAACTCGTCCATTGTTTACTATCCAAGCACTTTCTTCGGACGAATGTTGACTAACCTCCTCCAATGTATAAAGCGCCATTCCTCAGTCTGGTAATCACACGTAAAAAGACTGCATCAGATGATTAATAAATATTTTATTTGGAAAAACTTTGGACTGTGTTTTCCACTAATGTCCCAAAGTTACCAAATTACAGCAAGACGTAAATACGACAGTTTACGACTTGCTACGGAAAGGTTACGAACATTGCCTTGACAAGAACAAAATCAATGCAAATAGAAAATGAAACACAATATTCGTCAGCAAAAACGTATCCATCAAGAGCTATAAATATACGTGGGTTTTATGACAGAAAATGAACTTGAACTCTTTAAGGTACTAACTCAATTTGTCCTTTAATTACCTACAACAAGAGGGCACGGCTTTGGAAATTGAAACTTTCACTTTTGTTTACATATTTATACGTTCGAAAATGCAAGACAATAACGCGAAGGAGCGCAAATAATTGTACTACGTTGACTGCTTCTCCAACTAAAAGGGATCGCAGCTGCAATTTTATAAAAATTCAGCACCTACCAAAATGTATATGAGATTGTAGACCCTGAAGGTTTTCATCCAAACTATACCTGTCAGTTGGGACGTGACTGACGGCATTTCAAAATAGGAATGTACCTGGTAAAAATCCAGGGCACAACTAGCACTTCCAGGCATTGTTTCTAACTCAAGAATTACTGGTCATGCCTCTACAATGCATGTAAATGTTTATATGGAAGGTTTCTGATTTTTATATAGAACAATTTATTCTTTTCAGTATTTAGCCCTATAGCACCCAGGGCTTGTCCCTGTGATGAGTAAAACCATCTAGTGTTAGCCAGAGTAAAGTACTAAAGTGTGCTCTTGCCCTTTAATGGGTAAAAGCAGGTATTATTTTTCCCTGTTATAATTTTTATACACTTGCTTAACTTGATTTTTGGCTAGTAAGAGCATGAAATTATGATTTCTTTCTTAAAATATCGTTACTTGTGTAAGATCTTGTCCGGTTAGGAAAACGTGAGTGGATTTGGCATTTGAGCTAATTAACTTTTTATTTTTTACATGTTCTATTAGAAAGACAGTTGGGAACTTTATTGCAGGTAATGACAACACTTCGTCTGATAAAAGTTCACAAAATAAAGCCTCTGGTACATCAGGTGCTGGATATGATGAAAGAAATGCACCTCACAGTAAACTGCCCATGGATCCTTACTATTATCCAGGGCCACGTTACTCATACTATTTGATGGATATTGAAGTTACCAGACTTGGACATTGTAAGTACATGAAAATCAACTGGGAAACATAGCATATTAGTATTAAAAACAACCCCAATTTTAATGAGCATAATAACCAGGCCATGGTAGTGTTCATTACCATAGAGCCAGTGAACTGTTGTCAGGTTTAGTTTGTTTGGTAAGGTTTGACCTGTGTGGCATCAGCTGTGAGTTTTTGGTTTATTGCCTTGTTTCATTCTTTAAGCCATTAGATTTTCAACAATTACAGTATTGGATAGCTACAAACAGACATAAACTAATGGAACAAGTACCAATAGCTGACCTTCTATACACATCAGTACATACGCTGTCATTCCAGTTATGAGGAAGGTAATAAAACAAGTGACTAATAAAAAGTGAAGTACATGTATAGCTATACAACTGTAATAAAAAGACTGGTTTCAATCCTTCTGAAAGCTTCCCTAAGGCTTAATATATCACACAATCTTTCTCACTTTTCAATATTTTTATTTTACCACTTGTTGTTTTGCATTTACCAGCTGCCTCTGAGAGTTTTACTTAATGAATACTAACTTTTATTTAAACTTTTTCTATTTTCTCAACTAGCTGGTACTATGGGATTTATTACTGGAACTACAAAACAGGAGAGTGACATCACTAAGTTTTATTCTGAGATTTATCGTCACTATGCCTATGGATGGATGCTAATGGCATTTTATGAAGTTCCTGGTATTGGAAAGATTGGCTGGAGTGCTTCATCTTCACCATATCAATTTGTCTACATGAAACCAATGGCAAAGTAATTCCACTTAAAATGACACAATTTCTCCCACTTTCCAAAGTCATTAGGTTACCCAGGCATTTTAAATCCAATATTTTTTCAAGAATTATATGTTACAATTTGTTTTTCTGATGAGGAAACTAAAGCAAAACTAGCTGACTCAACAGTCAGATCTTGCAGTGTATCCTAATCAAAATTACAAGTTAGAATCAAAAACCTGTGAAACAAGCACTCCATGATTAAAAAGCTGAATTTCTTTACAATACTTGGTGTAAGTTGACTTTGATCTCATTCACTCATGACTTGCTCAGTTACTCTTGCCCACCATTAACAGAGAAGTATTCCTCCTGTCTTGTAATTTTATTTTTTCCAATGTATAAATATTATGAATAATTTAATGTATCCCAGCATTTTACTTAAATATAATGTACAAATAATTTGGAATTAATAAAAGTTGATACCTGTGAATAACTTTCTTTTCCTTAGTGCTCCTGTTACCCATTCATGGGATCTAAAAATTGGAAAGTGTTACATTCATACACAGATAGTCAGTGGTATTATTGGGAGACAGCATCACAATGTGGCAAACACAAAAGGAATTATCAGCATGGTTAGTCAGTCACCATATATATATGTATATCAGAATAGTGACAATATGCCTCAATCTGATTGTTGTGCAAGTATGAAAATGAGTACAAAGTACAAACTAATTTTAATTAAGATTATGTATCTTTTTAATACCAAAACACTCCAAGATCACTCAGTTTGCAGCAACTGGTGGGAGGATGATTGGCTTGGAGTTTACTGGAGAAAGACAAAAACAGCCAGGCACTGGAATTGGTAAAAGTGATTGTAAGTTTATTCAGATCAATAATATTTAAAAGCTGAAATACCTTAACCACATGAAGGAGGGTAACATTTAAGTCCATAACTTCAGCAGGGTTCAGCTTAAAATACTAATTGGTTTGTCATTCCTTCCAATAGTAATGGGTGTTGATATCCTGTTTAATACACCAAAACATCCAAACCCTGTCCTGTACAGCTACCAGTGTGTAAATGTTCCTGTTAGGGTCATGTACCTGGGAACTGGGAAACTAGTGAAAGTTGAATGTGATTGGATGCAACATTTTGCAATGCACCTCCAACAAGGGTGGAAATTGGTTGATATATTCTGGGATCAAAGCAAAAAGAGTCATGGAGGTACAGTATCACTGTTCTCAATTGGCCTTACTGTAGCTTATTTTTGATCAGAAGTTCTGGTTGACATATAGTCATGAAGTATTAGCCAGGTGGAAAAGGATTTTTTTAGCTACAAAGCAGTACAACCTGCTACATGCTAAAAGTTATCGGCCATTAATCCAGTAAAGAAGTTGCTGGAGATGGAAAACCTCAAAGCCTTACAAAAATGTTTTCTGCCTAAAAATTTCCTCAAAGTGAAATGGACAGTTAAGAAATTAAGTACAGAGAAACCATCATGTCACAAATGTTTTCTTAATTATTTTGTTCATAATTATCTGTTATTTGTAAATTGTTTCACTACTATCTCATATGAGATCAATAACCAATTTAATTAGGCTTAACACCGTAAATGACCCATGGCTACTTTGCAATCATAAATAGTTCATCTTAAAACTAATTGGAACATTTTTCATCTTTAATCAGATTTAAGCTTATCAGGTGATCACAACTCTATCTGGTTCTTTGAAAAAGAATCAGGAAAACTTAAAGACAACAAACCTGTGTGGGAAGGCACCATTGTGGAATTCAAACACACAGTCAAAGTAAGTTCATCACTGTTCAAATATCTCAATGTTAAATTCACTGACCTCTGGATAGCTTCACTGGAATGGTCAGGATACATACTATTCAGATAATATGATAGAGGACAATAAGAAGTACATTTTATTTTTTTTCCTTTAGATTGGCCTTGGATCTACTAAACCAAAAAGTGACTGGACGCCAATGATTACAGAAATGGGAAACCGTGGATGGGAACTGGCATGCATGTTAGAGTCCCCAGAAATTATTACAGTTGGACTTGGAACTATTACTTACAAAGTGCTTTTCTTTTTCCAACGTCCAATAATGCAAATGCAGCCTCCACCAACTGGTTATCCATCACATGCCTATACATCCCCTCCACCACCATATAACTACCCACCCCAGCCTGGGTACCCCCAAGCTGCACCAATGTACCCACAGGTACCCCCATCAACTGGTCCTGAAGCATATGGTTATTCTCAACCAAGTGCTCCACCTGCACCAAGTGCTCCACCTGCACCAAGTAACCTGCCCCCAAAACATTAGCTCTGTTTTATTTTTCAACTATTTGCCATGAAAATGCTTCAGATATAACAACAGAATGTAATAATATCACAAACCTCTTACAGTTGCCTCCTGATTTGAAAATAGCTGCCCCTAAAAATGAAATAAGACATTGACAACCAATGTGTTATAGATTATTGTTATTAAAATTATATATTTTCATGAAAACGTCCTTTTGGTTGGTGATTTTGAAATAATTACCTGTATATTATGATGATTTTTAAAATAGTTTAGTAACTACAATAATTACTGTCCAAGCAAACATCACCCAAGACTAAAAATACCCCGTTGTTTTACTAGTTTGCCTGCCATCTTTTATGAATGTTGGCCCATTAAAGT
Source organism: Heliopora coerulea (assembly GCA_030142905.1). Classification (NCBI taxonomy): domain Eukaryota; kingdom Metazoa; phylum Cnidaria; class Anthozoa; order Scleralcyonacea; family Helioporidae; genus Heliopora; species Heliopora coerulea. Next base: position 444,834 of record JASJOG010000163.1, read on the forward strand.
GCAAGGACACACTTGGATATTTTACTCTAGCTCACACCAGACAATTTTACCAGTCAAAGAGATAAGCCCTGCCCCTTGAGTTAAATGATGTTGTCATGTTTCATGAAGTTTGGTATGTGTCAAACTGTTATGCCAACTCCCCTGAAATATTTTTCTCACCCAATTTATTTGATTTGTGATGGTACCATTGTATCAGCCATTGTCTCACATAATACCACAAAGCAAAACTGGAAAATGTTTTTCTTAATATCAGACAGAAAACTTTAATAGGATATTTACATCAAGTTATATCCATCTAATGATGCTTGGACTTATCAACTTTGGTTCTAGAAAGCCAACCTCATTACTACTTAAGAAATAGAAAATTACTGGAGTATCTCTCTGCTGCGATAAAAACAAGGATGACATCATTTCAAATGGAAAAATGCATTGTGGAAATTCATGGCATCTGATATTTCTATCACTGTGCACAAACACAAAAGCTATTTATGAAATAAACTTTTTGTTTCAAATTCTTATCATGCCATCCATGTTTCTGTATTACATAAAATGAAAATACGAAAATGTCAGCCTTGTCTTTGTAGTCTGAAAAAAAAATGGGGCTATTGAAATCATGGCATGTGTAGGATGCTCATTACTTTATAAAATGTAATACTGGAGGCCATATCTGTATTCAAATATTTCATGAAAGCTAATAAAGTGAAAATTTCACTTAATTTGCAATTTATTGGCACCAATGCAAATGCTGGCTAGATCATTTATCATTTCAATACACAGTATCAGTCATTAATTTGATATTACTTTTACACAGTTTACTAAGCTGTAAAATTAAGATCATGGGGTAAAATCAAGAGAGGTCAATAGCCCCCTCCATCAGCGGGAAAAATTCTTTGTTGCAACAACATAATATGTACTTGTAATTTATGAAAATTGACTTTTGTAATCGTTTTGCTAAGAAATACATTTATTGAGGTCAGGAGAGCAAAAAAATAAAAAATTCTTACTTTACTCTCCCATTGAGAAACCTGGTAATCCCGCAAATGCTGTTTTGCATGTTCAAGTTCGTGCAGACGTTTAAAAATTTTTAATGACCCTAGATGGCACGACGTTTCACCAACCAGATTTTTCTGAAGGGAAATGTGAGATATCCCCACGGTCCCACCCACCTCTTCCTCCCACATGGAAATTGCAATGACCCGTAATTCTTAGTGGTTAAAGATGCTGGCCATAAAAGACATTACACGTTCGTTAAAACTCTTCCACTTATTTCATTTGTATGCAGCAGTAGGTGGGAGCGTGGCATGCTGTGAGAAAAGCGCGGGCTAAAAGATTAAAACCAGGAATGCACGTGGTTGTCTGGGCTTGTTTGTTGTCGATGCTAACACTAAACTAGTTTCTTTAATATAAACACTGGTTATTCGGATGGAAAACGAAAACAAATACGTAATCTGAGTTGACAATCGGTCAGAAGTGATGGCGCCAAAGCAATTTAATCAAGCCACTAGAGGTGGCGACAGTCCATGTATCCTGCTGAAGATATGTCCGACTGAAACAGCAGGTCACCGGGATAACACTGAGTTGACGGAAAGATAAAACAGAATTCCAAAATCAGCATATACGCAGGTACGTCTTTGTGAAATACAATGTGCTGTCCGGTCTCTTTCGCGCAACGTGTCGTACAATTCTCAGATTATTTTTAGTAAAAAAAACACGTTATAATTTTAATAAAACCATCTTTATCTTGGTTATAGCTTTTTCAAAAAGCGGTCTCTAATTAGACCTCTTTAGTGAATTTTTTTGAGGCTACTCTGTTAGTTTATAGCTCAACCTTTCTCTGTTATTATCTCACGTTATTTAATGTGTTAAGTGTTGAACACGTCTGGATAGTAAAGGCGTCGTATTTACTCAAGTAAACTTTTCAATAACAGGTAATTTGATACACCATAATCCCACTATCGAAGGTCTTAAAAGCCAATCGCTTGTAATTGACAGAATTGTTTAAAAACAGAAGGGAAACCTCCAAACTTCGCTTGAAGAAAGTACAAAGACTTCGCCAGCTTGTCAAGGACAAACGGTGACGGCTTCTCTCGTCAATTCCAGTCATATGTCAGTTTACTTTCCTGGGTATTTTCATGCTTGCACGTCGATACAACAACGTCGAATGAATAAAAGATGATGGTCACAGATGTTTTCACGGTATATTTCCATAAGTTCAGCTAAATTTTGACGAAACAATATACTAGAAGTGAATAAGAACCTCGTTTCAGACTGGTACCTGAGGAGACATCGTGTTAAAATAAAAAACAGTTACCGATCGGAAGTGACACTCTTCTGCAAGTTAATGCTGTGAAGTTCCTGTTAATTCCACATGAACGTTCCAATGTCGATCTTTCAGATTGGAGACATTTAATAACAGTGAAATACAGTCTTCTAACACTTCAACTTATTATTTTTATTCTGTCATCGACGAGTAACTACATTAATGTTTGCAATAATACCAGTGTAATTTCTATCTACAGCATTGTGAAACAAAGTGCTTCAGCTCAAGTGTTTTTCACAACTGTACAGTACCTCATGAAATATGTATATCAAATTATGGTATAAATTTCCCGTTGTAACGTTATCTCGCCAAGTTCACCGCAGTGACAGCTCTTGTATTTACAACTTATGTACAAATTAAAATACCACTCTTTTTTGCGATCAACCAGAAATACTACGTAACTTTTAAAAGTGTTAAGAGACAGATTACCTACGTTTTAAATTAAGTGTCAATTACTCTATAAAACGTGTAGAAAGTTGAGGTGCAGAACTGAATGGTAGTCGGCCTTGTCAGAGGAGTTCGACGACGAACCAAGTTTAAATAGCAAACGTCGAAATAGCAACTCGTTTCCTCAACTTCCGTCGATATTATACAGGTGTTCCCTGTTTTGAAGAATATCTTAGATAATAGTTATGTTGTTCTACCTTGATTTAATATTTACTGTCTCAAATAAAATAATAAAACCGAACGCTCCTCACGATTTTCCGTATCGCCTACAAAAGTGGGTCGCGTGATTCAATCAATTGTAAACAAATAGCTCCGTCCGTACTTTTCTCTCAATAAAATCCCCAGGAAACTGGCTTTTACCAAAAACAGTCCAGATAAACACGGCTGCGTAGGTTTTCTACACTGTTTGAGAGCGAGGGCGTCTTTCAACGGGGATTTGAGATTTCTTGTACTTTTTCTTGCGATATTTTCGACTCTCATCTGGGAGAAAACAGCCCGAGTTCAAAGCTCTTTCCCTGTGAATGGCCGACAAAGTCAAGTCAAACTTAATTTCGACTTCAGCAAGCTCTTCGCCATCCACTTCTTTTATGTCTTCCAAGCTCGGTTGGTATACTTTATCCCTGAAGATTTTGCTGATTGGTTTCTTTCGCCTTTCGCAAAGTCCACTGATAAAAAAACTGTCGATACTCTTTTCCACAATTTCTAGTTCCTTACTGTTAGTAGGATGTTTCTGACGCACGCCAGCAATCTCGTCGTTTTTGACATCTGGAATGGTCCAGGAGTTGTCACTGGCGACGACCATATCAAGTACAGGGCGAGGGTCAGTACGTGAGCTCTCCTTCCCAAAACTTACATTGTTATCTTTTGCAAAGGGTCGGCAGCAATCTTCGCCTATCACAGTCCCACGCAATATACCATGACTTGATCAGTGCGGAAATTTACATTTCACTTCACGGTGAAATAAATATTGCGAAAACAATTATCACGTGGCGTACAAGGCTGAATCCTGATTGGACAAGACAGTTGTTTACTACACTGCAAAAATTTGACGAAAATCTGTTTTGGTAAAAGAAAACAAAAAATCTCTGTCCGTTACAGGTTTTCACCGACGTACAACCCATGCAAACGTGTAAATCGAGCAGTGCTCGTGGGATGGTTGAGCACGAGGTTACTCCAGACAGAGAAAAAACTTCATTGAACGATAACAGTTAGACAGCCCGGGTTGTATCGTATTAAACCATTTACGCTCAGTTGTCCTGTTCTTAAATTATAGTGACAGTAATTAAGCCAAGATGCTGTTGTCAACCGATTGTTAACTAATGAGTTATTCCATTAAAGCCCGGTGCTTTTTCGTACACCACAACAATTCTTGTTTTGAGCATAGCTCTAGCATTCGCAAATCATAGCATCTAATAATTCTGTACTAAATTTAGAGTGTGACGATTCGACATCGCATGGACCGAAGTAAACATGTTTTGTCGCTGAATTTTTGTTTAGTTCGTATTTAAAATTAACGGAACAAACAACTTGGATTGATGCCGTTGAGTTTAAGGCTACGTGTCAGACTGCCAATTTTTGAGAGGTCACCCTTGATCTTTTTAAGTTTTTTTATTCGTTAAGACAGATCTGATATGGCGCATGCATTCCACTTGTCATTGTTCGTTACTTCATTTGTACTGAAATGAATCTGAAACAATAATTAGAGTCACATCAGGAGTAACTTAGGTCAGTCCATAAACTAGAATTGTATTTCAGTAATCCTGAGAAAGAAGTTAGTGGCTCGTTTGATTGTTAGCAGTTTATTTGAGCTCTCAGATTTACTATATACCGGCTAATCGGATACTAGGCGAGCCTCTTTGAATTTCATGCAATCATTACCGGAGGAACTTAGAATGAAGTGCATTTTAAAAATCTGAGACAATAATCTGAACTAAAAGAGCACCTTGCCTTTGTTTTGTGGCAGTTTGTACGAATGTTTTCTCTGAGCACCGGTCTTGTTGGTCTCAGCTAGCTGACGGTTTTCACCACCCATTTCAGTGTCGGGTCTCCTCTTTCAAAACAATTCCCCAAACACACTTCTCTTGCACGACACGGATCCAACTTGTCACTGATAAAGAATAAGACTGGAAAAGATCATAAGAACGGATTCAAACCATTCAGCGAAGGATTATGAATACAAGAATGTATTGGATAGGACTTTAAGTTATGGTGATGTAATGTAATTGGTAAGTGAATATACAGTTGGACCGGTCAATTAAGAGAAAATTCGAGTAGACGTAGATCTATTGAATGTACGGCCTACCTGCACTTGAAACACTCTCTGCACTTCACTGGTATCCTTATCCTTAAGGTATCCGTGCAACCAACAGTACGTTTCGTGAACCGGAGTGACCCTACTTATTGAACACCGCTGCTCTCTCACACTTCCTCAATTTAAGGTAAACATGCTGCATGAACCGCACAAAGATGTGAGAAATTTTGGATGAAGGGACTTCTAGACCTAACAGTAATTAACTTAAATTCCAATTACTGACTTTGTCATCAAAATGGGCTGCGGAAATAATGGGAAGTGGAAGAGAAAAAATCAAAAGAAACAGCTTCCCTCTGGAAGTCAATAAGAACTCATTACCATGATTTCAGGGATAGTTTACTTACATTGACTGAATTTTTTAAACAATCCAAAATCTGCACCAGTTCAAAGTAAATGTTTTTTGTAAATTCAATTGTTAGTGAACCTTTTATATCGAAATTAGAATATGTTAGATAATACTTGTAAAAAAACCCAAAAAATGGGATGAAAGAAACAGGGAGGAGGTAGAAAATATCAAGGAACAGTGTAATTTTTCTGCAAGGCTTTGGTTTTTGATGCTTTGCTGACATTGGCATGAGGGGTTTCAAATTAATGTCTGTCCCAGATGTCCTTGGAAGCTTCCACAAGACATAAGGCAGATTCTGATTTCAACTTTGGGGTAGAAATTGATCAAATTTCCATCAGTATCTGCTTACAGTATGTTAAATATTTCTAGCTTTTAGCTTACCTTTTAACTTTTAGCTTTGACATCTGTATTTCCCAAGATCAAACCTGCCACAAGAAGAAATCTAATTGCAACAGGAATATGCAGGTGGCTAAACCATTTTCTTCTGTCAATTCTTTACCCCTCACAATGAAATTTTAAAGGTCACCACGAAGAGGGGTAAAAGGCTAACTGCAACCAGATTTTAAGTGCAGGAGGAAAAAGGGTCCAATTATCCAAAAATTTATGCCTTTCTGGTTTTATTCTCACATGCTGTCTTTCAGTTTTTATTAATCAATGACAGAGCCATTTTTTCTTTCAGGCTTAATAAACAAAATTTTTGGATATCAGTGCAATATCAAGCTTGCCTACATTAAATTACGCAGACCACAATCACTACAGTTGTCTTGAGAAATGGGACGATAACTAATATTTCGTGACAATAACCTTGTAATACAGGCAAAATACAAATGTTCATTCAAAATGCAATATTTAAAGCTAATTTAAAGTTTTGTTGTATGGTACCTTTATGATATGCTTTGTTGGGATGGGTGGGGATTCATGGCACTTTGCTGCAGCTGTTTGGTGAGGTTAACCTCAACTCCAAATAAAGTGTTATTAAATTGTCATCTTTGTTAACCTAAAAACACAATTGAGATTGTATTTTCAGGATAACAAAGCCAAAAATATTGAATTAAACTGTCTTCTCCAGACTTGGCTCCAATACAAGATGAGTTCTCATGATGACAACCAGACTGACATTCAAGCATGCACAGTAATAAACAACTTCAGTTTATCTTGCAAAACACTAAACCAACACCCACATGCAGCACAACAAAGCAGATAATCACAGTGTATTGCCATAGCAGTTAGACATTCTATTGTGTCTTGTTAATTTGCTGTCTTGTTAATTTGCTGTCTTCTGCAAGATTTGCAATCTATATCTATATCAAAATTAAACTGATAGACATATCTTGCAAAATTTGCATGCAAAAGTTACTGGTACAATTTTCAGTTATTATATAACTAGTCATATAAAGAACACCACAAAAAGTATCACTTACTAAGTACTGAGTTATTTAGATTAAGTCCAAAATGATAAGTCCAGCTCTTTAGAAAATTAACTCCAGATTCTGGAACATGTAAGTCCAACTCTACCAAATTGTGAGTCAAGTTGAACTTTAACTCAACTTCCTCAACCAACCAACAAATTCTTAAAGCAATGGTCAATTCAGTAATTCCCTGTACTCTGGTTGCCAAGGGATCAAAACTGAAGCCAGAGAACACTTAATAAGTGATGAAAAGTTAATGAAACAGTGCTGAGCTTTCTTTTCTCCTGTTTACTTGAAATAACAGTGTAACTAAGATCTAAAATCTGGATTGTCTCAAAGCATCCCTCATTCTTAGTGGAGATAACAAGATTAACAAATGGTGTCTCCACAGTATTAATCAGCCCTTAACATCCCAAAGCCTCAGTACTTTGGGATCAAAATTTATCACTGGTCAGGCATGGCAACAGATGATAATGGGGCACTTACAATCCCTAAACTTTCAATGAATAATTTGAAAATGTTTCCATCCTCACTTGCTCTTGACTGTGAGGAAAGACTTCTGTCATGTCTGTCGCAAGAATTCTAATGCTAGTCCTCTGACAAGTTTCTAAAATTTATCAGTCTTTCCTGTTGTCTTGAAAAAGATTGACGATAATTTAATAGGGCAAACTGATACAAACAATTTCAATGGTGGTGATTACTTGTTTTCCATTTACATAATTAGACTTTACAATAAATGTTGTTGAAGATATGTACACAAACACTGTTATGCCACCTGTCGCACCAGATATCAAAGATTTGTGCCATCATAGCCAGTTCCCACAATATCATTTCTACTTAAAACTTTCCCATGTTTCAGATAATAATGATAAACTTTCTTCATATCAACCAGACTTCAAACCCTCCCTGGATAAATCCATCTCCCCTAACAGTAGGCTGAGAGCACCAAATATATCGATAAGAGTAAGGCCTGGGAATTGTTTCATTTTCTTTGAAAAGTATGTGCCCACATACCTCTGTTAAGCTTCCATGTTTGAGATCCTAGCCCCTGCGTCAGGGAATTTCTAGCTACTCCATTGTTCTGTATCACAGGAGCATGTGAGCTAAATCTGGAACTGTTGAAGGGGAAGGTGTTTTCCCAGAGAGGTTGATGGTTTCATTTCTTGATTTCAACAGATAATTACTAAAGAAGCATTGGTGAGTTTAATGAGAACTCAAGGAAATTGAATGACACATTTTTTCAGTCATTTTCAAGCAGTTACTGTTGGTAACATTAAGACAAAAGTTCTTTGCCACCAAGTGGCTACTGAGGGGTTACCATGTGATGCAAAAACGCGCTGTTCGGAAGCGTTATACCTGAAGCTGATTTTGGAAAAGAAACCTTTTTACCCTTCCATTCCTGTCTAATCCTGCAGCTCACCACAAATTAGCCTTGATATCTGACTAAATGCATTTGCTGTAGGATAATTCGCTATAAGGGTGGAAAGGTCATAATCTTGGTAAAACCCTATTATAAAATATAAGAAATATACAGTCTCAGAGCTGCCATCTTGATACGGCAAAGGTTTGTGCATTAGGGACTCATTACTGAAGTGAAAGTCAGATAAACCTTTTCGATTTGGTGAAATATTTGAGCCGTCGAACCCTTGTCGTATGACCGGTATCGCGTTTCAAGACCTCAATCATAGGCGTACTTCGTCATCCCAAATACAGAAGCATTCTCCCTCCCAAAAAGCCACAAAACATTCACCTACACACGAAAGGGGATCCTTCGTGTATCAAGTCTTTAATTTACCCTGCAAAATATTCTCATTTGCCACAAAAAGTAAATACAGGTAAAAAGAACATGTTTGTTTTAATCGGATTGAAACACGAAACGATTACAAAGATTACGCCTAAAACCAAGCTATTCACAATTTTCAAAACCCATCAATTCCCATTTTGAAACGTTTTTTTAGTACATTAAAAACTAGATCTACAAAAATAGTGTAATAATAACCTACAAACATACAGCAATCCAACACATAGTATTGTTTTTTTGTTTGTTTTTTTTTTTGATTATGCAATTCCGTTCTGCGATAACAAGGAGGAATTATCCACGCCATAGCAACTAATTCAATTCCGACAACAAGTATCTGATTTCTGATCACAAATTGTCTCACATCTATTCATCAATGGTTGTACAAAAGAGAAGGGAAACGAATGTACCTGGACTGCCATTAATAGCCCGTGATTCCAGCGTTACGTTCACGATCTCGCACAGGTAATAGTGCACTTCGTCATCAATAATATGTACACTTCACACTCCACTAACCAGAATAATCTGCTCTATGCTTTCGCCGTTTTCTTTTGATAAACTGGCTCTCGGGGGAGCCATTCCCGTGGTGATGGTGGTGTCTGTGATGTTTTGGACGATGCTCGTGTTTCTGTCGAGAACAGTACCTCAAAGCTCTTTCTTGGTGGATGGCCGACAGAGATAAGTCGTATTCTTCCTCAGAACTGGCCACGTAGTCCACTGCCACGGCCTGTTCGACTTCTTCGGCCTCTTCGATGTCCTCTAAGCTCGGCAAGTATGTGCTTTTTCGAAAGATTTTCGTGATGGCCTTTTTCTTCCGATAGGGCATCGGACTTTCTTGGGCTTCGTGATTGTGCATCGCTTCCACTTCTTCCTCGGATGCATTCTTTTCAAAATTATATTCGTAGTCGTAAACATTCTCTGCTTTCTCCCAGTCACCAAGCGTAACGGGAGCGTCGTTCAGCGTCCTGAACTTGCACATTTTCTTCGGTAAACTCGACTTGTTCGATGTCCTACTAAGCTTTTCTCAAATATCGCTAAATATTTCATCAGCACAATTGGATATATATACATAGAAAACAGATGCCATTGAGATGACGTTACGGAAGCACGTGATAGCAGTCGACCAATAAACAAAGAGGAAATGAAGTGCGTTGTAAGTGCAACTGTTACTTACTTGAAATATTAACCAAGTTTTGACACGAAATTTACTAATTGGTTATTTCATTACCTAGCATCCAATTTTGAAACTCAGCCGTGATCTCTTCAAAACTATCAGACATCAGAAACCAACAGACAAAACTGTAGTTCGTCTCGAAATATTTGTGTCAATATAACGTGTTCATTGACGTGAACACTTAATTTACCCATCGGACCTTGCGGCAAACCGGTTTGACAGCTTAAGAATGGAAAGAAAAACGACTAATATTAATCACTGTCCTAAGGGTGATATTTGACAGATTTTTTTTCTCACTTTTATATGAAAGGCTTTTGTTCAGTATAGTTCCGAAGTGTTCTAAATATTGAGTCCAGCAAACCACGGACATATTTGACTTGATGGTGCATTGAATAGTTTTGTTTTCGTTATTTAGAACTATACATTCCGAATTTAACTGAAGGTTGCTGTCAGGTCAGTAATCCAGTCGTTGCAATACGAGTAATCTATATATGATCAGTGTTCACGCCTTGCAACGTATATGAAATATTACAGAAATAATTCACCAACTATAAGCAATTTGTGAAAGCAAACTAATTTTGCGCAAAAATTAATTACGCGATGAGCGAATTTTTCATCGAGTGAACTTCTTTCTGAAAAATCGTGCTCTCAAAGATCATATGGCTTAGATTAAATCACATGGCAGTCAAGCAAGTTGTAGGGAAATGGCGACATTGCAAAGATTTCGTTATTTGCTCTCTCATGCTACGTTCATGAGATCACGATTGCTGACCCCGCAAACTTCAGAAATGAACAGCTTGAAATTCTACTTCGGCTGTCTTATGACCCTTGCACTGAAGCACCGTCTTGGACTGCAAAATATCTCAGAGGCTATTGAGGAGATTGTACCATGCTCTTTAATCTTCAAAAAAACATGACAGTGCAAAGTGCAAGGTCATCAAGTGTTCATTAGCACGCTCTCCGCGATGCCTATCGCGGTGTTCATGGCGATGGTCCGAATGGTGCTTCCGGTGTCCATATTTTGACGCAGAAGTTTAGCAAAAACCGTCAACTTTTAAAACTGGACTGAACGAAGGAGATCTTGTTGAAGTAAATAGTTGTATACGATAACTGGTAATGATTTTGTTAGTTATGTTTGCAGTCATAGATGTGGTGCAACGAAGGCACCAAATTACGTGATCGTTAATGTTAGTATACATCGTGTATTTAATAGTGTATTCTTTATGCTATTTGTATTGCTCTTATTTGGGTAATTTCAAGGAGAGAAAAACATGGTTTTCGTCCTCAACTTAGCCTGATCCCGGAAAGAGGAAACCTCCGATGGATTAACATTTATAGCCTGAAGTGAATTGTGCCCATGACAAAGACGTATTTTATATAAGACGCACGACAGGAAGGCGAGCTTAGGTGACTGATTTTTTTTCCTGATATAAATCTCTTACGTTGTGGTTTGTATCTTTCGCACTGTGCGTTGTGTACCACGCTTTCGTCAATATTGCCAATAATTACAAATTTTGCCGTAAAACTTAGCAATGAATCTAATTATAAATTGAACGGATATCTATTATTAAGAAAAGCTTGAGTGGAATGGTGAATGAAGTCAGACTTCTCTTAACAGTTCCGTCTAATGCATGGAATTCTAAATGCTCAAAGCAAACGATGTACTGTAGCACTGTACAATATCCTTGATCATGATCGTTTTGCGACTGAAAAGAAACGGGCAAATTTTGAAATTTATTCCTATGAAAACCAAGAAGTAGGTCATTAAAAATCCCATAGATCATTTTAGTGGCGTCATGGATCACCCGATCCCGGTTTCAGGGTTTGGCGTTGACACGAAACATGCTCACAGACCAAAAAACCCAAATGAAATGCATTCACTGTGAAGATGAGTGGACATATCAATATTGAAGGGTAGTTACGACAATGCCTCGAGAATATATTCATAATTCCCGCTTTCATTCACACACTTACAAGGATCACAAGCAGTTTATTTTAAACAATTTAAATAATCATAGGTGGCCTTTGTATCCATTATTTCAGAACCAATTGTCAGGTGAATTGCTATCCAACACATTTGGAGCATTTCAGAAAATCGCTGCGGGGAATACTGCGGTGGTATGTTCATTCCTTTAAGAATTTTGACCAGTTGTGAATAAATGCGCTGGGGTTTTTTTGAGTCTTAAATTAAACTTAGGTCTGGGTAAAACGGCGGAGTCATGAGTCAATGCGTTTTAACACATGCTCTCAGCAATACATGCAAGTTCAACTCACAAAATATTCGTGGTTTGGTCGACGGAACAAATGATAAACTTTTGCTCAAATGTTTTAGCCATCACCAACGGTATGTACAGTCCAAGGAATCCTGGAAAACTGTGGACACTTGTATGTGTCACATATACTTTTTCCAAGAGGTTGTGTGCCATTGTATTGCCGTTGGTTCAATACTCTGAAGAAGGCCCAAGCTATTTGGGAGAAAAATTCACTCAAAGACGTATATGATCCCAGGCCAGGTCATCATCAATCAAGACAATGGTCAATTCATGGACCTTGTGACGTATGAGTGCCACATGTTGTAACAGGATTTTGACAATTCTCTAAGAAGTTTGTCTTCCTGCCACGCGCCTTTATTAAGGTTGATATTTTTATAGCGACTGTCCGAACATGTTTGTAAAGTATTTCAAGTCGTAAACCTTAGTGTCAACTTAGAAGTTCCTCAAGAAATTCCCTTGTCGCAATGGCCAGAATTGGCTATCCACAATCCCATGGATTTGCATATGTATAGTATGAGACCTGAATTTCATTGTAAATTAGTTTTTTGTGCTATAGTTGCGAAGTTAGTGGCAGTGCCACACTTCTAATGTAAAGTTTTCAAACTTTTCATGATTGACTGAAAAAAATGGCTAAGAAAAATCTCCCTAGAACTCTTGCCCCAACATGACCCACGTCATGAGACATGAGCAATGAACATGTAGAGACCACACAGATATATTTTTGTCTCTTTTCTGTCCATATATGTCGTCTAACGGCAGATAATTTTAGTTCGGCTAATACCTGACGATTTAGCTTGCCAAAGAAGGAGTAAAAAGTGAAGGGAGTAACAAAGTACTAAACCTAAAGTTCTACCAAGTTTTCAAGCTTGTGAACGACATTCCGTGTTCCGATTATTCATGTGAAATTCAAATCAAAACTGTTCGGACACGCATGCTCAGAAATACTTCCATGATAAATGAGATCGTTACATACCGCACGTACGGTGTTCCAGATTTACGCTTGAATGTTTCCGGAGGCTAAATTCTCCTAGGAATATTTTTGGAACAAAAAATCTTAAAAAAGTCTTCATTATCATGATATTCAAAGGCGTCTTTAGCTCTTAGTCGTAAGCATCAGGAAGAATTCGTGCTTTAAGTGATTAAAAATTGGACAGTCATACCACGAAGAACTCAGAAGAAATGTGAACGAATGAACTGCAATCCAAACAAACCGCCAGCACATTGACTGCCAATAAAATCTTCTGCCCAACCAAGTCATGTCTTCTCTTGTTTTGCCTTCTTATGGACCCTAATATGAACTGGGTTCGACTCACAATGACTGGAAAAATCCCCCAAACCAATGAATTAGTGTCATAAAGTTTCCAAACAAACACGAGAATAGAGATTCTATTCCCATAACGAACTGTTGGGTTTTCGGAAACTAAAGAAAGTGCTTGCAGAGGCTTAAGTCGAGTGAGGTCAAACCTTCCGGTTATTCCTCCGTTACTTGACAAAATGTTTTAACCTTTTTGTTCATTGCTGCACTAAATTTGGAAAAATAACATTAAAATGTCGCTTTTCCACAAGAAAGGATCTCAGAATGTCATATTAACGTAAATTATATTAAACTAAAGTATTCTTGCCAAGGCCTTGTTAGAAACACTTATTGTTGTCTTTTCAATTGGACCGCAGGAAATTGCGGTGTCCAATCAAACCTGTCAACAATTTAAAGCAGTAAACAACATAATGTCGGTAAATGAAAAGAATGACGTCAAAGGGACCTTTGTTTGTTCATTGACCAATGATACAAAAGAACGATGCTGTTCTTATCAATTTGGATTGTTTTTCCAAGCATCTGCCTTTATTTAGGTTTTATCAATCTTGAGAGGAACTGAAAATTTTCTAGCGTTAAGAATATAAGAGATTAAGAGTTATCACTCTGTCGGTTAATCTTCGAAATACAGATAGCTTGCAAATCCGAAGGATTCTTCATGATTGCAAAAGTAGGTTTCAGCCTTCAGGCATTCGGCAGCTGGTCAACTTGAATGCACGTCAAAAAAATACGTTTTCTCAGTTGGATTTGTTTCATATCATAACAATAAGATCTTTATATCAAATACAGCTGCCATGGTCATTATCAGTGTGGTATGATAACCTCAACCAAAGATCGAAAGAATTGTGACGTTCAAACCTAAACACTGTGATCCTGCTATGATTAGACGAATGAATTAAAAAAAAAAGTTGTTGCTTGACTGTTGTTGAGATCCCCATATTTACGTAGTAGCTACTGACTAAATCAAATGGCATCAATATTCTGGCGTATAGTGAACGAATGGTTTACTATCGATACTAGCACCTCAGCCAATTATCTGCATGGAAGGACGAGAGGTTCTTGTGTGTTTTAGCTGCGTGCCGTATATCATATTCCTGCCAGTTGAACAAAACGAGGATGAAAATAGCGTTCAAAGAACATCAACATGTGCCATTGCTAGTATGTTACCTAGAACTTGAGATGATGACCTCGAATCTCGACAGATCAAGTCTTTTCGCAGAATTGTGATACAAAAGAATTTTCGCTGAACTCGAGATAACGATAAAAGCAGTTATTTGTCAATGTGTTATTACGAACAAACGATATGCATATACGTTGATATTGTTTAGAAAAACTACCGTCCAGTCTTAATAACGACTGCACTGTTGCAATATATGTATCGGAAACTAGCAGCTGGTGCCCTGTTTTTCTCAAAGGTTTGGTGGTGCAAAACAGATTCATCGTACTTTCCTAGCGTGCTGTCACAGAGGAAAACCACATTGCTTACAAAAACCTGTCAACAATCAGGGTAGAAAAGACGCATGTTTTGCTCGCACAAACGAGTGACGTCAAATGGAACCACGTGGTACTAATTACCAACAAACACGGAATGAAAATTAAAAGATATTGAAAGATGTTTTTCTTCATTTGTTTTTCCTGATGCAGCTTGTTTAGATTGTTTTACTAAATTTAAATTCAACAGAGCAAGATGTCTTTTAAAATTCTAAACGTCACTTCTTAATCTCATTTCAGCTTCCCAGATGAAATGATTTTACAGCGTGGCAACCAAAATAATCTCTCTCTTATTTTGTTAGGTTAACAATAAGATTTTCCACCCAAAACACGGTCACCACGGTCACAATAAATGAACGTTGAGCCTCGAAGATCGAATCAGCACACTGACAAAACAATAAAACTTTAAGAGAGTAAACGCGTGCCATCGTTAGATGAAAAGAATTTTAATAGATTGGACAAATTAAGGTTAGTGTTCGAAGTAATTACCACAGCGTTCGGTACAAGTAAAATAAACGTACCAAGCTGCTTTGAGGTCACCTGCATCACACAAGGTCTTTGTGTTTTTGTGCTTTGAGGATACGTGTGATATATCAGGTGTAATGCTAAACTTGGAAAAAATAGACAAAGTCATCAACTAACAACTTAACGTTTTACTAGCCACTAGGTGCCTGGTTTATTTCATCATGAAGGTCTGGTATTGTCCGTCCACACGCAATGCAGACGTTGTGTGATATCCTCCTTACCCATGTACCTTGTCTCGATGGACCTTCTTTTACGAAAAATATGTCCTGCTTGAGGTCCGACGCGCATTCCTGACGTTTGTGGATTGACTTGAGTCACGTTTACACGTCTGTGAAGGAGATGCCTGAGTCGTTATGGTAACTTTGGCGTGCTTGTTTCAGACGAATCAAATATTGTTTATCATTGTTTCCTTTTGGTCCAACAGAAGGAGTGTCGAGATTAATTTCCTTTCGGCCAGACTATTGAACATTTGCACGTACATTTATTTTGACTGAAGTTTACTACAGGAGTGCATGGTTGTTGATAAACATTTTACTTGACTTGGTCATGTAGGAACATGCATGTTGAACATTGAAAACTGCGGATACATTCAACGTCCTTCTCACAAGCATTTTACGCCCATTTTGTTAGCTTAGCTGCATCTGTACTGATAATTAGATTACAATTGAAATCGTATAACTAATAATTTATTTTTTTGATTTTTTCAAACCTAAAGTTTCCATCACGTCGAATTTGGTGTCGAATGTGAAGACCAAATTCTTATTATCCACAAGTGTTGAAACAGATCATACAACGCCTTGAATCAAGATTAGACTGAACTACCTTTACTGCAACATCTCAGATAAAATTTCTAGTCATGGCCATATATAGGAGGAGTGCAGGAGGGCCAGGTGGCCTCCCAGGTAAATCATACATATTTTTGATGTTGTTGATAACTCATCAGTGAGAAATGCTCATAATCTCTCTTTCCCTCCCTTAATTTCACCTTCCCTTTCTGTTAAGCTTCAGATCAACTGAGACCTTGTTTCACCTTGGTTGGTCAGATTTTGAGATTACGAGGAAGCACCAACAATCAACAATTATGTGCAAAACAATGAATGGTCTTGCCCACACAGATTTGAGGGATTTGTTTGTCAAAACAAACGTCTCAGATTATAAGGTGTGCAGACATAAAATTTAAAAATTCCTCAACCTCACCTTGAATATCTAAGACGGCGTTCGTAAGAAGACCTATTTTTTGAAACAATTTGCAAAATATAATGTGAAATTAAAAAAATTTTATGAAAGTTTTACAAACTCAGTACATAACTATAGTTTGCAAGTTTTTGTGAATATTTGACATATTATAATGCACGTCTTTTAGGACAGCAAGTTTACTTCTTGGTAAATTGAAAACAGTTCCACCTTTCTCCATCTCTCTCACCCTTTCCCCTTACACCTCTTCCCCCACCCCTGACACTTAACTTCTTTCCCCCGTTCTCCTTCTCCCTCCGTCTTTCTCTGACCATTGAGTTCTGTTCAGTGACACTGCAAAAGGCCTTAGGAGCCACGAGAAATAAACAGTGAAACATTGGAGCAACAAATTTTCTGTGGTGAATTTCTTCCATTAAAAAAGAACATCGTTATTGTAGAGGAAAGTGCCACCTTGCCTCCTGTTCCTCGTGTGATGAACCCAAAAACTACAAAAATGAGTCGTTATTGAGTGAACAACTTGTTTATGAACCTAAACTGCGTCAACAATGCATTGAAACTAGGAGTTAAATACTCCAAGTGAAACGCTGCTGGCAAATTAAATGTTATGACCCGACTGTGAGATGGCTGAACGATAAAACGAAAACATGAAAACTGATTCTCCATGGTTGTCGCTGACTTTTTTCACGGCCGTAACTAGGCCGAACTTTTTACTGAAGTCGAAGTGCAGTCGATGTATTTTGCCTCAAAAACAACTTCAGTACCGTAAAAGAAATAAATACCCAGATTTTTACCGAGGTAACGCAAATGCTTTGGTTTGTCTGATAGTAGTTACAGTCCTGGCTTTAGTTCCCCATTTATATTAATTTAGCAAAGCCTGGCTTGACGTGCTTAATTGACTTAGTCGACGTTCTTTAAACTGCTGGAATATTACCAACTCCAGACAATGCACATACCACAAAGTCATTCCAAAGTGTGGTATTTCCGGGAGATATGAAGTGCCTTGCCAGAACATGCCAAGCCATCAGTCTCATATCATTTGTTTTGGCACATAGCGCCAAAGAATCAATATCAGAAAGGAAAAAAAAAGAAAAAAAATTTGTGTTAGGGTTACGTGGTAGGTAATAGCGAAGTAAAAAGTTAAACCAAGAGTTAACCCAAAAGTTAAACCTCGTATGCCAGATAATAAACGAAATTACTTCATTTGTACTTAGCAAAGGAGCAAAGACGCGCGTTACGACTATTGCATAGGATTGTTCACTTTCCCGCGAGGATCAGCCTTAACTCGTTTATGTCCAAATCCGACTTTTTATTTTCGTCTAGCTAATGTCTGACGAGTTGACTCGTCAACGTAAGACGCCTCTATGACTGGTATGGGTGAAATATGTAAAACTATATTGCTGATGTAAAGGGGGTTAGAGAGGAAAGGATGATGGAACATGAAACCAGGCAGAGCATCCATAAGAAGACCTACTACATTTCGCACTAATTATGCACGAAAACTCTCGTCTTTCGAGTGAATCAACTTTCGTTGAATCAAAGTGAATGATCGAACATTGCAACCGAGTTGTATGAGGCGGGAAGAGATACTAGCTTTAATCGCCAAGGAGCCAAGAGGGATTTTTCAGACACAAAAAAAACAGTGTCTTATCCACCAAGGTTGTTAGTGGAGGTTCAACTTTCCCTTCAGGAAGAATATTAGTCTTTATTGAGGCATAAAAGTTTGGCGTGCATTCAATTCTTCTAGTGTTCCTTTGCAACGATTTTAAGCCAGCTTGTTCATAAAGGCTCTTTCAAGGCTTCCCACCAATTTAAGCCAGAGTTCTACTACACGCGCACGTAAAAAGTTCCCTTTTAATCACAGGTCTGCCACTCCAACCACACTTTTAATAGCTTCGGCATCTGGCCCTGATTTTTTGACAAAGATGAGTTTATACGTGACTGTACATGTTCAGTCACATATTCAATACTACAAAAAAAAACAAAAACAAAAACAAAACAAAAAAAACAAACAAAAAAACTCTGAAAATCTAGCATATGGCATACCTAGATACGGATGCAGAAAAACTTTGATACTTTAACAACAGAACGTACCAAACCGTTTAAAGAATCTGATATTGTCCGCTCAGGTCGTGCTGTTTTAGAAACCGTCGGATCGATGTCGGAAGTAATTTACTCAACGTCAACAGTAGCAGGAAACTATTTATCCTAAGTGATAAACTTCATAATCGGCTTAAACCGATTTTAAAAATGCGCAAATTCTTAGTTACAGTTACAATTTCGCAAAAAAGTGATAAAGAAAACCTTTTTAAATCCAAATACCTGAAAACCAGTAATCAGGGAGGAAGAACTGTCGGAGCTTACGGGGCGATTGTATGTTTTCTTCTCTATGCGGCTACCCCTATACGTTGTGAGGAGGTAAGAGAATTCTTTGCCAATTTACCTCGGCAAATTCTCAAACAATATTAGTTTGGGACTGATTAAGTACTCCGGTAAACCTATTAGCATCTGCGAGCAGACCTAAAACGAAGGAACTAATAACCGGCAGATATCGGACCCACACGTTGGCTATTGTTGTTTTGTCTAAGGTTCTTTGCCTTTGTATCGCTTTTCATCAGACCACGAAGAAAGTTCTGAAGTTGGTTTCCTCGCCTCACCGTCTGAGACCCCTTAGTCTGAGGTTCTGAGCACATAAAGGGTTCTCTTTCATCCGCCGTCTTTGTCTCTACGCTTGCAAGTCTTAACCGAAAACGGGATTGTCGAGAACTAAGAATAAAACAAGGGATTTGTCAAACATAGCCGGAAAATTCTGAAACTTTGCCGAATTTAGTTCGCACCAAAATTCGTTTGTCCATCATTTTTGTTGTCCTTGGCGAGGCAGCATTTTTGGCCTGGCATGACAGTTTTGAGGGTGAAATACCGCAAAGTGCGCACTTAATGAAAATGCACAGACTAAACGGTTAGCATCTCATCTCTCTGAAAAAGAAAATAAAGATTCTCAGGTCATGTTTCCTAAGGACGCTACGATCGACAAACTCCGTGGTCTTCGCAACACCTGAGTTGCCTCAAGGTCTGAAGAGGATTGGCCAAACCGACCAAACACTAGAAATATCCGTCCACGTAATTCAAGTACAATGCTTTTGGAGATGACAGAATTGAGGAAGACCCTTAAGAACACTTGACAGTTAGCCTCGTAAATTATTCATTCCTTTTTCGAACAAAAAGAAGTTCTTTAAAGACTTGAATTTCTCTATTCAGTTGAGTTTTAAATGCTGCATTGGTTAGCCTGTTTAAAACTCCAGTACGCTACTTTACAAAGAACTCTAAGTGGTTGGGAACGGAAAAATAACCTTAGGCAAGTTTTACGGAAAAATTAACAAGCTTGATGTACCTACTCACTGGAATGCTTCGAAAGACCTCGGGAGTGCAATATAGGTTGGAGACAGCAACCACCCTTGCTCCTCCCCCATCACTCCCCCGTCCATTAATGTCTGTTAATAAGTTCGCTGTAGTCACAATCAACAGAAATAGCCACAGCATGATGATGAACTTTGGGTTTACCTGGGATTGTGCCGCTTAGATTGCATTGGTCAGATCAGTAATACGAGATTGAACTCTGAAAAATATAGCTCCCCCGTGTCAAGGTTCAAACTCAGCAGATTAAATAAGCTCTACTTGTCATCGGAACAAAAACTGTATCAAAATCAACTATCTATATTTGATCTGTTTTACATGTCAATATTTTGGCTTTCGTTTGGAACACTAGAGCTCGTAGTTTGTAGTAATTCTGTGTTAAAATGAGGCGTAAGGTTGTTCTAAGAAACCTCAAGAAATTAGCGTTCTAATTTCTGCTTTATGCTGTTACCCGGGTGGATTTTTAACGCCTTGCTTAAATGCAACTAATACTGCCTAAAAATTGATCCGGGTAACATGCCATTTGTGAAGAATTTTGAAACAAATTTTGTCACAGTAATATGTTACATCAAAATTCGTTTTGTGACATTCTCTTTAGCGTGAACGCCGAGTTGGTTTGGAGTAGCGTCGATAGCCACCCGAATCAATCTAAATTGTTTTGACTTTATTCTGAACAGCCTCCTGGTTAACTACAATGTCAGATTATTGAGAAGCATGATGCATTTCAACGAGATTGATATCATTGTTTTTAGTTTCATTGAGTGATGAATCTTAAGCACTAGTTTGGAGTGTCCATTTCAATCCCAGGAAACGCCCCCTTTTTGCGGTTTTCTGTCAAAACATGAGATGGAACAATGCAATTAAACGCGGGGAAATCATGAAATGACAGGGACAATACAAGAATGTCCATAATTAACTCCTCCACCATTCCCTTGAGACTTTTTACTCGCATTCGGATAAATTAGAAAATCGACTTTACTTTTGGCGAGAAGCAGGGATCAACTCACCCAATCACTTCTGTGGTAAGGCGATTGGTGAAATCCAGAACAGCACTTTCTCCAAAATGACCAGCAAATGGTGTCCTACGACAAAAGCAAACAAAAGCGCTAAAACTGAAACATGCGTCTTGCTGAAGCCCAAGATAAAGCACTTAGCGCTTGCCCTTGTTTCGCAGGTGAAAACTTGTTCCTTCATTCGGAAGAGCAACCTTTCGCTTCTCCTGGTTTTTAATCCTCCGGCGGTGGCCGTGACACAACCTTTAAGTCTCTTCAGTTTCAATTTACTAAGCTAGTCTTGTGATTCACAATAACTACGGGTGGTCAAGCACCTCGTCATAAATTAACCCTCTTCTTCACTATCTGCTGAAATTCGTGTTACCTGTTGAATTCAAGCTTCCTCAATTCCTTTAGTAGTTCCAATATTTTTCCCGTATGGTGCGTAACTCGTCTGTTGAAGTGTCGATTAGTAGGGGAAGAAGGCGGAAGAAAATCCAGAAGAACATCAGGAAACGGTCCTGTGAAGGATAACATTTTTTAAGAACGATCGACCCTATCTGCGAAAAACCAAAACGTGCAAACACATCATTCGGTTGAAGCTTTGTATTTCCTCCAGACCAAAAAGTTTGGGTTGTCGTTGTTTACAGATGATTTTTTACATTTTTCGATGTTTTTTACTTATATGTACAGTACATGTGTCACGATAGATAGACCGGATAGATTGATATTTTATAAGAACATATTTAGCTTTGCGCGTCTACAGTCTCTTAGGATTATTTACAGTCATTTGTACAGAGAAAACATTTAGCTAGCCGCTAGCTTTATACACATTACACAACAATAGAGAAAAAAAAATGAAACTGCGTTAAGTTCTTTAACCGTCGGAAACTTTTATATACAATTATAGTTGAGTTGGTTTTTACTATACTAGTTACTGCTGTAAGCAGACTTTAGCATTTGTCAGGAACGGTCTTCACAATCTGGGAGTTAGGT
This sequence comes from Heliopora coerulea, assembly GCA_030142905.1. Lineage (NCBI taxonomy): Eukaryota > Metazoa > Cnidaria > Anthozoa > Scleralcyonacea > Helioporidae > Heliopora > Heliopora coerulea. Next base: position 466,833 of record JASJOG010000163.1, read on the forward strand.
TCTGAGAGCTGGTATCCAACAATCATACTTAATTATGTTCATCCACCGAAATACGATGGCCTATTATGCTCCTCTTACATTATGTTCATTAACTCTGAAACTATAGCCATAAAAAGTATAGCTCTTCTAGCACAAACAAGCCATCTTAACATCCAAGAGACTACGACAGTCTTTGGACTGTTGAACTTCTCTAGTTTCTGCATTGGGCTGTCTTGACTTGAACAAATGCTCCCCTGGCATTTCCCTCCGTCTCTCATTAAACAGACACAGTTCTCCTCCTCGGTGTTGCTCGCCTTCGACGGTGGAACGTTTTCCAATATTCATTTCGGAAACTACGGCCTTCATTCTGCTCAAGAAAACCACGATTGAAAGCTCTGTCGTAGTGGACATGTGTCAGAGACAAGAAGTAAGGAGTGTCCATGACCTCATCGTCTTTGTTTTTGTCCTCAACCTCCTTGATGTCCTCTAAACTGGGGGAAAACGATTTGTCCTTAAAAATTTTCGTAATGGGTTTGCTTTTATTGCCGTGTTTCACCTTCGGCAAATTTTGTTTGTCCATCGTAAGCACTTGGACTTCTTCTGCGGTCGCTTTGCGGTGGTAGATCTCTTCATAATCACAAATGTTCTCCTGAGATTCGCAATCGGACATGGACAAAGGTGTTTCCACTCCACAACTAAGGTGAGTTAGGATTGGCTGAAGTTCTAACATTACCACCGCCTGTAGATGATTCTGGAGTGCAATTCGTCACTCTATCGAGCGATAGTGAAAAATAATTAACCGCGTTCGATGCCGCTATAACACAACTAATGCAAAAGCAACTTCAATGACCAAATGTTTTTGTTTTTTTCCCATGAAAAAAAAATAGATTTAAACATTCAAGAAAACAAACTGCCGAAATAGTTCAATTCCCTCAGCGTCTCACAGAAACTAATACAATGGAAATATACGGAGCAATTAGCCCACCAAGACCCCACGCAATAGCAGTCCCTGTAGATTACTTAATGTAACCTCGATGGTACTAAGCGGTATGGTAGAACAAGTGAAAGACACGCTTGTGTTAACGACCTATCAGCAAAAGCCCTCGAACTGTTCAAGAAGCACCTGCAGTCGTGCTGACTTTGTTTACTAAGCTTCGCATGAGTGTGTTCAAAAAATTTGACAAGGATTATCAAAGCCAGCATTTACGCAATAGGAACCTCCACAGTAACGTTTCTCTCTAATTGTTATTTTCGCGATTTATAACCTCAATGACATATTCAACTGCATTAGGCATTGCATTTCAACCTATTTAACTGCGAAACCTGACCTGACACGACTCCAGAAAGACTACAATCTTGTTGGATAAGATTTTGTTATTTGAATTTATGCATTGGCAGTCCTTATCAATTTAAAACACTCGCAAGAAACAGTAGATTGTAAGCTAGCAATGAGAGACACAAAGACACGTTCATTTACCTTAATGTTTAAAGTCGCGTCGTACTTCCAATTCAATGTAATTCCCCTTTTCTTCTTAACTTTTTGGCTTGCAGCCATACATGGCAAGATCTACTCTTGTTTTGTTATTATGGCCACATGTATCCTACCGGGTCACGAGACCTCCCTATTGACGTCAAACTCATTCATTACTTTAAGATCACCTGCAATGGAGGGCGTTACATGCCTCGAAAATAACCGCAGAAGGCCCAACTCAGGCATGTTCAGCGCACGTGCGCAAGTAACAAATGTAACCCGGGGCGTCCTACGTGATTCCGTTGTTGAAACACAGAAAAACAAACAGGTTCCTAAGAGCTCGTAAAGCGAGGCACGTTAGTATTTTGTTTTGACGGTTTTGCTCGGAAAGTAAGGGGATGTAATGATTAAAATATGGACGATCACCAGTTTAGCATGAAGGTAACTTGATGTGATTTCATGAAGGAAGAGAGAAGTGTATGTACAAGACCACTTGTAGCCAATTGTACAATTAGCCCCGGAAATCTAACCACAGGCAACGTTTTGCCAACATTTGTAGGGCTAATCATCAACACTAGGTCAGGAGCCATTAAATAAATCACTGCCAGCATCTTATTAACATCGCTTGTCACAAGATGGTTTGGTTTTGTCAGATTAATTACCACGTAGTGCAGAATGTCAATACAACAAAAATATCTCTACCCAAGACTACTCAAACAAAGCTTTATAAATGCTATTCTTGACACTAAATCCTCGTCTCTGTTCCACAGGTTTAATTCAGCTGCATTTTGCCGAAGTGTTTACAGTTGTTAGAATTATAATTAATCGGGTGTTAAACACTTTCAGCTACGATGCAGGCAGGATATGTAAGGGTCGTCCACAGCTATACCTTCCTTTCATTAAATATGCACAAGAGCTGCGAAATCTTGATAAAATTTGAAAGTGAAACAACTATGATCATTAATATATCGTTTATCCAGCTAGGTAACCTTAAATTAACAGTCAACTTAAGTCACGTTTGGTTACCAGTGAATTAAAATGGCCTGATCTCTCAGATTTCATGCTAATTTACAGTCTGTCTGAGCCACAGCAAGAATTTGATGTGTCCTAAATGTCAGTAAAAGTCAATATCGATTCATTTATGGCTTATAAACTGAAATCATCGACATTCTAGCTGCCGTGAACCTCCATGCCCAGTCACCATGTATAAATTTAGATACGATTACAGTAACCATGAATGTCGACCATTTAACAGGACGCATTAATTATTTGACCATCGCAATAACGCTTCGAGTCTAAGAACCCGTGCAATCGTATGTACGAAGTCAGAACGTCGTATTTGTTTTTATCAAGAAGAGAAGCCGAAACAGTGTAAGAAAGATGTGATAAAAGCTGAGTAGTCGCGGGTAGGTGTGTAATTAGCACCCAGGAAGTGAATTACGATATAGATATCCGATCTGATAAGACACATTGTTTTGATTTTTATCGGAAAGTAACGCAATGAAGAGGAACATTGGTTTGCACGTATGCCTTGAGGGTAAAGTGGTTGTCACACAAAAGAATATGCTAAGTGGAAGGCTGAAAGTGATGCCTTGTTTTACCCAAACCTTTCTAGGGTTTTATTTATTAATTTGCTCTAAACGCTCTCATGACCACTTGCATTGGCAGACTTCAAAACAAACCGTTGGTAACTTCCTATGACAAATTGCATCCTTCGTCTCTTTTGGGTGGTCAAATATGTCTTTGAACGTTACAAAACAAGAGTAGAGGAGAGAGTGAGTAAAAGGTCGAAAACTAAGTCTTCCAAAGAGTTTGATTTTCTTCAATCGTTCGGCCTTGGTATTGAAGGCGACAAATCCATTATTTGTAGGTTTATTAATACTGGAGTTATAACTGTATCACAGTTTTCAGTTCCTCGTCTTTTTGTGTTATTGTAACCCATGTTGCATATTGACGTATTTGTTTATTCGCCTATTTATTTATTTGCTTGTTTGTTCATTCATTTATTTAGCTTAATTTTAAGAATTTATTTAAAGTTACCAATGATTACAACAAATACAAGTGACTCTTCTACTTTGAGATCATCGTGGTAAAAATGAAAGAGATTTGTATTATACATGTTTCAATAAACATCCAACATTTGTTCCACATCGTCATTCTTAGTCGAACTAACAAAGTCGGACCAACAAATGTCAGCCAATGCTGCACAAGAAAGTTTGAGCATTATGCCACAGCCGTAAATAAACCCAACGGATAGTTGGATCATTCATAACAAAGAAACATCCTATTTGTACAAGCCTATTTCGGAAACTTTGTTGATCTAGGGGACGTCTAATTTTTGGAAATTTGACAGGAACGATAGCCAAAATATCCTACTGGTATTTCCTCGGCCAACAGGCTTTTGAGTTGATGTACTAAATGTAATTTACATCTTTTGATTAACAGCTTTACATTTTTCGGCAAGAAGAAGGAAATATCAAGCTGGTCTACTGTCATTAGCGGAAGATAATACTCTTCGACAGCAGATTGAGAATTCTCCTATTTCATGTGAATTGAGATTTGACGTTGCAGTGAAAGTAACTGCTGAAACATAATGTGACAACCAATTAAGTGGCACAAGGACCAGGCTGTGACGAGGAATCTTGTTTCTTCTTCTGAAACTGAAAGAAGGTTCGGTCCGTAGAGATAAACAGATGTAACTTCAACATGTGTTTTGTAATAAAGTATTCGACAAGTTTTTCAAGTTTCCTGGTCAGTTGATCTTTTAGAAACCGCGAGCTTGCATTCGTTTTTTTGCTCAAAAAAACGTGACGGTAAGCGTGCAAAAAGTTCAGGTAAAAAGTGCACACTTTAAGCTCAATATATATATCTTCAAACGGAGATATCACATGGACATTTGATGGTTGGCATTTCCTCAAGATCATCTCGTGCTACGAGTACTTGGGGTCAAGTATACTCACGGGACTGGCATCCTGTTGTGTCACTTCAATGGCATCTTTCCAGGTCACTTTTTGTGCGCCCAATGTTTATATGGAATAAAGGAACGACACCTTAAATCCCAGCCAGGAAGCAGAGATCTCCAAGAAGTACAATGTTAAAGGTACATTGCAAACCAACCATTACAGTAATAAATTTAGACTGTTGGAAGTATTTCTTTGTGTGAGTTGCAGTCAAAGAAATGACGACCGCAGCAACTTGTTATAAGTTGCGATATCTGCGTCCCAAAATGTACGTGCAACCTCCGATTCCGTTTCCAAACAATTAGAGATTTTCACGACTTGGTGCGTACAACTTAGCTTGGTTGGCAGCCCGACTTTATAGCAAATTACGACCTTCGCTACTGACACTTCCAACTGCTACTGACACTCCAGCGTTGAAGAAATCTACATCCTATCGGCCAAGGCTTTCACTTGCCTAGCGTGGTATCTCGACACTTGCAGTGGCAATTTATGCCTAATTCTTCAGCCAACTACGACTATAATTATCCACCTTTTAAATACAGGGAAACTTTCGATGAATACTTTTTTGGAGGGATGCCTAATCCTTCAGCTGGGTGCTACTATAATTATCTACTTTTCAAATACAGGGAAACTTTCGGTGAATAATTTTTCTGGAAGGTAAACAAGAGTATTTACCAAAATCTAGGCCATGCCTATGCGCATTATAGGGGTATTTGCGGCTATGATATTACGTTTACAACACGCGCACTAAAATCGATTACCTCCCTTTACCTTACGTCGTCTTACCCATCGCCCCTGTAAGAATTAACACATTCAAATCCACAGCTCTACGATAATTAACGTCAGAAGGTAATGTGTATATATCTCCCCGTTTGTCCTCCGTAAATGAATACTTAAATTCCAAGAATAACAAACAATGTTGACAAGATATGATACCCCTTCAGATTTATTCAACGTATTTTTTGTTTTAGTGGACACTTTTAGTTTTGCGTGTCGATCCCCAAAGCCGGACTCGTTCAGTTAAAAGAATACTTTGATTTTGTAATTACAGTTCTTGAAGAAAATGAACCGAGCCTCGTTCTCGAGATGTTTTTGTCCCTGATCATTGTAATCCCAATGCTTCGTTACGTATCGTTATATTATTACATTTCAAAGAACCAACTCTCCAAAGAGATGTCACATTATCTGTACTTGGTAAACAAATAGGGGAAAACGGCTTAGGTGTAACTCAACCAAAATCTTATTTATATGCGGGAGCTGATTGTAATGCAGCGACGATTATTTAATGACAAGTGAGTGATACTAGTATGACAACTGAATTTAATACAACGATACTCATTTAATGATAACCAAGAGACAACAAGATGAAAGCTGACGGCAATCAAATGGCGATCATTCGATAACAACTAAGATCAATGACAAATTGGTGGGGACAATGGCAAATAACGTCTAAAACGCCTAGCATTTTAACGTGGTTTTTTTCGAACTCTACGATTTATCGATGTTCAGAAGCAGTCTACTATTAAGGATTGAGCCAACATTGATATGGAGGAGAAGACGGGATGTATATTCTACGGAGGCTATAAAAACTTGCCTTCTACTAGCTTTCTCAGCTTGATTAGATGTTTGAGACTGATGCCAGCACGAGGAGTGTGCACCACGTAACCACGACTATTCAATAACAAGTGACCGATACATGGACAAAAATAATAGAGACGAAGGCAGTAGGAAGAGAAAGAAAAAAATACGTCTACAGTTAAATTAAAATCTAAAACTAAGAGAGAGTAAAGTTTCAAAAGAAAACCATGAATAAGAGTTTAACGACAACTCCACTTGGTTGAAAATCTCCCCATGGAAAAGTCACTTTCTCTGCCTCTCTGTCCTTTACATGACAGGACGAGCCACGATACATCACAATAATACATCGTAAAGGTTTCTTCTGCAGAACAGCACGTCAAAGCTAACCATAAAGTTGACTAAAGAAGTGTACACTACGTCAGCACTCTTGTGTTCATCCTGAATGTAAGGTTATCTATGCTTTGTATGTCGGCTAACCTCAAAATACCAGTTGTAGGATGCCATATGGGTGAAGCTGTGAAGAAACAATAAGATCATAGTTCCCTCATCATAATTCGTTCACAGGAATGCTAGCTTATCTTGGTGTGTGTCTGAATTATGACGGTTTAATCCATCGTAGATTAACCTATATGGCTGCAATGTGTGTGTATTGAATATATATGTTGATTGAGTGCGAGGGTAATTAAGTACTACTTGTGTACTTCACCTATAGTGGCGTTCGGCTTGCTAATTTCTGTCAGGGTAAGTTGGAAAACAGCTTGGCCAGATCATGCACACAAATACGGGTTTCTCAATTACTCAAAACAGTCATTCGCGGTCGTATGAAGCTTCTAACCACCACCAACTACAGCAAGCTACACACAAAAAGACGGACCCAAAGTCACCTTCGAACAATCAGTTTTCATGCTATTTAGCAGAACTCTTTGTGCTGTCTTGTAGTCGAATAAGTTTACAGCAATAACGTGCAAGTTTTGCGATAACATAATTTTCATCCAGACCAACTGATTTAGTTTGCAATGGCACACCTAAATTTACTAGGCAGACAAACAGGTCGTGTACTGAGCATCAGAATGAAAATACGAAAAAATTTGTGCGACATTCCTCAAGCAACTCTTGATGTCCTGACCTTTGGACAAGATCCTAATTATCCCTACACGACGTAACATTTGCTAAAGGAACCGATCATTTTGGGAAAACGATTGAACAGACGCGATAAATTCTCGTTAACATACTGCAAGTGTTTACGAGACAAGATATCAGCCGACCAAATGCCACATATCTAGACCTGAGATAAACTGGTAATAAAGAATAAAAAAAAAAGACGTTTGATTTTGGATGGTCTCACTTGAAAGGTGTATTTCAAAACAGTATTCAGCAACACAACTATTCAAATTAATTTACTCAATAGGCCACTAGTGGAAAAACACTTTAACTCTTTTTTTGGCTTGAGTTTTTTAATACTTGTACTCTGAGATTGTTACTGAAGTTTTGATATTGGGTATTTCTAACATTTTTATACGTATTTCGTTTAATTTATTCACAACTTTGAACAGCGCTGCCACTCGAATGTAATCCAAATAAACATATGTATAGCTATAAGCTTGTACCATTTCGATAGTTACAACGCTTCGGTATATATCCACGATTTCGTCTAGACTTTTCATCTGGTGTTGGCTACGTTACCATGTTTTTAAAGAGCTTCAGTCTTACTCTAAACCTATAGCTCGATAATGCTTTACACATTTAAAGCTCAAAAGTACACAGATCTTCTCCAGCTGGCTCTACGTGGTAAAATCACTACGTCTTTCGCCAAGTCTCACATCCAGGTCTGTTGCGCCATATCGTACGACAATTTAGCCTGCAGCTTTTGACTTTGGCTCGTAAAAAACAATGACAACCGACTCTTCAATTATTCATAAATTACGGACAGCTAAACAGCAGGAAGCATTCTTTAAAAAAAAATCCCAGTTCTATGTTATACATATCAATCACGCTTTTCGTCTTCCTCGGATAAGTCGCAAAAGTAAACAACCACAAAGACGAGAATCAATCCTCTGGGTGATGTAGGTTCAGTAATTAAAATAAAAAAACCATCACTACTTGAAGTTTCTGGAGTCCACCTGCCAGTGCTAGCCTTTCTAGGCTGTTTACCATCTCGGCGACTTCAAAAATATAACCCTCGGTCGCAACAAAATATCAAGTCAATGTAAGAATGGGAGTCGTAAGTTTTTCGCACAATCCCAACAAAAACTACGTTATGTGTGACCACAAAATTATATCCACAAGTCTCGATCAGAGACCATATTTAATATGTACACAAACAAACCGCGGGCAGGAACTACTTGATGAATTCTTCACCACCATTTTCCCCTTCTTTTTTAGAAGGTCACAGATCTTTCCCGACGAGGGAAATCGTTTTCCTCCATGAAAGCTTTTCGTCGAAAACGGCGTCCTTTGCGATGCCGTAAATAGCCCATGTTCCTGGCTTTACTGTAGTGACGGTTCGGTAGCGACAAATCGTATTTCATTCCCAATTCATCCACAGCTTTCTCCTCCGTCCCTTCTTCTTCATGGATGGCTTCCAGACTCGGAAAATATTCCCTGTGCAGGCTGCATCTGCGTGTGCTTGAAGAATCTGGACGGGGACAACGACACTCAATGTCTTGAGGTCTGGGGATGTCTTCAGTCGCCTCGCACTGGGCTTTTCTTTCGTAAACACAGGAGAAATCGCAGGCCCGTTCCGCTTTCTCCCAATCTGACATCGATAGAGGTTGGTCATCAAGGCGTATGGAAGGTGTTTCTGAGTACAACATAACAGCCAGCCAAGGAGAAAGAAGAAAAAAAAGAAATCCAAAGAAACAGAAAATTTGGAAGGAAAGCGCGTCTGTGAACGCTGCTATATTACGCCCTCAGATGTTAAATTTCTTTCGAGCTCAATGATAAAAACAATGACAAAATGCTCCCCTCCCTCCCCCACTTCTGACAAATTTTCTCAGCGACTCCAATTTGGTTACAAACAAAACAAGTCCCGGGTATCCAACTGTTGAAAGGGACGAACACAAATGTGATATTTGGAGCACAAGCTGTAAATAGCCCTTGAAAACAAGGAGTCAGGAGTGAAAAACATTTCAGGTTGAAATACTAATCTCTGAACTCCAGAATGAATGAGCAGCACATAATTCGACTCTTTCTCGAAGTATGAACAACTTTATTCCAATCACTCTCTATCTCAATTCGGATCACTTCCTCTCTAATTGAATAGAAACCTAGATTTTGTATTTTCATTCTGAAAGCAGGTTTCTTAATGAGCGAAAGTGCATCGGAGTTATCGAGAGCGGGTTGTAAATTTGCCGAGAAGCCACGAACAACTCACTAACTTTGAAGCACAACATCCAGGCAACAATCTTACAGATTACCGTGGTGTTGATTCTACATTTTGTTTTTGATTTGGTCGAGAAACTTTTCTGCAGCTAAGAACGACTGCCGTTTCACAGATTTACCAACTGTCGTTCAAAAAATACCTCTAAACTTGGAGGATTTCACCACTTCCTCTTTTTTCAGTTTAACTGGCGCTAATTTTGTGTCTACTTTTGCTGGAAACGGAATAATTGCCTGCATATTGATTAAAGAGCTCGCGGGCTAACTCTCAGTAATCTCTTCTTTAATCTCAACGAACTGACAGAGCCTGGTCTGTTCGGTGAAAAGCAGCGTCATCCTCTCCGCGTTGACTGAACAGACGTTTTATTTTTTTTATAAATATAACATTTCAAGTCGGTCAACATGATCACACGAAGTACGTAAAAATAGTATTAACATATTGTCCTCTTATAAACACGTATTTGTACCACCTTTGTTATTTCTAACGTCCTCAAACTATTGAGAATTACATTGGTCTATTCCAAGAAATTAAACGGGCAATTCTAGAATTCAAAGCATAAAATGTAACACAACTAAACTCACGATTTTTTTTTCAGTTTTAATTTTAATATGGTCTAGACAGGATGTCTACCAGACTTAAATGTTTAACTTAATTTTTTTGTTGCCAGCAACACATAAACAGACCCAGATGTTGACTTCACAATAAATATCGAAATTTAATTTTTTTTTTCAATCCGTAAGGGTGATTGTGACTTTCTGTCAAAACGTGAAAAAGGGTCAGTTAAATGACACTGTGGCAACAGCGATATAATACGTTCTGTGTTTCTCTGGCTGGGTGTCGAGAAATTTGGAAAAGTTTACACCATTGTTATTCGGACGACACGCAAAACGTGCACCAATTGCAAAACTCCTAGAACACCGTTCCATCACTGCCAGTAGCTCATCACCACAAATTTGACGCGTTTCTGCTCATGGAAGTAGCTTAGAAAGCATTCGAATTATGGGAACCATTTGGTGATAGCCAGATGATGAAAAGGGAACGTTGCATTCAGGAAGCCAGCTGATCACCGAAAGGAAAGAAACCTAACTGAGTAGTAATAATAGCAGTAAGTAATCTAACTCTTCTACAGAACTCATACTGAGGCCTCCTGAAGACAACCCACGGTCAGTGAATGTGGCGGCAAACTTTTAGACTGATTTTTAGTTTAACAAAGTTCACGCATTACATTAACATTATATACCTACACAAAACGGTGCAACTTTACCTTGTATGGTTCCCTTAGTAGACAATCATATTTTCGATGAAAGACCTGCATTTCATGTGTCATCCCAGTAGTGTGAATGTCATGAGTTACATTGAGGTAAGAGTAAACATGGATTTCTTCCCGGGCAACCGGAAAAACGTTCAGCCGAGTCGCAAGAAAGAAATCGACCTGAATGGCCAATCGCAGAAAAAACTATGATAACCGAAATCAGACGGAAACTGCGGAGATAGGAAAACGAGTTTTTCCGACGACATTAAGGGCAAAAGGCTTTCATCGAAAAAGAGCTGAAGAAAAATGTCTCGTGGACCTCAAATATGCGAAGTACGAAAAGTACAACAAAAATAAACGGATGTAGCCGAGTTGCAATGCGCACCGACAATAAAACAAGTCACAACGAAAGATAATCTGAAGGAGAGAACCCTCAGTTCTTACAGAAGAAAGATATCTGCGAGTTCTATTCCTCCATCAGAAAAAAAAGACGAAGTTAGCATGCTTTTCAACATTTCACATCGCGATCAAGGAAGTACGTTAAGTTGATATTGACAATAAACTTAAACATAAAGCTACTCTTAAAGTTAATCCTAAATACTTAATGTCCTGCACTGAAAAGTTCATGAAACTGAAAACTAGGCCCAAGTAACTCAAGAATGAAACCAAATGTCTCCGTGAATTTTTGGTATCCTACATCATGACGGAAAACCAAGCTAGAAATCTGAAATTCGATAGAAACAAAGACGTCTTTTTTGGCATTAAAACCCCACATCAAACGCGAACTTGGTTTTGCGGCCGGGCATTCGAAGATCGCGCATTTTGGCGTCCAGTCTTTGATTGAAACAATCATTGCCCCTCGAGAAAGATTTTGTAGCATCAACATTTTTGATTAACGCTGAATTTGAAGCCAGAAACAAGCGAGCTGGAGAAGTGGAGCTTATGTGTCCCACTGTTTTCGAAGAAAAGCTGCGGAAGAAGTGGACAGTTTTGTTGACGGGTACCAGGATGAAAAATATTATAAACACCTGCAACTCGTGACGAGTAAACAAACCTGAATCCTATAAAGGACCAGCAAGATAAACTGAGTGAACACATTAACACTGATAAAAACCGCAGAAAAAAAAAGTTCCGAACCTGAGGAATCAAAGTTAGTATGAAAGACACAAGGCCAACATACGTTAGAATGTTTCTTCCATCGACCGCAAACGAAGTTATCCTATCAATGTCAGATGTCGAGAGCCGTGAGAAGTTGTACGACGTGGGTTTAGAACTGAAGAACGTAGAACTCCTTCACTCGTCGTTTCGGAGAAACTGTACGACCATGGCAAAGTTTCACAACACGAGGCTGCGAAAGAAAGACTTTAAAAAGCGACAAGTTCAAAACAGAGAGGACGATAAGGTTACCACTGGGGTTTTATGTCAGTTAAAAGGAAAGTACGAAGCCACGTTGGTAGGATTACACAAGCAACAAGCGTTGGAAAACGGTCATTTTAGAAAGGACATACACCGCTTGTTCAGAATGGGACTGTACACAAAAAGAAGCAGGCCAGAGACACTTTAGGGTATAACAGTTGAGAGACACAGGTCAAAAACAATGTTAAGACAGTTTGCAAGTGCTACAGGAGTATGCAGACTGACAGATATCTCGGCTACTTTATGGGTGCGGCTAGCAGGAAAATAAAATATCCTCTGAAGGTTTGAAATAATTTTAAGTTGGGTAATGTCACTAGGCCGAAAACAACAGTCAAAGACAATACAAAATTTTAAATAAAAAGAAGTTTTTCAGGTTTAGAACTTAATATGTAAAACTTTAGTGAACATTAAATGGTACATGGACATTAAGCTAGTACGTCGTGCTAGAATATTGTTTTGAATGAATATTTATAATAATTTTTGTATTAAATTACGTTTCTCCTTGTCCAAGCCCTGTTCTGAAGATTATATCATACATACTGTTGAACATTTGCAGAGTAAAGTAAGTAAGTAAGTAAGTACGTAAGTACGTAAGTAAGTAAGTAAGTAAGTAAAGTAGGTAAGTAAGTAAGTAAGTAAGTAAGTAAGTAAAGTAGGTAAGTAAGTAAGCAAGTAAGTAAGTAAGTAAGTAAAGAAGACTATTCACGTCTGTTAAAATAGTCGTCAAACAAACGACTGAAGAAGGCACAAAAAAATACAAGTCGATAATTCTGTTTAGTAAGTGCGTGGTCTTGATGAAAGGAAATCAGTGTATTGTTTTCGTGAATTCCCCCCCCCCCCCACCTTTGCTGAGGTTAAAGTGGGCTTTACAAATGTTGACAGTAAAAAAATCTCATCAAGCTGAAAGATTTGAAGTGTTCATGCTCTCATACATCGTATTCATGCAGAAAAGTCTTTGTGAGCCGCTGACGGGAATGAACCAGTCATGTGATTGCCAGTGAGTCCGTGAAAAGCCTCGAATCATTGAGCTACATGAAGTCAGGCGGTAGAGCGACGACAAAGAAAGACTACTGCACCATTATGACTTCCTTACTTCCAAATCTGCAGTCTCACTATGTCCAGTATTTCTTTAACATCGACGACACAACCACTGATATACTAAATAAACGAGCCAGTACTTGTTTGCAACGTTTATTCTACCATCCAGATCCGTGTAGTTTCATCGTAAGACCATCTCAACGGTGCCAGAGGGTTGTGGATTCAATTTTAGTCAAGGTCCTATGAAAACCTTTCTGAGTAAAAAGCGTAAGAGCATGCGTAGTGAACAAAAACTTGTGTCAAGGCATATGTGATTTTAAAAACTAGAGAGAGGACTAGATTACTGAATCCTAGTACTACTCACTGTAAACCAGTGTCTTGAAAGGCAAGACCAACTGGTTTAGATTTTTAACAGGATGAGTATTTTAATAGTTGATCAATGCCAATACCAAAATTTAACTGCAGGGAGGCTTAAAGCTTTCACAATATTCACATGAGACATGTATTTCATTAAATGCTGTATTACACAATTTAACAGCAAAAAAATCATAATTCCACAGATAATTTCATAAGTGCAATAAACTAGGTTGCAATATTTGAGAAACTAATAAACAAGAATTTATGTTGCAGAACACTTTTTAAAGAGGGACAATTATGGACAATTATGGCCAAAAGGATATCTGCAGCATGCAATTGGTGAATTAATAAAAGAAGATGTTCTAAAGATGTTTAATAAAAGAAATGTAATGCTAATAGAATGAAAATGCCAGATTGTTGGTCTGTTTTCTCACTAAATAGAAAGAGGTCAACCTGTATAACATGCTTCAGTTTTTAAGGAGGATATGTGCTCAGTGTGTTTTTGGTTTTCAGATGTTGTGAAGGTTTTCAGACCTATTTTTGTGATGGGTGTTACATTAAATAAAATCACTATAGAATGGCATAGCAATTGTTTGTATGTGAAATATATTTTCTTTTTTTTTTTTCTATTCACCTTAACCAGCAAATTATACTCATTACCTTTTCACAATATTCCAGGAAACTGGCCTCTTCCTGATCCACATCCATCCCACCTGCAGTCTGGCATACAGGCTTGGTATCCTTCATAGTCGCAAGAAACACGCTCATCCCCAAAACGTATCCGACTCTCCAAATATGATGAGCCATAATGCTCTCTAATAAACTTAAACATTGATCGAGGGGTTGGAAACAGTCTGCCGTGCATTCTGACTTTGACTAATTCATCAGGTGGGCTTCTGTTCACTGCATAAACAATCAGGCCATCATGAGTGGGATAATATGGAGTCACATAAACATGGAAAGCATTCCACCGAAGCTTGTATTCATACCCCTTAAATTGTTTTATCTTTTTGACCAAGTTTATGACTTGTCGTCGATTTGTAAACACAAAAGTATCCACGTCGCCAGAATCCCATGGCAAAATTTGTCTAACTTTAACAAATCCCAATAATGTACCTCCTTCTAAGATATATTTTATTCCAGCCTTTTCAAGCTGAGCCGTGCCAAAATGCAGGGCATCTCTCAAACGTTCAATGACGAATGGAAAGGCAGTCAGCCCACTGTAGGCCCAATGTCTAAGTTTCCATTTTGGAAATATGTACTTTTCACTGCAGATAAGCGGATCTGATCCATCACATATAGTGGTCTGTCGACCATTTTGATCAACAAAACTAAGTACATGATACTTATCAACAAACGGCAACAAAGTATCAATTCTTTTTTTGTCTTTGAACTCGCTTGTTTTTAACTCTGGACAAGTTGAGGTAGAAGTACTTTTAAATACAACTTCTGGTAGTATTCCCACAACAAGAAGTCCTTTTGCACGAACAAAGAAATCTTGCCTCCACATCTCACCCATGCTGCTATCAAAACCTTTCAGCTCCATAATTTTCTTAAATGCTTCGGTCTTTGCGAGGAAATGAGGTGAAATAGATTCGCACTGTAGGGCATTTCCATTGACATTATATTCAAAATTTTCAAAAAAGGTCCAGTTGCGAAGCCTTAAACGATGACACGGCATAAAAAACTCGTTCTCAACATTTATTTCAGATCCACCAAGGACTTCAAATCCAGGGATGTTTGCCAATAACTTCTCTACGAACTTGTGCTGTAGTTCACCGATGGCAAGTTGTGAATGAAGCACCATAAAATACCTCGTCTCAACAACCAAAATGGCGTTCTGGAGTGCGTCGGGATAATTCCGAAATCCGCCCAAGTTAATAATGTCCTGCAATTTGGTAAAAGAAGCCTCGTTCGTCTGTTTGGACATTATCTCTCTGTTTTCAAAAGCGACTACAATTTTCACCAAGGGATATTTCTTTCTCAATTCTATCAATCTGCTATTAGCACAAGCCAAGTCAGGTTTGGAGATGAAAATGAAAGTCACATCATTTTTCACCGTTTCCGAATCAACAGCAACAGTACGACCTCGAAAAACCAAGTTTTCTTCGGCTGCCTTCACATTACAGGCGCTCTGCGAGTAAACACGCATTTGGTGGTATATAGTAAGAGCTTCCGATACCTGCCTTTTCTTGTCTGACAGACTCTTGTTCTGTAGCCATTGAATTGGTAGACAGATAACAAACAATACAAAAATAGCGGATGGAGCGGTTGCACTATGACGACGAATAAACCTCGTTAGCCTTCTGGATATGCCGTTCAATTTCATTGTGTTCAACTAGTTCTTATCCGTAATGTACAGGTACTCTCCAGAAATGTTTGTATATTTCGCTGGCGGGGAAACGAGACTTTTCGCCGTACTCTCACATGACATCCACTATGGGACTACGTGACCTTATTGTATACAGTTTGAAGGAGTTTCAGAAGGCGAGACCCCTCGAAAAATAACTTACTTACGGAAGTCACTTTTCATATCAAGTATCTTGTTTTGGGTGAAGAACAACAGTAACCTGTACGATGGGCGTCCACCTGCAAGTGTCGTGTTTCACTACCCTGCATCTCCATTTCACTCCAAAATTTGCATCCACACTAAGCGCACTTCTTTTTTTTTATTTTTCTCTTATTTCCATGTACGCAGTTTTTATCGCGATTTTCCCGTCTTTTAAAGAGAATTTCCAAGCAAGCGCACACGACAATGGTAGGAGAGCTACACCAGGCAATCGTGTCCGCAAGTCGGATCCTCATGGAAACAGTTTTGTTATTTCTAGCCATTGCGATATTTACCATTTCTAAATCCGTATCCTTACAAATAAAAGTGTAGCTTCGTGATTACTTATTATTAACCAAGTTTGTTACAAGTACTGCTTCGGAAAGTATTTGTTTGAGATTTTCGTACAGACCTTGCACTATGGTCACTCGAAAAACCTAGACCAAACAAACGAGTTTAATAACGATTTTATAATAAGGCTTTTCGTTCCTTCCTTTATCGCCTTCAACGCTCTTTTTGTTTCACGAGGTGCCGATAGGGGTTTACTTGCTTGTTTTTACCGCTTATATCGTGTTTTTCTTTCTTTTTTATTTAATATTTAATTTATTCTTCCAGTTTTCAGTTAAAATCGTCGAGGAAAAGACTTAACTACATCACGACAGATACGTCCATAAATGATAGTGTTTGATGCGAATATTGCGGAAGATACAGTATAAGGTTAGAGATGCTACCCAAACTTGGCAAGAATGGCAAAATAACGTTGGGAGGCTGAGATTTGCTTCTACTTCTTTTTAACTGCATTTTCCATTGAATCATTTCAAACAGTTATGTCCAGTTCTTAAATGTAATCGTTTTTGATCACAACAACATGAACGTGATGGGTAAGAATACAATGAAACACGTCTACAACAGTTGCTTTTCATTCTGAAAAGGTACATACAGTAGTTGACTCCTTAAAAAATGTTTCCCATTTACCACCCTTGCTCAAGTCATATGAATGGGTCATAACAGGTAGGTTCTTTTCTTCGGTCATAGTCACCAGAGCTTCTTCAGTAACAATACTTGAACATGTGAGCTGTGATTGGCCACAAAAATAGCTGTTTCTGGTACAATATATCCAATCCTCATCTGCTTGTTAATCTTGTCTACTCACCATTCTCCTGTCTATTAAATTATTCACTAATTTGCTGTGATCATTCATTCCTTTGTTCACTTAGTCAATTTGGTTTTACGTTTTGAGATACATGTCACATACAAAACGTATGTTGGAGCTTGGTAATTTCATGAGCAATATGTGGACATTTGCCAATCTCAAACCCCGAGAAAAATATTTTCCCAGCCCCAGCGAGGGATCAAACCAGCAAACTTCCAACAACCAGCAAGACACTAACCATTGAGCTGCCGAGGCTCAAAAAACAAGTAAAGGTGCCAGGTTAATGAATGTGCTGCCCATGTGGCAACCACAGTATGCAAATAATGTAGTCAAATGACATAAGTGTTACATTTAAAAAGCATGTTGGAGTTTGGTGATATCATGGATGACACATGGACATTTGTCATTCTCAAAATCTCAGAAAACTGATTTACAAGTGCCCAACTGGGATCAAACCTGCAATCTTCTAATGACTGAGATGATGTTCTTACAATGCTACCAGGACCCAGAAGGTGAGCCAAGGTGCAAGCCCAACATATGCTCAGTTAATGTGGTAGCTGCAATACACTAATAATGTAATTGCATAACATTAACTAACTTACTAGTTTGTTTTGTTATGTTATGTGGTGAATCTTATGATATATACAGTGTTATGAAAGTTAGAGACTTGAACTCATATGAACATTTGCAATGAAGCATTAAGCATGCAGAAATAATAGTTTTCCCCAGGTTTTCAAGGTAAAAAAGGCAATTGTGATGGTGTGAGCCATATTGTTGTGTCACAAACATGACAAATGAAATACATTTTGGTCATTATTAGAGAAGAAAAGTCTTTCTTTTGTTTTCCATGTTTGTAATTAGAAAACAACATGGGAAGTACCAACACAGAAGCTATTAATGGAAAAAAAAATTATGTACCTTAAAGAAGTTGAGCAAGAAACATACTCCAATGAATACCATCTTGTACACTCAATATTTGAGTTATCAGACAAGACAAAACAAATGATGGTGATATTAAGTTGAAATATCACTGTGATTTGTTTCGTCTTGTCTGATAGCTCAAATATTGAGTTTACAAGATGGTATTCTTCGGAGTATGTTTTTTGGCCTACTTTTTTAAGTTAGTTGTCAGCTGGTAATGGTTATTACTACATGTACCTTGTTTATTGTTGTTTTGAACTATTATACAAATGTTTGTTTGTGGATAGCCTTTGTTTTAAAATAGAGAACTGACCATGTTGCATGGATTGACATCAGCTAATTTGGTAGCAGCAACTTTGAATGAGTTACCCTATTTAAAAGACATCTATCTGTCCCTCTAACAACTAACCTCACTGTTGCTCGTATATCCACCATGGTCACCCAGAAGCCCACTGCTGCTCCTATGGCAAGCTGGTAATCTGCCATAATGGAAAAGAACACAATCTTACAATTAAATATCAAAATATCACAAAATTCCAGGAAATGCACTTTGTCCACCTCCACAACCATCCCAGCGACAATCAGGTATACAAGCATGATGTCCAGGAATCTTGCAGTAAATCCTCTCATTTGTTTTTTTCATATGACTTTCCAAATAAAAAGACCCATAGTAGTCTCTCAAAAACTTAAACAGTTTCTTGTCTACAGGAAACAGTCTTCCTCTGTTCTTTACAAAGACAATTGACTGGGGTTTTACCCTTCTTGTAAGATAAACAATACAGCCATTCAGTGAATTTGGTTCAGGGGTGACATAAGTATGGAATCCTGTATGTCTGAGCCAGTAGTTATATTTGTGCTCTCTCTGGGTCTTCTTAACCATATTTATAACATTGCGTCTTGTGGTATAAACAAATGTATCAACATCACCATGATCCCATGGTAAAATATCTCGTATTTTTATAAAGCCAAGTAATGTCCCTCCCTCAATGACATAAGAAAGATGCGATTCCTTCAAGCGCTTGGTTCCAAAATCCAAAGCTTTGCGCAAAGATTCTATGACAAATGGATATGCAGTTAAACCAATTGATGTCCAGCGTTTTAGATTCCACTTTATACCCACATCCATCTCACTGCAGATCATCTTGCCTGAATCTGTACAGACACTCAAACCATCTGTCCCATTGTCAAAATGAAATATTTGATATTTGTTGGCAAAAGGAAGAAGCTTGTCCACCCTTTCAGACAAAGATTTTGCAACGGGAGGTACGTTGAAACAATTAGTCGGAATTCTCCTGTAAATTATTAACTCTGGAACCACACCAACTTCAAGGATTCCACGGAAACGAAAGAAGAAGTCTTGCAACCACTTTGAGGGAAGACTAACATCAAACAGATCCTCGTGAGTTGGGCTGTTGAATGCTTCAGTGCGACCAAGAAAAAATAGCGAGGTTCCATCACATCGAAGTATATTTCCGCTAACGTTGTACTCATATGTTTCATAGAACGACCAATTACTAACTCTAAGTCGCTGACACGGTATATTAAATAAACCATCCATATCAACCTCGGAGCCACTTAATACATCAAAACCTGGCATGTTTGAGAGAAGATTCTCTACAAAATCACTCCGCATGCTGATCAAGTCGACAGAATGATCAATGATCATAAAGTATTTTGTAGTAACCGTTTTCATTACTCGGTTAAGGGCCTCTGCCCTGTTTTTAAATCCACCAAAAAAATAACCAGATCTTGCTGTTGAATCAGAAGGGCTTTGATGATTTTGCACGGTAATTCCAGTATCAATTGCTACATTAATTTTTGCATGCTTGAACAACTTTCTGATCCACGAAACCCTTCCACTGATGCATCGTAATGTAGGGCTCATCAAGATGAAAGTAACGTCGTCTTCGACAGTTTGTTTCGTTACGTCTTGTCGCTTTGTGAGTCTAACTAGTTCCATATCTCTGTCGATATCTGACTTTGGTTGGTTACCCTTATGAGTGCACACATTTTCAGCATAGTCGTGCATTTGACGAAGAATCTTAAGGGAGTTTTTAACATAATGCAGTTTAGTAGCTAGTCCATTTCTTTCTCTCCAAGCAAAGAAACTGTATATGAATAGTACAATACAAACCGCAATTCTTATATCTGGACGACTGAAACCATTAAAAGCAAACCTTGATTTCACATTCATATTTGAAACACCGAAAGTAAACCAATTCGATCGTGTGATCAGGCCAATGACAAACCGTACCAGGAAATGCCCGCGAACTATCACGTTTGCCCAAATCACTCGACACCCTTACGGAGGAGTTTCCGCGTAGAGTGAAACTTCCCCTATATTTACATCAAAATTCAGTTGAGCTGATAACTTCGTCTTACCGCATTATCTGAATTGGGGTAGACACGAGGTAAGCAAAAGGTGAGGTCTTTTAGCTGAGTGAGCTGATTTCCAGCATACTTATTCAATCTCCTATACGAAGGTGACTACATAACTTGTATGTAGGCTAGCAGGCTGCCGAAACGTCTAAATAATGACGAAGACTACAAGAGACTCAAGATTATGAAATGCCCTCTGACAACTCAATCCTTTGCCTGTCCCGTGCATCTCATATGACACACACTGCACGGTGAGCAATAACATCAAAAAAAGCCTAGACAGGCAGAGGTTTAAGTCAAGCGTTTAGTGACGCTTGATGAAGAGAAGAAGGGTACAGCCATACAGGCCTATTTTGACGATGTGGCTATCGTTTACCATCATTGTGTTACCATTATTACTATTGTTACATTATTATGTTACCATTATTACATTATATTTCAGAATCATCCTCAGGGTACTATGAAACGAAACTTCACAATTAACCTACACTGCTGAAGTCAACTGAAAAATGTTGACTAGAGCGGGATTTGAACTCGCACAGGGTATTAAGTTTCGTTTCATAATACCCTGAGGATGATTCTGAAATAGAATTGAAACACTGCACATCCATCCTCATGGATAGCGTTAAGTTGTCGTGAGAATATTTCGTGCACTTAAATTGGGTAAAAACTCGCCTCCAATCCCTGTAGACTCGATAGCTCAACAGGTAGAGCGGCGGACCGGTACCCCGAAGGTGCGAGTTCAAATCCCAATCGAGTCAACATTTTTAAGTTGACTTCAGCAGTGTAGGTTAATTGTGAAGTTTCATTATTACATTATTTTGTCAAGAACAAGACTTAGGAGCACTGCGTTGTTAGGTTATCAAAACTATTCACCTCCATCCTTTGTTTCAAACAAGAATGAGCTGAAAACATCAAAAGAACTGCAGCTTGATGAAACTATTTTCGTCATCAAACCAGACGAAGGAACTGGAGTTGTCATCCTTAACCGTTCAGACTACTTCCAGAAAATGGCAAACATCCTGAAAGACTTGACCAAATTTGCTCCATTAAGTGCTGACCCAACAAAGATTACCATTATGACAATTATTAACCGGACGTATACATTAGAAAGCGAAGCGAAAAAGCAGTAGTGCCTTTCTAACATTACATACCCCACGACAGACGTTTGTCACTGCACTTGCAGAATGTAGTACCATGTACAAGATGAGATAATTATATTGCTCCACATATCTTCATACATCTTACAAATGTTGATCAACCACACGTGGTAAGAAACCCCATCGTGCGACTGTCCCACACGATTCATCTAATTTCCGTTAACTATTGGCTAGCGAATGTTGAAGTACGTTGCAGTATGTACAAGACTATACATCGGAATAAGTCGTACGTGGAACGTAAGTCCTGGAAGTCGGTTCGGAGTCTGCTTTCAAGCCTGGTTCTTGTACAATCACAAAGATCGCGCGGTACTCGCACGATCGTTCCGATAATATGAGAACCAGGCTTAAAGCCGAATCCCCACGAAGCAGAAAACGTCGCGCGGACTCAACATTTTTCTCAGCGTCACATGCGAAGAGCAGTTCTGATTGGATATACGTGTTAATCGCGGTGGAAAAACTCGAGTCACCGCGCGATCATTTCCCGCCTAGTGAATATTCGACTTAAGGGCCAGTTTACAAGGCATGATTGTCGTACACAGTTGTTGATTCTGACGTATCCGATTAACTCACAGGAGTCTACCGGACATACTACGTTAGTGAGCAAATCGAAAGAATTGTGCCCTTGCGACATTACATACCCCAGGTCCTAGGTGATGATAATAGTACAACAGTGCATGATAATATCGAAACATTGCAAAATAATACTGAAACAGTGCCTAATAATAACAAATCGGCACAAATAATGAAAGTGTGTACCAATACAAACCAATGCTTTATAATAAAGAAACAGCGCATAATAATAACAAATCAACAGTGCATAATACTAACAAAGCAGTGTATAATAATAACAAAGAAATGCAAATTAATAACTAGACATTGCATGATCATGATGAACTTGGGAATAATAATAACGAAAAACTGTATAATAATGAACCAGTAGATAATAACGAAACATAATAGTTTTGACGGTAATGACACCCCATACTTACCAGTGAAATGTCCGTGAAAATTTTCTTTTTAACCTGGATTCTTCTTCGTCAGATCCCTCACTATCACTTTGGGAGGTGTTGTCGTTTCCTTTCACATTTTTCTTCGTTTACTACAGCCCTACGTACGAGTTTCCTCATTTTCATAATAGTCTTACAACGTTACCGAGAAAGTGGTCACTCCAATATGGCGCAGATTGAATTTCGCGGGCTTCATTTTCTCCCGCACTCCAACCCTTAGGTTGCCCGATCCAGTCCTATTTTTCAGATCAGTGGGCTGGATCGGTGCACGATCTGATTAATAAAGTTGTGTGCGCAAGCCATATGCCCCATGCCTATTTATGGAAACGTTTCCATCGTTTCCGGTCATTACGGGTTTTGTCGTGTTTGTCGGTGCGTTGCCTTACGAACACATCATGGAAACATAATTTAATGGGTTAACGTTATCCACGTGGCGAGTTCGCTAACAATAATTTTAACCAAAAACAGCGAGTTATTCACGCGCTATTTACAACCCTTGAGTCGAGTAAGGCCTGATCTACACCGTGCCATTGCGCGGTGTTCAACAACGTGAGGTTTATTCCAGTTCCAGATTGCACGAAGAGCGCGCGACATGTTATGGATCTGAGAAAGGGACCCGGCGTCAAACATTGCCATTAAAATTAACTACTCTGCTAACTATCAACCACCTGAAACATCCATCAATAATTTGTGTGTTTAAACGTTTGAACTGTTCCATTGTAAACATATTTATTGTACTTTTCACGTTTGGTTATTCCTGCTGCTTAAGATGTCATGTGTTATCCAAAACCAAACCGCAAAGAACTGAACCGAGTCCAAATTCAGAGTAATGTTTCCAACCAATTCTGATCGGTGTCTCAAATGACGATCGTTGGCATCACAAAGCCGACGTACAGAGGTCAAATTGAGAACAAAGAATGAATGGAAAAAATCTGCTGATTTAAGTACTGTTTTTGTGAACTGTGCTGGCTTCACAAAAACAGGAAGGAAAATTTCATTTTGCGGTTGAAAGATCTTCGTGAAACTGGTCAACCCTGTCCGCCGGAAAAGTGTCAGAAACAGCCGTAAGGATGGTTACACTAAATGAAACATTTTAATAGGAAAACTATTCTCGCAAACTACATTAGATCAA
This sequence comes from Heliopora coerulea, assembly GCA_030142905.1. Lineage (NCBI taxonomy): Eukaryota > Metazoa > Cnidaria > Anthozoa > Scleralcyonacea > Helioporidae > Heliopora > Heliopora coerulea. Next base: position 490,563 of record JASJOG010000163.1, read on the forward strand.
GCGATATTTATGTGACCTGATATATCGCTTGTAAATATCCTATTACCATTTGTACTGAAGATGGCATGAGTTTTGCCGAAACATGTATACAATAAAGAAATTTGTCGTTTACTTGAAGTCTCTATTAGCACTTGTGCTTCTACGATCTTATGGATACATTAGATCAGTTCTAAATATTGCATCAAAAAACTGTCTCTATCAAATATTTTACTTCTTTCATACTAACGCTCCCGACGCTTGAACAAGCTGTACCAATAATACCTTAATCCCTCACTCTCGCACGACGCAGGGTGAGGTTAGAAAATATTTATCATAAAATCTAGTAATTACCCGATTAGGAATGTACGGCTATGTGTCGAAATGATACTCAGTAAAACTCACGTAGTTTGAGTCTTGAAATTCTGCAACGACGCCATCGCTGCTACGTTACCATGACAGATATTTGTTTTCAGACATCAACCAGCCCTTGGACGGTCAGGCATGAGCGGGGCATAATGAAATTGAGGCATTGGACTCCACATTCCAGTCTCAGAGCGAATGTTTAAACACTGGAGCTAGTATTTTCTTGAGAAAACTGTCAGGTATTTCAAGGAGCCAGACGTGCGCAGTGGCAACATAGTTGGCGAGAACGTCTACCACAGCAAGAATTCATATCATATGCTCTTTACATTGTAGTCAACCATACTTGTACCGAAGCTGACACAATAAAATGCTAAGTTCACATTTGAACAAGCAGGTATTAATTATCAGGCATTCCACGTGATTTACTTGCAGCTGCCATGTGATTCCAGATTGTGCAGCGCGTGCATTGAGTATGGCCGATTGTTAGTCAATATTGTACCATCGAACGATATCCAGCTCACCGATCGATGGCTTAGTTGATATATTAGGCACAGAACATTGCAGTCCCAAGATCCGAATTTTCCTTTCAAGGATTAGTAAAATGACTGGCGAGTAAATGATATTATTGGCATACAAACATAAAATTCTAATTAACAATTGGATTGCTAATAATAATCTTATTGTTGATAATCTAATTGTTTTAGTAGAAACACACTCTGCAAAGAACATGTTTCGTCTTCTCTGGGATTGGACTTTCAAGTAGGCATTCTATTTCGTCTTCAGAAACTTCACAAAAACAAGAAGCGGAAGCCATTTTCGCTACTCGCTATCTATCGACGAGTAGATAGCGGGTAGTGTAGCCAATCAGAATGCAGCATTTGCAAAAGTACTCGACTAAGTTTCTACTACTGTTAAATGGGACATGCAATCAGTAATGTTCTGTTTATTATATTGAAAACCAAAGAAACATGCATGACACCATCAAATATATTTACATGTAAACCAGAAAAATTTATGTATCTTTACTGCGAACAATGGAAAGATAATTGAAAAATAGATACACGTTGCGTACACACGTTTTGTATTGCCAGCATTGGCTGTTTAGATGGGTGCAAAACTCGATTTCTAACAGTGTCTGTGAAAGCGCCAATCGAATTAAATGTATGATTGCTGTCATTTTGGAAAGAGAGCGTGCCAATTTCGTGCATGAAATTTCGAGCATGTGCAGATTCGCCAAATGCGTCCTTAGTTGGTGTCAGGTGAGAATGACATCATTCGCTCAGACACTATCAAATTATTAAATTTAAAAATTATAATTAAATATCACATGATCAGCTCTATAAGAATTACCATATGGAATTACCTAGATATGCAGAGCTGTTCATTTGTTGACGACAAATTTAATGCAAGACGTGAGACGTTTGTACGTTGTACGTTACATATATTATGAGTAAATTCGCTTTAAAAAACTCCAACAGTAAGAGCACCCAGCACGTTATACCCTCACATGTCGCCCATTCTACACCTGTGAGCTGCCAGTCGAAGGTTCTTCAATCGTCGAACTCCAACTGTGTCAAAATTTTCGAAATTGTATAACGTCGTGCGAGGGAATTCTCCCGACACGTAATCTTTCTTAGCGAGCATTCAGGCTAGGTTGGCTTTCCGCGTTTTAACCTGCGCGCACGTTGACTTGGCAAGTTTGTTTTCAACAAGAGCGCTGGCTTTCAGAGCTGGCTGCCTCTTGAAATGTATACGTGGTGTGAACAGGCAGATACCATCTTACTGCTTCACTGGGCGGGCTGGAGTTGACGTGAAAATTACGTCAGTTTCACATTACTTTGAGGAAGAACTTGTCTAATTTCGCAGTCCATCTTTGATATCAGATCACAAAGGCTACACGGATAAAACGTAGCCACTGACGAGATGACATTCAAACAATCGCAGGCTCAACGGTCCGGAATCACTTTGCCACACTTTGCACGCTCTCGTGATGACGTCACCTTAAAATATCTTTTTGGACAAAGCAAAGATACCCAGACACATTTCTCCCTCATAATTGGTTTCTACTGCTTCCAAGCAACAATAGACACACAAATGGTACGTTCACTGCAAGCGGGCAAACATATATCTTTTTTTAAAAGAGAGAAATCCGAGCACTGCTTGAATATCTATGAAATATAAGTCAGGTTACCGTATTTGTGGTCAGGATTGACAATAAAACATACGCAGTGGATGACAATCTGCCGAGTGCAAGGGGCGATGGTCCACCAAGCAGAACCACTGAACCCCTGATAAAGCAAGCAATTGATACAGTCACTATTTCCCACTTCCCAAACTATTTCAAATATCCCACAAAGTGGAATGCAAAGATATTAACGCGGTGAAAAACGGGTAAGGGACATTAAACGTCAATATAATTACGTCTTCGCTATTTCATATTCAGTTTACGGTTCACAAAAGGAAAGTGCAAGACGCTTTCAAACACCAGACAAATGGTTTTCTTCTTGCAATCTCACTGTAGTTGGCCTGAGGCCATCACGAAATAAACTGTGAATCCAAAAAATGAGAACATATGCGATCATCTCAAGAAGACATTGAAAACTCGCACAATCCGCGTAAAATCTATCTGAAATAACCGGACGCTTCTCGGGATCTAACAGGAAGATACCGAATTACGCTGCCACCAGTCTTCGAGCAAGAGAAATCGAAAGGAAAGCAGAAAATGTTTGAAATATTTCGGACAAACTTCAGTAAAGCTACGGAGAAAAACAAAAGCGAACAACAAAGGAAGGTCGCAGAAAGACATGGACAGAAACTGGCTGGCAACAGGCGCTGTGGGCATGAAACATTGAAAACGTAACCACTGAGAACGAACATGAGTGAAAATCTCCTGCTAAACGAGACAGAGGAACGCTGGGTGAAAAAATGCAGGTGTCGCATTCCGCAATCAGAACCGGAGCGAGAAAATTCTGAACAAACCATTTCGCTTCAATTTCTTCTTTAGCATACCTTGGCAACAGTTCTGTGACCTGATCATGAAAACAAACCAACAAGTCATCTGGCTGCAAAGTTTTTGACCAAGCTTCTTATTCTTAACTCTCGTCAGCTTCGAGCCTTCACCAACCAGGTTTCAACAATTTCGTAATGAACAATGCCTCCTGGAGGAATTCTTGGTAAATGTACAGTGTATAATGATCGAGCAGAAGATAAATAATGTATCTAGTCACCAAAGTTTCCTTTGGAAATAAATTCTTCGTATGAATGATCAAAACTAGGCCGCCATCTTGAACACACGAGGAAATTCACTGAATTGATTATATCGTTCTTTTAAGAAAGCTAATTATGTCTCGAGGAGGTCCACGACGCTTTCGTCTTAATGTGTCTGTAATAAATAACCAAATAAAGAAACAAACAAATTAATTAATTAATCTATTAATCAATATTTGACTCTTTTATGCAAAATCATGATAAAGAAAGCGAACACCGCAGCAAAGCTATCAAATTAAAACTTCAAATAAAGTTTATGCTCGTTTCAGGAATCCAGAAAGAGAAGAATCACATTCATAGATAAAATAACCAAATGAGTATATAAACGAGCCAAGGCCTTCGTAGCTCACATGGCAGAGCGTCGCACAAGATTCGCAGGATCGCGGGTTTGATCCCCAGCCGGAGCACTTGGAGTTCCATTTTTCACAGCTGGTCCCGGTTGGGTCCTATAAGATTCTGACACTCGAAATTTTCATTCACCATATGTAAGCTTCATTTCATGTAATCGAGTGTACGTGCCAATTACTTATTGAATGGAACCAACGAAAGAATAGGTGGACGGACAGACAGACGGACAAAGTTCTCGAGGAGGAAAATCTCGAGTGTCTAGATATTTTAAAGACTTAAAAATATCTAGACACTCGAAAATTTCCTCCTTCTGAATTATCAACTTAATAGCTAGCGGTCCAGTGTAAGTGCCATAATGTTCTATCAAATATACCCTTAACTTAATCGGCATTACCATCTTAGTAAATACTGAACTCGAGGCCATGCTCTCGTAGCTCAGTTGGTAGAGCACCGCACTAGATTCGCGAGGGAGCGGGTTTGAGCCAGTTGCATTTTTCGCAACAGATCCCGGTTGGGTTTTAAAAAAAATATCTACACACTAGAGATTTCCCTCATTCAGAATTATCAGCTTAACAGTTAGCGGTCGAGTGCAAATGCCATAATGTTCTATCGGATACAGACAGGCGGACAGACCGACAGAAAAACCGACGGACGGACGGACGCACGAAAGACAAGACTGATGGATTGACGGGCAAATGAATTATTGAACGGACGGCTAAACGAACGATCGAACGAACGAACGCGAGGTTCAAAGAATTCCGAGTACAGGAAAAAAAAACAAAACAAAAACAATAGCAAAAAATATATGCTTGATTTGCATGTTCTATAACTTCTATTACTTACCCATTCCACAAGCCTGGTTACAGGTTGCTTCTGAAACGAAGTTGTTGTTGTTGCCTAGGCAACCAGAGTACATAAACTCGTCACATGTTTGAGTTTGTGCGTTGAACCTAAACCTTTGTTCGTCTGTTTCACATTTCGCAGGGTTCCAGATCCGCGAGCAAACATTGTTTGAGACGGGGTCTAAATAGTTAAGCAAAATAACGTGCTTTGTCTTGTGATAGTTTTAAGACAATGCTAATAATTACATTTAATTACAGCTCAATGACATTTGAGATGAACTGAACAGACTTAAATCAATGAGAAGCTGAACTAAAGCAAACTAAACTGAAGATACTCAACTAAAATCAGCTTAACTCAACTAGAATAACACTCTAACAACAGCTAGCCCGCATAGCTCACTTATTACCACCAAAAACAAACTGCAATGCGACGTCAGTCCCTTCAAATGAATGATGAACTTACCACACTGTTTTTCGCATTCCGTCTGCGTGTAAGTAGCACTTCGCGCTTGGCAGTTATTCAAAATTTCTGTGAGATATTTACTACATCCCTCGTTCCTCTCCGTGGCTTTTCCTTCCTCCACCTCTCGTTGTAATTCCTGTAAGCATGGTCCAGTCTCCAGTGACAACTCACAAGTGTGTTCTGGAAGACAATTCATTGATAAGAATACGGTACCATGACGTGTTGCAGTTCAGTTGTCGCGATTTTTTTTCCTGAAACAGTGTTGGTCTCGAGGACATTAAAATCAAGCCTATAGGATTTATTTTATCATTGGTTAAATGTTCTCAATACGGACCTAAGTTATCAATCCAGCAAACTTTATATTTTCACTCGGGATAAGGTGAACGTTCTCTATGAACCAGCAAGAACTCCTGCTGCTTACAGTGTAGTGGCCAGAGTAAGGGTAGCAAAATTAACGCAGTAATAACCAAGATAATTACATTTTGTATTTAAGGAAGAACTCGAGTCAATATATAGTAGACATATCTTTACAGTCCGCATAAAGCTATTAAAAATTTACTTACCAATTTGACAGCGATCTCCCGAGTAACCAGAAGAGCATTCACAACTACCGTTCTTACACATACCGCCATTGATACAATCAGGTTTACAAGATGCTGAAAAACGATTATAGGATTAAACAAATCTTATTCATACCGCCAAAGCACCAACGAAATGGTAGAAAAATTAGTATTCTTACATATTTCGCATCTTAGACCAGAATATGCTGGTAAACATGTGCAACGGTTTGGTCCAATGCAAATTCCTCCGTTAAGACATCGAGAGGTGCATATTGCTGCAACACAAACATTAAGACATCGAGAGGTGCATATTGCTGCAATACAAACATTAAGACATCGAGAGGTGCATATTGCTGCAACACAAACATTAAGACATCGAGAGGTGCATATTGCTGCAACACAAACATTCAGGAATATGGCAACAATGACGAAAATAGCAACAACAGGAAGAAAAAAATATCAATTCATAAAAACATTGGTAAAAGTAAAAAAATTAAGACCAATGAAGAAATATTCCTCTCACCATTTTCGCAATACTGTCCTTGATATCCTTGTGGACAGCGGCACTCGTTCGTTGTCGGATTGACGCACTCCCCGCCATTTTTACACGGAATGGGACACACAGCTAAAATAAAGGCCATTTTAATTGTTTTTATTGTTAATGTTTCTAAAGGCGATTCAAAAGTACGCTATAGTAAAAGTAAATTGCTAAAGCCACCTTACCTTTTTCGCAACTGGCTCCTTCAAATGGACTGGGACATTGACATTTACCTCCAATACATTCACCACCATTCTTGCAGGTGGGAATACACGTTCCTAAAATTCACAAATAACGAAAACTTCATATCTTGAAAAATTATTTTTAATTCTGTATCCTTTATACTCCTCAAATGATTCCAGTGTAGATGTCCCCGAAAGTTCTCCAAGCACAAGGATGTGTGACTGACTGTGTGCGGCAGTGATTAACAGATAAATGGACGCGCACACAGGCTTAGCCGAAGAACTACAGTCGAACCCCTATTAAGCGGACACCTTCGGGACCTCGCTTAGATGTCCGCTTAAAAGAGATGTCCGCTTAAAAGGGGTGTCCGCTTAAAAGGGGTTTTGCAGAAAACACAACAGGGGGCAATTTTTCGTGTGATTTAAGTATCAAACAGTATATAATATAAAGCCTACTAAATGTCTACGTTCAGAATTATTGTAATTAATCACTACTAATATTTCGCGTTTCTTAGTTCAGTAATTTGGAAAAAAATCTATAAACGTTTGCTTTTGAGTCTCCCGCGATAGTTTACAATATAAAACATAACAAAGTGTCTAAGCTAAAAATGATGTTCAATTACTTAAAATTTATTGAGCGTCTCTTACAGTCATTTGAAGAAGGAATCAATAAATGTTTGCTTTCGAGGCTCTCGCAGACGATAGTCTCTCAAAATGTCGGTTACATTTAACATAGCGTTAGAGAGGTCTTCATGACCACGGAATTCTGCAAACTCTGCCAGTTGCTCGGCAGTTCTGAGGGCTTCGAATGTAGACGTAATGACTGGTTCGCGAAGATTGCAGTCAAAGTCATTGTCTTCGTTGTCGTCATCAACGACCTCGCACATATCTTTCTTCTGTTTGGTTTGTGGCTCGCTGCTGTCGTGTAGTATTTCCTGAATAATCGAGGCTCTAACATCGTCCCGCCAGGTTGGTACGTCACTGTTGATTAGTTCTTCACAAGTTGTAAGCTCGTCTTCAGCATCCAAAAATTCTTGAGCTGATATATAGTCTGGCATGTTAAGCATGGTGCATAACTCTTCGAGACTTTGCATCTCTTCACCAGCGAAAGGATCATCGTCCTCATCTGTTGCACCGATTTCCTCTGGGAAAAGACCAACTTTCAGGAAGCACTTCTTGATGGTCTCCTCGCTTATTTCATCCCAAGCCTTTTTCCCCCATTGTATCGACATGAGTACATGGACAGATTTGGTTATCTCACTTGCCATCAATTTTCCATCAACTTTGCTGCACACGTACCGCATTAACATGCGCTTTGTCTTTACTTTCCACTGCTTGATAATTCCGGCGTCTAGTGGTTGGCTTCGAGACGTTGTATTTTTTGGCAAAAACGCGAGCTTGATGTTGGTGAAGTGGTCTGAAGGTAATGGCGGATGACAAGGAGCGTTATCGATAAACAGAATAATTTTGCGGTTTTGGCGTTTCATACGTCGGTTGAGCTGATGAACAATCTCTTCGAATATTTCTGATGTCATCCATGCTTTCTTATTGGCAAAATAATGACAACTGTATGGCCGATTCTTATCTTTCAAGCTCTTAAAGCACCGCGGTTTCACGCTCTTTCCAATAACAATTGGAGGCTCTTTACCGCCGCCTGCATTCACAAAAAATGCCCACGTCAACCGTTGCTTCGCTTTTTTGCCGCCTCGACATCTTTTTCCTCTTTCAGATAGACTTTTCTCTGGAAGGGCTTTCCAAAACAAGCCGGTTTCATCCATATTCCAAACGTCTGCAGGTTGATATCCTCTTACTAATTCGCGAGCTCGCTCTGCCCAACTGGTCATAGTTTCCTCGTTCACGTCTCCTTCCTCACCGGCCACATTCATTTGCGTTATATTGTAACGTTTCTTCCATCTATCCAACCATCCATTCGACGCAGCAAAATTTACAGTGTCCTCGCCTAGTTTTTGAGCAATAAGGAGAGCCTCCTCCTGAAGCATCGGTCCACTGACAGGTATATTGGAGTTACGGCAAGTAGCATACCATTTCCACAGACAGTCATTTACATGTGGAAAGTTCTGTTGGCGACCCCTCTTTTTCCCAGGACGACCTTCGTTGCTCTCCCATTCTGCCAAGATTTGTTTTTCTGACTTTAAAATCAAAGATACCTGCGTTTTACCACAGCCAAATTTTTCTGCTAATTTTCTGACGCCGAATGTTGGGGTTTTTTTGTGGAATGCGAGAAGCTCAACTCGTTGCGATAAGTCAAGATACTGGCGTTTGGAGGTGGCCTTAGCCTTAGGTTTAACTGTTTCTGTTTTACGAGCGGACACGTCTCCAAGATTTGAACCACAGGTCGGGTTTTTGACAGAAACTATTTCAAAGCTTCTTCTTGTTTCATCATTTTTTAACCGGAGATTGTCGTTACACTTCATGCAGTTTCCGACACAATACCCTGCTTTCCAGCCTTCCACTGTTTCGGGTGCGAATACAGAGCACGTATACAGTGCCACATTGTATACATTTATTTTCCATAGCAGAACAATCGTAGCCCCTGGCTTCCCTTTAAATGAGTGTTTTGATTTTTGTTTTCGCAAAGGTTTAGCCTAATTAGGAAATGGCTTAGTGCTGTTGACAGTTACAATATGGCCAAACTTTTGGTAGTTTGAATTGTGGGCTGTTATAATAAAACATACACAATTTTGTATGTTGTAAAATTTTATGCTCCGAAGCCTGCGAGAACGCAATACCCTTTGGCACTTCATTGCCATGCTTTTAGAAAATAAATTAAGCTAAAAAGATACAACTGTCCACATTATGTGACACAAATACACCTACGTCGGTGCTTTTAAGAGCTTTGCCAACATCCGGCAATAGCCTCCTCCGCAGGCCTGTCAGCGAGCAATTGTTTGCAGTAAAAAAGCATTGTCAATGGATGTCGTACGAGTGAAATCATTTGTTCGTGGTTATCACGTTTATTTGGATATATGGAAAGCTAAAATAGGTGATGAACACCGTCTCAAGCGAGAACCAAACAACATGGACGATATATTGTTGCTATAAAATATTGGGCCATCTGTTGTCTGTCCGCTTAAAAGGGGTTGATTTGTTCATTGGGACCACCTGTGAGGTGTCCGCTTCCGCTAAAGAGAGGTGTCCGCCTAATAGAGGTTATATTATTAGTATTTTATAAAAGAAACGATTGGGACCTGAGTTTGGTGTCCGTTTAAAAGGGGTGTCCGCTTAAAAGAGGTGTCCGCTATTAGGGGTTCGACTGTACATCTAAGAATGTTTTTTCTCGAAATGGTTCTCACGAAAACGTTTCACGGGAATTTCTTGGAAGTACGCAAAAAGTTGAATGCATTTCAACTTTATGGCGAAAAGAAAAGATGAGGTTGCGCGTGTCCGCAAGTCATTTCGCGAGAAATTTTTTGCATTTTGCCAGAAAATTTTTTTAGCAATAATTGGCGTTTAGAGATGACTACTTAGCTTTATTGGTTTGGATTTTTTGTTTGGTAAAACTGCATTTAGCGACTATTGCTTAATAGATAGTACTTACTCTTCCCATGATGCATCAGGAGCTCCTTCACAACATGTCCTCCGCCAGCAGTAGGGCTGGTTAGCCAGTCATAAAGAGGAAACTCAAACGTACGCTGGTCGTCACCTTTTACAACGACCTAAGTAGTAAAAAGTCGAATTCAAAATATCATTTTTCTAATCGACGAACCAAAAAAAGTTAAGTCTAAGAAATTCAGTTCAAAGAACCTTAATTAAGCGACGAATTTAAATAACAAATTCCATCAAACCTTGTTTAAGTACCACGAAGACGATTTCCCTGATCCATCATGTTTAATGTTTACTTTGATAATCTTTCCAATGTCCAAAGCAGGAATGCGGAAGCTGTCTGCCCTAAAATGATTCGAGAGGCGTGTTGTTATGAATTTGACCAAATAAAAGATAAAATGGAAAATAAAAGGTTGCTTAAACTTTTCTCAAGAGCTCTGACGCTGGTGAAGTCAAACAAGAGACAGTCACTTCAGTGGACTGGTTTTCAGTTGTTCCTCAACCTGGCAAACTCATGTACCACATTATTTGTATTTTTATGTTAGAGCACAGAGACATGGGTGATACTATGGAGTCATGGAAAAAACGTTTATTTTATAAAACAAATGGAAAATAGCTTTTTTTTTATCCGAGTGAAGTCCTACAATTATCTTCTAGCAACTTGCTGTTTCTTAAACAACCATACTTACTGGCCTGGTTGGAATTCCTTTGTTCCTGTGTGCTTCAATGGCATTTCTTCTGTCGTGCCTTGGTCTCCAATAAGTTGAACGAAAACATTGGCGTCTGTTCCAGCATCTGGTTGAAAGCCAGTGTACGTTGTAACTGTGTAGTAATTGCCTGAAAAGCGAGTAATTTCGTTAGTACTTTAGTCAGTAAGTTCAAGAATTAAGACAGCTGTAATAGAACCAGCAAAAAATGGCGGTTAGCTGAGGTTTTAAACTATCAATTTATTATACTCACTTGGGTTACTGATAGTAATGTCCATGACTTTATCCGGATCTTCGCCAAGAACTAAACTTGTGAATGGCTGATTATTTAAAACCAGTGATTCCTCCGTGCTGTTATCGACAGCTTCAAATTTGTAGTGTTTAGCTGCGTTGCCGATCAATTTGATTTTACGGACGTCGCCTTTCGTGAGTAAGTGAACAGGTTCCTTTCCATTGCTTTCTATCAGCTGGATGTCTTTTCCAGCGTTGTTATGAAGCTGCAGGGTTGCATAGTACAAAGTGGGAAGACCCCCTGGTCAAGTAAAACGTGAAATGAAACTTGAGTAAAGTTTCGGACGCAGAACCGGCACAACGAAAGCCTTGCCATAGTTTTTAAACAAATAACTAATGCTAGCAATAGATTTAAATTTAAACAATTCGTCCATTTTCGTCCGTTTTGGTCAACCATTGTGATTCAAACCAACGGGTGCATTAAAATCGTGAAAAAGGACTTCCCATATTTTAATTTGCTTATCTCATACCTTTTCCGATTTCTTTTTTTTTCAACCTATGAACGAAACAGTACGATAACTTGTTTCGTGTTCCTAATTGGCAGGAGAATTTCCGAATAGAAACGATTTCAGACGATTAACTTGATCGGTATAGCCGTAAATCTCAGTGTGCATGAAATAAGAAAATAAAAAAAAAAAATGATTGAACGTACTTAGGTCCACGATAAGCATTAATCATGTTATGAACAGCTCGCATCTGGCAGGTATAACAAAAACGCTCCACAGATACATTATGATATGCCACGTATTTACTTCATCACCGCAGACATACATTATACTCATAGATATATAAAGCTAAGAGCAAATTTAGCATCTCCTTTAACTCCTTCAGTACGAATGCAAAAATGCAAGAGGAGTTTATTCCAAACCAGGTCGTTGTAAGTTCGCCAGTAATTTTCACTGCAAACCTTACCTTTACGTTCACAAGATTTTGTTTCATCATCCCATTTCAAACCAATTCCACATGGCACTCTCTTAGCTGATCCCTCAGTACAATGGATGTATCCATATTCGTTTGTGGGATCCGAGAACTTCCCGTTGGGAGACAAACATTTGACTAGACATTATAATGGAAGGACAAGAACGGGTTATCTCAAACAGGAAAGATGTATTTACGTTCCAAAATTAAAAGCTAATCAAAACGATAAAAAAAAAAATTATGTTCATGCGAGTAATCTCAACTTTTTTCTTGCCCACGTTTGAAATCAATGGGCAAACAATGCTCTCAACCAAAGTTTAACGACGCGCGTATAGGCAGAAATTTGTCTGAGGAGGGGGGGAGTTTTGGGGGGAGTTTCACCTGCAGGGCGGTTTTAGTGTCCAGTCTCACTATTACGTTACGGTTTTCATGGCTTTGGGCGCAGTATTTTGACGTTTTTGCCAGCAATGCAGTGGTTAGACGTCCTCCAAGTCTGCCTCAGTAAAGGTTTCGGGGCGATCAAGAGAGCACAAGATGGGAAACTTGCACAGAGGCAGACTTGGAGCAAGTCTATGGGTTGGGTGGAATGATGTTTAAGCCCCCGACCTCTCCTCTTCGCCACTACATTACTTAACATATGGTAAACGATTAGATTATGAGTTCAAGGTTTCAATGACCTGGGAAAAATCCCTAGTTCATAGCTTACTTGTTTCAGGAGAAATTAATGTACGTTCGTTAGTTTTAAACTTTATTACAAAAAAAGTATAAGCATCGGTTTTAGGCGAAAAACTCGGCCTTATTGCGTTTCTAGCCGCCACTCGGTATATGTCGAGCGTTGGGTATCGTGAAGAGTAGCCAGTCAGACAGTCTACTAAGTATCTACTAATTTCCTTCAGTAATTACCTTCAGAATGCAAGTAAACTCACCTGACGAGGTCACTGTAGCTACTGTCATCTGTGTGGTCGAATCACTCGGATTAACCGCAAATGGTTCTTCTGATGAATTTATCAAGAGTGCATCACCTGACAGTTCATCCTGAGCACGGAACGTGACAGGGACGTTTGCAGCGGTTCCTTTGGCAACAAATGACAGCTCCAGAGACATGTGAGGTTTGATGGAGTAACCTTGGTCCTTGGCGCCACCTTTACTTGGAGTGATCCTAACGTTTGTTCCAGCTTTGTTATCGAATCTCACTTTAATATAACGGTTGGAGAAGGCAGGGACCGCTGAATGTAGTACAAGAACGCATCAAGAACAAAGATTAAACAAAAGTAAATGCTTAAACGACTGCAATACTCAGAAGACGCGAGAAAAAGTTGAAGGAGACAAACATGCTAGAAACAGAAACATGGACGATCAAATATAGAAAGCACATTTCAATATTCACGTTTCAAGGTAAAGTATATAAAAAAATGTATTCCGAGGTTAGATGCTCACTTCAGCTCGTACATAGCTCTAGTCGCCTTTCTACAGTGAAGAAAGACATTTTGAGTGAAATTATTTTTCCCATATCAAAAGCGCCACCGCTCTCTCACTAAGCGACATTATAAAGTATCCAAGACAACAAAAGCAAAAACACAATAAAACTGCTAATCATAATTGCCAAAATAATTAACGGCACCGAAAAATATGGTAGATGTACATTTAACCATAACACTTTGCAAACTTATAGTAGTTTTTTTGACCGCTGAAGATTGTTCATAGCGTTACCATTTTTTAAGCAAGTAAAAGCTTTCTTCTTAAAAGATCTAATCTTTTTTAAGCCCTGTGTTCCAATATTTTGGCAAAATACAATGTTTACCTCGCGCAAAGGATAATGGTTAACTGAGCAAGTCACCACCTTTTTCGATACGACGAATTAAGCCAAAGATGATAAAGACTATGCATTGAACACAAGAAAATCATTCCCCTTACCGTTCCCCCAGTAATAGATGTATTCTCTAAGTGCATCAGCTTTTGACAAGTACTCGTCGAAAAAAGCCAATGAATTTATTGAAAACTGAGCATTTCCATAAGGTGGTCCAGCGGTGTTGCGCGCCACCTCAAATCGACTGAATCTGTCACTGTGATGCAACCCAGGTTTGTAAATGGAATGCTTCATTTGATCTTTGAGGTGGCCGTTCATATAAAGAGACAGTCCTTCGTCGCTTTTCCACGTAAACATAACGTATTTCCACTCATGAAAAGTAATAGGAGCGGAGACCTGTCACGGAAAACAAAACAGTTAAGAAAGGGAAGTGTGTTCTTCGTGACGGGCAACTGTCGAAGGGGACAAATGTCGAGGGGAAGGAATGTCGAAGGGGACAAATGTAAGGATAAACATCGGAGGTGGTCTAAGAGAAGTAAGTTGCCTGACAAATAATGCAAAAGCAAAGAACGGAGATGTCAGACATGGAGATGGATGAATTAACTATATAGTGTGAAATAAATTTGAATCTTGATTCTTCAATCTTGGAGATGTCGGTTTAAGCGCCGGGGCGAAATGTCGGAGGATGAATATCACGGCATCAAGTGTCGCAATGATAAGTATTGGGAGGATATGTCGATGATGTTGGGGAGTCGAAGAGGGCCTGTGAACTTCGACTTACAACTTACCTTCCATTCTGCGTTTGAAAGAGCTACGTCACAATGAAGATGACCATCTTTATAGTACATACTGAAACCACGTGACAGTGGGTCGTGAGCTCCGCTGTCCAAGATGAATCGTGGCTCATCAGTATAATTTTTGGCTTCCTCGTTGAACTTGAATTTAATTGCCATGGCCATTCCTTCGTCGCACATTTGTGGGTCGCTAATACAAGTTCCTGCATTAATTTTTAGGAATAAGTGAGAGTTGTGCACGTGCGGTCATGTACTACTTTAGTTTATGAGGATTACTAAGTTGCAAAAGAATATCAGAAATTTCAACCAAGCCAAAAGTTGTTCGTAGAAACATTACATAACATGGAGAGCTGTCCCTTTTAAATACCTGTAAAATCGCCTGCGTCAATCCAACTGTCACTCGACAATAAACGTAAACTTTCTTCTTCAGGTTCATAAACTCCATGCACCAACAGCACTGGACTGCTGTCCTTCACCACGCCGGTGTCGACATGTTTGAAATTCCAGATATATTTTGGAAGAATTGATGGCGCTGAAGTTTGAAAGAATGGGGGAAAGTGAGCGTTAGTTTTTGTGCGAGTAATGTAAAGACAGTCGTAAATCATGGGTGGGATAATGCTCTTTGTGCAGACCGTGACGTGCATACGCGTCTATCCTTAGGTCCGTGGCAACTTTGATATGTACATACATATATTCATTCATAACACATACACACACATACATACATACATACATACATACATACATACATACATACATACATACATACATACATACATACATACATACATACATATGTACGTACATGCAACTTATACATCTACACACACACACACACACATATATATATATTTCTTTGAATAAATCTTCCCACCTGGTGCGGTAATTAGAATAGTTGTCATTTCTTTCCTGGATTCCTTCGGTACCACCACAAAAGGACGAATAAAGTGGTTGATCATAAGTTTGCTGGATGTTTCAGCATCAATGGCGTGGAATGTAACAGGTTCAATGGGTCTCTTATCTGTGCTCATTGACATCAACACGATCTGTTGAGTACTGTTAGGTTTAACAGCAAAACCATCTGCATTTCCTTTATCTGGTTTTAGCACCGCAGCTCGCCCAGCACCGTTGATAATTCGGAGGGTGGCATAATAAATCTTCGCAGATACTGTGATGGGTAAAATTAAACGTCAGTTTCGTAACAACTTGTTGTCAACGAGGGACACGCTGATCTCGTAACATGAAAAGAACAATATATCCGACTGTTGAAACAAACTGCAGGCATAAATGTTCTGTTTATCCTAAGCACATTTTTTACCTGTACTTCGGCCTTCGACTTATAACAAATATGGAAATTTTACTTCGTTAAAATTATAATTGATATTTTAAATATACCTTTAAATTGATCTTTTAGGAATTGACAATGGTCTATTAAACTTACGTCCGCTCCAAAAGAACAAGTAAACTCGGTTCACGTCCTCTTCGTGTAAATATTCTTGGAACACAGTGAGAGACGACATATCAAATGCTGCGTAATGGTATGGTGGTCCTTGAATGTTTCGACCAATCAGAAGATTTTTCGGCTTGTCGAGTGGTTCCGTGTCAGGTATGGGGGTTCCTGTATTGTCCATGTTACCCAACTGGGCATTGTAATATAAGGATAGTCCAAGACCTTTCTTGAACGTCACAACAACGTAGATCCATTGATCTAACAGTAAGGGAGTGGCAGCCTTTGAATTAAAGGAAACAACAATTAAAGAGTGCCTACTATTAAGTTTATACAGTAGAACCCCGCTAACTCGAACTGCCAACGGTAATGAAAAATAGTTCGAGTTAGCGGGAGTTCGAGTTAGCGGGGTGGGCGTTGGATTTCAAGTATCCTGTTAACAATTAATACGGTATCATGGTTTTATGATTCATCCACAATTGCCAGTCATTTTGATCCCCGTCAGTTTAGAATATTTTAATTTTTCATCATGGATAGGGTTGAATATGTTGTCCTCAATTCTAATATTACCATATTTTAATGTCTACCACTATTGAGTTGAATAACTGTTTATGATAAAATGACTATACCAGAATGCACGTGCAGGTTCAGTGAATGTTTGGGGCGCATACATACGGCTGTACAAATTTCTGAAAGCCCTACGAAATAAACTAGATAAACAAGAACAGTTGCTACGGGCTACTCAAGACTAATTTGCGTGACAGTCTGACTCATTTCATCGAATTATAGTTGTGTGCGCAATATTTACCCAGGATAATCAATTCGTTATGTGGACTTTAAACCATGTCACTCCGGAAAGATGGTCTTTTCTGGGTTTGAACTTCGTTACCGTACATTGTCAAGTTGTTATCAGTAAAGATTCAAGATTCCGACTAGTCAAACAGCGACGTCCTGACACTTTCAAGTTTATCGGCCGACGTTTCCAAAATAGAGTTCGAGTTAACGAGGTAAATTTGAGCCAAGGGAGTATGAAATTAGTTCGAGTTAGCGGGGAGTTCGAATTAACCGAGTTCGAGTTATATGGAAGTAAATGATAGGGGAAATGTGATCAAATCCAGGGGAAATTGAATTTGGTTCGATTTAGCGGAGAGTTCGAGTTAATCGAGTTCGAGTTAGCGAGGTTCTATCGTATTCATAACAGTCAATATGAAATGCACTAAGAAAATAACAAGAGTTAAATGGTTGATCATCGGTGATTAGACCTTTCAACTAATTAGTGATTAATAAAAATATGCTGTGTCCCTAATCACACACATTAGTCCAAGTTTTCTAGGATCAATTGATTGAAAGGGGGTATATCTTCATCGCGGTTAGACAATAATTGTAAATCATTTTTGTAAGACTTTCATAATACTTGTTGACTAATGAAAAGGCATATATTTGCATTGTGCTCACTGGGTCGTCATTTTCCGATAACTGATCAAACGGAGTAGACTAATTGCAGCGAAGAAGAAAACAATTCACTTTAGCCAGAAAAAAAGTTTTAAAAAAGTGAAACTTGAGCTCGGAGAAAATTTATCTTTTCTTTTATTTTCACATTATTTAAATCTCACACTTACTCTGTATCTCACGTTCTTTGTCGTCACCTCGGCCACAAGTTTCCTATTTTCAACGGACAAAGCCACTCCTCTTGTCTTTTCAGAGTGTCCTCCGGTATCAAGGATGAACTTCGGTTCAGTATAATCATTTGCCTCCTTGTCCAGACGTAGTTTAAGACCGTAACTTAATCCTCTTGGGCATTTTTCAGGATCGTGCAGACAGTTGTAGCCTTCGATGGAAGTATCCATGGAGGAGGTAGAGCCATCAAAGTGAAGACCATCATGGACAGCAGTCACTGCGCCATGGACAGATAAACTTGGACTGCCAGGAATCATGGTGCCATCATAAGAGGAAAAGGACCAGGACTGAAGAGGTTTGGCATGAGGCGCTAAAAGTTCGGAACAGAATATAAATATTGTTCAGTTACACAGAGTATAATAACCATTAAAATTTCACTCATTATTAATGAATAGGAGGTTGTACCTTCGGCTGTGATTGAGATATTGGTTACAGCATCTGGTGTATCAGACGGAGTTAATGAAATTGGAAATAATGCTTTGTTCAACAGCAGCTTCGATTGCGTCTCCAAGTCTTCTCCTCGGAAAGTGATAGGTTCCACGTATTTTTCTCCTTTGATGATGATGCTTACTTTGACAAAACTGTGAGGTTTCACAAGATAGCCATTGTCCATATGCCTTCCTTTGCTGGGGAGAACTCTTACCATTCTCCCAAGTTTATTATGAAGAATTAGTGTGATGTAACGATCTGGCACGGCTGGAGGCTTGGGAACTAAATCGATGAAAACCAAAGGTTAGAAAGTTTATTCAGTAGATATCATTGCGATGTTAGATCTAGGTTGTTTAAAATCCGATGAGGGTTGTTACTACTATGTTATTTTAAGTATGTTTTGATTTACTAATGTCGTTTAAGCTCCCAAGAATTAAATATCTTTGAGTCTAGACAAAGCCTTCTGAGAGAGTCCTAACAAGACTCACTTACCAGCACAGCTTACTATAAGACAATCCTTTTGAGGGGCGCTTGTCTTTATTTCTGAAGTGTTTAAAGCAATGCCTAAAACAACAGAATAAAGGTCTGCTATAAGCTTGATTAAAGAAGAACTGCAGAGATGGTATCGTTTCTTATCTCGTCGTAAGTAACAATGACCCAGTTCAAACATCGCTGAACCAGTCAAAACCCTAATCACTCTAGTGGGACATCTCAGTGTCTTTCACAAGTTGACCATAATAGCTTATTTTCGTACGTAAAAGACTTGCATGTTTTAAAAGAGAACTTCTAAAGCATTGTCCATGGTTGCAAATTTTGCAGCCCAAACTCGTATGAAAGGAAACAAATCATTTCATAAAAACTTCCTAACCAAATAGGAGATTGTAAACAATAAAACACAGACCGAAAATTGTCATCTTGTGACTTGATATTCAAGTTGGAACAAGAAACGGACAATAGGAGATTGTTGGAACCAGAAACAGAAATAGGAGATTGTTTATAAGATATCACGAGATCTAACTGATTGGAGTGACTAACTTCAGGAGTTGGTATAAATAATGATCCCATAATCAATAATGATGCCAATAATGATGCCTGGTAACCATAGTGATGCCAGTAAGTCGATGGGATAACAAGAAAATACTTCTAAGTGAATTTACTCTGAAAATAACTTCATACTTGTAGGTGTAGTAATATCAACTTGGGTATTCCACGTTTTCGTTTTTGCTGGTGTAATGACAAGTCTAGTTTGGTTGTTCATTAACAGCACTTTATGGTCATCACTACGTAGTGCAACGTAGGTCAGCGGTTTCTCGTTCTCGACAGTCTCTTGAATGTTCATCGCGGTTCCCGGATTCAAATGAAAACCACTGTCTAGGGACTCCTTGACCGGGAAAAATATGGTTTCACCTGGAGATTTATTGCTGACGTGTAAACTGACGTAGAAAGGAGTTTCTGAAACGAAAAATGTTTTTATCGTATTTAAATATATATATGTATGAACGTATGAATGTCTCGATATAAGTAAGGCCGTCCAAGGTCGTGAAACTCGGAGTAACAACGAAGAAGCCTTAGTTTACTACAAACATTCTACGCTCTATCATTCAAGCTATCGAGCACTTTTACCAGCGTCATTACCACGTTACTCAGCCTTCTATGTACATATGTATACATACATACATGTTGGTATATATGTAGGTAGCTAAGTAACTAGGTAGGCAGGTAGGTATGTACAAATGTATGTGTGCATGATTGTGTACGTGCGTTTGACCATGTGTATGTGTATGTGTGCATGTATATGCATGTGAATACGTATATGTATGTGTACGTAGATGTGTATATGTAAATACGTATTTATATATGTATATGTATATGTATATGTATATGTATATGTATATGTATATGTATATTTATAGGTTATCGATTAATTTTACCAGTTATAATATGATACTCTGAACATACTTGTCTCTGGTTTCAATTTCGTTTCTTGGACGGTATTGTCTATGAAATGAATCAAAAAGTGAGGAAAGGTGAATCAAACAAAGACCATCATGTCCAAAAACGCATGATCTAAAATTTTATGTTGGTCATATCGTAACGTTAACCTTCTTACTAACTCCTAAGTATCATTGATTAAGAAGAGTAAAGGAAAATGTGTGTTATTTTCTTGTCAGGTTTTGTCATAATCTTATAACCTTTTATCAAAAGCTCTCATACTCGTCATCATAAATATACCTTTTGTTTTCAAGTTTAAAGTGATTGGCTCTCCCTTTTTGAGAGAAGGAAGTAAAGAAATATTTTCCTGTCCGTTGATGCTCAATGTCTCGTTTGTTCCTGACTTGACAGCTTTGAGGATAACGGGTCTAGGGCTGTGTGATTTCTTCGTTACAATTTCGAGGTAACCTTTCCTGACTTGAAATTGAGGAGGTTGAGAGTCACTGGGGATAATTGTGGCATCATATCCGGCTCTGTTTACAAGTTTCAGAACGAGGTAGTAAATTCGTAGAGCATTTTGACTGGCAACGTTACTCTTTGTTAAACCTGAACGCGAAATTAAATGAAAAATTGACTGATGTCAGTAAAATTAGTGTTTATTTTCTCAAAGTTTGAAATGAATATTTTGTTATCAGGAGCGCAACCAGATTTCACAAGGATTTGTACATGACTAATCTTTTAAATTTAGAGAAGAATGAATTACCAGCAGACTTTGGCTTTTCAACTTGCGTTTTCTTTAATCCTGCAGCTGAGAATATTAAAATAAATATAAATACGACACTTCCTGAGACACTAATTCAATCTTGGACAAATCAGTAAGAAAAATTGAGACAGGGAAAGCCGGAACTGAATCATTGTTTTCTCGTTGCACTTCACCGATCTGGAGCTCAGAAACAGCGATCGAAGCCACAACTTTCTGATCACTGGCTAAATGTTTGTGAGGATTTCAGCTTAGTGAACATTCATGATTGTCAGTCATAACTCTAACCTCTCAAATAAATAAAATACAAAATTCTAACTTAATAACTAACTTCAGGGACCTTATACCAAGGGTGAACGGTGAATGCGACAATGATCGGTTCCCCTTAATACATCTGCTGAATACAACTACCAGAATGCCTTTCGAAATCTTGTTTGTAATGTTAATCGGAGCAATTGCCTTACCATTGGCTTTGGGAATTCAATGTTTGCATGAAAATAAAAAAAACTGCAAAGTGTTCTGGTAGTTGTATCCAGCTGACATAATAAGGGGCACCGACTATAAGGGATGCAGGAATTTTAGGATTTATGAGAAAGCACGGATTACAGACGTCTTTTTGGATTGTTAATGTGTGTTTTTCAACCAGCAAACAGCTTTAAGTCTTCCCCCGCGGGAGCTCTCTCTCCTTCACGAGTAAAGTCGTCTGGCGTTAGCCAAAGTAGAAGGAAATACAGGTCTTATGCCGCTGGGAAAGAGGTAACGGTTCTGAAAATATTTTGTTCACTGAGTGGACATCAATCTCAACGAACAGCTACCGTCGTTTCGTGACTCTCTGTCGCCCGAAATACGTGAAAATGCTCTGAGTGATGTTCAATACAGAACCAGGATAGGGCTGGGATTACCTTTAAGACCAAAAATTATTTATTCTCTTCGTTTTGATGAAACTTATTTTGTGGGATTTACGTCGTCGTTGAAGTTTCCCTTGTGTTTGCTTTAAGGTCGTTAATAACACTGGCATTGCTTAGTTTGCTTAATGCATCTACAAACATAAATCTAAAATTGTAATACAACGTAAATCCATGTTTTTTTCTCACCTGTTCCACCAACGAGCAGATTCACCGGTTGACTTCTCAGCAGACGAGGTCTCAATGTAATTTTATTCCGATGATTGACCAGAACTGGATTTTTAGACTGAGCATCTACTACTGTATAATCAACTGGCATGTTACTGGGTGATTTTTTAGTAATTACGGCAATCGTATTTTGTTTGATAAGATAACCATTTTTGGGGTAGTTGTCACTGGACTTTAGGATTATGTCTCGACCATTTTTATTGATGATCTTCAGGTCGGTAAAGTAGGTATTGATACTCTTTGAATCTTAAATAAAAGAATGGATACATTATTCACAAACCGTATGGTTACAATACATTTGGCTTAGCATCATTTGCAAATGCTCTTCTCACTGTTCGATCTCAAGGTCAAACAGGCTCAACTGTCACTTTCGCGGTCATCAAGTATTGCATTAGGCATTAACGGCAACATGCTGATATTCCACATTCAATGTACACGGAAAACTATAGAGATACCCATATAACCGAAGTTAATACACTAACTTTTTTACACGAAACATCCATACCTTCACCAGGCGTCATAGATACGGTGAAATGATTTCCTTTAACAGGCGAAGGCTTCATAACAATATCCACCCTGTTGTTCAACATAATCTTTGCTCCCTTACTGTCAACTGCTGAAAACATGACAGGCTGTAATGAAGGGACAGTCTTCGTTATTAGAACTACAAATCCTTGTTTAACTTTGAAGCCTTCCTTGGGATTGTTATCGCTAGATTTTAGGATTACATCTGATCCTGCTTTGTTGAGGAGTTTAATACCAATGTAGTATTTGTTTCCATCCACTGCTGAGGAAACTGCAATAGATCATGAAATATATAAAAAGCGTAAATTAGTAAACATATGATTAACCATGTTACATGTGGGAAAATATAGTGCGATAAAATTTTTAAAAATATATGAATTATTAAAATGCCGATAATGGTTTCAACACCAGGAGCCTAATGATGTCCATTTCTCATCTTCATTTTCCAGTCAATACTTATACATCTAACTCTTAATTCCACTGCCAGACGTCTTCTCTTGACGGGGAAAACCGTCAGCTGTTTGCCAGAGTTAAACAATAGAGGAGGTCTTCGAGGGAAAACAACAAACGAGGTAATCTTTAACCCTATCCCTTCCACAAGCAGCTCTCGTTTTGACAGAGTCATCTGCCGTTTTCCAGTGTATAATGGTAGAGAGCGTCCGTGCACGTAAGAGAATTTTGAAGGTTTATCAGTAACTCAGAAGAACGTCAAACACTTGGTAGTCTTTACAGCTAATACAGGATTACCTCCAGCTTTTATTGCCACGATTTCTGTCGGTTTTCCTTTTGTGATGTTTGGTTTCAAAATCAATTCTGTTTTCCCGTTTAGTAACAGACTGTTTCCGTGAACGTCACTGGCTGAGAAACCAACAGGAGTGATGCTACTGGACAGCTTGGTGATGACGACAACATATCCTTTCTTCACGGCAAATCCTTGTGCAGGAACACCATCAGTGGTTTTTAAAAACATATCAGAGCCAACTTTGTTGAAAAGTTTCAGAACGAAGGTATACTGGGTCGTTCCTATTGAGAAAAAAGAAACAAAACAAAAACAATCCAAATAGAATGAGGGAATGTTTAGATGCGAATGCCGTTTTTAAGACCCATACGAGAACTGTTCCGAAAATACAACATCGAGGTGATTTGATGAGAAACGAATCCCCTAGTCTGAGAAGCTTGTCCAGTATTTGTATTTATAATATACAGGTATACGTAATCTAAAAATGTATGGAATGTTTGATATAAATACAATAAGCAATATTAAAGTAAAATACAATAATAAAATATAACCCTAGATAGATTAAACACTCATCGGGTACTTTTACCCTGATAAAGGCAAAAGGAGATGGCCTGCTGCAAATATCTATTCCAGAATTTTGTTCTTATTAATTGTAATGTCAACCCAGCTGGACACTTACCCAAGAACATCTGACTACGCGACGTTGAAGCGATAATGTTCAATCCATGATCTATAAAACTGGAAGAATTCACCTCCAATTTCTCTTTTCCGTTAAGATAAATAACTTGTCCTCGGACAGGATCTTTGGCAGTAAATGCCACGGTGCCTGTGTCAAAAACGTCTTTCTCGAAATCCACGGCGAATCCCTTGGCCAGGGAGAATCCTCTGGCGGGAACGTTGTCACTCGACATAACTACGATATCCCTACCAACTTGGTTGAGAATCTTGATGTGAATGAAACCAATTCCTTTAGATGATTTAGAAACACCTGAAAATGAAATGGAAAACGCTAAAACTATAAGGTAGTCAGCGGAAACAGATCTATTTTAACGGTTTCAACTGTAGTCTGGCCTCTTGGATGTTCTTCAAATTTACTGCAACTTACATTTGGCGATTTCTTCCAGTTTGCTAAGTTTAAATTGTTACACTTAGTGCTACACTTAAAAAAAACAAAAAAAAAAAAACCCTGCTTAGAGACTGAAGAAGAACTAAAGAAGAGGCTGAACTTACCAATTCTCCAGTAGAAGGTATAAACAGCCCGCATTGCTGATTGTGAAAGGAATGTGTTGAACGTAGTAAACGTTGCCAGATAGAACTTGGAAAACCCAGTTCGAGCCAATGATGCTCCAAACACTAAGTTGGGTGATATTCGGCTGATCGGTACTTGATTCTGGGGTGAACTGACCTTCGTCTGGGCCACGATCCTTCCGTCAATAAAAAGATACAGTCCCTGAAGTTCTGACCACGACATACCGACATAGATCCACTTGCCGAAAGGAACATTGATGCCAATCTAAGATGGAAAATAATGTTCCCGGAGTATATCACATGACCGCGCGGAGATACAAATTTTATCTTGGACTACTGGTAATACCTCTAACGAGAGCGACATGCGAACAGGTGAGGGATGTGATAATGAACACGCGAATATAACATTTGTAGCTCCAAGCGGCAGAGTATTGTTCCGTTGTTTACTACATGGAAATCGATGAAGCAGTCACGAGGAAATCAACTATGAATATTCACATTGTAATTAATATGAAAGAGAAGAAGGGTATCTTCACTATGAGCGGTGAAGTTAAAATCTAAAATTGATATCAGAGGAAAAATCCTGGTGTTTCATTATAGTCTATCTAGTAATAGTGTTTCTAACCTGATCTGGGATTTCCTATCTAGAGAAACAGCAACTGGCAGCTAGAACTTACGGTACACTTTCCCCACATTTACCTAAAGATCGCCCACCACATGACCTTTTATCATTCCAAGCAGACCCTCTTTGTGGTTTCTTGAAGTCAAGCTGATATGAAGTTTAAAGTATCCAGACATTCAGGATTTATCTACCAAATTTTCTAAATAAATATACGAACTGCAAAAGCTGACGTGCAGCGGAGTCTTACCGGAGATTTTATGAGCACTCGTAGCACCCAACATCTCGTTTAGAAAATATAAATTAAATCTGATAGAAAACACTGGAATCACCGTCTAACCTTCCATTGAGCTGACATTGTCATGACGACACAGAAAAGTTGGCCACTCTGCTGGAAAATGGACACCCCACGAGTACCCTTGCTTAGGACTCCTGTGTCCATGACATATCTCTCATCACTGTATTGGGATAAGTTTGGGTCGAGTTTTATCTTGAAACCGATAGACAAACCATACTTGCAATTACTTGGGGCAAGAAGACAATCTGAGCTTGCCAAAGTTGCTCCCAACCATGTCGTTGATCCATCAAATATCATGGCGTCCTCCTTCACGTCGGCTTGACCGTGGATCGACAGGGAAATATCTCCGGGTACTTGGTTATTCACGATATTACTGAATACCCAAGAGTGACGGGCACGCACTGGAGGAGCTGGAAATGAAAAAATTCGAATAATAAGAGTTGTAAATGGATGTCAGAAAATGGTACAGGAAGAATGATTTGAACAAACAGACAGACAGACAAACAATAGAAAAAAGACAGGCGAACTGATTTCGAATATCTTACCTTCTACTGTAGTGACGTCCCCATCTTTCTCTGAAGACGATGGGTACAAGATATGTTAATAATAACTAAAACTGTTAGTAATTAACTCTTGGAACAAAATGAATTAAAAATACACAAAATTATTGCATATAACCATGTTTACATTGTTTTATTCAATCTGTACTCACCAGATGAGACGGCAGCTCCAGCAAACGCTGTAAGAAGATTGAAACAGATATTAAAAAATAAATTGGAATGAAATTAAGGCGTAAGTATTCGTAACTTTGATAATAACTTATTACGGTTTCAGTTGATTTGAAATATATTCTCAGAGGAGTGATTTAACCTTACAACCAGGTGTGAAATAAACCTAGCATTTCACCCACAGGAAATTCTGGGTTCTTGAACTATCACAAAGCAAATAACTGGGTACTATCACAATCATCGATTGACAATTTTGCTTTTCAGTGACTCCCCATTGCGAGCACTATTGGTTACTGATCACCATTTCCGCCACAATAGTCTTAAAATAATTCCTATATTACCCTTACTACAAACACTGTTACAACTTTCCCCACCAAAGCTTCCTGAAGTTCTCCCACAATTTCTCTCAACCACAGTTTGACTACCATTTCTACTCTTATTACAACAACTTTCAAAACAACCACCACTGAAATTACTTTAACCACCGCTATCCCAATCATCACCGATATCCCCCACTCATGAAACAAGCGTTCCCAACACAAACTACAGCAGAAGTTTCCCAAATAGTCTTCCTGCTGCCCAAAATTTTACCTGTGAGAATAACATCCAACGGAGTAGGTTTTCCTCTTGCAGCGGTGACCTGAATGGATTCTTTCCCATTCAAAAGCACTTTTGCCCGGCTTTCATCTTCAATGGCCCGAAACGTAACTGTTTGTTTACTGCTCAGTGTTTTACTCAAACTCACAACGTAGCCACGTCGAACTTTGAAGCCCTGGGGAGGGTCGTTGTCACTAGGGAATAAGATAATATTCCTGCTATCTTTATTCGCAAGCCTCAGTGAGATCGTCCATGGAGTAGTTAAAATTCCTAAGAAATTATTAAAATAAAAACAGAGGTCAGCTGGGAATAATTTTCTTAATTTTAGTTTACGTATGTAAAGGAAAATCTTCCCAGGATTGTCTTGGAACAGCAATGAATGGAAAAGCTTAAATGACAAACTTTCTTTGAAAATAACAACGTATAAAGTATACGAACCTACAGCACCTCCCGTCAATGACTGACCTGTTATTTGAAATCATAGAGATATTAAAAAGATGTTAGTATTCTGATTTATGATTCTATAAAATGTTTCAGGAAAGGAAGCATGTACATAAGAATGAATCTATACTATGCTGTAAGTAAAGGTCTTCATTTTTCGTTACAAAGCCATTCACTTACCAACTGGAGATTTAATGCTCTCAACACCCTCAGATTCGCCACCTATAATGTAAGAAGAAGTAAAAAAGGAGGAATTCTGTACCTGGAATGCAAACCACGAGAGAGTTCTTAAGAATATGTTTAGTAATCATACCATCTTGGACTTCCAAGTTGTGTGGTGCTCCTTTCACCGTTGATGGTGTTATAGACACTAACTTCTTGTTATCAATTGAGAGACGTTTCTCTGGTATTTTGGCGTCAAAAGCTTCGAACTCGACCGGCTGTTGGTTGGGGATATCTTTGGTAAGTTGAGCAACTCCACCAACAGGGATAAGTTGGTCAGATGGTTGGTTATCTGAAGCCTTGAGAATAATTTCTCCACCATATTTATTGTAAATGTTTACGGCAAGGTAGAACATGGAAGGAGGTACAATCGCTATATATAGAAAGAAAAACAAAATTAAGTACAAACTAAGTACAAATATATATATATATATATATACT
This sequence comes from Heliopora coerulea, assembly GCA_030142905.1. Taxonomy (NCBI): domain Eukaryota; kingdom Metazoa; phylum Cnidaria; class Anthozoa; order Scleralcyonacea; family Helioporidae; genus Heliopora; species Heliopora coerulea. The sequence goes on from JASJOG010000163.1 coordinate 518,422, forward strand.
CTAAGTGAGGACAAACTAAGAACTCAGTTAGTAAACACTGACAATATTATATCATAACGGAAAACTGTGGCAATAAAACAAACTAACAACAACTACAAAGAAAATAAGAGCTCAACAAAAACGTCTTAAAAATCCAGATAATAAAAGTCCATCTACCTTGATCAATAAATTTGTAAACAAAATTAGCGTTAGCTTTGCCAACGCCATTAGAGCACTCCAAGGAGTCACCATCTTTTGAGTACGACGAATCAGCGTTTGGTCCGCTCCAACACTCGCCATAAAATTGCAGCCCGAAGTACTTGTAATTTTTTCCCTTTGCCAATAATGCACATTTCATGATTGTATTATTATAGTTTGACCAGTCAAAAGTACTTCCACGGAAATTCTTCAACAACTTCGGTAAAGGCCTCGGGTTTCTCCCGTCATTGTAACAGCCAACCCCTTGGTACAGGGCTGTACCTAAAATGAGAAGATTTGTAAGAGACTTCGTCAGATGATTGGAGATGTTCAAAACTGAATGGGAATTTCTTTTGCAGGTATTCTCTAAATTCAATTTAGGTAAAGGTTCCAGTTTTGTTCTGTTTTTCGTTCATACTCTTCCAGAAATATATTCTCAGGATGAGATTTTATTTAAAAAAAAAAGACAGTTTCCATAAAAATGTTACAAACGTTTTCCATCTATGCTGATCATTAAGGGTTGATGATGATCAAGTTAGGGCAAAAACGTTTGTAATATTCTATCCATGGTAGGTTTTTTAAACACAGTTCGCAATTTTTTCATTCTATGTTCATTTCTTTACTCTATGGCCATATCTTTTATCATCCATTTGTTTATGCATTTACTCGTTCATTCATTTATTTGTTAGTTTGTTTAATTTACCGCTCTCCTGTTTGTTGTTTCTATCTTGGCTGATGGTGGTCGTCCTTCCACCATATTGTCCTTCAACTTACCATCAATTCCAGACTTTGCAGACACAGTAAGGTCCGTTACTTGCTCTTCAAAGTGGCTAGGTGTTACGCGAAAATTGGGTAAATCGTTTACATAGAGTGTTTTCTTTGTGACAGGATCTTCAGTGTGAATTGTAATGGCTGTTGGATTGCTTGTTTTCTTCTTGATGCTGGCGATACTGTTGCTTTTTAAAAGGAATCCACTCGCGGGTAAATTATCGCTGAATTTTAATGAAATTGATCCTGCATATTTGTTGAATATCCTGAGATTGACAAAGTACAGTTTACTTGGCTGGACAAGAACTAGAAAAAATTAATAATTGATGTTAATGCATTAGTTCACCTCAAAGTGTTCACCTCTAATGCCATCATTCCTACTTCTAGATTAAGAACAATCTTAGCCAAACTTGAGCGATTATATTATTCATCCTGAGCCATCTCAACTGCGTTCTTCATAAGACATCACATCTCAAATAAAAAAAAAAAATATCTGTTTTATTGCCGTCCACACGACAAAAACAGCAGGCGATAGCGTTGACACAGGAGGACAACTGCTCCTCACTTCCCACTTCCTTGTTTTTCATCGCTATTCCCGAAAACTTATGACGTCAGCTGTACCAGTAACTCGACCAACATCGTCTCTATTTACGTTTGAATTACGGCTAGTGCTACCATTATCACATTACTATCATCTGCACCACTATCGCTGTCACCGCTAGAAAATTAACACCACTAGCAAAAACATACAAATCTCAGAAAGCTCACCATTGACCCAGTAATAAGAATATACTGCATAAATAAGGTTGGAAGACAAGTACTGATTGAAAACCACCAAGGAAGCTAAATAAAATTTAGTAAAGAAAGCTCCGGATCCCGCAATGTTTCTTCCTACACAGAAATTGGAGACCTCGTTTGAGGGCAGAAGTCCATGGACAGCATCTCCTTGAGGCGTTGACGCTTTCAGGAAACCGTTAACGGCAAGTTCTAGTCCGATTGAAGATTTCCAGTTTACGATTATGTAAATCCACTTGTCATAAACCAGATCAACTGCGACCTGAGCAACAACGAAATATTACGAATATGCTGAAGAACCGATTACTGATGTTAATTATAAGTAACGTTATTAACGTTATTTTAACACGTTTTCTTGCAATTCTTCAAGTCGACATTGAGTTAAATAGAAACACTAGAATTATCAAGAAACAAAAAAGGTTTTCATTTCTCTGCTTTATAACGTAAATCGTATTTTCGAGATATGTTAGAAACTTTTTTGGCACCATTATACAATGTACGTCGAACAGTGGACGTAAAATTGGGACACATTTTCTTTAATAATATGGCGAATGTTATTTCTCGTGACTCATCGCCCTTTACACGTCTTCGCTAAGAAATAAAGACACACTTACCTTCCATTTAGTCCTCGTCGAAGATAACTCAACAACTATTTGTCCATTGAATACATAAAGAGACATCCCAGCAGTCCCAGCGCTCTTGGCCCCAGTATCTAAAACATATCTTGGTGTGTCATATTCTTTCGCACTGCTGTCAAATTTCAACTTAATGCCAAGTGAAAATCCTCCAGTTGCTTTCTCTGGGTTGGTTAATATATTGTTGGTGCCGAGTTGAGTGCTGAGGTATCCCGTGATTCCATCAAAGTACAAACCGTCATCCACAGTTGTCACGTGACCGTTAACGATCAAGGTTGGGTGACCAAGGATCTTTCCATTGAAAATGGTCAGGAAAGACCAGAAGTAGTAAGGCTTAATTTGTGGTCGGGCTATAACAAGAGAAAGTTAGGGTAATACATGTTTAAAGTTTGTTTTCCTGGAAATTATTCTGAAACGAGAGATACTTTAACGAGGATAAACTAATGCTAGTCCATTTAAGGTCGGTAAAGATGGTATAAAGTGCGAAATCACGACAATATTAAACAAGCAATATTATATGCAAAACTTGAAAACCGAGTATGGGTGATCTGCTGTGTACAAAACATGAAGAGACAGCCATCTACTCAATTAAAAAAATCCCTCGGGTGAACGCCGCTGAACATTCATCAACTTTTTCGTGGTCGCATACCGTGTTCAAACAGTCGAATTGGTAGATGAAATAGCAATATCAAAAATGGAATACCGGGAAAGCAGTTCTGTGCGAAGTAGCAGAAGTTTAAAAGTAGTACACTCAGCCAAAAAAACGAGACAACAAGGTAATGACGTTTTGTGCTAAATCCTTCCTCGGAGTACAATGTGAAGTGAAATCTACGAAAATTTCTCTCTATTTTTACTATAGAAACAACAAAACTGGCTTACCTGTTTCTTCATTGCCAAATTCTGTGATAGACAGATCGAAAAAAGAAGAACAAATTGATATAAGATGTCGATTAAACTCATAAATAAAAAGACCCAAAATTATTACATAAGTGTTAGTATTACACCACGAGCAACGTAAATTATAAATATTTATTTAGTCATTTATTTAAATGGGCAAATAAATAAATTACATTGATAAAACATAAACTTTCCCGAGTTTCCCGTGCTTCTTACGTGCAATAACCTTGAACATTGTGTGCTTCGCATTCACTGTACCTTGAGACGTTGCCAAAGCATTTACACTTGCCTTAATTATTAACCTACTTGTTTATAACTTCCAGGTCTGGTTCTTCTTCGAGTCAGATGTTGAGCTCACGTTCATGCTCATCACGTTCATTAATCGATGTTACAACCATATTGTTAATAAAGAAGAACAGCGTTCTCAGACCGAATAATTTATTTTAACGATCTTGCGACCACCGATGTGTGACCTTCAACATCTTCCACCGCAGATTGATGGCTGGAAGTTCGTTAAAATAAATTATTAAGTAAGAGATCTCTGTTCCTGTCTAGTAATCAAGTCTTTTCCTCCCCGAATTTCTTCATAATTTTTATATATTGTGAACGCTCTAAGGTATCTATTCTTTGCACACAAATAGCCAGCTGTCAACATGTTTCGTCCCATACGCGTGCAATGTTCTCTCCACAGTTTACTAAGTAGTACGTGGATGGCGAGCAGTTAAGATTCATGCGGTCACATGTCATTGCCTGTAAATATTCAAGTGATAGAACGCTCTCTTCTTGAGCTTACATGTCTTTCACGAACATTGGATTCATAAGCAGTGCTTTCACAAGGTCATTTTAGTACATTCTTCATCAACTCATATAAACACAGTCAGTGATTTGCTTTAAAATAATCTGGAATTGATTGATCATAAAAGAAGCCACATCGCGTTACCTGAAGTGATGGTGAAACTCTCAATCTTGTTCTTATCAAGGGAAGGAATCAAGGTCACGTTTACTTTGCCATTGATGAGGACTTGCGCATCACTTTCACCATCGATCGCGGTAAACGTCACAGCTTGTTTAGTATGAACAACTTTGGTTATCATTGCAACAGTTCTTGGTGCAATAGTGAAGCCTTGGACAGGTTCATTGTCGTCTGGGATTATAACTATTCTGGAAGGCAGCTTGTTGATGACTTGAATCAGGACGTAATATTTTTCACTCGCAACTTCTTTGGCTGAAACAAATTTTAAAAAACATCGTTCATCATTTCATAGTACATCTGATGTAAACATTTATGGCTACAGTATACTCTCCGTAGGATGGCTAAATTCAAAACCAGCAGAAACTTTTCAATCTTTGGTGCACAGACACGATTACCGTTAAATGAGTGCGAACAAAGAGGTTTCAGTATGTTCAATGGTGTCCGTTTTTGAGAGCGAGCCATGGACATACCCCACAAATTTGTCCATTTGACAGAGTTGTCCATTTTCAGAGAAAGCCATCTAAACACCCCACCTATTTTACAGAAGTTCATCTGTCTTAGAGAGGTTTCTGCTTTAAAGCTGTGTCCATCATATGAAAAAGGCGTTCATCTCGCATTTGTCTGTCTTAGAGAGATGTCTATGTTGGATTGAGGACCAAATTAGAAAAATTTTCTAGAAAAAGATACAGCCGTTCCAGAGAGATGACAGGTACATAAAAGTACCAACCATGAGGAATACCTCGACTAAAGCATTGCTTCCTTTAAACAAAAGTCAAGCAAATATTGGTTATATTATCAAATTCTAGCACCTCAAAAATCTTAATACCTATTAGTTACAATACCTGTCCTGGTCACAATGAGTGGTTTCGCAATATCTTCAGTGGACTTGGGAACAATGCTAATACTTTTAGCATCATTAATGTACAGTGCTTCCCTAGATCTGGCATCAATTACTGTGAAAGTCACTGGGGTCGCTGTCGGCGTTTTCTTTTTAATCTTGGCGATAACATTATTTAGGATTTTCAGGCCATTCGCGGGGTGTTTATCACTTGGTAAAAGTATGATATCACTTTTAGCTAAATTGGTCACTTGTAATACGATGTAAAATACCTTGACCGGAGGAGCTAGAAAAACAAAACAAACAACGTGTTTCTGCTGGAATGAATATACAAGAGCTACAACAATTTAGTATATCCTGTTGAAAACACAAGAAAATACAGTATATCACTTATATCAAATGAAATAATAAAATCGGAATAAACACACGAGCACTAATACAAGACAGAAGTATATCAGGTTTAAGTTAAGGTAGTTATGGTAATTAAAGCAAGTGTAGGTGGAATCACCAACAACAACCTTTCTCAAGACCTGGACGATCATTTTCCAACTTCTATATATGTCCTGATAGTATGTTAGGACATACAGAAGTTGGAAATAATTATTACAATGTAATTGTATTTCATTAATTTGTTGATGTTACATACCATATGCTTTGATAATCATTGAAACAGGTGGTCCTTTCACTTCTGTTGGTTTCACAGTAAAAGACTGCCGGCTATTGATAAACAGAACTTTACTTGTCTTTGGATCAAAAGCTTGGAATGTCAGATCCTGAGGACTGCTAGTTTTTTTGGTTATCTCAGCAATGACGTTTGATGGAATGTAAAATCCTTTCGATGGAACATTGTCACTTGATTTTAATAAAATGTTCATGCGAGCCAAGTTAGTGACACGGAGACTGGTGAAGTACACTTTATTGCTGACTGGTTCTAAAAAAGGTAATTTTTTAAAAAAATATGATGCGATTAGCAAGATGGGGACACAAAGATGACATAGACTGATGAAAATATAAACATTTATAATTAATTGCTTTTCATTTAACCTTGGATAGTAAGAGACAGTGGTTGGCCTTTTGTTGTGCTCGGTACGAGCGTAATGCTTTGTTTCTTGTTGATAAACAGAAGCTGATTTCCATTCTCTACTTGAAACGTCACGGGACCATTACTGGTAACATTCTTACTAATTTCTACGATTTGACGTTTTTTGATTGTAAATCCTTTCGGAGGAATTCCATCGCTTGAGGTAAAGACGACATCTTTCCTGGCCAAATTAGTAACACGAAAGTAAAATACGAAAACAGAGCATGTCTGACCACCTTGGGAAAAGAAATAGATGTTTTTATTGTTATTTATAATATTCACGAATCATTCATTCCGAAAATTCAAATAAAATTAGCAATTAATCAGTGTTTAAAAATATGGAACAACACTGACTGATAAAACAACAGTTCTACGTCTCATTTACAGACACTATTTTCACGAACTCCACAAACACGTACGTTACCAATGTTTCAACTACTGCCACCATCAATACTACCAACACCAAACTCTACCAACACTAACATCACCAACACAATACCACCAACATTACCAACACTAACACCACCTCCAGCACCACCACCATGACTACCGCCACTACTATAAACAACCACAACTACCACCAACACCAACACAACCAACATCAACACCAACACAACCAACATCAACACCAACACAACCAACATCAACACCAACACAACCAACATCAACACCAACACAACCAACATCAACACCAACACAACCAACATCAACACCAACACAACCAACATCAACACCAACACAACCAACATCAACACCAACACAACCAACATCAACACCAACACAACCAACATCAACACCAACACAACCAACATCAACACCAACACAACCAACATCAACACCAACACAACCAACATCAACACCAACACAACCAACATCAACACCAACACAACCAAAATCAATACCACCACCACCGACAAAACCACTATCAACACTACCAATCCCACCACCACAACTACCACCACTACTACCAACACCACCAACATCACTACCGCCACTATCAACAGCAACATCAACAACACAACCACCACCACCACCACTACTACAACCACCATCATTACTACAACCACCACCACTATAACCACCACCACTACTACAACCACCACTACTACAACCACCACTACTACAACCATCATCACTATTACAACCATCATCACTATTACAACCATCATCACTATTACAACCACCACTACTACAACCACCATCACTACTACAACCACCACTACTACAACCATCATCACTACTACAACCACCACCACTACTACAACCACCATCACTACTACAACCACCACTACTACAACCATCATCACTACTACAACCACCACTACTACAACTACCACCACTACTACAACCACCACCACTACTACAACCATCACCACTACTACAACCATCACCACTACAACTACCATCACTACTACAACCATCATCACTACTACAATCACCACTACTACAACTACCACCACCATCACCACTACAACTACCACCACTACTACAACCACCACCACCACCATTACAACCACCACCACTACTACAACCACCACCACCATTACAACCACCACCACTACTACAACTACCACCACTACAACTACCACCACTACTACAACCACCACCACTACTACAACCACCATCACTACTACAACCACCACTACTACAACCATCATCACTACTACAACCACCACTACTACAACTACCACCACTACTACAACCACCACCACTACTACAACCATCACCACTACAACTACCATCACTACTACAACCATCATCACTACTACAATCACCACTACTACAACTACCACCACCATCACCACTACAACTACCACCACTACTACAACCACCACCACCACCATTACAACCACCACCACTACTACAACCACCACCACCATTACAACCACCACCACTACTACAACTACCACCACTACAACTACCACCACTACTACAACCACCACCACTACTACAACCACCATCACTACTACAACCACCACTACTACAACCATCATCACTACTACAACCACCACTACTACAACTACCACCACTACTACAACCACCACCACTACTACAACCATCACCACTACAACTACCATCACTACTACAACCATCATCACTACTACAATCACCACTACTACAACTACCACCACCATCACCACTACAACTACCACCACTACTACAACCACCACCACCACCATTACAACCACCACCACTACTACAACCACCACCACCATTACAACCACCACCACTACTACAACTACCACCACTACAACTACCACCACTACTACAACCACCACCACTACTACAACCACCACCACTACTACAACCACCATCACCACTACTACAACTACCACCACTACTACAACCACCACCACCATTACAACCACCACCACCACCATTACAACCATCACCACCATTACAACCACCATCACTACTACAACCATCATCACTACTACAATCACCACTACTACAACTACCACCACTACTACAACCACCATCACTACTACAACCACCACCACTACTACAACCACCACCACTACTACAACCATCACCACTACAACTACCACCACTACTACAACCATCACCACTACTACAACTACCACCACTACTACAACCATCACCACTACTACAACCACCACCACTAACGCTACCTCAAAAACGAACACTATCAGCATCAACATCACCACCAACACCATCACCACTAGGGCCACCACCAATATCGCCAATATCACCACCACCATCACTACCAATACCATTACCCTCCACCATAACTACCACCACAACCACCACCACAACCAACACCATGAGCATCAGGTCCCCTTTGGTGAAACCATTACCATCATTACCTGACACATCAAGCAATATAATTACAACTACCAATCCCCTCGGTCTCCAAAAGTCTCAAAATGACCGTAATTCAAAATTTTTGAACGGCTACATATTTGAACAAACTTCTGTTCGAACTCTACTTACTTTTCTCGCAAACATCTCCACAAAATCCTTCCCGACATTGACAGATGTTCTTAAAGGGATCAGAGCACGTGCCACCGTTCAGACAAGGTCTCTTGCAAACGGCTAAAATCAAGATCGATCATTTACAATGTTAAAAGATAAACAAACAGAATTAGATCTAAAAAGGCTTCCTCACAACGCATTTTTATCACTCCTTTGGCTTCCGTCCCGAATTGAACAAAGAACGACAGTGAAACAGCAACTAGAGGAAGTGAATAACTGGGTTATTTATACAAGAAAAGTAAGACGCTTTTTACATGAATGCAAACTGTCCAATTTATAACTCTACGTCTTACTTGAAGACGCAAACAGCTCGTTTATTTTTATATATGACGTCATTTGTTTTCCTGCCACCTAACGTTACGTCCAGAATAATACGTAGACAAAGAATTAACCCGTTTGTCACAGCATTTTCACGTCTAAAGCAATGAACGGCTTGGATAAAAACGACTAAATAACTCATTTCAGGAAAAGCCGTTTTTCGACTGCGTTAGAGGCGACTTGTCAAAGGAATGGACGGTACTTTAATTTGCACTGTTTATACGAGTTGCACGCCATAGGTAACTTGCGCCTTATATAAGCTGCGTTTTATTTCTTTACCATAAATGGCTATCATGTCGCTTAAGGCAAATAAGCCTGTACTCACAGGAAACATCTGCTCTGAACTCACCTCTTCCCAAGCACACACCATTCATAACGACAGCTGGTCTTTTTAACCCTTTCCGGTCGGTACCGACTTTTTAATTTTACTCTGGCTAACACCAGACGATTTTACTCGTCAAGGGGAGGCCTCTTGGACAGGAAAGAGTTTAATCAGTTTCGTCACCAGAACTATTCCTCATACTCTAGTTATTACAGGCTTAATGGCGCACCTCTTTCACATGACTTTCCTTCATACATTTCTGTACATTGACATTGTGTTCCAATACACTGACCACCGTTCTGACAACGTGGATTACATAAACCTACAGGAAAATGTTAAAAAATGTAGTTTTACTGATTCAAGACTAGTTATCAAAACACATGATTGGCAAACATTAACATTAATAAAGAGTTATGAATTCAGTAAATGACATCAATTCCTGAATGAAAACAATATTTTTAGTATCTACAATGATATTTTTTCTCACCTTCACATTGTTGGATATTACATGCCGCTGATTCCGTTTCTGATCCAAGCTGCTGATCAAAACATGTTTTACCATCGTTGGCTGGTGACGGATTGTTGCACGTTCGATTTCGCATGCGAGATCCTCCTCCACAAGTCGTTGTACACTCTGTCCAAGAGCTCCACTCACTGTAGCCACCGTCAACTGTAAAATAGAGAGTGTTCACGTATTCTTAAGGTGCAGATAGAATAACAAAGGGAGACACCGATGTTTGTATTGAGAAGGGAGGGAGAAAAGTAAACAGGAAAAAAGATGGGAAGAAAGGAAAATGGAAGAATGTACGGATGGAAGAAAGGAACAAAATAATGATGGAATAAGGGAACGAAGGAAGGAAGGGAAGAAGGAAGTAAGGAAGGAAGGATAGAAGGAAGGGAAGAAGGAAGGGAAGAAGGAAGGAAGGAAAGAAGGAAGGGAGGGAGGGAGGGAGGAAGGGAGGAAGGAAGGGAAGAAGGAAGGAAGGAAGGAAGGAAGGAAGGAAGAAAGGAAGGAAGGAAGGAAGGAAGGAAGGAAGGAAGAAAGAAAGAAAGGAAAGACGGAAGGAAGGAAGGAGTAAAATGAATTACCTTTTTGGCCTGGGCAAACTAATTCATTACACTGCCTTCTCTCTTCGTCTCCCCCGATTCCCAAATCAGAACAATCCAGACCGCCGTCTATCGGGACTGGTGATGTGCAGCTTCTGGTCCGTACTTGGTTACCACCGCCGCACGATTTGGTACACTGAGTCCACTGTGACCATTCAGAATAATCACCATTCACTAGATTAAAGAGATAAAAATCTTCAATGTGTTTGGAAAGGAAGGACAATAATGTGCCAAAAATACAACGCAAAGACCTAACATTTACGAACGCTATCTTGTACATTCAAACACAGCAATGAGAAGTTCGTCGAACGATACTTCTCTTTGTTAATTCAGAAAAAAAATCCTACCTGGCTTTGGGCACATTATGTCTTTCTTAGCAGGATTTTTTTCGTAAATTTCACCTATTCATGGAATAATCAAATTGAGTTTAAATTGAAACTAAAATCAAAAATAAAGTAACCCAAAACCTCTATTTCGTCACTATAAATGGATATCGAAATACGTGGTATAAATGATGATGATGACGATGATGATAGTGATGCAGTTTATGATTTTAGAAATGTGAGAGCTTGGATATAACTTAAGAGAGATGAAAGATCATCAAGCTCTATACTCAGAAAATGATTTCTGAGCCCCAGACGGGGATCGAACCCGCAACCCTCTGATGACCGGTGAGACGCTCTAACCATTGAGCTACCAAGACTCAGATGGTGAGCTAGCTCTCACATTTCTAAAATCATAAACTGCATCCATCATTATTAATATATAGTGGCTTCCGCTTAGATCGCACATATATGTCGAACTTGCACCTAGCTCACCATCTGAGTGTTGGTAGCTCAATGGTTAGAGCGTCTCACCGGTCATCAGAGGGTTGCAGGTTCGATCCCCGTCTGGGGCTCAGAAATCATTTTCTGAGAATAGAGCTTGATCTTTCATCTCTCTTAAGATGATAGTGATGATAATAATGATGATGATAATGGTAATGATAACGGTAATGATAATGATTATGATAATGGTAATGATGATGATGATAATGATTATGATAATAGTAATGATAGTGATGATAATGGTGATGATAATGATGATGATAGTGATGATAATAATAATGATGATAATGATGATGATTACAATAACAATCGTAATAATAATAATAGAAATCTTGTAAATTAAGAATAAACTATTCTTACCGGGAGATTCTCTCATCCAATACCAAATAACAGTTGGGCTTGGATCACTGCTTTTAATCCATGATGGAGAGTTTGGGTCTTTATTTCTTGAGATTATTGATCCAAATTTATCTCCCTCCTTGCCTTCAGACGTGGTAAGTAATGAGGTATCACTGTTTGTGCACAGCCAAGGCATCCTACGGTTCAAACTTTCTTTTCCATACTCCCAAGAGCCAAATTTTGAAACATCGTTTATTTTGATTTGAGAACTATCTCTGTTGGTAAATCTAAAGTACGGGAGATAGAGAAATACAAGAGTAAATCAAAGAATATTGAAATATTGATAACTGTACAATATATTGTCAACGTTAATCAGAAACACTAAATTTGTTAAATGTAATCATTATTGTTATGCACATATTACATAACGCATACTTGGAATTTGATACCAGGGAGATACTGACAGTATAGCAAGCTCGGCAAACGCAAGGGGGGACAAACAGAGATGGCCGGAAGTACGCTTTCCAAGCAATTGCTGTAATTAGCTTACATCGTGAGTGTAAATCATTTATTTCGGCCAAAGTACTGAATTAACGCAAAATGAAAATTGACCGGATGGATGAGTAATACGCGACCACGGGGATATTTAAGATTCCAAAGAACTAGAATTTTTCAGAATAATCGTCTTCCCCCTTGGGAGTCCTGCTCTAGGGTGTGGTCCAGCTAGGGTCCCCACCCAAAAAATGGGTCAGCAGCCTGCGCTTGCTTAGTCTGAACCTGTTCGACATAAATCTGCACTTTCATTTATATAAATTCTCTCTGTTTGCTATTTTTTCGTCCGGTTTTCTGTTCAGTAATTTGTCTTACTGTTTCTTTGTCCACACGTTCATTTGTTGGTGAGATTTTCTAGTTGTAAAGTACATTTTTCTGCTTCTTAAACCTAATTTTCCACCTGTATTCCTGCGGTGCTTTCCAGATCCCGCCATTTGAACCACGTTCAGAAGACTCCAACCGATACTCAAACCCTCCATTTGCAATATTCTTAATTCCATCTGCGTACTTTAAAATTGAGTAGTCGTTGGAAAGACTTGGATCCTCTTCATTCCTGTTAGGATAAATGAAAAATTTATGAAGGATCAAAACAAAGTAAGACGACCGCTCATAATAATAGCAGAATTACTGAGCAACAATCTGGAAGATGGCAATCTCAAATGAGAAAACCACTTCTGTCCAGAGATAAAAATATCAGTGTTACTGTCATTGCGCGTGATGCCATCATCACTTTAGAAGCAATTAGTCCACAACTTATTTTAAAGTAAATCGACGTTCTCTGACCGAAAAAAATATTTTTGACTGTCTTAGTCTGTCTAAGTACAGTCTTCAATGCTAGGGGAAAAAAGTGACTGTGATTAGTTAGTCAAAAGCTCGAAATAAAAATATTTTTTCGGCCAGAGAACGTCGATTTACTTTAAGTTCAGTTGTATATACACCTGAGCGCGCATCATCTATATTCCGTCAAACAGTAATTATTTGTTGTTTTACCTGAGAAGCACGTTCTTAATATCCCATCCTGCTTTCGATTTTGACGTCACCAACAATGTCCAACCACCTCCATCTTTAGTCATATCACAGTAGGCCCTAGTCTCTCCACCATCAACATTATAAATGGTATAAATACCATCAACGTTTGCATGGCACCTCCTAAAGTATTCTTGACATGAACGAATAGGCACTGCAATAATAAATAAATCGTTATTATTACTTCACCCAAAAACGCGGATGGTTGGCATACAAAATCAAAGGATTCACTTCTTAATTATTGAGTTTGAAATAGCATTCTTACCTTTTGGGACTGTGTATTTATGATGGATATAAGATAAAAGAAAAGAGAGAAAAGTGGTTATAGCAAGCATACTTATTCTTCGAAAACGCAATATTAATTTAAAAAATCCTCTCAATTTCATCGTATTATTCGGTACGCTCATGCGCAGCAGGGCCAGGGAAATCGGTTTGTCTGTCATTCTGTCCGTCTGCCGCGCGATGGACTGGGTAACAGGCCCACGGAGTATGTGCCCCATCAGAACACTTCTTGTCTTACAAAGTGAGTTCTGTAGTAACAAACATTTCATAAAATAAAAATATGAACCAATTCAATCGAGAGTCCCAATAAGACTGTGTTTAACAATGTATTAATACAAGACAATCCTTCCCTCTTTCTCATGAAATCACTTCGAGATAAAATTAATGTCATATACCTGGACATTTTTCCATGTTACATGACTTTGTTTCAGTATCTGGTCCAATGGCGGACATACAGTCTTTTCCGTCAAACTGTGGTTCAGGATTCGTACATGTCCGTCTTCTGGTGCTTACCCCACCTCCACATGAAACTGAACAATCAGTCCAATTGCTCCAAGCAGTGTAGCCACCGTCAACTGGTCAAAAGAAACAAAAATATCGTTAATTTATGTCAGCTCCATGAATATGAGATCTCTTCACTTCACCGTGCCTGGATATAATTTATGGTTACAGAAAAAAAAACAAAAACGGTAAAATTTGTCTCACATACCAGGGCATTCTTGTGTATTACAGAATCGTGATTGGGTTTGTTCACCATTTTTGCTAGTTCGAGATTGTATACCCATTCCACACGTTTTCGTGCATTCAGACCACTCTGTATATTCCGTTTCGTTAGTTGATTCTAACAAATGTCGAGATAAATCTTATGTTACTTCATAAAAACAAAGTTTTTTTGGTCTTACCAGTTGAAGTTCTTCGTTCTTTTAAATTGTTATTTTAATTATTCCTAATTTTTGATTTTTTATCATTCTTAATGGTATTTGTTTTTCGATGTTTGTGATGATAATGATGATGATAATGACGATAATAATAATGATGATGATGACTGGAAAAATGATGACAATAATGAAGACAACGATACTGATGATAATGATGATGGTTTAATGTTACCACTTTCGTCTTTGATGAAATTTTCCACATTACATTCTCTCATCGTGCAACCCTCCGGCCTAAAAGACCCACTAAATAAAGTATTGGCGTACAAAAAAGGTCATTTAACTTTACCAGGGCACTTGGTAAGAAAGCAAGAGCGCTGATCAGTGGCTGGTCCAATTGCCAGACAGTCTTCTCCACCAAACTGAGGAGCTGGGTTGGTGCACTGACGTTGCCTGTACTGAATACCATCTCCACAAGTACTGGAGCACTCTGTCCAGTTAGACCACGCAGTGTATCCACCGGGAACTTAACAAAAAGAAAAGTATTTAAAATTATAATCCTCATTAATCATTAATGAAGAAAAAACAACAGAAATAGCCGCCTAGTTAATGATTTTAAAAATCGGATACAGGATCGTTCGAACGCACAAAAACTTTTCTAACCGATATTCTCTTCTCAAATGACTTGTATCTCACGAATAGTTATTTGGTTCCCTCAAACTTTTTATCACCATTTTTAAGCTACTTCAGGCGTGAACATTTTAACGCATTTAATACTGTCAAGACCATGACAAATGATTGATAAGGTTAATGTTCTATGGTCAAAACTTTCCGTTCAAACGATAACTATTGGAGCGTAAACGATCGCGTTAAAATATTCACGCCTGACGGACGCTTGCAAACGATGGTAATGAATCCAAGTGTTGTACCTGGACATGGAGCTGTGTTACATTCCCGCTTCTCAGATGATTCTCCTATCAATGTGCAATCATTCCCACCAAATTCTGGTACAGGATTAGTGCATGTCCTAGTGCGCACTTGTTCCCCACCGCCACACGAGGCTGTGCAGTTACTCCAATCACCCCACTCGCTGTAACCTCCTGAAACTGAACGAAAAGACGAGGAAAAATCCCTCAAGTTAATCACCGGTCAATGCTGTAATCAATGTCAATGTCGGATATTGCAGGTGAGTAGACGTCAAGCTCGGAAAGAGCCGAGATGAGCACGTTGAGGTAAGAGAGGAAAAAGATCAGATATGAAGTGATACAAAAGAAGACGAGCGGAGACAAGACAGCCTGGAGTCGGTTGTTTTAAATGGTGATTAAATTTAATCAAGATTAGTGCTTAACTTCAGCCAATTAGGATCACTATGTGAGAATTCAACTATGTTTTAATCATATGACTGATGACTGAAACATGCTTGAGAGTTTCAAACAAAATTAATGCAAAATATAAAAAATACAAGATTAGTTGTGCGTAAATAGATTCTCTGCAAATCGCATGTTATTGGTTTGGAGGTTGGAATTTCCAAACCATGAATTATTGGAGGGAAATGAAGGAAGTGGAACATCATCACTTGATTTAAGACTAGTTATAAAAACAGGAGGTTGAGACGATATGAAATCTTAAGCGAAGTTTTGTCTCAAAAAGATGACAAAATTACCTGGACAGCGGTCAGGATTGCATGGTAAAGTCTCTTGCTCAGGCCCCAGCTCGGTACAGTCCTTCCCACCAAACAAGGGAGCTGGCGAAGTACAGTTCCTGGTTCGGACACGAATTCCTCCACCACAGCTAACAGAACATTGGGTCCAGTAAGTCCAGTCTGAGAAGCCACCATCAACTAAATAAAACATTAAGCTACTAAAAACGTTCGTCCCTTCCATTCCAGCTTATCTCTAAGGACACCACATGAAGATGACTCAGAAGTAGGCCAAGAAACATACTTCGATGAATACCATCTTGTAAACTCATTATTTGAACTATCAGACAAGACGAAAGATGTTTTACAAGAAGTCATTCGCCGGAGTATGTTTCTCGCTCTACTTCTTATTCTTAAAGTTGTCGGCTGGTAACGGTTGAAGGTGACGCGGACAGGGCAAACGTTGAACGGATAACGCGGGAAGGATTGCGGTCACATGGTAATGTCACGTTTGCTGTTTGGCGTAAAAAATGGAATTAACTTCTTCATTATTTACTCTAGCAAACTGGTGAAAATTTTCCTCGACCCAGGGAGACATCTAGGCTGGAAAGAGGTGACGTATTATTCTCATTTCTTATCTACATTTTATCTTATATTCTATCTCGTGTGGTTCAAACTACACATTGATTTATTTTAGTTACCTGGACATTGTTTTAATGTACAATTTCGTACTTCCAAAGAAGGACCCAAAACTTCACATCCCATTCCACCATGTTGCGGTTGAGGGTTTGTGCATGTCCTTGTTCGCTGCTGAACGCCAGAGCCACAGGAAGACGAACACTCGGCCCAGTCACTCCATGGACTGTATCCTCCGGGAACTGGAGCACAAATCAAATAAGTAATAGTCAATGTCAAAAGTCTATCATTCCTGTATATCTAAGGTTTCAAATATAATGTTTAGGGATGTTAACAAATAAGCAATAGTCAATGTCAAAGTCTATCATTCCTGTATTTTTAATGTTTCAAGTATAATGTTTAGGAATGTTAAAAGTTTTACGATATCTGCTCTTTTATAGTCACGAAAAAAACCATTCATTCTGGTATCACTTTTGCATCTGAACACCGAAATTTAGGCACAGCTCGACGGCTCAAAGTTCACGTACGGCGGAGATTTGATTTGTGTTTTGACGCCATTGAGTGCACGAAGCCAAAGACAAGTCCTTAATGACAAGAAACCCGGAAAGAAGACCTGCGTTGTGCATAAAATCTGAGCTACATTCTAAAAACGGAGGTTCTATTCTGTGTCATTTTTTTCCGGACTACAGGTCCTCTTTAGCCCCGATGAAGAAGATTGAAATATTCTGATGTGGGGATGGAATAATACCTGGGCATGGCTGAGTATTGCAGCTTTCGGTTTCAGTTTTAGGTTGGCACGAGGGGTCATTGCCGCATGTACTTGATCTGGATCGGATACCACCTCCGCATGAGGTGCTACATTCGCTCCATTGGCTGAATCCATTTCCTGTTTCAACTGTAAAAGTTCAAAATACATTAATACATAATCATGGAAAAATACGGACGAGCGGGGGGAGAAGGAACGGACCAAGCAATGGACTAATGGGTTAGCATTCTGATCGACTTATGAAGGGACAGACGGGAGACCGGAAGGACGGACGGACGAATGGACGGATGGATGGACGAATGTATGGACGGATGTATAGACGGATGGACGGACGAATAGGCGGATGGATGGATGGATGCACGGACGAAGGATTGACGAATGGATTGACGAACGGACGGATGGACGAATAAATGGACGGACGGACGGATAGACGAATAAATGGACGGACGAATGGATGGATGAATGGATGGACAGACGGACGAATGAATGGATGGATGGATGGATGGATGGATGGATGGATGGATGGATGGATGGATGGATGGATGGATGGATGGATGGATGGATGAATGGATAGATGGATGGATGGATGGATATATGGACGGACGGATGAATGGAAGGGAAGACGGACGGATGAGCGGACGTGTGGATAGATGGACGGACAGACAGACAGACAGAAAAATAAACAGACAGAAACCTTCTTGAATTCAAGATTTCATCCACGAAAACGAGAGCCAAAATAAATGTTAGATTTAAATATTTACAAGCTAACGTCTTTACTAAACGTATTGATGATACACAGACGCAAGAGAACAGAGAGACAGGCAAAGAAACACAGAACAAGAATAAGAAATATTCAGGAGAATTTAACATCTCATGCAAATTACCTGGACAAGGCTGGACATTACACATCTTCGTCTCGACCAAAGCACCTTCACAGTCCTTTCCAAGGAACTGCGGTGTCGGGTTTGTACACGTCCTCATTCTTGATTGAACACCACCTCCACATGTAGCACTGCACTCGGAGTATTCACTGAACGGTGTAAAACCTCCGTCGACTGAGACCAAACGACAAGAAAACATTTAATATATCGTGTCTCGTAAGGTTCTATTGTCTGACATTTCACTTTCATGTACTTATAACCTTGATTTTATACTATCTGTATATGTCCCGTACATTAAAAACAATTAACCAGTGAAATATCTCTTCCATGTAAATTATACTTATTGATTGCTTCGCAAGGATTACTTCAAATTGGAGTTACAGTAAACATGACATCAAACCAGGCATTCTGCCCAGATTTCCATCTCGGTTTAAGTAAGGCATAATTAACCACTCAAAGACTGGTGAAAGAATAATGAAATTAAATAGAATGTCGTCCATGCATAAATTAAGGGTGATTGTTTCCTTACTTGGGCACTTGTGTTCGTTACACTTCATGACTTCAACCGCTGGACCAAACTGCGAGCAATCTTTGCCACCCATAGCCGGAAAAGGATTGGTACAAGATCTGGTTCTCGTCATATTACCACCTCCACAAGTGGCTGAACAGGCTGACCAATTGCCAAATGGTGAGTAACCACCATCAACTGAAACAAAGGTGTTCTTTTCAATTCCAATATAATACTCTTTAGCGACCACCGTTACTTGATATAATCAACATAATTAGGTATGCGATTCCTGTAAATGGTTTCAGTTCAGATGCAAAGTAACTATAACAAACATCGCTAGCGTTGATTGGTTTGCTTAAAATCATAAACATAATTACCAGGACATAAGTTTGTGTTGCAGAATCTTTCCTCTCTAGGAGGACCTTCAGAGTCACAGTTCATGCCTCCATACTGTGCCGGAGGATTGGTGCATGTTCTAGTTCGGTATTGCCTTCCTCCACCACAAGTTTCACTGCAGCGTTCCCATTCAGACCATTCACTGTAGTTGCCATTAACTACAAACCAGACATATAAAAACTATTAAGTAAATATTTCCGATCTTTTCTCGATCATAGTTTTAAACACAAGCACTTTCTTAATAATGGATGTCGTGCCAGATGCAGCGGTGTAGGAATTGTTATCCAAGAGATTTTCCCAGACAAATGTTCAGAATCTCAATGTGATTGCGACGCAAGAGCTGTCTTGGCCACAATACTGAAAAATAGCCATCGGTTTTGTTCTTTTCGGAAACGAACATTAAATCGTTGACCATTTGGCAGCCCAGCTGATAGACGTTCTATTCTGAATTGTTCGACATCCACAGGTAATGGGATTGTAATGCAGTTAAAGGGGAAGATTATCTTACTTTATTGACTCAAGCGCCATTTAAAACAAGCGTACGGTCCGTTTAGTACTCTTTGATGAATGACTACCTCTTCGAGTATTACATTACTGGACTTCAGTGATTTAAAGAGAGAACTTCACAAAGTATTAAATGTTACAAGTGAGGTTAAGCAATCCGTAGTCTAAGAGAAAAGTTTTATGTGCTTAATAAAACATGGTACTGTTCGTACTTGGACAGAAGAACGTGTTGCATTGACGAGACTCAGATGATTTCCCAAGATGGTCGCATGTTTTTCCTCCAAATTGTGGTACAGGATTAGTGCAGCTTCTGGTCCTAACCTGAGTTCCTCCACCGCACGTTTTGGTACAAGTGCTGAACGTAGACCAATCAGTGTATCCACCGTCAACTGGAAACAGAATAAGAATTTAAAAAATTTCCGTCGCCAAATTAACGCTAACCACAAACGTAAAGAGGTATATAAACATCGATAAAAAGGTTTACCCAGACGCAGATCTAGAAACGGTACAAACACGCAAAGAGACATATGGAAACACGGACATCGCCACAATTTAATCGTACGACTTGAATCAAGAAAGATCTTAAACATGCTGATCATCACAGCTGGGATGAGGACGTTAAGTCGACATATGTTGAAGGGTACAAGGAGCCATTGCTCATAAAAAACGAAAAAAAACACAGATATATGGTGATAAACGAAATGAATTTGTCCTACCTGGACATTCCTGTGTGTTACAGCTTCTTGTTTCGTAATCTTTCCCGATGTGTGAACAATCTTTTCCACTAGCTGTTGGGGTTGGATTCGTACAGTTTCTAAATCTATGTTGCATTCCCCCGCCACAAGATGACGTGCATTCGGTCCAGCCAGACCACTGAGTGTATCCTCCGTCGGCTATCACAGAAACAAAACAAAATCATTGCACGAGACATATCCGTGAAATAAAATTTTATTCGAAAACGTAATGAGAATTAAAATAAAGTACGAACTTTTGATCATCATGAGGTCTGATAATGACCTCTAAAGATCGAAAACGTTTCAAATATATTTATTTCTGGGTCTAAAGGCAAAAAGCGTGTTAACCCTTCACCAACCAGCATTCTCACTCTTCACCACGACAATGGTCACCGTATTTTACCAGATAATTTCACCATCCTTACTTGATCTTCCTCTTCCTCCAGCTGTGACCTTCTCGATCAGAAGAGAAAGCTTACTTATTAAAAATCTCAATCCCATTCTCAACTGGAACATCAGCTCGATTCCGCTTTCTCTCTTTTGACATCTTTACCTCTCCTCATTACCTCTGACTTCTTTTCACCTCCCACTTCCTCTCAAACACCAACTTATGTTAGTTAACCCCAAATAGTAACCTTACAATTAGTCTTCGTCTCAGTTACTTTCGTTTTCTGATGTTGCGTAAAATGCAACAAAACGTTAGATCTCAATAAACCTTTTTCCTAACTATGCCTCTTCTACTAGTCTTTTGCTGAGTTTTGATTTTTTTTTCCTCAGATAACGATGTCCGCCTGGTTCGTCCATCGAATAAATTCTGACTCTAATTCTGTTCACGGTACACAAAATACAGAGACACAATCAATAATCATACCTGGACCTGGTGGACTTAAGGGACGAGCAGGAGCAAGGGCTGTAGGAGGTGTGGTTGGTGTACTGGTAGATGTAATATCTGGGGGGGCCTGTGTGGTTGTAATGTTGCTAGTTGCTTTTGTCGGCGGTTGTGGTTCAGGACCACGGTGACACTGCTCACTGATCCCCCATTCAGGGGAAGGATAGTGACCTAAAGGGATAACAACGGGATTACGCATAAGTTTAGACAAAATAATGATCAACTGACCATCATTACTTGTCATTCACAATTCCTGCGATTAATCGGGGTTATAACGTGAATAACTGTAATCGTGGGCATTTTAATAATGGTATGTAAAAGGTGTTAAGTTAAGTGAAAACACGATTGCTGATTATCTCCTGTAAATACTTGGTTCTACGGTTGAACACGATGGCTCCTACTCACCAACTTGTGGTACATTTAGACCATCCCAACCATTAATTGCTACTGCAATTAAACATTAAATATCCTGTTAATCTTACCTAAATTCACGGAGCAGGTGCAAGCTAGTTGTTTAATCGTGTTAGGGTCCAGAGCGACGGTATACATGACAAAATCATCTAAGACACCATGAAAATGAAAGTTGCCGTTGCAGCTTCCTATTTCGGCTCTGCCGCTCCAGTCTTGAGAAAGTATCCCACTTCCTTTAGTTTTACCGACTTCTTCTGAATTAACAAACACTGCAGCTTCACCTAAAGAATCAAACAAAATAATCTATTATTCTATTTCTCCACCCTTTCTCACCAATTTCGAATATCAAGAGGGAGAAGATGGAAATACTATTAATAATGTTAGTACGGTAGAATCAGGAATGGGATGCAAACCTAGGTCAAGCAAATGTGTTTTAAGTGTATTGGAAGCAAAATGTTGAGATTCTAGGGATAAACAGAGATAAAAAACTTGGGAAGTTAACAAAAAAGTTGAACTGGGATGTATTTATCGACAATGTAAACGTTGGAGAGATAATTAGAAGAAACCTCATCGAATAAGAAAACGAAGAGCCAAAAAAAGAGGCATGGTTACGTTTATAATAATCGAAAATTTTGCTTCGTTACGTTTGGTCATGCAGTAATCCGCGAAAAATTCCGACAAAAGCACGAGGTTGGAACGAGCTCGTCCGGTCGATATATCAAAAAAAAAAAAATTAAAGTACGCATGACGAAATTTGTGGTGACTCCTGGGACAGTTAGCCCGAAACATCTTATATCTCAGATCTCAGTCTGCCAGACCACTGGAGGGAAATCCCCAGAGAAACTCCTCGGGAAGAAGAAATAATATACTTACCTAAACTGCTGTCATAAGTGACTGCGACATGAGCCCACTGTCCGGCGACTATTTGGATGTCGTGACTTGCAGTCTCAAACAAGGTCTTGTTTCTTTCATCCTTATGACACCAAGTTATCTTGCCGTCACTGCATGCCAGGTAATAGTTAGCAATACTCGAATTCGAGGCTGATGTACTAAATAAAACTTTCTCTCCCACTGTATTCGAGAATTTTACCCAAAAGCCAATGGTGACTGCCTGTGTTGGCTTAGGGTGAAACCGGTTCCCATCCAGGATTATAGAACCTCCGCTAAAACTTCCTGCAAGACCACATCCCATTTCCACACCCACTACGTTTACCCCCACGGACATTTCTCCTCTATTGGTGTGACCAGAGACGTCTGTGACGAAGGGAAGTTTGTGGTCATCAAAAGTGAAGTACAACGCCAGAAAGTCCCAGTCGGGAATATTTCTGACTCGTTGTGGTGGTGGAGTAGTAACAGCAACAGTAGGTGGGGAGACAGTTGTAGATATTTGATCAGGCGGAGGTGATGGGGGAGGAGTTGGTGGTGGTAATGGTGGAACGGTTGGCGGTGGTTGTTGAGTCTGGGGTTGATGAGGAGACGGAGATGGAGGCAGGGAAGGAGATGGAAGTGGAGGTGGAAGTGAAGTAGGTGGTTTTTGCTGGGGTTTAGAAAGGAGTTGAGGTTTCGCTGTTGGTGTCGAAGCTTGATGATCAGGATGACTAACAGGTTTTAGTGGATGACATCCATTTGGACTACTTGGTATGCCTATACAATATATCAAAGTACACAAACAGAATAATAAATATGACAGTAAACTATCTCTACTTTTCAAAACAACTTGTTCAAGTTTGAGGAAGTAAAAAATTTCGTAATGATCAAATTTCATTAAAAAAAAGCTGACGTCAAGAAATGTTTTACTCTGACCACAAACTACTTCACAAACACTTCAAATTACTAAATTCTTGACCGCTAAGGCACAAAAAGCAAACGTTTATTTCTATTGCTTAACTTGTACCCGACGTTTACCTGTAAACATCAAGGAGTCGGTGAACACTCCTCTGCCAGCTAAGGTTTGGTAATGGTTCATGTGGTCTTGCAGTGGCTTTAATGCATGGTCGATGGCTTTCAGAAAATAGAGTGTGAAGTACACGATGACAGAATTCACGTTTTCTGGATCGTAAGGATAACAACCTGGCCTGGCAGGAAGAAAATAAATATTATTAACGGTTACCCAGGTCCCAGCGCTTACGCCATCTCTTTCTTTTCGTTGGACAGCTTCGCATTGCGAACGGACACGGGATGTTTACCTGTGTAGTTCTGTCATGTTTAGCCAGGTAAATGGCAGAGATTTCTTCCTGTTCGTAGAAACGTTTTTATAAGGTTATACCCTCTTTAAGGGTCTGCAAAACTACTGTAACGTTCAAACACGTGAACGTTAAACTAAGCCACTGCATTAACAATGACAAACTCGATGAATTAACTTGAAAGGAAACGGTACATCAAGATAAAGAACATATGCCAAGTATATAAGGCAACAGTACTCACTGGAAACCATTGATTGTCACTCTTCCAAAATCATTTTGTACTGAATAAATTTTCGTGATCTGAAAAAAAATGTTGGGAAAGTGATACTGACTGTGTGTGTAGTGAAAAGCATAAAGATGATTAACAAACGAAATGAGAGTATCTTAGGGACTCAGGAACCATTTTTCTGAAATACGACTTTGGCAAACGTGTCTGATGGACGGTGCGTTTCAAGTTTGGAAATTCATCACGTTTTATGACGGTAAAAATTTTCGTCGTTTAAAATAACTGAAATGGAAAGCATGCAATTTGGCATATAGCTTAACATGTCATCAAAATAAGTTTTACAAAGTCACAGTCACTCTGTGGTAAACATTTTGCTTCTTCCTGATCAGTTGCCAGTGAGATTTTTCATTTTCCCACTACTGTAGTGAGTTTACGGCTTATGTCACACACAGTGAGCCCACCCTTTCATTCGAATGAAACCATTACAGTCTGCGTGGGCTGTGTTTACTTCTATCACGGTTGTGAAAGGGCAAAGACGCTCAAAAGATTGTAAATAAAACCCCAAAGACATTTAACTCACCGCTTTTTTAACTGCAACAGCAAATTCATGGTAAAGAGGACTGTAAATATTCTCCAATTCCTTAAACCAGACTTGTCTCAAAACCAGAGAAGCGCAGATTTCCTTAGCTGCAGCAATAACGTGATGGTTAGAATTAGGCTGATTCACTGAATTCAACCCAAGCTTTTCTCCATGTAAAAGAAATTGCAATATTTGAGGTCCTCATGCTAAGGGCAACATGTTATAGCTCATTACACACTAACGATTTTTCTCTAGATAATTATTCATTCCACCAGTTTAACTGGCTCGTGTACACGTCACAATTTGCCAACCTGATCTCAATAATGGAGTGTGACTTTGATATCAAAGCAAACCACGTACGTTAGCTTCGTTATCAGGACTGGAAATTTATGAAATTGATCCGGCATAATAATTACTGAAACCACCGAGTATTTTGACGAAAGATACAAAAATGTAAGGAGAAACATGTTTTATTGAGTATCCAACGTTTTGACTAGGAAATTAACATTTGACCTGCAAATTGACCTACATGTCACCTCAATGATGGCTTCAAAATACAGTTTGCAGGCATCGTTACAGTCTTTTTAGAGTTCAATGGCTAAAACCTAGTCGAAATTTAGAAGTCTCAATAAAATACGTTCAAGATTTTGGAGTTACCGCTGTTGTGTGTCTATTCCACGGTGAATGTATTTCAGCTATATAATGTGGTCAAGGCACCGTGGCCTTGCAAGAAGGTTTGCAGGATAACGGACAAAAAGTTTTAACAAACCTTTAGGAACCTCTGGAGGTTCAATTCCGCAGCCTTGGTATTTAGGCCCCATTGCAATACTCACTCCGTCTGGACAACACCCACACATCGTCGCATAGCAACGAACTTTCCTAGGTCCTCCGTCACGAACTTTTGGACATCCATGCGAGCGATTTCCCTAAACAGACAAATCAAAGCCTCTAAGCAAATTTGTTTTCCAAATCTCTCAATTTATTTCCCTTTTCTCACCTTGGCAGCTGTGTGTCCATCTGGACAGCATCCAAACTTTGATTTCATGCAAGATTTCAAAGACTTTTCCTTTGGGCATCCTTCCCTTTTTGGTCCTTGAGCGACATCGTTGCTGCCCGGACAACAGCCGTATTTTGTCGTCAAGCATTTCGGCGGTTGAAGATGAGGAGGCAGCTTGGGTTTCAAATATTCAGGACATCCTTCATTACCAGGGCCTGCGGCTGAGGATTTACCGTCCGCGCAACAGCCGAACGGTGAGTCGCGGCATTTGGAGTGTTCACTGATTTTCTTGATACCAACTACTTTACTTCCTGGAAAAACGCACAGTTGATTAAGAAAAAGAATTGAGTTAGTTTAGGAAATTTCTAGAAAACATGAAGACCATCCTGGATCTTTGCCGACCCTAAGAAGCCCCTACTAAAGAAAGTGATCTCCTAAGGATATTTGGTTTCCTTGATATTCCTTATTCTGAGCTCTCTTCTAGCAGCGACAATGTTAGAATAAGTATCTTATCAACACATCATAATTCTTCCCTTCTGATTCGGATCGCAAAGATCCACGAGAATCTCAAAATGTTGAGCATCTGCGGCAAGACTGTGCAACATCTCATACTTTTCAAGAAAGATTCAACGTTCAAAATTACTTGATGGGCAGCTGACCCTCCTCCCTTCCCCTCAGAAATAAAAAGTTCCAGTTCGTAAATCTCTTCGAGTCCGTCACATGGAAACAAGATATGGTTGGATTAAAAACACAAAATGACTACCGCCAGATACATGGCGATAAAGAGAAACAAAACGTATCATAATCAGACTTAGTGAAATGATCGGAAAGGTCTGAGTAGTGCCGAAATGTGAAGAGTAGTTTTCTAACGTTTCTAAGGCCCTGACGAAGGGCCTTCGCTCGAAACTTTAGAAAACTACTCTTCACATTTCGGCACTACTCAGACCTTTCCGATCATTTCACGAAGATTTCAACAGTGCCTATGCAGCACTCTATTTTATTTCATAATCAGACTTGTCGACTATAAACTACATCGTGTTGTGCTCACCGATACAAACTGGTTTCCCGTCAATTCTTCTGGTATTTTGTACTTCATTCCCAGTTCTTTTATCTGCGCACCAACATACCAATGTCCCGTTGGAATAACGATAGCACTGCACATCCTTGAAATTTCCTTCGAGATCGCAGGATGGAACAAAGTTGCTTTTGAAAGAACGTAGTGCGCTATTTCTCTCTTTCTGACAAAGTGTAAAGTTCTCTGGTGTGCGGTCATGAATGCGGACTGGCCTGCGTTTGGATACTTTCCGGCAACCAGCCTTTGCAGGATCAGGTGAGGGAGTTTTACCATCGGCACAACAGCCATACTGACCACAGCGGTCGTAAAGGGATGATAAACTTATGACTAAAACTGAAGACAACAGTATTTTAGTCTTGAAACAAACTGTGTATTCGAATTTGATTCCAGAAATGGGTTTGGCGATTGCTTAATAGTTTTTTTTGGTATCATTTATCTGTTATTCATCCATTCATTCGTCCATGCATGCATTCACTCTTTCATTCATTTAGTTATTTATTATCGATGTATGGTGTGAACGTTCCTCCATATTTTGAAACGAAATGAAACACTAGAGATTAAGTGTATGGTTGAGGAATAATATTTGTTTCTGACGTTCAGTTTTAGAGTGGAACGTGTAAACTTTTAAACTCTTCAGTCTGTTCAAACTATAAATAAGTTAGTATCTGTGGCTTACTGGAGTTTTCAGGAACCATTCATTTATATTTTGTTATTTAGAATATATATTTTCAAAATTTTTCAGTTGACTTCGGCAGTGTCAGATTTTCATGAAAAACTTTATGTGCATGTATCTCTGAGGACGATTCTAAGATAGAATATTTATTTGTATTTTAGATCTTTCGTTTCTTGATTAATCTATGGTCAATAGACACCTAGCACCTAACGTCAAAAGCTAGTAAGTTCACGCGTTCAAAGAGTCTTTATAAATAAAAATTTGTTTGTGGCTTGCCTATTATTTTAAGAACACGACTCTTCACCCTCGCATATCGAGTTGGGTTCTTATTTTCGTTCTTCGCATAAAATAATCACGACATAAAAAATCAAAACTGAACATTTTTTGAGGTGCAACTTCCAAACTTACTTCTACTACAGTCAGGTTTCTGTCCACCGTCCAAACTTGTTCCACTCACTTCCTTTCCATTGTTATCAACACACCAGCATCTCTTGCCATAGTGCGCATGCTCAAAACATTGAACAGGTGAATAGCTGCCATCAGATAAACAATCCGGAGAAAATGTATCTTTTTGACCTTCCCCGACCTTCCGTTCTATCTCACAGCGTGATTGTTGGACTAAACGAAACGGGAGAACTCAATGATCAGTTAAACGAACTGTGAAATTACATAATGATGCATTCACACGACAATATGCTCGGATACGGTTCTTTATCCGGACATGTGATTGCACCTCCTGGCGTATGTAATGTTGTCTGTAGTGCAAAGTTCCTGTTTATGATTCGTTCGCTAACGTAGCACTACGTCCTCAAAACGTTAGTGACTCAATTGGATACATCACAACGAACAGTCGTATGCGATAATCACATCGTACACAGTATATATATGATCGTCGCAACGATTCCTTGTTTTGATGTATGCGATTTAGTAACGAGAGTCTACGGGACCTATCTTTACTTTTGCGAGCGAATAGCAAGCAGGAATTGTGCTACTACGAGTTAATTGAACCGGTCAGGGTGACGAATCGTATCCAACAATTGTCTCACAGACATAATCCTAAGAGAACAACTCATTCGTTTGCGAATGTAGCGAAACCTCCGGAAAACTGTTCTGATTGAATCACATGTATCAGGACGAGGTATCACACGCGACAATTGCACCTTCTAGATCAGTCTAAAGATTTTCAATCTCCTTTCAAGACGGTCACTCATCCTGCCAGTGCACAGAATATATTCATGAATTAGACTTACCTGATTTGTTATAATATTCGAGATTAAGAGGCCGAGAAGTTTCAATCTTTGATTGCTTGGGGTGTTTTGAATGATGTGAGGTAGCGATATGTTGAATCTTCACGCCACTGCTCGCGTTTTTAGAGGTCCTCGTGGAGTTTGAATCATTGTGTTTGACTTGTGGTAATGTTCGGTTCCTTGACACTGGGTGTACATTTAAACAAACAAGAAAAAGAAAAAGACAGTGAAGTTATAGAGAGGGAGTTGTGTCGCCGTGCAACCAAAGTTGAATCAACAAACACTTGTACCGGTGCATAACGGGAAATAATGAATAGTTCTGCATCGTTGTGCTCAATGTCTGTTTCTTTACTTTTCGCCATTACTGCATTCCTGATTTTCAGTTCCTGTTTGATTATTGTTTTGTTGGTAGTCGTCAATATTGAGTCAATAAACAACTAGAAAGTCATTTCTTCTGTTTTCCTAAAAGATTCTACAGTTATTAGTTACTTAAAGCAACATAACGTTGTGAAAAATTTTCAGACGAATTTTATGCTAAGTCAATTTGAAAAGTTCCCGCCAGAACATTCCAGTCTTTTCAACAATGTACAGACTAGATGAGCAACTATAGCCTAAAATAAGGAAAGGAGCGAATGAAAAAAATCCATTCCCTCACCTTTCTCACAGGTTGGTGTCATACCATCCATTGTTCTGGTATCAGGAACTTCTTGTCCTTTATCATCAACGCACCAACATTGTTTACCAAAACCCAAGTGCTGGAAACATTGCACAGGAGCATAGCTGCCGTCCTCTTGACAGTCAGGCACAAAACTATCGTCCATGCTAATAGCCATTTTACGTTCAACTTGACAAGCTGTTTCTAAAAGTAGAAAACGAACGTTTGTAAGAAAATCCAATTTTCGAAGAAGAATGAAAACACATCTCAAGAACTGCAGAAAGACAGGGAAGGTTGACCGGGTAAGTTACGATAAATATTTAAGGCGCACTAACGCTAAAAGCCATCGATGTAAACATAAATAGTTAATATAATCATGAGAAACTGTGGTAATCGGCCGCGAAAAGTCTCTAAGGGGAAGCGAACTATAAATAGTTATACTTGCTCGATTATTCAAACAGAAATTATGTTAACCTCAGATGCAATGTATGTCAAAACAGGCAGCCCCTTTCTTATTTCTCTTCATCGAAACGACGGCAATCTGTTCACGTGGAGGTGAGAAATCGTAAGTTCTTCATGACTTCAAATATCAAGATAGCAAATTCAGTAATGTCAGAGTTCTCCTGTTTCTTAAGACCAGACGAGGAATTCTAGTTTGAAGCTGCAAGATGACTGGCAATCCAAGCTAACCACATAAGGTTGCATGGATCATAAGGCCTAAAGTTTGCTGTTTTTAGGACGATGTGGGGAGAAAACCACGTTTTCTGTTTTAAGATATTTTGTTTTAAGTAACAAGCAGTCCGTTTTTGAGTTTTAATGTTAAGATTGTCCTCTTAGTAACTGAATTAGAAAAAAGCTTGAGAAGAGAATAACTACCTAACACCAACAAAAACATGTATATGGTCGAACTTACTTTTCTTGTTTTTCCCCTGGGTTATACTGTCGTGAAATCCACTGGCCTCGGCAGCAAGGGCTTTATTTATCGTTACAGTAGCACTGCCGAGAGATTGGGAGGGAAATTTGTGGTTATTGGTTCGTTCATCGGAGTTTGCCGGAGTTGAAGTCGGTGAAACGTTAGAGGATGAAGATTGTGAGAAGTAAGGTGTTTCAACAAGATCAGGTTGTGGGGCAGGTGGGGAAGGAGTAAGAGAGAGGGAAGCTGGAGGTGAGGATATCGAAGATGCCGCTGTTTCTTTGGTTTTATTTGTTGGCGAACCTTGACTTTGCTCGATTTTGTTGGAAAGAACTGCTGGTAAACCATTCACAGTGACCACTTGTTCACCTACACCAGAAAGCAAACAAAAAGAAACAGAATACCAAACTAAAGCAATCGGTATAAAAAAAAGTAGACATAAAACATAATCCTACAGTTGTTTAACCATTTTTGTAAAGTCTTGAGTTGTGTTGTATTGAAATTCTCGGTTGCTTCTATCTTTTAAGACAAGTAATGTGACTTAGAATTTCTTCAATGCCTTGGGAAGCTTTACCTTGACTGTTGGATTTGCCAGATGGATGCACTTTAGTTTCAAGACCATTGTCAACATTATTGATTTTCTCGGAAACTTGTTGATCGTTATACGTGGTTGATGATGTGCCGTCATAGCTGTACAACTGACCAGCAGGGCCATCAGTAGTAACTCCAGCCTGGGTGTCATTAATCACGTGCTCAGATGAATCTCGGCTTATCGATTTGACATCGTTCAACATCCCCTCAATCACAGTATTAGTCAGTTCTTGGTCCTTGGCTTTGGTTTTATTCACCTTCGTTAAGGTACCATTGACGAAGTACACAGTACCATTTATATTGATCACAGTACCATTAACGTTTGTAAAATTACCGTCAACCAATGGACTGTCGCTACCCAGGTAACTCCCATCTCCCGGAAACCTTTGTTTCTCAGAACTTGGTGAAGGAACAGTTTCATCATTACGGTTATTTTTATTATCTATTGCAGGGATCGATGCAATCGTTTCCCCTCCGGTTTGTCCATTGTCCACATGACCTGGACCTTCATCAGTTCCGGCAGACGGTACATCAGGGTATGTTCCGGGTGTGTTCTGCTGATTTACGTCAGGGGAACTTGAAGTCACTGGACTTTGCCCAGCGGTTTCTTCTAGAGGATGTTGCTCCGTGCTGGTTTGTCCAGCGGGTTCCTCCAGAGGTGGAGCATCTGTGGCAAGGGGGAAAGCGCTGATGCTCTCTCCAGGAGAGCCTGGGATATTGTCCTGATTGTAGTCAGAGGGATTGATGTGAGAATGCGGAGCGTTGAAGGGGTCTTTGTCTTCAGACCTTGCTTGAGGAGATG
Source organism: Heliopora coerulea (assembly GCA_030142905.1). Classification (NCBI taxonomy): domain Eukaryota; kingdom Metazoa; phylum Cnidaria; class Anthozoa; order Scleralcyonacea; family Helioporidae; genus Heliopora; species Heliopora coerulea. Next base: position 550,537 of record JASJOG010000163.1, read on the forward strand.
ACGTAATGTCAGATCTTGGCAAAGCAGTATCATATTCCTCACTTTTACTAGTTACTTTCATAGGACCTGTAATGTTGAGAGTGAACGTGAGTTCTTGAGTGAGTGTGGGAGAGAAGGAGGGAGAAAGGGAGGGGTGGGAACATGAAAGACAGACAGACAGACTAACAGAAAGATAGAAAGAAAGAGAAAAGAAAGATAGATAAAAGGAAAGAAAGGTAGATAAGACGCTGGGTAGAAAAGCAAGGAAAGAAGGAAGGAATGAAGGAAGGAATGAAGGAATGAAGGGAGGAAGGAAGGAAGGAAGGAAGGGAAGGAAGGAAGGAAGGAAGGAAGGGAGGAAGGAATGAAAGAAGGAAGACAGGAAGGAAGAAAGACAGGAAGGAAGGGAGGAAGGAAGACAGGAAGGAAGGAAGGAAGGAAGGAAAGAAGGATAGAAGGAAGGAAGGAAGGAAGGAAGGAAGGATAGATGGATGGAAGGAAGGAAGGAAGGAAGGAAGGAAGGAAGGAAGGAAGACGGATAGAAGGAAGGAAGGATAGATGGAAGGAAGGAAGGAAGGAAGGAAGGAAGGAAGGAAGGAAAGAAGGAAAGAAGGAAGGAAGGAAGACGGATAGAAGGAAGGAAGGATAGATGGAAGGAAGGAAAGAAGGATGGAAGGGAGGAAGAGAAGAAAGAGGTAAGGAAAGAAAAGGAAAGAAGGAAAAAACCGAATAAAGTTAATGAAAGAGTAAGCGACTGCATATCGGAAATAAGTAAAATGAACTTACTTTTAATTTCTATTTCCTGTGGCTCATCAAATAATACTATTTGATCGCGCTTTTCTTTTTTCCTCGTCTTTCCCTTATAACCTTAAGTGAGGAAAAAATTGAGTTTACAAACAATTAAAAAAGCACTCGACCTCAAAGTGCTACAAAACGAAATAAGTACACAAAGGGGTTAAAAAAACTAAAGCATTGCACCTAGTTTCTTTTTAACTCCTTGACGAACAAAGCAGTCGGTCGTTTATCTGGCAATCAAGCTCCGCCAGAATTAACTGATATGTCTGCCGGTACCTCGTTTATACTTATTCGTTCAGGATTAAAACTACTTTGGATACATTTGGTTCACCAAAGTAAAGCTTTCGAGAAACGAGAATGCAACTGGCCGCAAGTTTGGACGTTTTGCCAGGTTTACATTTTCAGTCAAGCTTTTTTCACATGCATTACCTGGCGTTCCCGTTTGGTTGTCAATGTGAGCTACTACAAATTAGTTACAATCGAAACTGTATTCCTCGCAGGATATTGAAGGCATTCACCGTTTATTTAATTTTAATGTATCTTTTATTTAATTTGTTAATTTATTTGTTTCAATTGTCATCCTTCGTCGACCTGTCAAAACGAAACTTAACGTAAGTTGACTAACACTAACAAGCAGTCTTGTCTCACAAAGTTTTTATATCCTAGAACCCAAAATGCAAATTCAAAGCAATAAAGTAACTTTTTAATTGATTTAATTGACAATACCAAAATAAGATGGCGAGATATATATTTAACCATAATCCTTTGCATGCAACAAACGTCCTGTATAGCCGAAATAAACGAAAGGAGGATTTCGAAATGATAAAACTTTAGTAAAAAGAAGACTCTGACCAACTTAAATCATAGTAACACGATACACAGTCGGCTTCAGAAGTAATTGCTCCAAATTAAAGTTTGCAAAGCATTGTGGTTAAATATGCAGGCGCCATATTTCAATTAAACAACTGTTAAGTATATTTAATAAGTTTATGCATTTGTGAGTGTAATTAAGCATATGGTTTTACCTGTTGAGTACACTGAATTTTTCCAGTCTCCCCCGCAGTACTGATCCTCATTGCTTCTGCACGTGCTGTCACACATCTCATCCGGAAGTTTACCAAACCGACCGTAGTGAGCACCACAAAAACACAGATATGAAAACTGGATGGCAGCGTACTCATATTCTAGCTTTAGGCAACCGCTGACGCAGCTCTTCACCGTCACATTATTATGATGTAACCGTTGAAGGAGATCACGTGGGGAGCCATCTTTGTAACATCCCAAGTAATCTGTAGAGAAAGTCAATGATATGACACCTTAAAATAACGTAATCTACCGTGAGGAAATTGTGTACGAAATCCAAGTCTTGAATTCGGCCCGAGTATGACAAATGCTGTCAAGTCAACTGCGCTATCAATGGCTTCAACTACTAAACTTAATGTAAAGAATGGAGATCGAATGAGGCCAGATGTTAATAGAAACATTTTATTGAAATCTTAGGTTTAGTTTTTATTTCGTTTCAGCGGCAAAAATTGTAGTTTAAGCTCTCGGTTTAATTCAATCTCTATTTCGTAACTCGTAGTTCATACGACTAACCGAAGTTAACTGTTATCCGCCGAATCTTGAGTAACTTTGCGGTACGATACAGTGGGTTGTTCACAGCACGGTTAGCGCTGTTCAATACCTGGAACTTATCCGCGACATGAACTGCGCGGGATTCGCACAGCCGGCGTTAGGTGTTTTACCGCGGTAGCGAGCTAACGTTACTCCAAGATTATCATGAAGTGACCGATTAAGCAAAAACAAAATGTTTGACAATCACATAGTACAGTTTTGAATTCCACTGCTGTCGACATAGGACTATCTCTACGACGATAGAAATTACAGCAATATATGTTGTCTGACGAGATACTTACCTGAAAAGGTTAGCTGCAAAACGGAGAAAAAAATCACCAACCAGCGCATGATGGACAGCTAAAATGGCAGTCAATCTCTAAGGTCTTTACTCCTTCAATCAAGTCGATAAACATGAAATTAAAAACGGTTTAATCCAACCATTGATCATGCCAATCTTACTTTACCGGAAAAATCACTGATGTACAGTTTCGCAATCCGCGAAGCTTTCAATCGGGGTAACTATGAGTGTATCCAGCGTTAGGTGCTGGTGGAATGCTAGAGCTTTAGAATACCTAACCAGGCTGAAATTTCCATCAAGTAATCCCAAGTTAATTTTTATGGGATTTCTTCGTGAACTCAGGCAGAGATTTCAACCGAGAGACCGGGCTGGAATTACCCTTGTTTTCAGCCCCGTAAAGGTAGTTATGATCATAATATTTTAATTAATAACGTTTCCTGTTAGTCGTTTGGTCTCTTGATAGGCAAATAAGGAGAACTTAAAACATGCAAGACAGTTTAAAAAACAGTCTGGAGGCAACAAAATATGTTTTCAACCCCAAAGACAATTACCTACGACGAAAATCAGAAATTTACTAAAGCGTAAAGAAGCTAACTAAAATCCCACTTGATCAAATGTAGCACATAAGCAGGCTATCAACATCATTTAATGGTAACACAAGTATAAATCATTGCAATGCGTGGTGTGGTTTACCTCAGACAGAAGGAATCCCAATAATAAATGAAATATTCAATTTATCTCTGATAAAAATTCCTCTCTAGTGAGCTAACATTTCTAGTCGACATTTTCCATTGCGAACGTAACAGAACAATGAAATGTCATTATTTATTTATGGTAGAAATTATTTCTCATTCTTTTCACTTTACCAAACCTGTCATAAAATATTCATACGGGGTTCGATCAGAGGAGAACTCTACTGAATTAAGGAGGAAGGCATTGACTCAATGGTTAACAACCTAGGAACCGAAAAGTTAGGAACTTCTGGGTTCATAAATCTTATTGATTATGTACAGCTAAATCTGGTAAGAATAACTTGGTGATAACGTTAATTTTGATCTTTAAAGGAATAATGACTGTTCTTTCCGGTACCTTGATGACATATAATGTTCTTACATTCCTGGGATAATATCTCAACCTGCAAAAATAGCAAATTCTCTGTTAGTGGCTGTCACAGATTAAATGTATAAACATAACTAAATTGGACAAAGAAAATAAAGAACAACTTCAAACATGACACACCTCATAAACCATAACCATCTCCCTAGATTAGTAATCGATTAATCTTAAGTGACCGGATGTCGCACATTTGAGAGGGCTTATTACATGACGGTTTGCAGGCCGAAGTCAAGAATTCCCTTTGAAAATTGTCATGCGATTAAATGACTAAAATTTATGACCGAGCTAAGCTATTTTCTACCCAGCTGGCGAAGCAGAAATTACAACATGTAACCAGTTCATTAGTGTTGTTATGTATTATCGTTTGTCTTCATATTCTGTTGCGTTAATTCTTTCTTTAAACTTGACATGGCAGCACAACTACTCTTCACTTCAGGTTTCTTCACTGCTAGTTTGTAGTTGGTTGAGCATTTGGCTCTCAGTCTACAGATTGTTATACTGTTTGTGGGTAAAATAATGAACTATTTTGTGTATGTGTTGATATTTTAAAAGATGGGGATCTAGGCAAACTAGTCTGGACTTAACTCAATCAGTGTATGTATGCTAATTCGCCCAGTGAACCAGGTTATTGTCCGGATTAGATAGTAAACAGTAACAGGGAAATGACTTAACACAAGGACAATATTATTTTCTCGTTCGTTGTATTTACGTGTTTGCCATACAAAAATTAAAATGACTTGTTTAAAAGTGAGTCACGCGACCAGGGGGAAATAAGGTTTTGATAAATACCATAAGGAAAACGTATTTTAATTCACGTCTTAAGGTTGCTTTCTCCACTGAAAAATCAAGTTCTAACTATAAATCTAACATAGCTTATTGTAGGTACAGTTAAAAATCAACTGATGAAGAAAATCACAAGTGAAATAATAACATAGAAGGGTTTTTGTTAACTTGGAAACTAATACAGCTCCATCCAAAATCGCACATTTCGTTAAACTGAAAAACATTGTAAAATACGCTTGTGTAGGTACAAGTACATAAGCTGCTCAGCTTAATAAAAGTCAATAAAAATTATGCCAGTTTCAAAACCTGCGACAATGTTTAAAAGATATTGATCGGCTTTAAATTGCACGCTGTCTTATGTTCTCATATTCGTTTCTGGTCAGTTCTTCGTTTGTTTTGATGATATAACAAATAATCATATTCAATGTTTACCATCAGGTTTATGCAAATGACTCAGCAGAACAAAGTCCACGTGGTTTTATGAACTTTACAATGGAAAAGTTTTATAAACACAACAAGAATAATTGTCGTCTTTTGAGAATCTCTTCCTACAGACTAAAAAAACTTAATTTTTTCTCATTATTGTTTCACTGTAGTTCCCAGAAGCTATAGAATTATACATAAATGGAACCATACTTGATATTCTTTTGCATGCACATCCGTTGATACCCCAAACCTCAAATTTCTCAGGCAACAACGGGGCTGAGGGGACTAATTTATACGCCTACAAAAGAATTAAGTCATATGCCACTTATGAATAAGGTCTATGCAAGAGCATACAAAACTTGCTACATCCTGAAATAGAACACAATACGTTTTCAAAGACGATAAACATATAGACATGCATGTATATTTGTTCTTAACCCTCTACAGAGAAAGCAGATACTCAAATGCTGTTTTCCCTATAATCGTAAGTTAGTGGTAAATATCGCAAACATTTGGATTACGGTCTTAATTAGAAACTGCTTACGAAGGTCACTTTCGCATCATTGGTGGCCCATCAATTTCTTCGATTTAAGGAATAAGGGAAGTAAAGAAGGTACTGACCGACAGTTAGCGACTGCGGGTGACACAATGGTAAACGACACAATGTCACTCATTTTAATTTGGCGACAGGTTCTGCTCAGGGCTTCTGAAACTTTTTTTCAGATTACTTAGGACTGACCGAAGACTGTATGGAAAACAAAATGGTCCCGGCCATTTCTCTGCTGTTTTGCTTTTCCCGACCTCTCTCTAAGACGGACACCTCTCTAAAACGGACAACGGACACTCTGAAGCAGTCAACGGACACCGTAGAAATGTGTTTTTATCGGGAAAAGTACAGTAGAATGGAGTTAATAGTCGCCTATTGACGCCATTGAATGCCCTTTGGTGCAAATGGTTGCGTATTTATGCTAAGGAATGCGAATTCCTATGCAAATATTTGAATTGAAAGCAACAAAAGCTTTAATGTGTGCCAATTCAATAAAATGAACGTATTTTCTCGTTAATGAGTTTGAGGTACGTCAATAAAAATATATTTTCTGGTAATGAACAGCAAAAGGTGTAAAGGCGCAACTCATATTGATATCCGGAAATTTGCCACAATGACATTGTTACCCTTTCAGTTTTACTGTAGTGCCTGTTTGGCTGTTTAGAAATAAATCGATCATGACACGTTCAAACACCACGTGGAAGGAAAGAAATTAGGGCACAAAAAAATTACAACAGTCAAGTTCTTGGTCTTTTAAGTCAACTACGGCAAGCCCCACTTGAGTTTTCTTTCGTCTTTCCTTTCTTTTCAGCTCTTGTTTCCTGACCTTTGACAATAGCGTCTTCGACCATCATCTCTTCCTTGGCCTTTTTATGTTGTATTAGTGTTGTTCCACTTTGCAACTTGTGATAAACAACCCGTCCCAAACCGATGTTTATTTATTGTACATGACTTCTAGATCACTGGTGTCGGGTTACCTCGACTGTCTATAAGGCGGACACCTCTACAAGACGGACAGTTGGAACCGGTCCTGACGGTGTCCGTCCTAGAGAGAGTTGACTGTATTTCATACTTCTAATATCGATGAATATTCGTTCTGTCTCTTGTCTGCACATTAAGACCTTCCTACCAGCCTCTATATCAAAGGGAACGCCTATCCGTGACTTTTTAATGAGAATGGAAAAATTGTCGTACCTTATGTACAACACTCTTAACCTCTAACTGAATGCACCGAATCATTGACATTTTACAAGTCATGGAGGGTCAGCGTCAAAGAAATGATCCCCAGTTCTCAACGACAATCTGTTATATCCCTCGCGTTGACATGTGGACAGCTCTTAATTGTTATGATAATCGGTCAAAACAGGTGCCTCGTTAATTTTTAGTGGACATACGGCATATCGTTCGCAAGGCTTTGAGCATTGAGTAAGACTCATTCAGTCCTATAAGATGTCCTGATTATCCATCAGCGTTTTAGCTAGATTTCCGCTCATTGACTCAAACATATCGACATTTTTTAAACAAGAAACTGAGTCGATAGTTCCATTTTATGAATTGTAATGATATCAGGCTGGATGAATACATTATGGGAAAATTGATCCAAACTGACAACGCAAGGAAAAATTTTCAAGGAAACCTAAACCCGGGAGAGAAACATGGAAGCGAAAATTTGTTTTCTTGGAAATGCTCAAGAATGCGACGACAAGCGATTTGTGAAATACGCGAGGAAACGATCGAACAAAATGGTGTCACATTAAAGTGTTTTAGAAAACATCTGGTGAAGACTTTGTCGAGAGAATAAATGGACATAGAAGCTACGTTTAATATCATTTCAAGCAGTAAGAAATAAAAGACAGCGTTCCCATTTATCAGAAGTTAAATAAAAGAAAATTTGGAAACCTTCCCCATAAAATCTTTAAAGTGGTGAAGACACGAAACTAATGGCGAATTGTACTGAGTAGGATGAAGTGATGAAGTCATGTCTAGCTTAACTATACAGAGATGAAAGATTGAAGATTAAAGAAACCATTCGTGCAGGATGAGAAAGGAAGACTGCATGCAAGTTCGAATGATGAAACGACAGTCCTCTGTAAGAGCCAACCCAATCACATGTTTAAGTCATAAAATTAACTAATGATAAGATTGAGCTGTGCCATTCACAAATTTAAATTTGACAAGAATGAAACTGGAAATTGTTTCCAGTCAATAAGAGTTCTTTCCAGTACCAGCCAGAAGTTAAAAGACCTCCGACTGGGGAAATATTGATGTTGACTTTTGGTGTGAAATGTCGTGGTCCAACTACTCCCTAATAGCAAAATACTATTGAATCGTGCACTAGTAACAACCAGAACGAAGTTTAATTCTTGTAAACGGATTTCCATGGCTGCATTATAAACTATTCATTAAACACTGTAAAATTAAACTACGAAAAAAGTTTTGAACTTCAAGTCGACTTTTTTTCTGATGTGAGTTTTCATGCGCGATCTTTTGCTGATGTGGGAGCGAGAGGTCGCTGAATTTTTGGGATTCGTGAGGGTAGCTGGGATAAAGAGTTCGAGGACTACTTGATCTTCAGGGGAATTTTATCGGGGACAATAAGCGGAGAGTTCTGCTTGTCGTAACCAAAAGGCCGAGGGTCTAGTCCTGGAGTAATAAACAACATATGTACGTGTACAGAATGCGCTTTTATACTTCATTAGAAGAAACTTACGTCGTTCTGAGGTTATCTGGTCTATACATGTAGTAAGGGTGTTACACGATGAACAGACTTGCGAAAAATATCTGCAGTTCCAAGATCGTCCGTTGTCGATTGTTCTCTGACAAGGTATCCTGTGGTTATCTTATGGTGTTTTCTTGTGCTTGTTACCATCAAAATACCCTGGTTGTTTGCACACCAGCCTTCTACCTGTAAAGTCATCCTTTTCATTGAAACATAGTGCACTAATTACCAAATTAATACCCTCCAATAAAACTTGTATTCTCAAGTTTCTAAAAAAATCCATACCTTCCAGTAAAACTTGTGTTCTCAAGTTTCGAAAATTAATCCCTTGGCGTTCTTGTTGAATATTTTGGAGAAAGATGTACAGTAAAACCTAAAACAATATTCAAAATGAATGGATCAGAATACTTAATTTGATGCATAAATGTAATGTGTCCATGTACCGTTCATCTTTATACAGACAATACTCAAGCCACTTTCCTCCATTGTTGGGCCAGAAAATATTTCACTGTCAAAGGCAGTAAGAGACCAACATGGTAAAGATGAATCACATCACTCCATTTTGTCTCCAGAGATGGTTGTTTGGCCTACCAGCACACAAGACGTTAGTGAGATTGCAACACTTTGTCACTATCACAAGGTTCCCATGATACCATTTGGTACAGGAACTGGGCTTGAAGGTGGTGTCGGAGCAGTCAAGGTACCAAAGCATAAAACTTGCTCATGCTACTTTCAATGTGATAGCACAGAAATGAAGGGTACCTCATGGGGCAGATGTAATGGTATAATAGTACATGTAGCTCAGGCCAGGGGTGTCAGAGGTATGCACCCCCCAGTTAACCCCACTACCCACTGAAATTATCAATCACAATTTATTATCAAGTGCATCATGGTCTGCCTGTTAAGTACTCAAGGTGGAAGGGAAGGATATCATAAATATTTTAGCACAAATATTATTTAAAAAACATCCTCCTACTTAGACATGATGGCCCCATATATTCCCTCTGGTCAAACCCAGAATACACCACTACACAGACCAGATGGTCATAAGGTTTATATAATGTCACTGATCTGTGTGAGGAAGCTTTACAGGCATGCTGGGGACAATTTATTCCACTTCACAAAAACTGAACTTTGATTCATTAAAATGGCTCCATATAGTTTGTTGAGAAGTGGAAAATGTAAATTTGAGACATGAATACATGCAAATCAATATTTCTGAAGAAGAATAAACTGAGTATAAAGGTAGAAAAACAGTATCAGAATGAAAAACTATAAAGATCAGTACAAACCTGCCATTGTACTATTGAACAGTGCTGCTAGGCAACACAGATGATACTTGAATGGTATAGAAAATAAAGACATCCTAGACATGTTGATCTAAACAAAAGAAAACTGTAATCCAGTTAGTTAAATGTTATTACTTACATGAGGTCTCACAACCCTGGCAACAGAAATTAGCAGTGTTAGGACCCAGGTGAAATTCACTTCTGATCCCTGCTGATAGGAATCAAATTGACTTTCATAACTTGTTTACCCCAGGGTGGTGTATGCATAGATTTGTCAAAAATGGATAAAATAGTGGATGTAAACCCCACAGATATGGATGTCACAGTGGAACCAGGAGTGACTCGGAAATATCTGAACACGTATTTACGTGATTGTGGTTTGTGGTTTCCTATTGGTAAGTACTGAACATAAAGAGATCAATATTATGTGCTTTGTACCTCACTGCGACAGATATGTTCTTCATCAAAATTTTGAATGCCACTGACAACTTTAAAAAAAAAGATATTATCATGCTGTCTTTTATCAGACCCAGGTGCTGATGCATCACTTTGTGGTATGGCCGCCACCAGTGCTTCAGGAACTAATGCAGTGAGGTACGTAATGTAAGTAGGCTGTAATAGAAATCATGAGATACCATCCCTTCACTCTCCATTCAAGGCCCTGGTGGAGATAAAAAAGATTTTTAAGCCTGTCCAGCTCAAAAAAATACATGTTGAAGCCATCATGGTCACTTTTCCATCAAAATTTTAATTGTAATAGTTTTAAATGGTCTCTCCAACTTTAAAATTTAAACAAATGGAATTGATAAAATCCTCAGCATGTCCATTTTTTGGTGGTATACACACTGTACTTACTGAATGTGTGGTGCATTAATTTTTAGGTATGGAACAATGAAAGATAATACTATTAACCTGGAAGTAGTTTTACCAGATGGTAAAATTATACACACTGCAGGCAAAGGGAGAAGAACAAGGTACCCATATTCCCTCCTGAGACTTGTAAACCAGTGGAAAGAAAAAACTAAAAAAAGAATAGTTAATTTAAATGGATTAATCATTAAATCTCATATTTAACACCAGTACCTGTATTTAAATTTAATTTCACTTGTGACTTAAGCCAAATATAATAAAATCGTTTTATTACATAATGGTTGTAAAAAAAGTTGACTTCTTTGTAGGAAAACCTCAGCTGGATATAACTTGACTAACCTCTTTGTTGGATCAGAAGGAACTTTGGGAATCATAACCAATGCTACACTTAAACTGTATGGAATACCAGAGACAGTATGGCATTAAACATTCTTCTGTAGAAAATAATGAAGATAATATGCTTTTATAAAAAATAACTCAATCAACATGTTTGTATAAAACAAAAACTTTGCTTCAAAGAGGAAGTTTTATCTTTATCCTTTGCAGGTTGTTTCTGCTGTATGTTCATTTCAAAGTATAAAATCTGCTGTTGATGCTGTAGTTGAAATAATAGGATATGGCATCCCTGTAGCCCGAATAGGTAAGCTCAATGAACAAAGCATAATGTAATAACTACATGAGCAATGTTGGCATCAAAGGTCTTTCATCCAATGGGCAAATAAAATCACAGGGGAGTTGCATGACTAGATTAAAATAGAGTAAAAATGTAATGAAAGAGCTGACCATACAGCTGAGAGAAAGTTATTAGGCATATTAGCACTTCAAAAGCATTCCACTTCATGGCAGGAAAATAGCATGCATATCAGAATCTCTTCCACAGTCATGCCTAAAATTTTTCTCTTTTATTAGCTACTACAATTTGTTGAACATAAAAGCACATATTAAATATATCCCCAACGTATACACAATTATTAGATGAATGCATACATACAGTACAGAATTAAAATAATGTAGATTGAAAATATCCTGTTACTAATCTGCCTTGAATGATTCATTAAGTTAACTTAGATTTACTTAATTTTGCAATTATTATCATGTGTCCTTTGAAGAATTACTAGATGAGGTAACTATGGATGCTTGCAACAAATATTCTGGTTTGAGTTATGAAGTTGCCCCAACATTGTTCTTGGAGTTTCATGGACAAGATGAAGAAGTCAAAACCCAAGCAAACATTGCAGGTTTGCAGACCAATAATAGATACATGTGCATGTGAACAATAGAGGCTGACATAACATGAAGAAGACTAGTAAAGAATGTTGGGGATGATGATTTGCCTCATACATTTGGGACAAAAAATTGTACTTTAATGGAAGATTTACCATTTTAGATGAAATAGTGCCATTTAACTATTCCTCAGTATGCTTGAATTATAAACAAATGAGATTAACGTGTTAGAGAGTAGGCCCCACACTCTGTCCAATGAAATCACGTGTTAGCCAAAATAAAACTCAGAAAGATACCCCAGCCTTAAATGGTTAAACTGGCCAATTAACAGAAATAAGTGTTGTGACACATTATACAAGAAACTAAGAACAAACTAGTTGTCAGTAACATGCTCATACATGATCAACCAGAATTCTGTAAGTGAACAGCTTTTCATTTTCTAGGTGACATTACTCACAGCAACAAGGGTTCCAACTTCACATGGTCAAAGGAGCCTGAAGAAATGAAGAAATTGTGGAAAGCAAGACATGATGCTTGGTATGCTTCATTAGCATTAAGGCCAGGATCAGTGGTACTGCACTAATTGCAAAATTTTCTCATTAGTATCAATATTTGAAGTTTACTAGCTCTTACTAAAATTTATGGAATATAATTCTTTCTCACCAAGGGATATGCCACAGATGTCTGTGTACCAGTTACTAACTTACCAGATGTTATCACAAGAGCTAAAGAAGAGATCTCTAATTTATCACTGTTGGGTAAGATTTAGTTTTATAAACTAGGATAATATCTGGAATCTTTGGGGGTCGATATCCCACTCTGCTGAATAGTCATCTGGCATTAGCTAAACCAAAATTCTAAAGTGCACCTTTCTGCATCAGTCAAATTATATACAAGCAAAACTAATCTATGAAGTGGCAGGGATGTCTGTTATGCAGAACAAAACTTTCTGGCATTAGTCTGTCAAACATTCAAACTCAGCATGAAAGAGTAACTCTAGGTTACTGCAACTGTAAGCACTTAAGTCAGGTGTGGTGTCTGATGGAAGCTTGGGATAGAGTTGTCCATAAAATAAACTTTGATGAGTAACTTTGTTTATACCAACTTCCATTTTTAATCCACATCAGCACCATTAGTTGGTCATGTTGGTGATGGAAATTTCCACCTTATCGTTGTTCTTGACCCAAACGATACTGAAGAAAAAAAGCGAGCAGAAGAGCTTGCTCACCGTGTTGCAAGGTATGTCTTTCTTGCTGAAAGAGAACCCTAAAGATTACATGAAGCTTGTGGTTGTTGACATCAATCAACTACAGCAATACTGTAATGTGACAGCAACTACTGCAACTGCATTGCACAAATATTTGATAGTTCATGCTTTGTAATTCAGGTTATGTTCATTTAAATTTTTAATTTCTGAGAATTTGACTTTCCAATTCCAAGCCTTGCATTGTTACTTCTAGACATGCACTGGCCTTGAATGGCACATGCACAGGTGAGCATGGTATTGGCCGTGGAAAGATGGATCTTTTGGAGGAGGAAATAGGAAACACTGGAATTGACTTAATGAAGAAAATTAAAAGAATGTTGGATCCCAAGAACATTATGAATCCTGGAAAAGTTTTACTTGTTAATTAGTATGAAAATTATACATACACTTGAGGCAAAGAATATGGAAGGTCTTCCTTATCTGGGCACATGGTGATTGGAAACAGCCTAAATATTGCTGGTTGTTAATTCGTGTCCAGTGTTATTAGATATAGGAACATTTTTCATTTGCTTTAGCCTATCTAGCAGACACTGATGAACATGGGGAATATGATTAAGGGTAAGACCAAGCTGTGTGTGTAAACTATATAAATATTTATACAGTTTAGTTCAAAGATTCAACAAAAAAAATTAATTTAAATAAAGATATGAAAGAGGTACTGCAAATTGTGTAACATCAGTCAATGTGATCCTAAACTACATGCTATGTATGGTATAGTTTTGTAACTCATTTCTTGTTACCCCTGAAATATGAAAAACATTGAATGGCAAAAGACTTAATATAGTTTGTCAAGTGTAAGAAGCCCCTCCAGACAGCTAAGAAACATTGGTGCTGTGCACAGCTGAACTAGCCAGGTTATACACATATCTTCATAAGAACATTAAAGGGGTTAACAGCTGGCAGTTAAAGTTCATCCATTTCCAAATCAGGCAATACAAATTTCATTATTTCATCATTGGCAAATAAAGAGATGTGCAATAAGTAATGTTTCTCACTAGCTTTGCTTCCCTTTCTTAGTACACTATGTTATTGCTTTGCAATGAGAAATTCTTCAATTTGTTTTGCCAACATTGGTGATAAAATCATTTTGTTATTTCTAAAGCTTGTTAAAACATTCCAAAGATCTGACTTGAAAATAACAGCTTGTCCTGCTTCTTCATATTCTTGTTGAAGACTTGCAAATTGTGGAACAGTGATTAGTGGATCTTCATAAACATATAATGACTCCTGTAGTGATTTCATGTAATCTTTGATCAATAGCTGTCCACAGTACAGTTCTTAAAAATAAAGAGATTTCAAACATTTTAGCCATCAGTTAAAGGAAATTCAAGCAGAGCTGTCCTACACTTTCATATGAAAGTAATAGGTCAGGCACAGTAAGGAAACAATGTGATTTGAGTTCACAAGTTCCCAACATAGATTTTTAGCTGGGAAAATAGTCCACAGTCATGTCAGTAAGAAAATCAAATATATGTCTGGTTCTTATGCTAATAATTCATGATTAATGTTTTGGAAACTTACTACAGGTGTATTCTTTTGGGCATGTTCTGACTAATTTTAATTCGAAGTATGAAAAATAGATTATGCTGAATACTATACACCAAAGGAACAGGTATTCCAAATCCAAAATGAGCAAGTTAGCAGGTGATTTGGGTTCTGATTTGCTGCAATTCAAGCTCACTGTCTTTCAGATTACCTTGTAAAACAGGTTCTCCTTGCTTTTCTAAAGCTCCACCAGTACCATAACATCACTCTAGGCCTGGGTATTATACTTTTTTTCTTTATAATTAGGATTCTTTTCAGAAGATAAGATAATTCTAGTTGAATGAAGATCAATTGCACCTGTACAGTTTGATGTTGATTCAGCCATTTTTGAAATATTGCTAGTTGGTATGCATCTATATTTATGCAGTTCCACTGCTCTGGACAGGATAGCTGGAATACTACTCTATTTCTGAACCAGAATAGTCCCAAGAGAATTCAAAAACCATTCAAATTAGTGCATTCTAATTCCACAATGGTCCCAAAAGAACACCTCGTAAAATTACAGTTGTCTGTAACTTACAGGTTTCAATGATCCATTTGCATTATGTTGTTGGACAAAATCAATTGCAAACAACACACTCCAGACTTACTTGTTTGAATTCTTTCTTTTGCATCTGCATTACCTCTGAAAACAAGAGCCAGTTCGCCTTTGATTTCTTTAATGACCAGCAAAAGCTTTCTAAATCTATTAGTAGATTGAGCTATAGCTAAAGGAAGGGATTAAAATATTTATTATTTTAACTTTAGATAAAAATCATGAGATGTTCACAAATTAAGAAAGTGTTTCTGCACTTAGGTATTACTTATTTATGTACTTGTTTGTTTATATTGGATTATCCTCTCAGCTTTAACAAAACTGTTCCACCACAGAGGTCTAGGAAGGACCACCCCTCACTGGTCCAGTGTTACTTCAGGTGGACATTGGAACACCTGGAGAAAATCTTCTGTGTTTGGTTGTGTCAAACTGGATTACTCTCTTTTCATATGTGACCAGGATAACTTTAATCAGATTGTGTGGAACAAGGCACCAACGACTAGCAGTAAGAAACATATAATTTGCACCATATCTTTGCAAGCAAAACCTCAATCAAACCAAAACATTTAATCATCTAAGGCATCTTCAGTCCATAGCAAAGAGACCACTGGGAAAAACTGGCATTTTATATATTGCAGTAGGGAAATTTTTCATTATTCACTTACATTGTCGATCATACCATATACACTGCTTGTCTGGTATATGTGCAACCATTGAAGTGAATCGTGGTTCGCACATAACTGGAGGTGTCTTTGAAACGACTCTGCTCTCTTCTGATGATTTACTATTACTGGGATTCTCTTGTTCTTTTGTTGTATTGTCAGATGAGATCTCAGCCAATACACATGTATGGCAGTGGTGAACAACTTTTTTTATTAACTGTATATCTATTCCAAATTCTCTGCGGTTGACTGCAAAATCTTTGGCTAACTAAAACAAGGTAACAAAAATATTTACAATAACTGATTGTACAGTATGGTAACAGTAATTACATTATTATTTGACAATAGCAAGTATCAGTAGGTTGTGCTCTACTGAGTGAAGCAAGAATCTAAGTGAATTACAACTCTGCAGACTTCCTTCATGCAATCACAACAAACAAAACACTTTTTGTTCATTTAGTTATTCACAAGTCCAAAAACAGCATGATGAAGTTGACGATTTCTCTTGGTTACAGCATCCCATGGTACAGATGACTAATTTTCAGATGACGAAAAGCAAATGAGATGGATTATGACTTCAGTGTACATAACATAACAAATATAGGCTGGTTGATGCCAATATATGGCTGAAGTTTGATGTCAATATAGAACAACTACTTTTAACCAAAATTGTCAGTCACTGTCCTTTCTCAGATCCTCCCCCCTTGCCAACTTGAATTATGACAATGGTGCCAACATCAGGATGATAATTTCCTGTGATAAAATTATGAAGGTTTCTAAGACAAAATCATAATTTGATGCCCTATTATGTTGGTAACCAGGAGCAAATATGCCTCCCTATTCACCCCTAACTACACCTCTGTATTGTTGTTTGGCCAGTCCTTAACCACTTCCTTGCATGATGTCTCGCCTTGGAAAGTAAGCTTGCCTGGGGTAAGCCGGTATAAAATAATAAAAGACTAATCTTGCCGGTACATAATTAATTGATAAAACCATTAAAATAACTAAAAAATTATTGTCTAATAAATGCATTGTCTAATAAATGCATGACAAATCATTTCATCCATGTAATACTTTCAAAACAACATTTATAAACAATAACATGTCAATCAGTATACAGTATAACGAGGCAATTATTCATAAATTAAATGAAATTAAATCCACGTCCATCAATGAACACAACTGCATACCAAATACCTACCACGGAAATCGTTTTGGCAACACTTAAGTGTTTTCGCTTGGCAGCACCTGAAGGTTCTTCACTTGCTCTATTGCTGCCAGTTGAATGCGCCCTTTTGATGGCCATTTCAGCATCTTCCACAGGGAGAATAATCTTCCTTGATCTTTTTGAAACGAGGACATCTTGTTTTGGATTCGCGCCAAAAACCAATGCCCCATCAACAGTTTCTAAATCTAATCTTGTTAGCACCAGTTTAAATTTTTGCCTTGGAGAAATAGCTGGAGCTTTGGCAAAGCCGAGTCTTCTAAGTTCTTTTGAGGACGGATAAGCAATTACTCCTTTCTTGAGGGCATTCAAAAACCTCTCATACATCACACGTGGAAATGGTGGAGAAAAACATCGGGTACCTTTTACCCTTGCGGGGACGTGGTTCTCGTTTGATGCGCATTCTTCCCCGTGGTTATCTTTTAAATTGTCTGAATTGATCGCATCTTCCTCTGGGGTTTGGTCTGACATTAAATTTAGAGACGTGCTTGAAAGAACTAACAAACAATCGTTTCATTCAAACCTCAAAGATAAACAGACCTCTCAAACGACTACTTTCCTCAATTGCGCATGCTCGTTAGGAATCATGGGACATTTTTCAATACCATGATCTACAGCGAGCATTTTAGTCCAATAAGATATAAATTATTGTCAATGGCGGCCATTTCACCGCCAAAACTTTACCAAATTCGGAGTCAATTGAGGTAACATGCAGCCCCACCCACGGCACATTGGTCCACATTCAAAACTGACCGCTCCCTTCTAAACTCAGGGGTAACATTTTTGATCCACGCATTGCAGCGACGCCGAAATTTTCTTTGTAGCTTGATTTAAATTCATACAATTCAAATGGGAGAACATTTTACGCGTTTGCGGCTCGAAGAAAAAAAATAATGCTGAAAAAACATGAGACTATTTGAATTACTCAGAAATCAGATTTGGTCTTTTTTATTATAAGCGATTAGGTTCGCCAAAATTCCTCATGAAAATTCGCGTGGAGCTAAATAATTATCGTGGTAGGCTAAGGGCCCGCGTGTTTACAATAGGTCGTCTAAAAATTAGACGTGTGTCATGTTTCTTCTGTGATTCTTTTTGGTAATCTCTTGATTAACGGTAAGACACCCTAACAGTTAAGCTATGAATTGGTTCAAATGGTGACCAACGATTATAGTATGTGTTAAACACGATATCTGATGACTTGTGTGACGTTCTGACAATTGAGCATCAAGGGCTCAAAACGCGAGGGGCACAAAAAATATTTCCAAAGTACACAAGGTTGTCGTAATTTCTGTTTTTAAGAAGTTCGCACATCACAAATGTTCCCATCGAAGCCATATATATTTAATACGAGTGATACAGCGTCATATAATTGTGTGTTGTCTTCTCAGTGGATTTTTCTTCATATTCAAGTTCGTGACATGTGAATAATTAAGATATAATAGAGCTTAAAATTACTGAGCTTATAATACATTTGAGAGATTTGAAATAAAGTTTGTTTTGGTTCTTCCAAACAATTTTCACTAAAACTAAAGGCATCTAAAAACCTACGTTGAGATAGCTTTAAGAATTTCAGCTCAGAGTTTTTAAAATATTTAAGTTTACAATTTTCACGTCTACTTGTTATATACAGTTTTAAGAATTTACAACTTCGCGCCTCTAATCTTTCCGAATTTACGACAGTCCAAAAGAATACTCAAAACATCTTCAAAGGTAAAACTTGAGTTAAAACCCGAAGGAAAAGGATGAAATGCTTTTCGACTGAACAAATAAGTCAGCAATAAACTAAATTGGAAAGACAGCATACGTAATTATGCATATTCATATATGTGCATGCACATACAGAAACACCTACAGTACACATATATGTATAATTGTACATATATATATATATATATATATACACATATACATATACCTATACCTATACCTATACCTATACCTATACCTATACCTATACATATATATATATATATATATATATACACACATACACATGTACTTCCAAATCGACATTTACATATACATACTTTTTAAATTTAGTTTTGCGTTGAAATACCGCTCATACATACAACATCCATCAAAGTGTATGTATGTTTGCATACATGCACGTGCGTATTTATTTAACATGCAGAAAGAAAATCGTTTTACTATTTGTATAAAGGATTTTGTTTTTGGTCAGGTCTTAACTTTTAATTTAATAATTGGTGTATTTGGACTTCGCTTCATATTTTCCTATTTTTACTTTACCTCGAAACTTTTATCTTGTTTCAAGTTTAATCTCCCCAGGTTAAAGCCACTTGGCGTATAAATCAAATTCAATAATGAAATGTTATAGTCAAATTGGCCCGTTTTGACGTCTCTTACACGATTCCAACCGTCTCCTCAAGAGATTCTTCAAACACTACTTCTAAATTTTCTTCAGATCAGTTAAAGTGAACCATCCCACGAACTGGTTGCTAAAATCATAATCAGAAGAATCAATCACGACACCACCCATGAGTTCATTCTCTGTCAGAACATCATAGTCCCACACAGTAATGCGAATCTTTCTCTTTCGCAATTCGCCTTCCGTGATCCCCCACTCAAACCTTTCGTTGTAGGTAGGGTTCAAAGTCCTTCGAGCAATTTTCGTCTTGCGTTTCGTTGACTTGGCGGGGTCCGGTGTGAGGTAGATCTTTACGTATGGATCGGAAAGATTTCCTGCGCTTTTGGGAAGCAGATTTTTGGCGTGCATGATCATGATATAAAGTCGATCCGACGAGAATGAGATGGAGACTTTCACCTCCCCGCCAATGGGCCGGTCCCTGGTATCCCTTTCTTCTGGAAGAAGCCGAATGGAATACTTCTTCACGTCGACTTCGTCAGCAGGCAGCGAGTGTAGGAAAGTGTAGACAAGCTCTGATCTGGAAACATCTTCCATGGATAAAATAACTTGCAAGTAATCGTCAAAATCTTGTCGGCGCTTCTCGGCTACCATTCGAATTTGCGAACGACCTAGGTAAACCTTTCCTGGAAGCTTCGGTAAGGATTGACGAGGAAATTGATCGGCAAGCTTGGCGTTGAATTCGTGAAAATGGCTGTAACGTCGGAAAACGAACGTCGGCTCGTTCTGATCCTCTCGACAAACATTGATCAAGTAGACATAATATTTCTCTGGGGTGTATCGTTTCTGATAATCGACGACCCTTGCCGACGTTATCCGACCATCCGTGTCCAGTGAGTAGACGTGTGGAGAAAACGAAAGCACGGGCATAGAAGCCTCTTCATCTTTCACTGTAGGCAAATGGCGAATTTGCGCCACGTTGTGAATGAAAAAGTTCACTTGGGTAAACCTTGATGCCAAGCTGGACTCTATCTGTCGGGTAAAGATCGCTGTCGCTTCGGAATCTGTCGCCTGAGGTAATAATACGTCGTAGACGTACTTTAGGTCGCTTGTTTCACTCAGGTAAGGGATTCCCGAGTTAAGCATCAGGGAAAGCAGATTTAAAAAGAGTTTGGAATGATGGCGAATGATGTTAAACGCCTTGCAACAAAGGTCGACGAAATCTTGAAATCGGCTTGTTGGGGTACAGCCTCCATTAATTACATACGCCATATCCGAGGTGAGGACGAAAGGAGATCGGTCTCGACGAAAACTTCCGAACATCTGCGAGCGACCGAGGAACTTCGAGAAATCAATGTGGAACAGGTGGCCAGTTTTCTTTACCATGATATTGTCGTTGTGGCGATCACAGATGCCAATGACGTATGTTGCAACGCAATATCCCGCGCATGACGCAATGAAGTTGTTCACAGCTTCGCCGTACTCTTTCTCAATGGGATTATGTTTCAGCAACCAGCGGGCGAGTGGTTCGTCTTTGAAAGATCCAGCTAGACCATACTCGGTTTGAATTTCGCGCAACGTTTGAGCATCCTTAACCAGTTCTACCATACCCACCTCCGCTCCGGTTGGCAAACACCTATAAGTGACAATCTTCAGATCCAGTCCTTCCCTCAACCACAATTTATTCATTATGCCAATCAACTGCATCGTGAGAGCGTCTTGACGGAGGTCATCTCCAACCTTGTACATGGTATCGACATTGAAACCGTGATCATCAGAATTCTGATAAACCAATCGAAGCGGAACAGAATTAGAATTGAAATAGGAGCATTCATCCACTAATAAACCCATGATTTCCACACCAGGGTTGAGAGGCAGCCGCAGTCGACGAAGGGCTTCTCTCGGGATGTTTGCCAATTCGGCATGAAGAGTTTCTCCTCGAGCACTTTCCTTTGACTTTTTAACCTTCTCAGCAACTTCGGTGAGTCTGGTGATCAGTTCATCTTGCTTAGTGAACTGATCCCTTTGCAGGCTACCACAAACACTCAGGAGTCCCCCAAGGATCACCTGGTATCTTTGGCCAAACTGGGGATCACCGATGTTATCTTTCAGGTGCCAGAATAAGTAATGAATAAGGCGTGAACTCCGAAGAGCTCTCTCAATCAAAAACCTAAAAGGGAGATAACGAATGATTTGTGTAATTTAATATTCGAATAACGTTCTTTCGATAGAATAAAATTAACCAGCTTTAAAGTTCCATTTAAATTACAATGAGGATAAATTTGAAATGGCAGAAGGTAAATACAAAGAAAAAAAGAAAAATTACACAGTGGATTGCACACAATGAATTACCATATAGCACTGCATTATAAACGCCTTATTTAATAATCTTCATGAGTATATCAATTAGCTCCTCATACCTCCTTACTGTACAAGAAATTTAAAATAATCTTTGTTCTCAAACGAGGCCAGAGGGGGTTTAATTAAAAGACATAAAAAAGAATATCAAATGAAGGGCCAGTTATGTATAACATCCACACGAGTTTTCCCAGTCCAGGACAGGCAAAATTTGGTGCTTCGGCATTTATTCAGTCAGAAAAAAGGATTTTGCTGACTTTTTGCGTGTGTTGTTTTTACTCTCAAAAAATCTTTATTAGAATAATTTGGACGAGCGTTGGAAAATGAGGAAATTTTCACTGATGGGTAAATTGAAACAAATAAATTATTTTTACTGCAGGGCAAACGTTAAAAAAATGAATTAATAATGAAGGGATGCCACAAGGAAACAAAATATTCACCTGAAGTTCACAAACTTTGCCCAGTTTCACAATTAAAAAAAAACCCGAGAAATTGCGAGAGTGAACCTCTTGTGTTTCTCATTACTAACCTTGCAAGTGGAGAGTCGTGATAGCTCTCGAACTTGAAGGCTTGCACAAGTTGTGGTAGATAGTCGCACAGTTCGTCGTCTGAAAAGCACTCCATCCAACGAACAGCGGTTGCTCGCACCATCTCATCAGGAAACTGCACTTTGAGCAGCTCCATAGCGTCAACAGGTGACAACGGTGTCCAACTGGCCAGCAGTTGATAGATGTCTGGCAGGTTCACGTATGTCCAGTCAGGCACACTAGACAGCACTAAAGGCAACATTTCAGGAAGTTCGGCAGCTAGATGACGATTGCTCCAAACCATATTCACTTCTTCTGGCCGCAGTTCCTCAAACATGTCCTTGCTTAGCAGTTGGCTCAAAGTTTCCTTGGAGCACGTCGGGTTTTCTTTGCTTGGTAACGTCGTGCACTCGTGCGGGATTTTCAATGATGGAAAAACTATGTCAGCCAGGTAATGGTTAAAGTCGACTTGAAGAATTGCGCTCCGTTTGTCGATTAAATTGGACGTACACGTCCCTAAAGGATTGGCGACCTGGTTCGGCCACAGACCAAACAGCTGGTTTCCGGATACAAGGACACCGTTGAAATCAAAAAGTTGAATGGCGGTCCAGCCCAGCGGAGTTCTCACCAAAGACATTGCGGAATTCTTTCCTCCCGTAGATATTCCATACAATGTCAAGCACAATTTGGATTCCCTCGGAAGCTTGCGAACCTCCATGGAAAATTCCACCCATGAATTCCAGGGAATTTGCGGGAAGAAGCTGGTAGAAATCTTTCCAGTTAACGTACTTTCTGGGGAACAGAGCAAACGACCACCATAGTAGATCTTCCCTTCGACGACGAACCCATCGAATTTCTCTTTCCAGTCCCTCGGAATACGATAGGCTGCAGGGAGATAAATCTTGAACTTATCTGTCATCGATGTCACTTCAACGCTACCTCCAAATATGGCTCTCTCACTGATGCGGATCCTTCCAAAGTCGGTGTTGAACGTGTTACAGTACAACTCAATCAGGTGGTATACGTGTTTGTACAAACGTTGAAGAATTGTTCGCAATTCCATCAAGTCTACCTGAACGTGATTAGTGGCCGAGGCTTCGCACTTTGTGTCGTACGTTTCTTTCATTTTCTTAATGTCGAACACAGAATGAATGATGCCTTCCGTCTCGATCTGTCCAAGAGTGGTACACACTGCTCGAACACTCTGAATCAACCTGCCTGGCTGAAAGCGAGGGTTAAACCAATCATCGGCATCTGCCAGCAGTCGTTTAAGTTCCACTTCAAAAGCTTCCCGGAGCACGTTAAGTCCTTCGCGAGAAACGGAAGTGTTCAGTGGTCGTTCAAAGAATTGGCTGTAGATCCTCGGTTCGCAGTCTGCCACATCGTCACTTTCGCTTCTCGCCAAACTTCTCTGGATTCGGTCGCTATCCAGCATCGCCAGTCTTACAGACGTGCGGGCCATAACACACTCATGCACATGCTCATATTCGCACAGCATCGTGGACGGACTAAGAAATTCCTGGAAGCCACAAACTTGCAAAGCGTAGGCATCTTCAATCACGGCGCTTGAAGCGACCTCTTGGTTGGATATAATCTGGACGACTTTGTTCATAATCTCTTGTACACGAGACCGCGAACCACAATCGAACTGAATTGGTGAGTTTCTCCCTTCCAAGAAAATTTCTAAGGGTACTGTAACTTCTTCGAAATTTTCGGCGAAATTCGCTGAGTTTCGTGTCACGGTAGGACTTAGCAAGTATCCGAGGTTTAAGGACTGCTTGCCACACACGTTTTGTCGGAGACTGCCAACCATTGCACTGAACGCGACAGCTTCTTCGTTCCTCTCTTCAGTGATATCAAATAAACCATCGCCAAAAAAGACAAACTCTGGCGAAATGGATCGTTTTACTTTATCGTCACCTTTTGCTTTCTCCGCTGAACGAATTTCCGCTTTTCTTGTTCTCTGGTTTGTCGAGAAAGTAGCTGAAACACGAGATGTTGGCGATCGTGGAGAAGTTACCTCTGTTCCCGAAACACTGTATGGTTGACCAACCTGTCTGGCATGTCGACCAACGTTGACTGCATGACGATTTAATTCACCAACGTCGACTGTCAACCGCTTCGACGCAGGATCCTCAGCTTGGCTTGAGCGAAAATCTTGGTTGAGATGAAAGGCCGTTGCACTGCGGCTCATAACACCATGTTCCACCTTCCTCCCAGAATTTTCCAAGTCCTTACTTGGAATATCAAAACTTTCTTCACCTGTCACAACTCCCCCTGGAACCTCCTGTTCCCACTCAAGACCTACGGCATCAAATCTCAGCTGTACATAAGTTCCCTTGACGCCATCTTCCACATCACCTGCGGTCGTACGTTCATTCTCAATGGCTGTACCATCGACTTTCTTTCCATTTCTCTGAGCTGTGGTAACCTCGGTCATAGAATACGATCGAATGATCTCGTGTCTTAAAGCCACGGAGTCGTTCTGTGATTGCATTTCGTTTTCCTCCCGTAGTTCTTCATCCAACTCATCTTCGTTCAGTGTATGGTAAGGAGG
The DNA here is from genome assembly GCA_030142905.1 of Heliopora coerulea. NCBI lineage: Eukaryota > Metazoa > Cnidaria > Anthozoa > Scleralcyonacea > Helioporidae > Heliopora > Heliopora coerulea. The sequence goes on from JASJOG010000163.1 coordinate 575,199, forward strand.
CGATTCAACTCTCCTGCTATATTCATCCGTTGAACCGTTAACCCGCACGTCAGACATCCCGCCATCTGTACATGATGAGCTCCCTTGCTCAGGCCCCTGCTCAGGCCCCTGCTCAGGCCCCTGCTCAGGCCCCGGCTCAGGCCCCGGCTCAGGCCCCGGCTCAGGCCCCGGCTCAGGCCCCGGCTCAGGCTTAACTTGGACCGGAAGTTCGCTATGTCCTTTTCCAATTTCGTTTGATGCTGTCTGAAATGATCGTTTGGCTATTTTTAAAATATCGGCAAATGAATCAGCAGCGATATCACGATTTCCGGGATTTTGTTTACGGAAATTGTCCTCCTGTTTCTCGCCATTGCGAAAGATGAAGTCGCTACCTCCAAGGTCAATATTCTCGATAGTCGAACAAGGACGAGTCAACTTTCCTTCACTGGGATCCTGTCCACTTGAAAGCCGTTGAAAAATGTTTGTTTCTGATAACGATTGGCGCATTTCCTGCTGAGTTTGGTCTAATACTCTAATCGACGAGTACTTGTCCCTGTCTAACGAAAGGCAATGTCTCTCCTTTCTTGGATCGCTCGAATAAAACATTGTCGGGATAATATTACAAACGCACTTCTACTTTAGTAATCAGTACACAAACAATGAGATATATGTTTTGGCCAACTACCCAGACACCGGCAGCTATTGCTCTCCGTACAGAACCTCTCTCTTATCGCATTTCCATTGCCACGATTTTAAAGTAACTACTCTTGTGATTTAAACAATGGTTTCGGAAAAGCTGTTATTATTTGTCATCTTTGATCAACAAACTCGACCAAGTGTATGTGGAATGTTACTCACTTCCGTCTCTCGTTTATAAGAACTTCGTGTTTGCTTTCGAGACGGTAAAGCTTTGGAGAAAAACAAATCAAAGATCAATCGTCACTAAGATCAATCGTCACTAATCTTTCAATTAAAACTTTCTTACTTTTGACTGCTACAGCCACTAGATTTACAATAAACCCAAACCCAGATTTCATATCATTTCCAAAGGGATGTCAAAAATCGCAAGTGAAATATTTGCTGTTGGACTGTTTAAGACACTAAGTGCATAACATTTCTTAATATAGTACTACAGCAGAATAACTATGACACAGAATTCTTTCACTTCATCTTTAATTACCTCGTTTTTGTCATTTCAAGATCGTCTTCACAGATCCATCTGCTGTTGTTTGGCAATGAATTGGCGAACAACGTTGGAGTGGTATTAACGCGTTGGCCATGAGCCCACTGTTAAATTTCAGCAGTTATGAGAAAGTATGTTCATGACGTCGTGTAGTAGGAAATGAAAACTGTTCGTGTAAATTAACATTCTCGTGTTGAAAGTTGAATACTTTGTATCCAAAAGAATTTACTGAGAATCTTCCAGTACTTTAGATGAGTACGTATTCATGGAGCTATAAGAATGCTCCACACCGTCAACCTGCAGTGAAAAAAACCGAAGCGGGAGACGAGACGGCTGGAGATCTGCCGCGATCAAATACGAATGAGAAGCAATCTCAGCCTACTGCTTTGAATCATTTCGAAACCGGAAAGACAAAGCGACGTAAGGAAATTAGAAAATCTCACCACATCATGTATGCTAAAATGAGGCTGTTGAGTCTTTTTAGATAAGTTATAACGTCAGAGAAAATACACTACTGTGGATGTATAAAAATACAAATAAACAGTACTGCATAGTGTTAATAGTTTTATCGGATTTCGACAAACGTTTAGTTGTCATCACGCAGGAAGTCTGTGGGTAGTCAGAGAGAAAGTACTCACCCGAGAGAGAAGTGGTGATGTCAGGCATAGTTATTAATAGAAAGTTACGAGTTCCTGCGGAACTTTAGTCTAGTGGTCTGGTTAGTTGTAAAAGACAAGATTAACAATTACTCATTGATGCAGGCTAATCACCTTTTGAACAACTGGGGCAGTAAATTTATTGTAATTCTTATCCTCTTGGCCTTGGTAATTTATGTACCAACCATTTTGTTTTTAGTGAACTGGAAAGCTAAAATATATGTTGGTAACCTGAACAAAAAGACAAATGAAGGTTGGTGAATTTAATAACTGGTTGTTTTTTTTACAAATTTTATGAAGTCATAAGCTGTGAAAATGTTTTGAAGATTGTTTATAAATACCTCTTCATTGAGAACGATGCCAATCTATGCAGTCACTGTGATAATTTGACAATATCCTATTCTGTATTACAATTAATGGTACTAACCACTAATTGTAATTGACTATTAAAATTTAATAATTATTATTGTACTAACATATATCAGCAATACTAATGCAGTATTAATTGATTTTTTCCAGCATCTCTGGCTTATTATTTTTCAGTTTTTGGAGATATAGATGATGTGAAGGTGTGCATACAATTCTAATTGTGCTTATGGCAAAATCTTGTTGTATGGTAATTTTTATTTTTTTCTTCAAATTTTGTTGGTTTTAGTTTTCATTCTTATTTGTTAATTTTTAGTCATATTTAACAAAAAAATTGCTCATAAGAAAACTTTTTTTTCAATTTTCATGCAATGGCTAGCTTATTCGAGATCACAGTACCAATGAATCAAGAGGCTTTGCCTTCATAACTTTTGAAAAAGTTGAGTCAGGTATTAAACAAGCTTTATTTCAGTAAATACAACAGTTAAACCAGTTTTGTTATCAAGAGAAAACTTCATTATATGCCCATTCATAAGGAAATTCGTGGAAAAAATTTGTTGGCTGAGGTTGATTTTAATGTGCATATGTGGAATGTCAGACCATTAGGTTGCATAATTTAAATAGATATTCTTTAAAAATGTTGGCAGCAATTTGATGGTATTATGGCAGTTAACTTATCTTGCAGTCCCATATTGAACACAGATTATTTAGTGCTGTCATATGACAAGTTATTTCCATAAACTAATTCAACTCAATGAAAACCTTGTAGGTTTCAAATTCAATGTCAATAATTGAAATGTTTCAACATGATTTATATCCTGCATGGTTTGTTAATGCAGCTGATTATGAGTATTCTCTTTTTGAGCTAGAATCTGACACTGATTGTCTGTACTGTTTTTAGCTGAAAAAGCAAAAAAGTGGTGTGCTTTTAACTATCCGGTAAATGTTCTTTGAATGTCTTTGATAAGTCATTTTATAGATTCTGCATGATAGGTTTAAGTGCTTTACCATTTCCTTTCTATTTAAAAAATTCATCAGCTGTTAGCAGAAACACAAGAAAAAAATGTTTGTGAGATTTGTCTGTGGAGAAAGAGATAAGGGTAGTAATTTACTGGAGCATATTTTGTTTATTCACTTCAATATGCATTATTCTAAAGCTACTGTATCTTGTGTGTATTTTTTATCCAGACCTTAGATGACAACAGCATAACAGTTGCAAGAGCGGAAAGGAAGTTAGCAAAGGTTGTTAAACTCTATTGAACAGCTGTAGAATGTGATATTATATTTATCTTAATATTTATTGTGGTTTGTTACTGCTCAGGAACTAAGGACAAGCCAGACAATATGATATGTGTACCCACTTAAGCTCTTTTGAGATCTTCTTTTGGGAAAATGTGCTCCAGAATCCCTTCTGAACACTTAAAGTTTATAGTTTATCTTCTCTGATTTTGTTGTTTATTATCTTGTGACCTTATCAGTCATACAAGATTGGTTGATATGTGGCTATCTTGCACTTGCAGGCAACTAAAGCTGTCATCTATAGGCAAAGGCTAATTTGTAGTCAATCTAACATTGTCTATAAAATTGTGGCCAGTAATCATATTTGTCTCCTTTTATTCACAGACAAAGGCTGTGCCTTTCAAAGAATATGCTGCTCCACGAGATCCATTGCAAACATTGTTTTGGGAATACAAATGGAAAAATGAACCTGATGCCCAGGTAAATCAGTGACATGAATCATTAAAATGATCAAGCGGGATGTTTGACTTAAAGATGGACAATAATTGTCAACTTACCTTCAGGGTTCTATCTTTACTGGTAATTTTAGTGGAATTTTGTGTGTCATTGTTTGACTAATACACAAAACAGCAGGCAGGCTGGTACACGGACAGGGAGATAGACTGACACAGGCTGACAGACAGGCCAATTGACATGCAGGTAGAGAGACAGACTGAAAGACATACAGAGCAAAGGTGAAGCAGATTGACAGACATATATACATATATATTGAAAGACATCATAATTATAGCAAAGTCTATTATTTTTGTAGGTTTATGGTCCGTATGAAACTAGTCTAATGTTAGCCTGGAAAAATCAGGTTTGTACCTCTCACTGTACTTCTAGCCCCTAGAGTTATATATTGTACAAGTTTAAGCTAATGGATATTAAGAAGAAATGAAAAAAAAAAAAAAAAACCCAATTGTCAAGACAACACCTGTCCAGTTTCAGAATGCTTAAATAATTTTGCTGTGTACTCGTGAATTTGTAGCAGAACAATTTCTTTATGGCTATCATATGCTTCATTTAATGAACTGTGATTGAAGGAACCAGACTGGAATTGGTATTTAGTAAATCCACAAGATCATTGTCCATCAAGCCATTCATGCCCTCGCTCAAAGCTAGGTACTTATATTTGAGCATAAATGTGGGTTGTTCCAAATGTATTATATAATCATCATAGACTTGTACCGATGATAAACTGATAGAATGACCAACTGACCATGCCTACCAGGGGCACCGAGAAGGGGGGGTTGCTAGGGCAACTGCCGGCCACCCCCTGCTGGCCGTCCATGGTAATACGCTAATTTTCTTGAATGATATTGGATAAAGTAATTTTAGCTATATTGAAATAATTTAGAACAGTCAATATGTATCATTTATAGAATATGAATGCATGTAAAAAATTTTCCCAAATCCCCGCCTCCTCTGACATCAGAAAAATTTAGGCTCCCCTCGTCTCTACCTTCCCCTGGACCCATCTTGGCTCTCGGCGGTACTGATGTGTAGTGGTATAATATATATAAAATAATTTGTTATGTAGGGTTACTTTGATAGTGGATGCTGGGTGCGACAAGTCCTTCATTCAGTTCGTAGTGTCGAGGACAAACGACAGCTCGATGACGAAGAGGAATCCGAGCCGTCGTCGCAAAAGAAACCGAAACTAGTGATTGACTATTCTGATTCCGATAATGAGGAAGGTTGGGAAACTGAAAACAAAAGGGAGGAAGGAGGAGAAAGGAAGAAAGGAGAACAAATGGGAAAAGAAGTAGGAGAAGGAACAGGTAAATCGGAGGCCGGACAGACAGCAGAAAGAGAAATAGCCGAAAAGCAAACTGAAGGAAAACAAGAGCATGAAGGTGAGGAAGAAACTGAATGGGGAAAAAGTGATACTGGTGAAAAGAATCGAAGATTGGAAACGGAAAGCGAACTTGGAAACGAGGAAGAAAATGAAGACAATGAAAAAGAATATGGAACTAGTGACGATGAATATCCTCAGGACAGCACAGATTATCTATCCACTGAGTTTGTTGCTATTTCTGAGATTGACTTCGATTTCTTTCCATGAATTTCGGAGACTGTCTAGGCTAGTTTATACTGGACCAGTATATTTGAGAAAGAAGATATATGAAATCAATAGCGTGCAAACTCGGCAACGGATATCCCGTATAAAATGCGTTCGAATTCATCCGTTTACAGCAGAGACATTGAACGCTTCTCCGAATGCATGGATTTCCAGATTTTAAGTATCCAATCATTGATATCATTTGGATTCACAGCTAACACGGATCATATAGATTACCTGAATTTGTAGTTAATTCGAACTCTTATACTGTATTCTCTATCTATGTACAGATGGATACTTAGTATTCAGAAAAATGTCCTATTGACTATGAATCTGATCCTGGTTGTACGATGCAAGGTAACGTATCCGGCTGATGCTTTCTAGCAAGTGAACAGCGCTCTGTTTATAGTTTGAATAAGCAAACTTAATACAATTTTATGCACCAAATCACGAGTTAATTGTCCCCGAACAGTTCATTTTGGTGGATAAAATTTAAGTTCGGCTTACATGTGTACTTTTGTGCCTTGTGGTTATCATACTGGAGTCTGCAGGAACCTCCATGACTGTGTAGTGTCTGACTGCCTGTGATCTGCTCCAGTTATTCCTCGATGCTTTCGTAAATTTAACACATACACCAAGATCACACTGTCGCGAGGCACACAACCAAAAGTGCTGTTTACTGGATGGAACGTACTTGCTGGGTAAGCTTTCCAAGCAAGAACATATACTGAAGTGTACTGGATCTTCAACATTTGATGCATGACTGTAATAATTGATTGTAACTGGCTGTACGGAGAGAAATGGCGACTTAAACAATCAACCATAATCCTTTGCTTTCTGTAAACGTTGTATCTTGCTAAAATACAGGAAAATAGGGTCTGAAAAATATTAAATTTGGTGAAAAGAAAGTTCCTACCTGCTTAGTTGAATCAGTTAAACGTTTGACATACTTTTGCTGTTATTACAGCTGATTTCGATTTGCAATACATTATGGTACATCCGCCATCTTTTTCGTTATTGCAAATTGAGGCTGTGGTTTTACTTCTTTTCTATATAATTGTAAATGTTTCCATAAGTGAGAAACAATATCTAAAGGACCATGAAGTCTCTCGTGTATTTATTTTGATGTTGTGAATACGACTTTGAAATTAAGCAAGCGATAAAGTAGACGTACTAGAATAGCGTGCATGCAGCATACTATTTGACCAATAGAATTTCTTGCCGTCTTGGCTGGGCTAGGTAAACCAATGTTACATGCTGTGACAGAAGTCATGGCCTTGATAAACTGAATGCATATCGACGTTTGTCTTTGCAGCTAACTCCGTACTCCTGTGATTTGGGGCTATTGTCTTCTCGACGTGGCTTTGAACAAACTGCAGTGTCCTCCCCGTGCTGTCATTGTACTTCTTAGCTGATATTTCGCGGTGAACAATGTATTACATGGGTCAAGGGTGACCACATTGCATATTAGAAGTTGTTTGTGGCAAACCACGTAATTCTTAAAGTGTTTTTAACGAAATTTGAGGCTGTAACTGTGGCGGGTTTCCCAAATGAATGGCTGATTAATATTTCATTTAAATCTTGTTTTTCACGACATTCTTAATGCTGGACACCTATAAAGATATTACAATAATTGGAAGTCCATGAATGTATGCTGAAGGCCTTATTGTTGGTTCCAAGGAAGAGTGAGCTGTCTTAAGACAAGAGAATTTAAAGCACTTGTTAACATGCGGACGAACAAAAGAGATTAACTCGGAGCGGACCCTTAAAAGCCCAGACCACATGAAACTGAAGTGAAAGAAGTGAGAAGTCGCGGCCAAAAGTTCCCGTTCCTATCCTCGCGGCTTTCCCAGTCAGCATTAATGTTTTAACATGAACTATGATTACATTTTTAAAATTTTGTTAGTCGGTGATTCTGGTGTGGGAAAGACATCTCTTATTCGTCGATTTACGAAAGGTTACTTCTCTAGCACGATCGGATCTACAATCGGTGTTGACTTTTGTGTCAAGAGTTTGGAAATTGATGGAGAGAAGGTGAAACTACAGTGCTGGGATACCGCCGGGATGGAGTCGTTCAGATCCCTCACGAGGAGCTATTATGGGCAGGCAGACGCCGTGATACTAGTCTATGATTTGAGTGACAAAAGAAGCTTCGCGTCAATCCCTCGGTGGCTAGCCGACGTAAAGAAACACTCACGTAAAAAGGATATTATAAAAGTGCTGGTTGGAAATAAGAAAGACTTGGCTGCCTTGGATAGACAGGTGCCGTGCGCGTCCGGGAAAGCTTTAGCAGAATTCGAAGGAATGATATTTTTCGAAGCGTCCGCGAAAGAAGCCGAGAACGTGAATTTGACATTTGAAAAGTTGGCGGAAGAATTGAGGCAACGGATGCAATGTTGTTCGGGCAAAGTCCGTACTGGCAATTCCTTATTTGGTGATCACGATTCGTCAAGGAGTACTATAAGTCTTACTGACCGTGTTAGATTGTCGGAAACTGTAAATTGCTGTAAGTCATGAGCAAGATTCTCTCATATTCTTACTGGTTTTCTGGGCTCGAGTCAAGTGAGATCGAGAGGTATCAGTAATCAAAGCACACATTTACGGAGACTGGACTGTAGTGATTTGGAGGATTATTATATCTCGCAGTTCAACTGCATCAATATCAATCTGTCTACCGTCTCTTGTGCATTCAATATGTACCGCAGTAAGCGTGCGTGCGTTTACTATCACTGCCTTTCGTATCTAATCATTTGGGAAAAGAATGATTTATCATTGGCTATTTAATTCTTATACTTATATACTTTTTTTTACTAGTTTACAACATTATTCGTGAGAAGAACTCGACAAATTTCTTGTCTATAGGTGCTGTATTGTTTTCTTATATTATGACTTGTACCAAGTGAATTACAGCCCAATAATATATGCGTTGCACAAATGGGTTTATGTTCCAAATAACCTAAATACGCTTCTCAAGTTAAGTAGTTAAAGCTTATTACATCGTTATAACTCAGTTTGGCTTTTTTACCAACTATATAACCTCAACTGGTTAGTAAAGCTGTCTTGTTTTTTGGCAAAATTTGGTGCTGAGATGATCAGCTGTCTCTACAATTTTGCGGTGATTGTGTATCTATCAAAGATTGATGAACTTTTGACGCCATGTTTAAATGCCTTTTAAGCCAGATAAGACGCTTCGTTTCCACTCAGGCTCAAGGTACATTTAAGACAGACGAATTGGCTTGACTGATTGTCTATTGTTGAAAGTTTGCCGAGAGTAAAGATGGTCTGTAGAGCAAGTACGATTGCAGGTTGGAAGTATAGTTCAGGTTCACTGACATTGTGCCTCGGAGTGGTTGCTCGAGCCAACCTCTCGGCAATCTTGAATTGCAGAACCGATATGTATGTTGAGATTCTTTTCGTGGTTTTCACTTTCGTTTCATACTGAACCGTTGAGAAATGGCGTCATATTTTTAGTCGACAGCTGAGAATTCATGGGAAAACCATGGAATCAACACGTTTTGCTTATTCTTAAATGAGCTCGTTCGTTTAGAATGTGGTGCCATCTACTCGTCAGGATGAGATACACAGAGCTGTTTACCCTTCTTTCCTTAATTTGTGGCTACTATTAATTATTGATGAGTAATTAATCAATGGAGGTCAATTCAGCGAAACACAGTTTTGCTAACTCCACATTTTACAGAGTATGAACACTCTCATACTTCAATATACCAGTCAACTCTTGAAAAACACCAGATCAGACTTCTAACTTCTATGACAATCATTTCACATATTTAACACTTTTATGCACGAATTTTTACCTTTCGTTCTTTATTCGCTTTTCTCTTTCACTCTGTTCTTTCATCAATCCTAATGCTGTAATTTGTTCTTGTGAGACGACGGTTTGTGACTGACGTGTCGAAGGCCTCAGATGTAGTCATCATCATCGTCGAAAGATGAAGAATGTGAAGATGACTGTCACCGAGGCCGTCAAAACGTCAGTCGCTAACCATCCTTCTCAAGACTACACTAACCTGCACGATCTACTTTCTCTGCTTCATTCGGGTTCATTTACTTTATGACACAAACCTTTGAATACACATGGTGAGAATTCATTTTGATACATATAAAATATTACGAATGGTTTTTGAAATATTGAATGATCGCTTTGAGGGTTAACGTGAATTAGATCTCGTCTATTAATCTAATTTAAGGTTGACCCACCAGTTTTGAAGACAAAATATTTATGAAGCCTTTGAAATTTTTGTGCAAGAAAGAGAAATAGGGTATAATTATTTTTACACATGACCTAATTCCAGGACATTCCCTTGCAGTTTTGAAGTACCAACGCCTCTCTTGCACAAGATAGCGAAGATACAACGGATAGGTCTCGTTCTAATAATATGTCTTTCATGTGAGATCTTTGGTTTTTGAATGAACTAATACTGTTATGATACAAAAGTCACTTTTCAGATGCTATGACAAACATCTTCAAAGGTCTTCATCACTCTCGTTCCCAGATTCCGTCACTTTTAGACCCGCTGAACGAAAAGTTTTGGGCTCGGGAGAGTCAGACGTCGGATAAAAATATGATTGGCTGATTGAACGCAATAACTTGAATCAGGATTATATGAACTAACCGGCTGTGATTTACAAAAACTGGGTGTCCTGCGTATAAAGTGATGGATCTTCTTGAAATATTAGAAACTCTTTCTCGAAATTCTCCCTTGCGTCATTAAATACTTCACAATCAATGCGAACTTTGGACTCTTTTCCCGCCATTTCATCGTTCATCTCTGCAGAGCTTCTGTTGCTTGTCGTGCCACAATCACTTCGATCAATCCCTGAATCATTTAGAGACGATGGCAGTCTTAATCTGGCCCTACGTTTTTTCTTCTCATTCATGCCCTCTTTCACGTCTCTTTCGTTTGATTCCGTCGGGTCTTGTCCAGATAATGATTCTGTGCTGGACAGACCAAATCGTTTAAGGCGTTCGCACGTTGTAAACCGACTAATCTTAAAGCTGATAATGACAATAAAACCAACAGTAAGAATAACTGCTACGCAAAAAAAAATATAGATAAACAGCTGTTTTTGACTCAGACCAACAGTAGTGACTTTGTTTCGTTTTTCTATAATAATTGTACGTTGGTCGTTCGTCCGGGTGGATTGCACTGTGGCGGGAATCATTACCCGGGCGGATGGTGGTCGATGGGCTGTCATTGTACTTGTTACTGGCAGTGCGATAGTTTGGCTGACCGGCACACTGGTTGTTGGTTGAAAATTATTGTTGACGCCACGAGTTTTACTAAATACATTGTTAATCATGATGGAATGTGCGATATAGCCATGTAGTGCTGTGTTTCTTGCGTTGATGGTTACTTCGCTCGGACGTGACGAAATCACGTGCTCGGAGGTATAAGTCATAGTGGGTACAAAGTTGACTATTTTGCTGGTATTCTCAAAAATAACTGGGAAAGTTTTGGAAACTGTCGAAGGTAGCTTCGCTAATACTTCGGTCGCTTGAAGGCTTGGAAGTCTGAGTGATGACAGTGAATCTTGGAATATTCTTGTCGTCACGAATCTATCGATCGACTTCGTTGGTTTCGTTCTCAATGATTTACTGGACGAAGTTCTGGCATAAATTGAACGTATACGGGATGTGGTTTCCCTGAGGTTTGTACCAAGATCATCAGAAGATTTCTCACAGTGCATGCCCTGGTGTCCAGTTCCCGAACAATTACACTGTGCCGTGTTGTTATGCTGTAAACAATGTCCATTGTTTTTGCAAGGATTAGCAAAGCATCGATCGATTAGATAACATTTATCAATATCGACATCTTTTGTCATAGCGGAGTTGATCATGACATTTTTAGCACCATTCAAATGTATTTCTTTGACACAGCCAATGAGAGCTGTCTTTCCAGGAAGTGATGACCCAATTTTTGTGATGACTTTCTTGAACAGACGACCAGCATCTCGAGAAACGTTTAAGAGTTCTTGAACTATTTCATTGTTTACCTGGATTGCTATTTCTTCACTACTAAAATTGAGTTGAATTGTGTGCCATAATCCGTTCGCTAATGTTGGTGTCTTGGGCGAGAGATTTACTAGTATGCGAGGGCGTTTTGAGGTAAGTTTTAAGTCTAACTTGCCGTCTACAAGCTCAAGAAGCAAACGACCGTTGCCTGCGGAACGAAATATTTGATGAACTAATATACCTGTGTGGTCAAAAGTTCTAAATTTAAATTGTAAGTTTACGCTTTGTCCTTCAGTGATGTTTAGTTGGATAAAAGAAGTAGGCGTTTTTAATGTTGCTGGAGGAAAATATTCATGATCTTCATTGCACTTGGATTGAACTTTGCCAGTGACCCGAACATGCCTTGACTCCTCTTCTACAGCCTGTAAAATGTTTATTTCATTATAAGTGACATCTTCCATACAACCTTTAAAGACAGTACCAGTAAGGGATGGTTGTGGTAACAAGGGATCGCTTGGACCTTTTGTCGTGTGTGGTTGAAATCCTCCAACTGAAACGTCCAAGTCAATATTCAGAGGTTTGTGCCCGTTTTCGGTGGTTATATATTTCCTTGTAATGTCTAATTTAATCACCACATGGTTCATGAATCTTTCAATGTCTATTTGGTGCCAGTGGTCGTCGCCAAGATCGTCTCCAACAATAACGTCGTGGTACCCAGGCCTTGCGCTTCCTCGATCAAACACACAGGCGTATCTGCAAGCAGATAAACAAACTAATTTGCCAGCGAACTTTTTTTTAATATTTTCTCAGGCTAACACTAACACAGCAAGGTAAATCAGTTAGCTACCATCAAACTCAAGGAAATACGAATTGGGGGAACAAGTTTGTTGATGGCTGAGACAATCCGCTGTCATGATTTGACTGGTATATTATTACAATGCTTACTCAGTGCTGTTGAAAATTTAGCATGCTGCTTTTTATTTAACATCTGTCCAAATTTTATTATAGTTCGATACCATCTTTCATTAAGGAAATGTCTTCTGTGTTGATTGTTCCTCCTTGATGTGAATTCCTTTTTGAATCGCCTGAGCGCGTGAAACTCAGAGTAGTGACAGCAAAATTTTGTCTTTTGTATTTACTTATTCGCTCTACCAGTAACGGTATTGAGCGCTCTATATTTCCATTCCAATGCTGTAACCTTCGTGGTACTCATCATTGGTGTATATATATATATATATATATATATATATATATATACATATATAGTCGAATGATTTATCAACGATTCTGAAAGTGCTCAACATCCTGGAAGATAGAGCAAAATAGATAAAATGTTACTAAAGAATGTTCGTTGTTACTACTAGTTTCACGCCCGTAGACGATCTTACATGTATAGAGAGAGAGAGAGAGAGAGAGAGAGAGAGATTTAAACTCGGAATCACATCAATTTACAAATTGCTTTTCATGTGAGCCGAAATCTATCTATAGTAAAGAATTACATAAATGATATTGTTATATTACAAATTCAATACATAATTACTGTTGTGTGAAACTAGAGGAGGAAACTTGATCTATGAAAAACTTTAAGTCTGTTGCAAGTCTGGCTTCTTTAGGTAGGCTATTCGATAATTTTCTGGCACTGAATACAAAACTATTTAAACTAATTAAATTAAGTATTAACTGAATATTAAACTATGAGAGAGAGAGAGAGAGAGAGAGAGAGAGAGAGAGAGAGAGAGAGAGAGAGAGTGAGTGAGAAAGAGTTGTCCGAATTGCCAAAACTAAATGGTAATCTCATGTAGTCAGTTTAAATTTAACCGAAAGGTCTTTGATGTCGGGGAAATCTAAAGATTAGATGAGTTATTTAATAATTATCGGACTGCGAGATTTAACGCCAACAGGAGAATTTGTTAACTCTTTCCAACAGGGGACTTTGTTAACAGGAGAATTTGTTAACTTTTCTTTTGGATATCTCTCATTGATGAGTAAAATTGTCGGGCGTTAATCATGGCGTTGCCCTAGCCCGAGTAGAATGGTTCGCTGGGAAAGAGTTTATTTGAGCTGGATGTGACATTGAGTCTTAAAGATATTGGCACCTCACTACATAGCTCAATCGGTTGACCAGCAGACCAGCAGCGTAAACACGAAGTCCATCGAAGAAACGTTTTCGTTGATATTTGTTGCACGAGACAATCTTTCAATTTTCTCCAAATGTTAAAATCTTTCCCGTGCAGTTCACCTCATCTGTAATTCAGTGCTTATCTCTCGATTAAAAATCGAAGAATTGATTGCAATGTTGATTTTAAAAGGAAGGCAATGTTAAAAATTTACATATGTGGGTACAAAAAAATAGTTTAATTTTCAAGAGTATGGATTAGGTAAAGAAACAACGTACGATCTTTCAGTAGGTTCTACTGCATCTTAAACTCGTGAAGCTCACTTCCTACACAGTCAGTCAAAGTGTTGATGAACATAAAACGTGGAGGCTGTTTATCATGGGCTCATCTTGTTGCTATTTTTCTTCTACTTAGATTTAACATAAAAAGAGTTTGTCAGAACAACAATAAAAGGTCTTTTGTTTCCTGCCATTAAGATTAATCTTACTTTACGTAGATATAACAGATAAACTGGACTACTAGATGAGACGTATTTAGACAAGAAACAAGAACAAAATGAACATCAATCATAGACAACATAGTTAATTGAATGTTTTGTAAAAAACAATCCTCCTAAGATCTGACGTTGAGCCAATAAAAACAGTGAAATAATCTTTTATTTAGAAGAACAAGTTCTGGCCTAAGACATGTGGTTGTCAAGAAATGGCACGATCCATACAATTTAGCCGTGAGAGAAGTTTTGAAATTTTATTTATGCATGAGGAAAACACCAGTAATTACAACAAGAACAAAAAAAAGATACGGACAGTATGTTTCTGCAGTCTGAGCAAAATCCCTTTGATTCTTTTCGTTCTACATCGCGAACTATTGATTACAATAAATCCCACAAACAACAACCCTACACCAGACTATGTGAGAAAGTCAGACTATTACATAAATATAAAGGCATACTTACCAACAGGTGCATTTCCATCTAAAACGATCATCTTTTTTTTTAATTTCATAAAATGTTGGGTCGTCATTCTTGACAAACTGTCGAACGTGTTAGTGTTAGAGTTGTTTATGTTTGCACGGTTGTATAAAATATTTTGTTCAATCACGAATGAAAGAAATGGATTGAACTGTGCGTCGACGTCAGTCCTTCTATCACACGATCCCACAACCACATTATAATTAGGAGAGGTCGGGCGTTGATCGACAAGAATGCCATCTATAATGTACTTAAATACTTAATCTCATCCACGACGAAATCTTCAGTTTTGTTTTTACTATGGCGGGTTTGATCGCGACCACTTGGGATTGCTTATCTGAAATATATTTACACTACAACCTGATCCAAAATTGTAGCAGTTCGTGCAAGTCCAAAAGTTAAATACCAAAAGTAAAAGATCTCGATAAAATGATGCGTAGGCTTAAAATCTTAGAACAGGAGAAGCCCTTGAGTATTTGCACCAAGAATTCAACATTCTGTAATGTTAAAATAGCCATTGAATGGATATAGTAAACGCATTAGGCAAAGCGCAATTCATGTATACAAAAGCTCCTCGAAGAATTGTTCCTAGTTGATGCGATTTCGAAAAAATAAGAAGAAATTAAAATAGAAGAAAAACATTTATGGAAACAAACCTCGACCTCTGTAAACACACTTTATGACTAACCTTAATTTACCACGAAAAAGCTCAATGGTGAAGAAGTCACCTTCCGTCCCTCTTCCGTGAATTAAAAGTCCTGAAGGCTCAGCTGTCCTAAAGAGCATATGGACTGTTGACTGTGACTTTCGAGAATTATTTTCTTCGGAATTTAGGTCATACGCGATGTAAGCTGCGCCATCCAGTTTGTACTCCACGGCGCTGCTAAGCCATCCGCCCTCACAAAGCAGAACTATAAAAGCTCCCAACCACGCCATATCTGGCAAACGTGAAAACTCCAGCTGTAGCGTTTAGCCTAACCCAATGATTTCCCTGTCCTGCACCAATCCACTCCTTTTATCGGCCCCATTCAGCCAAATTTGCATTTGTATCGATTGTCATGGGTGATTGTCATTTGGAGAGACAACTTTTTATTTCTTTGTTGTGGAACTATGGAAGTATGAAATAGAACGATTGAAGGATCGATTTGACAAAGACAAAGATTTATTTTTAACGTTTCTAAATTAAATAACTTATTTAAATGTATCATTTAGTAACAATTTAAATAGAATTAAGAACGTCTTGTGTTTATTGGTTTATAACTCTTATTTCACCTTTCAACTTACGGCGAAACTTTTGTAAAGAATTTGGTTCAGACATATCAACAAACTTCTCGGTATTTAATACTTTCTTCTTGCCTTGGGAACGTTTTTATTGGCGAGAAACTCTAGCTTCATTAGGCAGCTGTGATTAGGACTCCTGCATTTCAAAATACAACAGAACTTTGAGTTACTTACCGTAGAAAATAAAACTTTGCATGTACCCAAGGCCTTAACCGCAGCTCTGCACAATTCATTTCCAGTGAAATTACATGAAGTTAAATCGTGAAGAGAAATTAATGGAGTTCTACGGAGAACGCGTATGGAGGTAAAACATAGAACTTAGAAAGTGGTTTCTGCACAACGTGGCTAATTTATTATTGATGCTTACAACTCTGAGGTTAGGAATACGGAATGTCGCCAGTGGAGCTGGCAAAAAAATTTTCAAGAAGTACAATTATGCTCTATATCTGAAAGTATTTCATTCCTCTCTTTGCAGACAAGATATTCTCTGTACTATGACTACAAGTTAACTTTAATCTGAAAAATATTCATCAGCTAGTTAAATTACCTTAAATTTATATTTCCTTGCATATAAACGAAACGAAGTGATATATGGGTACCAAACGTCTGTCTAGTTCAAGTGAAATTTTGAACCTCTACCGTGCGCCATTTTTGGATTTGAATAGCTTAATAAAACGAACGATCTGTGTAGTGGAGACAGTCGGCAGTTTATATACTACTAAATGATAATTGATATTGAAATTAGAAACGTTATTCTACTCCATCAAACCGACAAACAGTTGACCAAAGAATTATTTTACTTTTATGCAATGATGAAGAGAACAGTATAATTTAAGTTGCTCTATGAGAAGAACGTGTGTGTTCTACAGTCTCTGTTGTGATTGAAATAATGTCGCGAGATAATCCGTTAGGAGAAAGGAAAAGCTCCAGGTCATAAAGTAATTTCCTTTTTAACGATATACTGAAATTTTAAAAGCTGAAATCACTGTGAATTACCGACGAACGACATCTATCTGGGTAAAGGAAAACCCGTTTAAAAACGACGGACAAAGAAGTAATTATGTGCTCTGTGCTCATTCTTATTAGCTTGGCAATGATACCGCCCTTAATCAAACTTAATAAATATCCAATGAGAGAGAATCGTTTGTTCCTAGGTCTTGAGACAAGACACACGTGCCGAGGAACTAAACACCAATATAATCTTTTGTACTGAATGTTAATAATTTCAATTTAGCACCTGTTCATGGTTAGTTGGCCTTACATGATTTGTTACAAACTGTGGAAAACGTAATACTTGCTAAGATATCTACCAGCGAATGGAACTTAATTTGTTCAAACTATTCATCTGAATGCAATATGTCCATGTAATGTACGCCAGCTAAGTAGTGAATCACCCGGACCTTAAAGTAAAACTTTTAACCTCAAGTGGAATCCTCAATCATTTTCAACCCGTAGCTCGCGGAAAGGGGTTCGATGAAATTTTAAAATTTAACAAGTGCAGTTTGAGGACAAGCAACATGATTGTATCAATTGTGGGTAACTGGGTAAGTTAGCGTATCTCCTACAGATACTACATATTGCAGCTTATAGAGCGAATTTACAACAAAAACGTATGTCTAAACGGGCTCGTGTTTATCGTGATTCACAAGTAAGGCAGTGGGTAAAACAATTTTTTAAGTAATATTGGTTGAATTCGGCTGTACAAATCAGGATTTGTCACCTAAGATGCGGAACATTACTCATATCAAACAGACTGACACAGGAGTCTTCATATAGGAATAAGAAAGTCTCGATTTGACCCTGGCTAGGACTGTAATTATGGTGCTTGCCTTTGTTAATTTAATACATTGTACTATCTGTTGTGCCGTGAGATCAACCAGCAGCGATCTCCGTTGGACAATAAGTTGTCACAGCTAAAATCGTTTATACTATAACTTCTTGGGTTGTGATCGTTTAATTTCCTCAGTAGAACTAAACTGATTTCTTTATCTCCCAAAGTTTTTATCATAAATTTTAATAACTTAACATGTTCTACCTCAAAATCTCAATCATAAAGGACCAACATCTCTTTCTTGGCCCCGACACCAGTCTGTGATAAGCCACAGTGAATGAGCCATGCAACATCTACTTACAGCCTACTATTGTACGCCTCCCTTGACTTGATAACATTAATAACTTTTTGGCTGTCCACACAGTAAATTTAAATTTCGTTCACATGATGCACTGTAGCCCCGACCATCGAAAAATAATTAACGAAAATATACCGCGAATTAAATGAGAGTAACGAAATAAAGGGTACGGTTTCTTTAAGCAAAATTCACTGGTTACAATAAAAATTAATGTAAAAATCGTACTCTGTTTCACGTCAGTTCGTTAAAATTACTATTCAAGTATTGCAACCAAGTATTTTTTGGCCGTTGTATACCTCCATAGGCCATTTCGGTAGGTTATTGGTAAGAGATCATTTGTTATTGTTATAAAATTTTTGACATGTTACAGCTCCTTCTGGACTGGTATTCACTGGATAATTTGTTCAATAAATGTGGATTCCATGATTGGCGACCAGATAGCTCCGGTGTAGATTGGATTCCGATCTTATCTTGTGCAAGAAAGCTGTTATAAAATGACAGCTTAATTATCAGAGTAGATTCATTATAACCTACGTTGTATCCATATATAGGTTAAGTCAGAGAGAATTGAGAAAGCAGACATATCCCAATGAAAATAAAACGGGTTATCCTGGCAACATGTCCACATTTAAACGAAATTTACCTCAACCAAAAAAATAGAAAAATTTGAGAGCACAGGATGGATAAGTGGCAAGATAAAGCCGAGGGGCAACTAACTCCGACGATTTGAGCCAGTTATTCCAACCTTCCACCATTGTTGCTATAACTCGATGAAAACCTAGAAAAAATTCTATCTACTCCCTTTTTAAAATAACCCGTAGAAATAGGAGGAATATCTCCTCTCCCTTACTGTCGTAAAAACGTAAATTCACCTTACTGTTCGGGATGGTCTGTGTGATGGCGCAAGCTTTTCATATCTCCATTTAGTTATACAGACACAAATTTCAGTAAATCAACGCGCAGGTCTTGGAAATGTTGTTTTATAAACGTACATAGCATATGTTGTAGCATACCATATACCGTATACCGTGTCATAAAGTGTTAACAAACCAATCTACTGTTACCGTACCGCGCAATACTATGCGAAAATCATGCTTGTCGTTGGAACTTCCTGAACTTTCAGTCGTAAATTATAGGATTTTGACCATTACGAAAACATCTTGAGAGCTGACTAATTATCTAGATTTAGATGGACATCATAGGATAAACAAGTACAAAAATCTTATAAAGCTTCCGCATGACATATTTCTGGATGATTAAGCCCACAAAGTCGGTAATATGTGCCTCCTCTTTTTGCTGCCGTTGTCTTTTTTACCGCCACACGCAAAAGTGAAATTCTGTTAATAACATACGGAATCTTCCCGTTCATGGTTCATTTTTTATACTATATCTTACATTTTGTAAATAGCTTTTAAAAACTTTTCATATTTGCTGTATACTTCTACCTCACACGCCCCTGGTGGAAATCAGCTTCAGTTGACGAGGTCAGCGTGTTTAAATAAAGTTATCTATCTATCTATCTATCTATCTATTACAGATGTGAAAAAGTCCGTTCAGCATGCCAATGCAATCGAGAGTAAAACATATGTTTTCATAATTTCAAAAGCTGTTTATACGAGCCAAAATTGACTCGTTTTGCACAATCTTTTCTTGGCCGTAAAATTTGTGCTTTTCTTATATCGGAAATAACCTGATTTGTATCGGAAATGTATTTCAACTTTCTTTATAGGCATGGTAAGATATTCATCAAAAACATCAGTTCGGCAAAGTGGGCGAGTTTGGCTCAAATAAACAAACCCTCAACCTTCCGATTAAAGCAGGGTGAGATTTGGTGACGTCATTTGTATGCACTGCGTTTTGGACCGTCTTAATGTACCAGAAATTAAGAAAATAATGGCTGATAATTACGTAAAGGCTAAACTTCATTTCCAACTCCTTTGTTGTTTTCAGAATCTTTATTTACCTATTAGACACCATGATTCCACGTTGTTGGTGCGTCCCTCAGGATACATTTTCAGATTCAACATGTTCTTGCTTAGTAAATGAAACGAAAGTAACTATCTACATATTCTCCCCCAAGTCCTTGCCATGAATCTGCTGATAATGTATGAGTAACTTTTGTTTGGATCACCAAGAAAGCGATACAAATATTGCTAGATAAAGAGAACTTCAGGCCAGGAGCAGTAAAGAGTGGGTTCGTACAACCATCTCCAATACTTTCAATTCACACTCAACAATTTGTATGTTATGTGAAGGAAAATAGCACAGTTCCTTATGGCAGTAAAGTGCCCATACCACTACTTAAAACATTTGCTTACCAGATATCTCGGCGTTGCTTTGGGATTGTTTACACTATGTCTTGTTATGTCTTAAAATACCACGACCTTTCGACTGTAGAAATTGCTTCTCTAACAGTGACTAAAACATGAATGCCAGAGAATCAATTCAAGAAAACAAAACGAAGGTAAAAGACACTTTGCCGTAATTATCTTAACCCTTATTCAGAACCACTCTCACAGACGCTGTCACAGATAAGAATGATAAACCAAGTCATGAATGACAAGTTAATGCAAAGATTTCACTGATTAGATTATTTTAACTAATCTCCAATTTAGAAATTAAATTCTACTGGTCTGATTATTCTTTTCTTCCGTTCCGTCCTCAGGGTGACTGAGGAGGAAGAACACTGCGCAAAAATTGAGTAATGAATAAAACACCATTTTAACTTTGTTTTTCAAAAACCAAAAGTTACAAAACCAATTTTTGGCGCCATCATCAGCGGCTAGGATGTATTAAAACAGAAATTTTAATAATCGAATACATAACACGCCATGCTAATTTTTGTAAATGTGGCGGCTGATAAGAACAGTAAACAAGTCATGAGTGACATGTACGACCCTGCTAATGAGCTTATTTTTAACTCATCTTTAACATCTTTACTTTAGAGATTAAATTGCATTAGTCTGATTGCTGATCTGTCCTTGTGTTTGCTTTGAGAGTTTTAATGCAGACCTTTTAAGAGGGGGTTAAGCAGCAAGAATTTCTCGTTCAAAACACATCACCATCCCACTTGATATGACTTACTCGATAGCTTCTGTTTCAAAAAGTCCGCTGGTTTGCAACGTTTCGTTTGTTGTTACCCAGCAAAAACGTACCTAGTCTAAAATGACATTGATTGCTAAACGTAGGTGTGCCAATCCAGTGATCAAGACAGAACAGTCTTACAGTTTTGTGGTTTCTTGTTATTCAAGTTGTGTCAAGTTTTTGAGACTGACAAAAACTCTGCTCCAGACGGCACTCGTACCCACAAACCTCTGAATGCTCTGAAATCATGTTTTCATGCTTTGAAGATGTTAAAGAGAGAAACCTGGACTATTCGACCCTGTGAGTTCGACTTCCAGGTCCTTAAAAGCCGGTATATGAGCCCAGGGTCCCTAGATTCACGGCGGAGTGAGCTCTCGTTGACAGCCCAAGTTACCGACCAAGAAATAAACAGTCTTTTTGACTTCTTTTATAACGTAGTTGTACGCGGAAGTTCCTGAATAATAATCATTATTCTATTGTTACGGACAGGGGTTGCTGACCTACCTTCTTAAACTCTGTCTTAAAATATATCTCAGTTTTACCTTGAATCAGATACCCATTCTGGGAGGTAAATGTTACCGCTAGTTTGTCGGGTTTACTTGAGTTTACTTCAATCTGTTCATCGTCTTGGTTCCTTTGTTCCCAGCTGTCTCCTCATAAGACCCTTCGCTTCAACAGCTTGCTTGGAAATCACTCTCCATCCAAACTCCAAACGTCACACCAATTAGGTTTCACGCGCTCTCCAGAAAAGACCCACTCCTCGCAATCTCCTTTTTCACGCCATGAAATTTGGACCAGGTTCGGTTGTTTGAAAATCTTACTTAAAGAAACAGGAACTTTTTCTTCCTCACTTTACCTACGATAAAACATCTCTACCCACAGCTAATCACAGACCCCCCGACAAAGGGAGGGCCAGGGGGGCCATGGCCCCACCACTTTTCCAAGCAATGATTTTTTATTTTAAACTAATGATTTTTCGTTTAAAGTTTTCATTTGAGTGAGTCATGTCAATTCACAATGTGATGTTCATGTAACAAATAAACATATTGAAGACATTGTATTGCTTTCTGGTTGAAAATAGAATAAAAATAAGTTCTACTTGTCTTTCAAAAGGTACCCCAAAGTTTGGCCCCGCCAATTTAAAATACGTGTCGGGGTCCCTGAATCACGTACCATTAGTAGAGTTCAAGAGCACCCTGAAGATAACTCTCTGTTGAAAAATTTTGGCCATTTAATTGGTAAATACCTTTTTGCTAAAACTGTAGCCTTTATTTGTGTGAGCATTTTGTTTGATACGAAGTCTTTGAGGTAACTGCATTTCTGTCGTACTTACGTTTTATAACGTTGACATTTTGTAGTTCGGCGTATTAGCAAGACTCCTTTTGCCCAAAAAGGTTCAGAAAAGTTCGACAAAAAAACGTATATGGTATTTCATTACGACAAAAGAGTTCAACATTAGGTTTTCTCTTTCTGAACAGATCACGTTTATCAACCACCATTTCGCGCGGTTTTTTCGGAATAATAAAACCGAGTGCCTAGGAGACTGGGTCCACATGGTGAACATGTGAAATTTACATGGAGTGGGGTTTTAAGCGAAAAACTTAAATATGTAGTCGAATTGTTTGTTTGTTTCTTCTTTGCTCTTCGAACAATGTTAGAGGTCGAGTTATATAAGGTGACGTTCACTCATCAGTTACAAATTTGCCTTTTTGATACCCTTTCATAGTAAATACGAAGATGACTGTCATAGAAATTGAGAAGTCACCGGTTGTAACCATCATGAACTGGTAATCATTTCGCATGATGTAAACGTTATATCTTTATTTTCGTAGATCATCAACCCGGGTCACTTTTGGTGCAAACCATGTTCAAGAAACAAGGCAAAACTAGAGCAGTGTTACACCTTAATCGGAAAAATCAATGATTACTGTTCTAAAGTATACGATCAATCAAGTAATCAAAGATCAACAACCCCCAAGAAAGGCCAGGTATGATGTACAATTGTCAATAAACAGACCAAAATTTGTGGCAAAGTGTTGAGTAAAATATTTCTGTCATGTCAAATCGAGTTACTCCTGTGTTTAACAGTATTTAATCAATGTGACAGTCGTGCATGGTGCCAGATTACTGTAAATTGTTTGGTGACAAGTTTGACTCAGTCCGTTGATCTCATGCAATATTTTAGCTTTACTTGGTGAAACGTACTTCAGACAGATGTTGGTACAGAGCAAAAATCTTGAGTATGCTTCAGACAGTAACTGGACCTCATGCAAGGTAAAATCGCTTTAATTGCCTGCCTTGATTATGCTTTTAATATGCCGTTATTAAGGAAGCATAGCTCTAGTTATACCACGTCTGGACCAACCCTGTCACGTGAGAAATAGCCTGATCCAAATAAGATTAACTTTATAATGTGTAGATTTTCTGGAGCAGTTGAAGATCATTAAATTATTTTCTTTAAAACTTACTGCAGCTTTCCTGTTTAATTGATTAAAATTTTTTTCTAGAGTTTTGCTTGTTGACCTTGGAGAACGCACATTGGTACCTGCATTGTGGTAGCATAATTGTTTTTAAGTGCTGTTGAATCTCTCGCATTATTTCTTATTGTAATTTGCAACTTGTTAGTTATTTATTTTTGTTGTATCATTTGCAGGGTCCAGGAAATTCCAGAAGAGTTTCTGGCAATTCCATTTCAGACCATGGAGTGTGTTCTTTCAGGGTTAAAGCCAATTTCACTAGTCACATCATATTTTGACCTTACAACCACAAAACAGTAAGTGCAAAAAGAACAATCCCCTTTAACATATCAATGTCAGGGGTATTCAAACCAGGAATTTTAACAACAGACATGTGGTTAGGATGATTTTAGTGGTGAGCAGCCAGAACTATCTGGGATCAATGTGTCCACCCGAGATGGTGCTCCTGCTTGATTGAGCATTCATCTTATGTTAGACCTATGTTGACAGTAATTTTAAAAAATTATGTTACCTTGTGGCAATGTATGAAATTGATATCAAACAAATGGCAGTTATCAGAAAACAAAAACTGAGGGAATTCATCTGCAATGAGCTTAATGTAAATCTTTAGGGCTTCTATTGTAAAGTAATTTTTAGATGTACTTTAGTGGGTCTGAGGTGGGGTGACAAATTGCTGAAGCCTGTGAAGTTAATTCTATGTTGCATCTATGGGATGCTAGAAAATAGGCTGCAAATAAATGTAAGTAGTATTCCATTTATTTCTTTGCAGACCAGTAGACACCTGGGATGTTGCAGCTAGTGAGTGGTTTAGAAAACAAGTTAAAGGTAATTTATAGTTGAGTCAGGTCTGGTACTTCAGTTGCAGAGATTAGTTAATTATATCGTTGCAGTGAACACACATAACAATATCTCTTCAATGTATATTAAAATAAACTTTGCTGTAAGCAAAGTACCTATGCATAGCTTAACTGACCAGACAGCTGGATGGAGTGTACTTCAGTTGCTTTAAGCTTAATCAATTTGTAAATCAGATTGACTACAAGTATAAGTGAATGTATTTGTAATATTTTGGTATTACGATAATGTGATTTTTTAGGAAGCATTCTTCAGTTGGATGTAAAGCATATTGATGATAATGGTGTTCATCATGTCCTGTTGTTTGCTACTAAAGAGATGGGAATGGTTTGTAATTATTGAATTGAAATTTAATCTAAAATGACAAATGCTTGAATGATATTGTATACCATCCATGACCTATACCCAAAATTGATAATTAAGGGGATGTGGAATCTACCACATGAAGGTTTACATTGTTCACTTCGTTTTTAGTTCAACTAAAGTCAAAATTTTCTTGCAACATTTTAATTCAACCCACAAGCAGTTGATGGATACCATAGTTGTGGTGCTGCTTAATTCACTTGAGAATTAAGCGTCTTACTGGTCATCAGAAGGTTGCAGGTTTGATCCCCGTAAGGGGCTCGGAAATCGTTTTTCTGAGCATAGGGCTTGACGATCATTCACCTATCATCTGAAGATATTTCCAACCTCTCACGTTTCTAAAAACAATAAACTGCATCACTTGAGAGTGATTTAGTTTGTTTTTTTCATACATTAATGTTTCAGGTATGCTTAAATGATCAACTGGTTAATAATGATTTTGCTGTACTTTCTCAAACTGCAGCTACAATAAATCAAGGTAAAAGATCCAATTTTTCAAGTAACTCTAATGTGTATTGCACATGTTGACTGCGATGAACTGACAAACTGGTTTCCTTTAAAGTCTACAGTTTTTCGATTATTTTTTAGATCCAAACAAGTTCTTATCGACGAAAGAACGTACCCGAGATTTGTTTACCAAAGAACACCAAGAAATTATTGAACAATTAAACAATTCCCTTGCAGCAGAAAGTGATCAATCTGATAGCTCAGATTCCTTTAGACACGCCCCATTTGCTAAAGGAATGGGTCACGTGGAAGCACAGTCAAAGCCAAAGTACCAACCAATGACCAGCAGTCTAGCTGTCTCGAGCTCTGATGAGCCCCCTGAGAGGAATGGTAATGAGTGGCCTGAACCAATCAACAGACGGCGTTCTGGCTTATCAAGTGACGAAGAATGCGGTAAAGTTCGCTTCCTGTCGGCCCGACTTCCTGCTACAGGATCAGGACCTTTGTCTTATTCATCCCCTGGGACGAAACCAAAAGAATTGAGACCCATTTTAAAGGCGTCTAGTGGGTACTCCAGTGGCGAACAAGACGAATTTTCACATCATATTCCAAGTCTAGCAAGATTACCAAAAACTGTGAGAGAAGAGGAGACTGGTGCACGTTCAACATTTGCGCATGACCGTAGTGCTATACAATCGGTTTCTCCAGTTCACCAGAACAGACCACCCTCGTCAAATGTTCACCCACAAAACATCGTTGCTCATCAGACAAGCGAACAAAAGGCCAATGGCGCTTTCCTTCCAGCTCACCAAGATTTTTCTTCTTCATCTGGAACCCCCATGTTCCAAAACGTGCCGCAAATTCTCGGTGTTGGCTCCACTCCCAGTCCGTCACAATCGTCGCGCGTAACCCAAAATTCAGGAGTAAGCACCACTCCTAGTCCTTCACTGCCCACAGATGTCTCGTACGCGCCAAATCAGGGTTCCACTCTTAGTCCATCAAAATCCCCTCGTGTCCACTCTCTATCTAAGTCTCCACGAGTTCACAGTCCATCGAAGTCTCCAAATGTCCCCAGTCCATCTAAGTCGCCACGTGTACCTTCATCACCTCTGCCGTGCTCCGATTTATGCCATGTCTCCAAAGATGTCTTCATTCACGGCGAAGGTCCCCCCCGGCCCATTACTCAAATTGACCCAAACACCTTTCCCGAAGCAGTCCTTCGGGTGTTACGTGAAATATATATCAGTAGCCCAAGCTCCTTCCAGTCTAATGTCTGGCCAGCAATATTACGAGGAAGGGACGTGTGTGGAATAGCAGAAACAAGCTCGGAGAATATTATGGCGTATATTGTACCAGTTGTAACACAAATAGCAGCGGATGGAGGGGCTTATACCGAGCTGCCGTTGGGAAATGGAGTAAGTAGTTGTTATAAAGATTGCTATGTCGATGAAAACCTTTAGAACACTTCACAAAAGTTTTACAACGCGCGAAAGACACTAGTCCTTTATTATTGGACCGCTGTTCTTTTTCGGTCACGTGACAAAATGACGTTAGCGCAACAAATACGCGATGGGATTACACAGTAAAATCCCGGATCAAGGCGGTCTAACAGCAGGCAATGTCTCCTGGATAATTTTATTGTTTTAGAAATTTCTTTGTAACTTGTGCATGGTTAAAATCAAATGTTTGTTCATACAACGAATAACACTCTTTTCACACATTTTCCTGCTTGCAAGAACGCCAACACTATTCGGTGAATATCCGGTAATATTTTACCATATACTAGACGCTATTGGATGCGTAGTTTTCACCAGATGCCGATATATCAATGCGGGACATCGCTATTATAAAAATGTATTCAAGTGGACTTATGTTCATTCTCACATTTCTATTCCACCGGACTAAGAAAAGTTTGTCTGCATGTTCTGTGTACGGGCAAGAATAATTTCCTGACGATCTTTTCTTGGGAAGCTATCGAGACAGTTTAATTTCTTACATTTTAGCCACTGGGATTGGTCCTATGCTCTGGCTGGCGGAAAGCTGCCACAGTTTACGAACATTGCTGTAGATTAACAAAGAAAATCAGAAACATCAGAGTGCAAGTTTTGTTTGGTGCTGGTGCCGAAGAAGAACATATTCTTCATTTGATTAACGGATGTGAAATAATTATTGCCACTCCTCCGTGCTTTTTACGCATGCTCAAGAAAGGTTATACCCGACTGGACCGGCTGTGTCATCTAGTGTTTGACGACGCGGACATATTGGCAGAAGAATGGACCGAGTGCATCAAGGAATTCATGAGGACATATGGTGGTAAGGGACTGTGGGGTGTCGAGATACTTACAAGATATGAGAAACAATTTTTTAAGTCTTTCAGATTGACATTGAATTCCCTAAATTTCGATTAAAAGACAACGTTTAAGAGGTCAAAAGCTTTTTTTATTCAGTTTAGGACATTTAATTTTGAAAGTCATTTTCCAATAAACCCTGTTAAATATATCCATTGGTTGTGCAGCACACTCTTTCGTTCCCTATAAACGTTGTTCATAAATGGAGCCTTATTTGATATTCTTCTGTATATATGTCAGTCAGCACTTTTAGCCTCATTTGTGAGCAAAAAATCTTTTGGATTCCTCGCACAACAATAAGACGAGAAATGGCTGATTGATATATCCGTTACAGAACATTGAACGAGGCCTCGTTTATGAACAAGGTCTATACCTCAGTTTCTATTCACTCTTTTGTGTTAGGGTACAGAGATGGGACGTAGCCTTGCAATAGTCAATACTCAAAACTTAACGACACGGTTATCCCATGCGTATAATCTAACAGTTGTGGAACACTACTACGCCAACTATTTGATATTAAGAAGAGAACGTTTCGCGGTAGTCGTCACCTTGGTAGTGCCCAAAGGTTTCTGAAACAGAAGCAACTCTTATTTTCTGCCTAATTTTGTTTTTTCTTTCGAGGTCTTCTCAAGTCGCGACCAAACCGTGTGGCTCCGAGGCAGTGTATTGCTATGGCGAATAAATGGACCACTGGAGTTTGCTCTCTTGTGAAAACCTACCTCGGAAATCCTGTCATTCTAATCAGCAATCCAGTTGAAACGGCCATGTTCTGCAAGGTTCGGCAAACTGTAAAGTTTATTTCCTCCAGTCAAAGAGATTCACAGCTCATAGGTGGGAACAAATTGTTTAATATTTGTCCGTTTTGCACTTTCATACTTCTGGATAATGAACATAAGCGTCCACCACTACGTGGAAACCACTTCTTAACGGCTACCACCTTTTTACAGTTACCATTTCCTTCTAGCTTCCACCTCTTTATAGCCACTATGCCCATTTAAAGTTATCACTTCTTTATAGTTATCTTCTCTTATCATCTACCTTGAGCAGTACCGGAATTGACACCATTGTTTTCATTATCATCATGATCATCATCACCATCATCATCGTTATTATCATCATCACCATCATCATCATCACTATCATCATCACCATCATCATTATCGTTATCAGTATCGTCATTATCGTTATCACTATCGTCATTATTATCGTTATCATCACTATCGTTATCATCATTGTCATCATTATTATCATCATTATTATCGTTACCATCATCACTATCGTCATCATTATCGTTATCATCATCATCACTATCGTCATTGTCGTTATCATCATTATAGTTATCATCGTCATTCGTCATCATCACTCTAATCGTTATACCCTTCACATAAATAATCACCTGTGTAGGAGCTCATCCTTCTATTTGATAACTACTTTACGCGACTAATTCTTGTGCATGTAGTTACCTCTTGTAAGCAAACACGAAACTAAAAGTTATTCCGTTAAATATATTAATTTAAACCTCTCCTGGTTACAAAACCTTTATAAGTGAAATACTTAAGGTTATTTCGTTGAGTTCATCCAACAAAATTTTCTAGTTTGCCAAGAGTGCTTAACTGCCATAGAAAACTGGCATAGAAACATTTTGGTAAAAGCTATTTTATGTGAAGAGAGTTTCCTTGCATTCTAGGGTTACTGGATTCTTTAACTTCCGATGGCGATCATGAAGTAATTATTTTTACTTCAGCCGCAAAAGATGCGGAGCGACTTTTGGATTTACTCCAATATTACAGCTACTCCGTCCTTCTTGCTCATGAGTTTATGAGGTCAGAACAACTGGCCGAAGTTCGTCGCCAATGGAACACACCCCACCACTCAAAGTCGTATCCAATTCTGGGTAAGTAATGAAATGTTGCCTTCGTGGGCTTTAAATTGTTTCCAAAGTTTGATGGAAAATCTGTAGTTTACCATTAAGTTAAACTCTCTCCTGTGCAGACGTTTTCTTTTGGTGAGGGGTATTGAAGGTAACTGATGTTTTAACGGGCTTGGCACAGTCATCCCCAGTGTCGAGGACTAACGCCTTCATTCCACTTCACCGTTTCAGCAATGGAGATTCCACAAGTTTACGGTGTTTATGGGCATTCATAATTACCGAAAACCTACCCCCAGTTACCTTGTTCATTTCTGTCTACTGTCCGCTGAATTATGAGTGATATCTTCTTAAATTATTTTGTTTTGCAGTCATGACAGACGGTGCAGTTGGCAAGTGTAATGTGAGGAACTCTACTTGCGTTATCCACTACGACTTTCCACCATCTAAGTCATCGTTTGGTAAACGGTTATTTTGTATGGTAACATCATATCCCAGCACTAAGGTAACTGACGAACGTGGATTACATCAACAAACCTTCTCCATTGATTGTACCTTTAACTAAAGTTTATCAATGGAAATCGTGCAAGCTGCTAAGAGCCAAATTTAACATTTTCGTAGAAATATGTACTTATGCTCTTTTTTTCAGGAAAGACAATGTCTTTCGGTGATCTTTGGCACGGAGTTGACAGCAAAGTTTGCCCAGTCCATCAAACAAATTGTCACGAGAGCAGGAGGAGAAGTTCCGGCGGTGTTTGAATCAGTGACAGAAATGGCGATTGAGGTAACACGGTCGAACTTTGAACCGCAAGTCTAAAGTGTGTGATTTGTTTTTGCTTCGTTTTAAGATATGGCACCGACACAGTCTAAGATAAACAGCAACAAAGCAGAACATAGCACGACGTTATAACAGTTTTTAGTTTAATGTTTGGAGTGTTTTATCAGTCGTCATGAAGTAATGCGAGTTTTGTACACGCTTTCTCTAATTTCTCGTTGCTTTATACCTCGCATTTTATCGTCCATGCTCATAAAATATCAAAAGTGAATCGTGAGCTTTGATTGATCTTTGCTTATCTTCTTCAACTCACCATGGAGAAATACGAATTGTGTCACGCAAACTGGAAAAACCTTTGGCTGTTTGATAAAAAAACTTAAGTGACGCCATTTTAGTCAATTTCTTCACGTACTTCACGTAATTACGTTTTTCTTTTGACGATTGCATCTTGCCGTAAAGGCGACTTAAGGAAGCTGAAGATTGTCAGTTTTATAAAGACATCTGTTTGGATTTCAGGTGAAAGAAGAAAGGAAGAAAGCTTTGGACTTGTGTTATTTTTTGAAAGCATTTGGGGTTTGCAAGTATGTTGAATGTTTTCACTTTGTACTCGAATTCACCAGTTTTCGTTCAACCAACAATTCTTGGAGTGAAGTTAGTTCGTGTTTGTTTCAAAACAAAATTAAGATGGTCTGCTGTAACTAACACA
Organism: Heliopora coerulea; assembly: GCA_030142905.1. Taxonomy (NCBI): domain Eukaryota; kingdom Metazoa; phylum Cnidaria; class Anthozoa; order Scleralcyonacea; family Helioporidae; genus Heliopora; species Heliopora coerulea. The sequence goes on from JASJOG010000163.1 coordinate 606,119, forward strand.
AGTAGTAAATTGCTTTCTACATAGATACTTGGTTCTGTTTCTGAAAACAAGATTATCATCTTTTTCTCATATATTATTATATTAAACACTGCTTTTTGATACTTCTTTGATCCTAGGAGTTCTTTAACATGCAAAGAACGACATACCGTGTTCGCAAATGTCGATGTTTCCAGTCTTTTACCAAGATCTGGAATTGTAAAGGTATATTATGCTGATTAATAACATTAAGAAAAAATTACTTATGGCTTGAAAGAGTTGAGATACCTTCGTTCAGTCTGTAGGCTTTAGTTCCTTGTTGATGCTACAGTGACTTAGTTAATAATCTCGAGCTATTTCTTGAAAGAATTTGCGATTTCGTTGAATGGCTTTCACTTATTGTAAATATTTAAACGGCGGTCACTACCAACAATACTAAAACAACCTTGACGATCAACTTCCGACTCCTAATACATTTTCTTGATATACTTTATATCTTTCTAGGTGTTAGTGTTAAAGGTTTTGGATGCATCTCGTTACTACGTGAGAATTCTTGAGCACCAAAGTGGTCTCAAGGAAACTAGTACCGATAATGCTAACTACTACAGTGGTGCAACGTTTCTGAAATTAGCTTTAGATCTTAATGCTTGGTACGCCTCATCCACCAACCGCCGTATTTGTGGAATAATACGGCCTTATATTCTTTGTGTGATTGAGAAACAAGGTTCATATCATAGGTGAGGAAGTGCAATAAACTGAATTCAAAGAAATGGTATTTTGCTTTTCGCGTGTACCTCAAGTTTTTCCGTGACCGTTGGCCATAAACTTTGCACTCAACGGTGGCGGAAACATTTTTACAGACGTCCCAAGGTTGGTTAGTCAAGATCTCGATGAGCTTCTGAATATTGTCTTCTTTATTTCCACATAGAGTGAAAATTTTGCGTATCCTCCAAGAAGATCCTGAGACTAACAAAGCACGTGAAGTAGAGGTAAAATTTGTTTTTAAAACGACAATCGCTTGAAAACGCACTCATTAGGTACTAATTTCCTAATATTAATTTCTTCGATCAGGCTTATTTCGTTGACAGTGGCCATTACGAAAATGTGTCAACTCGCTATCTTCTGGAAATAGCTCCTCAGTTCCTTGACATACCTTTTCAGGTAAAAAGTATTTAATATCGATGTTTAATGAAGAGTCTTTTCACTCATTTGTTGACATATTTTTCGTTTCTTTTTGTACATCGTTTGATCTAACATTGAGCAACTTTGTTTTTTGTAGGCAGTTGAAGCTTTCGTTTGCAGAGTGAAGCCAGTTGATGAAGACGAGGATTGGACAAAAAAAGTGAGAATTAGTTTGATCCTTAAAGATTTTCCATCCAGCTTTATCGATATATCCAAATTAAATTATTCTAAAATGTGAGTTTACTTCCAGTTGTTATAATTGTTTAAAAGTTTTTGTAAAAACGATTGACGTATGATATCAGAAACTCACTTAGTCCTACAGGTTTGTTCAGCAGCACATTGAAGGACAAGAGTTGGAAGGGAAAGTTGTCATGGGGTAAGATTACCTCCGAATATCTATATCATATCTATATACCTCTATCTATCTCATATCTATATCTCTATCCAAATATCATATCTATATGAATGTTAAGTTTTAAATCACGCCGCACAACAGACATCTACGCACTTAAAATCAAGAGAGTGGTCAAAAAGTGTTAAATTGTGAAGACTGCATGCTTGTCAGACCAGCAGATTCCTGGATCAATGATTAGTTAGGGTTTTAGTGGATCCAACAATTTGTGAAGAAAAAAGAGATGCACGAAAGGTACTATAAACGTCTTGTCTTTAAGTTTTAGCGATTAGTCTTTCTTCGGTGGTCAAAAATTTTGAAAAAGTAGGTTTCTCGTCTTTTATAGCTTTTTAGTTTTTAGTATGGAAAATCAAATGTTGTCCAACTGAATCATGTCACGTGGGACGAATTCATAGATTTCAATCTTTCGCTAACCCAGCTAAATTTAATACCTGGTTCTTTTCAGGCTCGGAAATACTATTTGGGTTGATCCACTAGTTGCCAAAAGATATTTGAAGGAGATCAATGTCACGACCAATACATTCAATGTTCGAATGGATTTGCTGAAAGAAGGACTTGCTGTTGCTAACCCAGAGGTATGTGGATGTTGCATTTTGTTTGCAAGCCAGGTGCTTAGGAAACTATGTTGAACCTGACCTTATCATTCTGAGAAAGGACTAAGAGCTATTCACGTCCCGCTAAGTGTGGAGTGTCTCTCCCAACCACCCTTTCTTTGGATTCGATTGTCGAAGCCAATTGATGACGATTTGACAGGTGTTTTAGATACATGTAATATATGAGTGCAAACAATATAATCTTCAAAGTTCCCCCCCTCCCTATTCGTCGTGTTCCCTCTTACTTTCCTCCCGATTTTGTCTCCTCCGATATTCTCGAATGGAAAAGCTATTCCGCACGTCCTTCTCTTGTTACGCCAATTTTAGTAAATATTGCTTCAGATTAACTGTCTGTATGTCCGTCTTTTCTTTTGTTGCAGCACTTGAAAAATCTGATGCGTCACTTTCAGTCGTTTGTCAGTTTGAAGCAGTTAACTGGACAAGAATGCTCACAAAGGTTTGTCTATTTTCTCTCACAGGAACTTAAAGTCGGTAATAGTTGTAACTGGAGTTTAAACTGAGACTTCAACTTTGGTACCAATTTAACTGAAGTATTGATGATTTTATAAGAGGACAGATTGGTTCTTCTCAAACATTGGTATAATTTCTGGCATAATTTCTAATGTCGAGTCTTTCAATTCACAACATTGATGAACTGTTGAAACTGAGTTAAGACAGAAGTAACGTTTCCCTGACTCTGCAGATGTTTGAACTTGATGCCAGTTCCAGAAACTGCGAGACTACCAGAAGACGATGACGAGCTGATTAGTGTCTCTGCAGTGGAACATCCAGGATTGCTGTACGTCCAATTGGTAGCAAATGACAAAAGGTGACGTAGTTATATTAATATTTCTTGTCAGATTAGTAGTTTAATGTTGACAATGCACCCATTGAAGTGGCGCCGATCTTTTTCATAGACCAGTCTAGATACAGGCAGGTTAACAGGCGAAGCTGTGATATTTCGACTTTATTCCAAAGTCATCATTCCATCATTCTAACAGGCGAAGCACAAGAAACTTTTTGTTTGACTTCTGGTTCATTTCCCCGTTTCCAGCCTGGAAGATCTCATGGAACATATCAGAGCTGGAGTTGACAGGCCTGTCTCTCAGAACGAAGAACTTGGCATTGGGTCGCTGTGCGTCGCTAAATTCACCGAGGATAATAAGTATGAGGCCAAGCGTAGATAAGATTGTGATTATTCATGTCAGTAAGAATTTAATACTAGGTTTCAGATAGTATGTCGGGAAATGTAAAGAGAAACTACTCTTACAGTTTGAAAGTTCAAAATTCGATATTTATTGTGGTATTATTGTGGTATTATTGTGATATTTATTGTGGTATATTTGTCGTTCCTGCTTTGTCATTAGTGCCAGTCGGTCCTAGTTCCCTCTGACCTTTCTTTCCTGTTAATTGTGTGTTTTTGTCAAGGTGGTACCGCGCTAAAATATTCAGCATCCGTCCTGAACGTGAATATGATGTGTTTTACGTTGACTACGGCGACAGAGAATGGGTCACTGAAGACAGAGTTAGACCAGCATGGACCGACATTTTGCAGGTCAGACGGTTGACGACATACTTCAAACACATCCTCTGATTAGTTACTGGACAATCTAGCGCTACCATAGGGGACCTGAGCGCGCACAACAATCATTTGCAAGTTTCGTTTCATTAAATCTGTTATATTCGCAAAAAATTTACCGTGTCATATATCACAAATCCGTCGATTTCATTGGCTATCCCACTGTCTACTATCTGTTGACGGTAAAATGTTATAAGCCAGTGAAAATCTTCCTTCTGTAACAAATTAACCAATCAAAACATGCATTTCAGACTTAACAAATTAGCCAAATTTATGTTGAAACAATGAGACAACTCATTTTCTGTGATCTAGGGTAACCAAGGTGTTCTAGCACTGTTTCCCTCGGAACCAATGAATAAGTGTATTTCAAAATTAGTGATATCTGTTGCGAGTTGAATTTGTAGATTTGCGAGGTAGAAAGCCAGCTACTTCACGACAGATATTTTCTGTAATTTCAGCTTCCGTTTCAAGCCATAGAATGCTTTTTAGTCAATATAAGTCCGACTGGTAAGTTGGGGTGATTGCCTGGTGACGAATTCCTTTTATTATTTTGTTGCGATTAATGTTTTGTTAACATTGCAGAGAATGACTGGACCACGCAAGATGGAGATGCATTATGGGACATGACGAAAGATAAATTACTTTACGCTCAGGTAACTTACACCGCTCAGTTTATAACTTTTGAGTCGGTCAGGTTACCTAGGGCTGGCAGTTTGAAAACAAAATGAGATAAGACGGCATTTTGTGGGAACCGAAGCGAACATGTTGGGAAGAATACGCCATATTAGTTTACCCCTTTCTTTCTTTCTTTCTTTCTTTCTTTCTTTCCCAGGTAAAGTCGAAGTGTGGTGCCATGTTCGCGGGGACATGTCGCTACGGCATCGAGTTAGTGGACACCTCATCCGAGCATGATGTTCTGATCAACCACGAGCTTGTCATCGCTGGCCATGGTCAGTCTACCTTGGACTGTCATAAAGTAATTTTATATTTCATCACTTTGGTTTGTGCGGCGATGTTTATTTGTGTCACAGTACTGTAAAATTTAACGTTGTTCTAAAGACCAATATAGCCTCAACGTGTGAGTGTGTTCTTTCTCCCTTTGAGTGGCACAGCCGGGGTTGCTATCTGATGGAGCGCTATACTAATTTTACTGTTATATTAACCCAGTGTGACCTAAAGTACCAAAGCTACATGGTCCAGAAGATTAACAGTCTCGGGATTCTTCGTCGGTCGTATTAAGTGAAACAGTTTAATATGCGTTCATCGATTCTTTACTGTTTTGTTCTTTGTCTCTAGAGTTTCGTTTTGGTGGTCCAATTGGCCATACCGGAGAATAAACCGTAACCCTTTGCGCGCAGTAGAAGTGTTTGTCTGAAGTATGGGGAGATAGCTCTATCCCACTGAATTTACTATAATATTTCAAACATTCTTGAGCTGTTGTAAGAGCTAATTTAATTTTACAAAGCGTTGTTATTAAGTGTACATCCGCCATCTTATTCGTTACCGGTTTTTCTGCAGACAATGTCGGACTGCAACTGGAAATACGGCTTAATTTGAACATCAAAAAAATTTCGTTATCAATCGTTTTGCTTTTTCGTTTTAAGGCTTTGTTTCCTGAAGCATTTCAGTCAAAGTCAGGAGATCCAAAGGTTTGCTCGATGAAATTGTTCTTTATGCGACAATTCTTTCTTGTCCAGCTTTCATCTCTCTCTGTCCTTCTTCCTTTATTAGGAACCTTATGAAGAAATCCCCGAAATCTGTCTCCAGCTTTATAAAACTCAGGTCGGTCTTGGAAAAAAACATGTCGACAACATTACGAGTACTGATATATATTTGTCTGCAAGAAGAAAAAAAGCATTTAAGCTGTTTTGTGTCGTTTTGTAGGATCCTGCTATGAAGCTACAGTATGCGAAAGAGATTAAAAATATTGTTTCGGAAAATATGTGGTTAGTAATTGTAGTTAGTTTGACAGCGTGTTTTTGTTTTAAGTACGAAAAGGACATTTTTCACAATTACTTTGTAATTCAACTCCTCGAAATGTCGCTGTTTAATAATTAATTTTATATTTTTCAAGGAAAAAGGACGCTATACGTGAATGTGGTGGTGTTCGCTGTGTTTGTAGTCTTCTTGGCGTTAGTAAACAGGAGGCAGTCCAAGAGTTTATCGCGATAACTCTTGCTTTCTTGGCCACTCAGAATGACGAGTGAGTAGGCGTGAGAAAAACACGACTTACAAAATTCGAAAACGAATTTTCTTATAATTTTTTTGTTACACTCTAAGTTTCACTTTCTTAAAATACATAGTTTTTTGAGAATTGATCGACTTACTTTCCATAAATCCAGGAATTGCGAGGAGATCAGACGAGAAGGAGGTTTAAAAGCCTTGAGTTACTTGCTGAATAAGGTAAACATTGCTTTTGCTCGATTTTCTCTTAGCAGCTCAAACAAGTTTATATCACTCGAATACAGCCGACCGTCCCACTGACTTTTTCTTATTTTGTCATCGCATGCGGCTTTTTCCTATTTATCCTCCGTAAATTACTCCGCACAAATTATGTCTCCTCGTTCCACTGTCGCCTAGACTAAAAGCGTTAAGGTTCAAGAACATACGGCTTGGGCTATAAAAAACCTGGCAACGAGTGACAGGTAAATATTACAATAATTGCCAATGGATCAACAATGAATGACGCTGATTTCGAATACTAACAACCTCTGTCCTGATCCTTTTTTCAGAAACAGGGATGCAATACGAGAATTTGGTGGAGTGACAAACTTATGTCAGCTTTTGGAAACAACTAACAATGAGAAGGTTGGGCTTTGAATGTAATGTTGGCAAAAAATTGTTTCAAATCGTGAATTGTGTTCCTCCTAACAAAAATAGAAATGATTTCGTGGTTACTTATTTTTGTGTATTTTTAGGTTCAAGAAAACATTTGCTGGGCTCTCGTCGCTCTGTGTGAAGATAATAACCCGTTCGTATTCTATGCTTAAAGTTACATTGAACACGAACTCCTCCTCAATAAGCGTATTTCTGGAGGGCTGTGTTTAATTGTGTTCGTTTAAATGGAAACTTTTTGCCATATTTTAGAAACTGTGACACCGTCAGAGAAGATGGAGGTCTCCGTACACTGATTTCCATGATCAAAACGGCATCCAATGAGTGTGTCCTGGAGAATGTCGTGTGGGCTATCTCTTCTTTGGCTTGTAATGCCAAGTAAGAGTTGAATGATTTCTATGTACAACTTATGAAGTATAGAACGTGGGATATTTTTGGAGCAAGGATAAGGAAAGACGTGTGTTTGACAAATATAACACGAGAAGAAATTAAAGTAAGGGTTATGTGCTGTTCGTAGAAGGTGGCGTAAAGATGATTGGGCTTTTTTCTTCTTGCAGGAACAAAAAGATAATTGGTGAACAAGGCGGTATCGAGAGTATTTGTAATTTGATCAAGAATAACCACAGCGGGAAGGTAAGAACGTCGTTGGCCACCAAAATGCAGTTTGAAAAGTTGTCGTTGTTCATCGTGCCAAAAACCGTTTACCGGAGAGCTATATTGTGGTTTTAGGTTTTTAAATATGCAGTTCAATCACTCAAAGCACTCTCAAACTATAACGATGAAAACCGAGAGACGATGTATCGCCTGGGAATGATTGACGTCATGCGAAGGTAAAGAACGTCGAGATCATTGATGTCGTAGAATCTCACGTGAGAGTGAATGACATCGTAGTGTCAGGATTATTGACGTCCTGCTTACGAAATACTAGGATTAATAACGTCATAACCACTGTACGACACATCTGGCAACGTTAAAGTCCTCTTTACTCGACTATTATCAAACATAAAACTACTCATGTTACTCACACTCAATCTTAGACTTATCCCACTGCGAAGTTTTTTCAAGTACCCTTATTTAACCATGTCCTATGCGTCTTGCATTAGACTCACAGATGTTCCCCACAGACTACCTTTTGAGACACGCCGTCTTTGCCTTGACCTCACTCAAAGACTGCTGGGAAGGACGTCGGATTTACCACTCATCGAACCCTCTTTTTTAACGTCATTACAAGAACCAATCAGGTGTAAGCCGATTCACGTTGCGAAAATAAAGCGGAAACCGATAAGGGAGAACGGTAAAACTTTGAATAGTGTCGAAGACTCAGATGACGATGACGATCTACCTCCACTAGAGGATACCGCTGAACCGTAAGTAACAGCGTTATTTCACATTAAAATCGTCCAAAAACTTGAAAGTACTTCATTATCTAAAACATAAAATCCGAGCGTCCTGAAATGCATGTCAACAAATTGCACATTTTTCAAACCCCAAAACTTGTTTTTCTACTGCGTTTTCTCTCTGTTACTGCATCAGAACTTTTTTTCCGACTGTTCGTTACCGTGTCATTGCAACGTAGCTGTTCTCATGGAGTTGGCAGACCACTGAAATCAGTGAAGTACCAGTCACATAACTCTGCCCACCATTCATGACCGGATTAGACTTGGGATTAAAATTTTGAGCGAGGATTAGTACTGACTCATTCAACATTACATCCCAGCGACCACGTTTTGGCCTCATTGCAGTATTGTTTTTATAGTTCTACACCAGCCGTTCATCCTATGACTATGTGGTCACAAACCAAGCCATTCGTCACTGTGTCGATCAAACTGAGAGGTGTTGTCAAAAAAGTCACGACAATAAGAGAAAAAAACTTCTATTTCAGGTAAACCTCAAGTTAGCATGTTTAATGTTCGTATTAGTGTTCTTGAAAATTGCGCACGAGTTGTGTATTTATCATGGTTTTAATGCTGATAAATTGAAGTGTACTGTCGATCACAACGAATGGAATCCGTGTTAAGAGACAAGTAAATGCCGCTGTTCCTGCGTCCCCGAGTGTTTTTATCTTGAGGTTCAAGTTAAACTTTTACTCACACTTCTCAATATATTTACAGAATGTAAGAAAAAAGAAAGAGGGATCGCGTTTCGTGTCTTAATTATCTGAGGACAAGCTTTTCTTCCATTTCAACGAACCCTGGCGTATTCATCTATAATTATCCATATTTTTTACTTATTTTGTATTATTTAAGAACAACACATATGGGAAAAGTTTACGAGTTGGACATGGAACTTTTTGCCACCGTTCTACCCAAGGTATGAAATTTACTGCAGTAAAAATATGAATTAAAATGGACCTTCATTCCTCTGCTAATGACAATGTAGTTAATATCTCGCGGTTCTGTGTAGGAATGCACAGTGAGTGTACGTGGATCGGAAGTATTGGTCAATTTAAAGAAAGCTCAACCATCGACGTGGCAACGGCTTCTTGCTTCTCCAGAAAAGGTGAGCCAAGTGTTTGTGCAGGATTGTACGGGGATAGACATGTTTAGATGACTGGAACCGCGCCGGGCTTATATTACCAAACGACCAGTTGAATTTTGTTCAACCTAACTGATTTGCTCACGGAGCAAAACTCGGTACAAAGATACAGTGGTTCGTCGAAAGACAGGCGATCTAGTGATACGTACACCTTATTACACCATTTGACCCAAGGCGTCGCGTGAGGTCAAGTTGACAGTAAAGAAAAAGTTGGTGACTGCATATTTAACCATAATGCTTTGCAAACTTTAAGGCAAGGTTTACTGCGCGCAGTGGCTCATGGTTAAATGTACAAGTCGTCATCTTTCAATACTTTACGTTACACGAGGAGTGGTAAGTTGAACACATCAGCTTACTACTTTCCAATGCACGCCGGATAAGGTGACTTCACGTTAACCAGGACGAAATCGTTTAAGTCGACAGAAGTGGACTTGGGCAGTCAGATGGTTAATGTTGTTGTCTGGTATAACAGACACCGGAATATTCATTTGAGCAAGCAAAGCCATGAAACTGCATCGCAACAGGATGAAAAAAATTTCAAGGTCTTAGACCTGTTATATAAAGTACGGTAAATACATTAAAAGATTACAATAACATCTGAAGCAATTAAATTACAGACTTCATGGCTGTTAAATCATACCGACAAACATTTTTTCTTCTCTCCCTATTTTTAGCCTCCATACCTTAGTGTTGACTTTGACAGATGGGATACAGATTCATCCGACGAAGGCGAAATGCCCAGACCTAGTAAGCTGGCTTTTTAAGAATTTTGTCACGTAGCTTAAAGTGTGAGTGGAGAACCAATATCGAATTGTGACTGAGATAATTTGCGAAGAAGAATGATAAATGGATGACTCACGCTTCGCCCTTGTCAACTACACTGTATCAGCTTGTGCAAATTTCTCGCACACAATCCAATCGATGATTATAAAGAGGAAAGATGCAGGGAAGATATTTCTGAAGATTTGTCATTCTAGATTTAGGCCCAGACAATGTTTGACTAGCATTCGATCTTTAGCGAGAACTAAGGGAACTCAACATTTTATAATGAAGTATTTTCAGTATTGAAATGCCATATGAGATTCGCGCTTCTGTTTTGATGGGTAGGTTGACTATGTGTATGTGACGGTGAACAGTTACGACAGATATCTCAAGATATAAACAGAGTTTGATTTAACTGATGTGGAGAAACTTAATTGGGCGTATCTGTGTGTAACATAACTGTTGTGTTTTCTATTCAGAAGGTCGAGTGTCAATGAATAAAACATCAACGACGAACAAACTGGACTACACCATGTTACCCGAAAACGAAAACGAAAGCCAGAGCGACATCACCGACGACGAAGAAGATACGAGAGAACAGTTCTTTGATTTCTCGTGATATCGAAACATAAAGACCAGAAGATATTTCACCTAATGAGACAGTTCATATTTTGTATGAAATGGACATAAATGGATCTATATCTAGAAAGAGTTATTGCTGTAAGAGTAAAGTATGAAATACAAAATGTGAAGCCCGTGGTCCTCAGAAAATAAGATAGCATTTTTTTCATTGTAACAATATACGTGACTCCAGGTTACGGTGGAAGGAACTTTGACAAAAAATCAAGCAAGGCGAATTTCCGAAATTCAGCAATGCCTGGAGCCTCTCGTCAAGACAAGAGAATAAAGTTGTAAAATGTTAGAACCCCTCCCTGTAAGTAGAAGCAGACCGATATTATGTTACTGGACAACGTCTGGCTACTCTCTGACACACACACAAAAACTACCCTGTGTCAAAAGTAGGAATTTCTTGCTTCACGACGAATGAGTTGTGTTTCTCGAGAATTTTCTCATCACTTTATCACGGACTCTTTCAAGACTGGCAATCGATAGAGGAGAATCCATAATGACTTTAAGAAGTTTCACAAAAAACGGGATGTATGAAAGAAAGGAAACAAAATCGATAAAACCTGAAAAGAGAAACATAGTTTCGTATTTTTCAAATCATACTCAGAAGTAAAAGCTACATTTTTAAATGGTAAACAAAACATTTATGTCCTAAAACTTACAAATATAGCGACAATATATATTTATGCATCGCAAAAAGATGTCAACGTTTTGGAAGTAAGTTTGAAACCAAAGTGACATCAGGCATGGATTGTTTTCAACTCCCTAAACCGTCCTTTAATCTACCTTCGAGCACTTAGAGCAGAACCAATAATATAAAGATGTTGACAATGGTTGAATGCCCTGTAAAAGTGTAACATTATTTGGTAGAATGGTTTGGATCTCACTAAAATGCTAATTTCTTACCATTCTCATCCTTTTCCACTGAATCCAAAATTCGTTTGGATTCCTCCACATCCATTTGGTTTTCGCCCTCAATTGCTGTGATAACCATCAGCAAAACTTCATCCGACTGCAGGCGACCATCGCCATCTTCGTCGACCACATCAAACAGCTCCTGTTGTTTCACACAACCATTTCTTACATTAATGTAATCCGGTGAAAAAGGAACTGAACGACTTGGACCGAGGGGGAACGCTCGATAGTGCATACCTATTGGCCCTAGCCATTGAAAAATCGAAAACTATCCTTTCTTATCTCCCCATGAATGTAATTCCAAGAATAGTGGAAACATTCAAATTTACTGGAAAAAATCAGTTGGCAGAGGATCATCTCCCCATCCTAGGGAAGGTTTCGAATGTTACGGTCACGTTTGTTTGTTCTTGATTAAAACCGTACACTTCTGCTTCCGCACATTTTTCATAATGTAAAGTTCTCGTGAAAAGTGCATGCTATAAATAAACTGAATGTAAATACCGCTAAATCCGGTTAATCCACCGTTTTTCTGGCCTCGTATCTCAGTTGTAACCGGAATGGCGACATTTTGCGTAAATTGCTGGGCATTGCTATCTATATTAAAGTTTTATCACCTCAGTTCTGCCTGTATAGCCCCCAGAATCTTTTCTTAGAAATCATTCTATGCCCCCATAGCCGTGAAATTGGACAGTTACCTTGTATATTGTTATGTGCTGAGCCAGCCTCTCTACATCCAAGGCCAAGGACGCCGTATCATCTTCAGTCCTATTAAACAAAGTCAAGAATGAAGTGCTCATACAAAGGTCTCTGGTGACAGGGTACAGATTTCTCTTTGCTGTTCGTCGATCTCTATCATATATTGTATCAGTTCACGACGCTTCGGCAGCCGCACATGTGAAGCTGTTATCCTCACAAAATGTGACTAAGTGTTTCCAAAACAAAACATCGTTAAGTCTTTCCCGGCGGCATGAGACTACTATTATTTTACTCTAGCTAACACCAGACAACTTTACTCGTCAAAGGGGGAGTTCCAGCCTGGAAAAAGCTAAACAATCATGTTGAAACAGGCTAGTTCAAATTCAGCTTCAACCTATAGTCATTACCTGACCCTACACAGCTGATCGTTTAATGCGCATATTGTCACAAATTCCCTGACATCCACCGTGTGATCTTTGTTCAAGTCAAACACCTATTGAAAAGCAGTAAATGTGGAAGGACATTAAAAAAGCAACAGTAAAACGTTTACCGTAGATGAAAGGAATAGCCAGCGATTCGCTCTCACCTGAAGCAAGTTCTTGAGCTGTTTCTTCGATACAAGAGGGAAGAGTTGTTGTTTTAATTCCTGCATATCGACTTTGCCATCCTTGTTCTTGTCAATGTCGTTAAATATATTAGCAAACGTTTTCCGTTGCTTTTCATTCACGAATGAATAAACTGCACCCTAAAATAATGAAGTAATTAGTACATAGATAGGATAACTTAGAGGATGATTCCTTTGTCTGGAATCAACAATTGAAAAAAGACTTTCTTATCTCATAGTTATATTTCAAAATTATCCTCAGACATATACATGAACAGAAACTTTTCATAACAATCTGACGCTGCCGAAGTCAACATTTTTCAGTTGACTTCGGCAGTGTCAGATTATCATGAAACGTTTCTGTTCATAGTAATATTTTGGTACCTTTTCTTCATCCATAAAATCACCCTCAGTTAAAAATACCCTACAACGTGAAAAAAGAATGGTCATTCAATATTTGACAACAATCTTGAATTTCACCGTTTGAAGAACCACAGATTGAAAAAGACTATCAGATCTTCAGTACATTTTCTCATTGGAAGAAATCGTGATAGGTTTACTTTAACTCGATGATAAAATTTCAGTTCCATCGTTTCTTTCAAAGATAAAAATCAAACTAGTAAACAAACATTGTCCCTCTACTAGATTATTTAAACGTTAACTAGGTTGATCAACTAATTAGCAAATAAAAAAAACGAACGAACTGGATTTACGGAGTTGCCCAACTAACCGCTGTTGCTGCTTGCTGTCATCATTGTTCTCAGTCACAAAAATCATGCTGAAAGGATGAAGACAAACATTTCTAATTAGAGCACAAGCTCTTCGTTTAGCGAAGCACAAAAAAATTTAAAACATTTTTTCCAGAACTGACCTTTTCTGGACAGGAATTTTTGGTTGATATTTTTCTTCCATTTCTTTCTCAAACTTCCGTTTCTCTTCCATTCGTTTTTCTTTCTCTTTTTTCCTCTTCCTTTCCATTTCTCTTTGTTCTTCACGTTCTTCTATGGGAGTGCTTCTTTTCTCCAGGAATTTCTTCTTCTAGACAGAACATTAACACAAACCATCCTGTCAATTTACATGTTGGTAAACATACTGTACTTACATCAGTGCGCATTGTTACAATAACATTCTAAAATGAAAAACGCAATAATCTAATTCGAGTTATTTAGCCTTCGGGGTAGGAAGGCAGAATTAGAACAAATACAATGTACCTTGTCAGTCTCGCTAGCAGCTGATGGCGGAACGGGACTGCAATTTTGACCACTTGGGCTTACTCCTGGATTAAACTTCCTATCAATGCCACAGACCGAATTAAAAACTTACTTTGAAATTAAAAAAAGTCACCTTCAGTAATATACGTAATGCCCCACAGATATCAGAGATTGTTTGTGTGAAATTGCTCGATATATTTGTACAATTGCTCGTCTGTGTCAGTGTGATTTCACAACTGAAGGTACTGAGGAGCTAGCAAAATGAAGAATACAGCATTTGATTAAAGAAAGTGGCTGTCATTTCAAATAATGTAGGATAGTAGCATCAATCCCAGAGGCAAAGAACCAAAACGGGTGGGAAAAAAACACAATAAAATTAAAGCCAGTTTTACCTTTGAAATGAAGAACTACTCCCAGAACCTGCACTGGAACTTTTATGAGCTCTACTGTGAGCCAACATCCGCAGCTTCACTAGTTCATCTTCATCAATATCATACCTGAAAATATCATATTGATGAAAAATAAGTCAATCTGTCCATCTTATTGTCTGCCTCTTTTTCAATCTGTCAGCCTGCTTGCCTGCCTGTCCATCTGTCTGCCTATCCCTTAGTCCATCTTCTTGTCTGTCCACACATCTGTCTGTCTGTTTGTCTATCTGACTTCTGTCTTTCTCTCTGCATTCCTGTTCATCTACCTGGTTTTCCTTGTGTTTCTTTCTCTGGTTTAAATGTTGTACAGCCAAAACCTAATATGTAATACTAAAATTAAATTTTTTGAGCAAATTTTGGAATGATTTACCATTAATAACTAATTTCCAAAAGTCCATGAGGTCTTTCGTACATGGCTTACCATCACATTTTGTAAATACATTGTAATCCATTTTACCAATTAATGATATTTACTGTCATGGAAATCAATTTTGGCAAACTGAGGGGGCCACAAAGTTAAATACTTCTTTATGTTAGACCACCTGCATGTCTGCCAGTCTATTTTTCCATCTGCCCACCTGCCTATTTCTCTCCCAGCCTGTCTTTGTCTTTCTGCCTGTCTGTCAACTCATCTTTGCCCATGACTCTCCTCACCTTCTCCCTCAACTATTCCATCACTTTCTCTCTGATTAGCCGACCCTCTCACCTTGCACCTTTTCCTTGCCATGCATTGAGCAATTCAGTTTGACTGACCTGTCTATAAGAGGCACCCTTGAACCTGAAATGTAATATCCTTTATCCTGTCGATGAGGAATGACCTACAATTAAAATGGATCATGAATCAGTTGTCATGTTAGTCTCTTGGTACATTTAGGTAATTGTGAGGTGAGCTGTATGTTACATTACAGAGTCATCTTTATTTAAATGTACATTGGTATCAACTCTATTCTTATAATTTGATTATTGCCATTACACTCACATTTGATGTTCTCTTTAATGTCCTTGACTGTAAGAGATTTCTTTGCCTATCCTTCCATCGCTCAGACTGATATTCAGTATTATACTTTGTCAATGATATTGATGACGATGGTGCACTGTTGGTAAATCATTATAAAAAAGACAAACTAACAAATTCAGATATTTTTTTCATCTATTTCAACAGCTCCCTTCAATAACCAACTTTTCTGCACAAACATTTGACTAAAAATGTCATGTGTTTTGGAAACATGGGGATATGTAATGAACCAAGGGAAAGTCTTTCGTGAGAGGGATGCAAGAAGGATGCAACAATGATGGGATGGGCTTGGGAACCCCCAGAATGAATTAAGTTAATGGTTGTATTTTACAATAATCAGAATGTCCAGATAATAGTAAAACTAACAAAATAATGAATCAAATTAACCTAAAGGTTTACTTGCCTAGTAAGAAGTCTTGGGATAATATGTTTTCCTTTCTAAACAATAACATGTAAATATAAAATTATATTCTGTTATTTTGACATAGAGTTTGGTCACTAGATTTGATTAAAATAATACATCATACAATTTGATTTCATAAGCTGCATATTCAGTTACATAAGTAGCTAATTTAATTGTGTAATCATCAGAGTCCAAAAACTTTGGGGATAATTCCTGGCCCGATCTACCAGGTACAGTTGTCATAATGACTGTTTGGCCTTGCATACACAATTCACTAACAAGAGTCCCCAGGAGGTAAGCAAATATCAAGCTTAATTTGCATTAATCTTATAAATTAAATTGAATATACCTTGGTGAAAATCATGTATGACAATTACATCACATATACAAGGCCTGCTTAGATTTGTAAACACATTGACTTTTACAGTATTTGATTTCATAGATGACTTATTTTATGGCATCATCAGAAATAACTTTAGACTTAAAAAAGTATTGACTTCTCACCTCAACACTGCTGACTGAAGTGAAAGGAAGTGATGGAGCAGACATGGATTGTCTAGCAAATTGCTGCACCTCAGATTTCCCTGTCACTTTAATTGAATTACTGGATTGATCAATGGATAAAGCTTGAAGTCTACTAGATTGGTCTCCCTCACTTTGTCCCTTTGAATGTATTCCAGTAGAACCATAAAGGATTCTTTGATATATGGGAACACCAGTTGACATTTTTAGATAAAAACATCAAATACCTGGGAATGTAAAGTACAAGAACATTGAGTTGAAGTTTGTACTGGTCTTTTCTTAAGACCAGAACTGCACTGCCTGGAGAGCATCTATGCCAAGTTAATGTGTGTCTTTTTCCACTCTGTCAAAAAACAAAACTATTATGTGGAACCAAAAATTAAATGGAAAAAAATTTTATCAGTAGTCTTTATAGAAACTCTAAAGATGTTAGTTCATATTCAATTTTAACCACATATCAGGCTGGTTGTTTAGGACAGTAACTCAAAAGAACTGAGTTGATAAAGTTGATGAAACAGTGTACCACCAAGTTTAAGTGTCAATACTATTCCTATACCTAATCACTCCAAGTCAACAAATACATGTTAGTCCATCCCAAACTTTAAGTTTGGAAATTGTCACGACATCTATCCCACTCACCCTGCCATCACGTGTGGGGGTGGCCCTACCCTATAAAAAATTTGTACAGTAATATAGTCACCTGCTGTCAAATTTGACATTTTCAGGTGTACCAGACGACATGCTTGTGTTTGAGATACCAGATACCATTCGCTCAAGTCTGTACCGGGTGTTTGCGCCGAAAATCTACTATGGCTCGTAAAGGTCCCTCACCCAAGACACCCTAGTATTTCTAGTTTGCACATAAATACAGCAACAGTCTTGCAATTTTTTCAGCGTCTGGGCAGAACCTCCTTACATTTCCATGCAAATGTTCAACAAAAATGATAGAATATCAATGCGAAAAACTGGTACGTTTGTGATGTTGGGCCGGAACGTACCGGAATATACGACTGCTCATTTACTTTTTTCACACGTCCGTCGTCACTTCCGTATAAAAGACGAAGTACAACGCCAGTAAATGTACACCTACCACAAAGTCACGAGTTAACTTGTTGGCAAAAATTAAACGCTTACCGATAGCAAGTTTCTGATACAATTTCTTACAAAATGAAATTGTAAGTCACAAGTCCATTCACTTTCGTTGGAAATTCATGGCAAACTTCACCAGTTGTCTTCCAGAGTTCAGGTCCTTCTTACCGAATTTCATTTAACTGCATTCCTCAGCCGTTGAGATACATGGCTTACAATATTATTCCACAAATTTAACCTTACATTATACGAATTAAAAAAGGGCAAACTTTAAACAAACAGCTATCACCATGTGAATCGAAAAGCCGGGGTACCATGGAACTGCTTGAACTCGCGCGTTTCTCGCGGGTGAATTATGTCCAGATGAAATGGAACGTGGCTTTTCTCTTGGAACGAAATCTTAGAACTCCAGGTTAGGTTAGTTTCAAATTAATTTTCACAACCCCAAACACCTTTTATTAGTAAAACTCGAACGTGAGAATTCAGAAGAAGCCGGGGAAGCTTAAGTAGTTGTCTTCAAATGCATGAGCAAGGAACTTTTGGTTCTAGCCCATGAAAAAGTGAAAAACTAATAATGGGTCGTTCCAAGAAACACCAGGAAAACTAAACTTTCACTACAGAACATACGCTTACAAATCATTCGCGCTCTGTCTTATTGATGAAAATTTGTCTGTCAGGTAGCGATTTTAACGTCCAAAAATGATATAAGACGCTACTTATTAAAGCTAGAAGGTGAGAAACTGCCGAAACCAAAAACAGAGAACCCTAAGGTTTCGCGCAAAGGCCCTTTGGTCAAAAAAATCAAAGTTTACTATGTACAACACTAAAACAGATGCAAAATTACTAACAATTTGTTCGCTGAATCTGAAACAGTGAAAGCAGAATGTTTCGAGCCAGAAAAAAGTAGCCGCGTAGTAATTTGCGTTACCGCCAAGATATCAAAACCAACAAACTTCACTGTATGATTTCTGAAATTCTGTGATTTCTTTGAGACACAAAGAAAACATGGTGTATGAGTAAAATTAACTTAAAAAAAAAATTAAAGCTCCCCTCTTTAAGGTGAATGAAAAGAGCTAAGAAAGATGTAGTGTTGGAAATATCCACGGTAGAAAAACGGCCACCAGAGACATTCCATATAACTTTATTCCACGAAAAATACGCTCGTCCTTTCTAAAAAATCCAATTCTCAGTTATGAAAAATTTATTTGAAGAACCTTCAGGACGATCTGTTTTCTTCGGTAATTCAGATTCACATTCTCGTCACCAAGGAAGGCTTGTGTTGTGCACTACTTCCTCGAAGAAATATCCTGAATTTCTTCCAATTCTTGAAAAACAATTCATTCAATCTTCGCCTGCACCAGGATTTCGTTTCTGCCTGCGGTTACGAGGGGAGCGGCGTGGAGAATTCTTTCCTAGAAAACAAAAAATGTCATGTTATAGCTAGAGGTTTAGTGTACGGAAATAAATTCTTATCTACGCAACGTAAAAGTCGGGAAAGATATCGCGGAATCTGGGATTTCGAAACTTGTTTTTGATACTTGCGAGAAATTGACATGTACTACCAAACAAAATCCTTGGACGTGTTTTATTTCGATGTCATTTTAGTGTAATGGCGCGAGTCTGCAATAGTACACGTCTGGGTCCTGCTTGTATCTTTTATAGCATATCACTATATTATTGTATTTTTTATAGCATACGATTATGTATTTATAACTTTAGATTTTAAAACCTGTGCAACCCAGTACCAATAATGAAATGTAAATCTCTTTTTAAGACCCGTATTTTGTAAATATAATGTAATTCAATTTTTGCGAAGTTGGAGATTGTTATGCACCAAATAATGATAATATAACACAGCTGAACATTGGATATAACTTACTAAATTCAGTCGTCGTTTCCTTCGGCAGCCAGTCCACATCAACATCAGTATTCTGTTGCGTCCCCATCTCAACAACTGGTTTTGATGACTTTTTCTTCTGAAAATGAACAGGTTGAAGCAAGGGTTAGCACGCAAGGAGGCAGTGTTAAGCATTTATGCAGTAAAATAAAACTCACCCCCAGCGAGGAGATAATATACTGTGCTCCCATGATGATAAGAATTGCCACGGCTGCGACGAATACGTACAGGAAAAACCTTAGGAGAAATAAAATGTTGGCTTTCACGTACAGCAACACACCAAAGAAGCCTGCATTCACGGCTGTTAGCCAGTGTTAATAATTTCACGAGTATAGAGCTTCCTTTGAGGCAAATTTAAAGTTGTTACATGGCTGTTTAGTCATGCCTTTCAAAATAAAATTGAATTAAGGTAATTTACGTGTACAATAAACGGTTTTTACATTGCATGGTATAAAGGTAAATTTGCACACTTAGTGTTAATTGAAAATCGGTGAAGGTTTGTCAAGCCAGAATCTTTTGAAAAGTAATATCAGGTTTAATCTATGAACACCAGCAATTATCTTTTCTCCATGTAGTTTTTAATTTTTCAGGAACCAGCAGTAAGCAGTAGAGTAAATGAATCAATTACATACGTTTCACCATCAAATCCTTCATCGTGCTCTTTGAACGTGACAGTCTCATTGAAGACAGCGTCTACAAACTCCTTTCCCTCTGAATCTTTGTAATAAAGAGTCACAACAATTCCAAATGGTCGCCCTCCAAGATTTTCATGAGGTTTAAATGCATAGTCAAATGTTGCCTAAAACAAGTTATACGTTACATTGATTACCTGACAATCCATGAGAGATAGGGAAAGAAAAAACAACAACTACAACAACAAGGAATGACTAGACAATATAACATATACCTGCTGGCCAGGCTGAACTAGTCTCTTGAAAGAACGAAGAGTGAACTGCAGAAAATATCACAACACAATTTATTTATGAACATCTGGGAGACCAACTTATCATACAAAAACCAATAATGAACTTGATTACACTACCAGCATGGAAATTCTAAGATTTTTCAATAGGTTTTACTTCTTTACATTTACTTTACTTTAAATTTATAACTTGACTTTTTGAAAGTGTACGTGGTGGTGAAAATAACTGGGCAATTGGTAGTAAACACCATGCGAATCTGTAAACAGCTACTGCTAAGCTTTTACCCTGCAGAGTGACAACTTTATTACAGCATACCTTGAGTTTTGATGCTGTGATAAGTTCCATGCCATTGGAATGAAAGCTTAGCAGTTTACAAATTCACCAACTGTTTCCCACAAAATTATCAAAATGTTTACCATTAAATTGACAATTTACCTTGGGTTCCCTTAATTCAGAAAATATCAAAGACCTGAGTGGGCCAGGTAGCAAAGACATTAAACAAAAAACTAGTTTTTGACTTACATTCTGAATAAAATAGGAGTAATCTTGTGGATATCTAAGAGAAGCATCCATTGCTTCCACAATAAAGTCATTTTTACCATTGTTGGTAAATCCTACAAGACAGTCTACAATACTTCCAGCAGCAATGTCTAAAAAATAAAAAAAATTTGGAGCATTCCATATTTTACATGTAAGACAATTAAAAACATCTTCAGGTTACCTTGCTCTGGATGGCTTGTAAAAAGCATACTGGTATCAGCATCAGGAGATGCTTGTAAAGTTGGTATTTCAGCTTCTTCCTCTTCAGTAACTTCTTTCTCCCCAGCCTAAAGATAACAATCAGTCTTGAAATACTAATGAAATATCCCTGCTTCTTGGGGCAAGCCAACCAAATAGCAAGAAATGATTTCAATTGTAAACAAAAACTACTACACACTTTTCCACTTACTGTGTCTGCCTCAGTACTAGTTTGAGTATCTGGCTGTTGTTCCTCTTCAGTTTCTACCTAACAAGAAAGGGACAAGGTTCCCTCTCATCAGAATAGAACTTAATTTACATAACTGCCTAAAGCCTAAGTATATAGTTACAGGGTGTAATAAATAATGTTTTAAAGAATAGAACTTATATATAATATATACCAGGGAATTCTATCAAAATGATAAGGCAGTAAATGACCATCTTAGCAACTAGAGTAGATGATTTGTAGTCCCTAGAGTTAGTTCAACTCACTCCTTCTTCTACATAAAATTGTGACAATGCCATTTCCAGGTTTTCAAGGAGATATAAACATTCAATGAACAAAGTGGGCCTCAGATTGTGTGCTTAATGTTGACTCCCATACTCTAAACACTTAAAAGTGTATATAAAGAGGTAAAAAAAGTAATCTGACATAAATTTTGAAGTCTGTCACAACTTTATTGATACATGCTTTTTACCAAATGCTAAAAATTAAGGTAATAAGTTTGTGGCTTTCACAGTCATATATACACTTTCTACATTTTACTATGTTACATATCTCTATATTCAACAAGAGCTTTCAGAAGCAGTACTGGACTAGGGGGCTGAGGTGAACGGGGTATATTAACCCTTTTCTTTGGTAACCTTGCCTATATTTGGCAATAGGTGACCAGTGGTTGAACTAGTTGGCAAACACCCTGACAAAACCAAGAGCAATTTGACCATTTGCCTACTTACTTTGAAAATGCTGCAGAGACACCAAACAGTTGTTTATCTGTGAATATCTTGCTAAACATCCCAACTCGCTCCCTCACTGCATCAAAAATCTATATTTTTACCTTTGTATCATCATCATCTTCTTCTGCTACCTCATCAACACCATCTGTTGCACCATCTTTCCCTTGATTATCCAGAATTTCATCCTCTTCCGCTAATACAGCTATAGAACCTGGACACAAAAACCAAATACAAAATTTAATAAAATTTTAAAAATGCACATAGATACAGCATTTTCCAAATATAAAAATTTTTCGCACTTGAGTCTTTCATCCCCTGAGTCATAGCCTTCCAACCATACTTCCGTTATATCACAGCAAGATGCAGAGATGTCTCACTTGACGTGCGAAGTAAATTAATATTACAAACGAACCAAAGGTCCTCAGATCAAAAACGGTTAATCATCGACGAGAACAATTGATCATCTGAGGTCGTTTATGAAAACATAGTAAAGCTGACGTGTTGTTTAGAGAATGAAGACTGAAGAATAGAACATCCTTCAAAGACCACTCCTATCATCAACTATCAGTTCTACACCATTAGATTTTCAAAGTTCTCGTCAAAATCAGTCCAAATGCCTGAAACATCATCGGACAAATAGTTTCGTGCGATTATATGGCTCCCAGACAAAGAGCTAATAGAACAACTTATGAGGATACAAAAATAGTAACTTACCTCGATCGATTATAAAACCGGCGCCGGTAAAAATGACCAGAAACAACAGAAGAACTCTTCTGGAAACACTAAACATGGTTTAAGCAATCCCTGCACCTTCCTACACCAAGGATCAGACTAGATTCTCCTCTCTCACCTACTTCGCTACACCATGGGCTGGAGCATCGAACAAAAGGAACGATCCAAAACAATGAGCAGTCAAACAATAGTTTACTTTGGGTCAGTGGCTTCTACTAAAAGAACCATGTGATGTGATCGAATTAGTTTTCTAAACATTGCAATTGTATGACCACGTTTCCATCCCTCCTTTATCCAAAATGGTGATTTGATCTTGAATCGTTTTAGGGTTAAATCTACTCCATAAAAAAGGCTGTCACCGGTTGATTAAATAATAAAATTAAATATAGTAAAGTTCATTTTCCAATTTCCATTTCTATTTCCCAAAGCAATTCTAGACTGAATCAAAACCATTTTGGATAAAAGAATATAAGAATACTGCGAAGACAGTAATAAATAAGGTAAAAAGTTAAAAGGTTCATAACTGCCGTGACTGATCTCAAAGAATTCCAACGTTTCGAGCAAAGGTGGATAAAGGTGGACTGAAAAACTAGTTAGATGACGTCACGTACTTCCCTTATGACGTCATCTTTAGGACAATAACGATTGACAAAATGGGAAAATGTCAAAGTAAAAACCTATTTGAGCCGCACCAATCACAGGAGAAAACGTAAGTTAACTTAACCTTCCAAGTTAAAATGATGTGAGTACGCACTCAAACTAAAGGTGACGTCTCATTTCCACGAATTTTCCCGCTGACTGATATCTCGCAACTTCTAGAAGTACACGTGTTGCATTTAAGCCATAGACCTCATCGATGAACCACGAACTAGATGAACTATTATATTCTTAAACTTTTCGTGTCACTTCATACGGCAAGATGGCGCTAAATATTCAAAGTGACCTTTCCTGTGAAGTCACCTCGCTGTCTTTCAAAATGAATTCAGGTTTCTGGTTTACAGAATTGATACCACACTTGATAGGGTTGCCTGCTCTTATTTCTATTTTACAGAATAGAGTTGGAAAAAACTTTACAGCTGTACTTGAACGAGAAGGATGATTATAAAGAAAAATACGAATCTTTTAAAGGGTAAGCAAAGAGAAAGCCCATAATGGAAAGATTCAAAATTGTATTGCGTTATTTCGAGTTGCATGACACTCATAAGCCCGTAAAAGCTAGAAAGTCAGAAACTAACATGTTGTGGAAAATTTTTTTGCCAAATCCTGGAAAGTCTTAGCCTTCCTTTAAATATCTAAAACACCTCAGAATTTTCCCTCGTTTTCGAAAAGTTTTGTTAACAAGACTTTGTCAAGTCCAGGTTAAACTAACAACAAGACTCTGGTGTTACTAAACTCTAGCAGTTTCTAAACTAAGGGAAATGTTCATCTCAAAGACGAACCTTTAACAAAACGTCTTTATCTCTCAGGAAATACCTGCAGATAAAACCCCAGTTGGCAAAAGCTTTGACAACTGTGAAGGACCTTCAACGAAAGTTAACTCTATCTGAGGAGAATGCATCCTCGCTGTATTTGCGTTATGCCATTGAAACAGACCTAAATCGACGGATAAGACTGGCACAAAACAAATTAAAAGGAGAAAATGAAACATTACAAAAAGAGAATGAAAGACTAAAAAAGAAGTTCGGGAGAACTTCGAAAGAATCCGAATTAAAGGTCGAGGAGCACATTGATACGTCAAGGTAAATGGTAATTTTACGCTGTTTATTAATAAACTGATAAATTGAACGGGTTCGTAAAGTGTATAGGTGCGTTTACCTCGACAAACTCGGATCGGAATAAGACTGCATTTGGTCTGGCTGTCAGTCCTCTCATTTGAGGTGGTCCGAAAAAGGCCTGACACTGGACTCCATCTATTGACTTGTTAGACTGACCTTGGACTCGAAATGTACAGTCCAAGTGAGTGCACCTTATCACAAGTGCCGTCTTATAATTTGTTCACTTTGACCTAGAGCTGTTTTCCTGAAGATTCACTCCTCTTTTATCTTCTTCCGTCAGTTTGCTTATCAGTCCGTAATCATTTCTGCAAGTAAATTTTGTCTTTCTTCTGATCAACCTATCAAGGTCGGATTTTGTTTTCTTTCGTTGTTGTCGTTGTTTTTGCCTTGTTCTCTCATCTGTTCTTTTGTTCTTGGTTGATCTATGTACACGACACCGACCGTTAAAAGGATTAATCTCTTTATCAATCTATTTTCAGGGACTCGACCACGTGTTGCACGAACTTCGAAATATTGGAACGACTACATTCGTTTGAGCAGAGGATATGTTTGATTGAATGTATGTTGAAAAATGAGTAGTGAAGTGTGTAAAACATTACAAGATATCTAAGAAAATCGTCCCCGTTGTGACTTAAAGTCAGTTAATGTTATAGATATATGAAATAAAATCACAAAATTAACGTTCTTGTTTCTGAAAGTCTTAATACATTACATTAAAGCTTTTGAATTGAGAAGTCCTTTCAATAGCATATATACAACTGAAACTAAGATTTCGCAAGGCTCATCAACGTAAAAGTTAAATCACGGATGTTTAAACCATGTCCGCGGTCTGTAAAAACATCTTCCCCATATCGGAGACTTGCGTATAAATAGGGATGTACACTTGAACTGTTTTCATGGGTTTCACTCTTACCCATATTCAACTTTCATAGCGACACACACATTTTGGCAGATCCAATAAATTGAGAAACTGTTCAGTAAAGTGGAAAATGACAAAAGTTGGAAGCATACCTGAAAGCTGTGACAGTGAACAGTTTATCTTTCGTCTTGTCGACTAAGGACTTTATCAATCTATCAAGGGAATTTGGATTGTGATCTTCAATGAACTAAGTTTTAAACATTCAGTCTTTAAAAAGTTTTTCTTTTTCCATTAGGAAATGAGTTAATAAGAACTGACAGTTTAAAACTGCGAAGGCCTGGGTAAATAAGGTGCTATGAAAAATATCTGGCCTATTAGTGTGTTCGCCATAATTTGTAAAAAGAAAAGTCTTCAATAGAAGATAACAAGCAATTCGTTATCTTTGTAACAATTCCTTTGATTTTTCCATGAATAGCTCATCCACTTGTCTAATGTAATTATCAGTCAAGGATTGAATCTGTTTGAATAAAGAGAAGACAAAAAACAAAATTAAAATGAATGTACAAGCAAATAATCTGTGTTTGTCATTGAGCGCATTTCTCACTACAGATCCATAATTGCTGTGCACAGGTGGTATCTGTGTGATGTATCTAGCCCTTATGGTTATTTCAGGCAGATAGGACCCACCTGTAATAGCCATTTGATAATGTACAGTTGTATTTTTTCCCATCTGGGTACAAATAAATGCTTGTCTTGTCTTGGTAAATTTTGACTTACATGTCCTTCTAACATTCTGGCATCATCCTGGGACATGCCTTTCTTTTGTTTTCTAACATCACTCATGCCTTTTTGACGAGCTTTTCTTATGCCAATTTTAGCCTCTTCACAGACAACCTTAGCTGACTTTTGCAGATTTTCACGAACCTCCATGGTCAACCTATGTTTAAAAAAATGTGCCAGAGATTAATAAAGGCAAAGTTGAAATCTGGCTTCCTGCCAGGATGTAATACAAATCTCCTAAAAACTATTGGATGGGGGATTAAAGGGGGAAATACATTTGCAGCAGAGTTAAGCTGTCTTTAAAATATAAAAAACACATGCAGTACTAGAAGAGAACATAGCAAACCTGAGAAGAAGAATTACCTTGGAATGGTCACCGTAATAGTATTTCCTTCCAACAATGGGCTGAAAATAGCATTCTCATTTAATGCTCTCATGGCTGAGCTAGTAAGCTAAGTAAAAAGTTTGATGGTTATCATAATTGATGCACAAAAAACCATTACTAACTGGAAATTGTTTCTAAGAAACAGAGTAAGAAAGATACTTCTAAGAAAAACATCTTATGAAATTAGTATTTCATTCATAAGAACTCAATATTTGAGTTATCTAGTAACTGCTTTGTTACTTCTAGCACATTTTCCAGCTCCACATTTGTGACAAATGATCTCACCTTTGGCATTGCAAAGATATCAACCATTCCACAATCAGATGTCTCCTCTTGACAAGTAAAATAACATTTGCCAGAGTAAAATAATAACAGCTTTGCTTGAGGCATGTTGCACCTGATTTTGCATTGACTTTTACATCAATAAGCAATATTGCTGTGATCATTTTCATCATGTGTTTATATCCCAAATATTGACTTTACAAGACAAGTGTATTTCTTGCCCAAGTGTGATTGACAGTTTAATAAAGTGAGGACTACATGAGGCCAAAAATAACTTTTAAAGACAGAGGTAAGGATGGACCAACAAACAATAAAATAATATAATAATAATACAATAATAATAATAATAATACAACACAATAAAATAATAATACAACACAATAAAATAAAAATAACTTTTAATGACAGAGATAAGGATGGACCAACACACAATAATAAACATGCAAGGTACACAGTAGCTCAACAGACAAACAAACACTTAAGTGAGTGGATAGAAAGATAGAAACCTATATAAAGAGACAGCACCAAGAGCAAAAAAAAAAAAAGGTGTAAAAGCCTTACATTTGGTGATGATGTAAGGTCAAGAACATATTTGTCATCTTTGTTCAGTATTGATGCAATATTCCCCAGAGGTAGTTTTCGTTTGCCAATGGTTATTTTAATATTATCAAACATAGCTGAAACAAAAATCACAACTTAATAAATATATTAATAAAAATGAAGCAAATAATACTCACTGACTTGCTGTACTACACAGGAAGAGCAAAATAAACTATATACCTGGTGATATTCGAGTTGTAATACAATTTCTGAATTCATGTCTCAGTTTGTCTACTTCTGTTTCCATGTTTGATGATAATTTATCAATATCAACAACTCCTTCTGCTATTTCAGTGTCAAAGCCAAAGTTGTGGACTTTCTTCTTTTTGACACCTGTTGCAAAAGATAAGAAAATTACCAGAGGTTTTGCAATCTCCATGATTTGTTGTATACATGGGTATTACTTACAGTGAAGATATATAAAGGTTCAAATTCACACAATAGCAAACAGTAAATTGCTATCAAACACTCTTATCTAACTATTTAACCAATCAAAAAAAAACTCAGTATTCAAAAAAACTCAGTATTCAAAAATACTCTATTTTCAAAAATACTCTAAATTTCAAAAATACAGCAAAGTGAGCTTATGTTCACCAAAGATTTACCAGGCAGAAATCTTAGATGTAAAATGAAGATGAAAGCCAGCTCAAAATTTGGAGATGTAATGTCATCACACTGAGGAATAGACAGAAACACATGAATAAAGTTTAATTGAAGTTCACTGATGTTTCGTTGCCAACGTGCAATATTTTCAAAGTAATTAACAGATTGAAATATAAATAGCTTAATATTTGGATCTGTTAATTACTTTGAAAATGTTGCATGTCGGCAACGAAACGTCAGTGAACTCAGTTTAATTTTATTCGTGTATTTCTGTCTAATTCCTGAGTGTGATGGCATTACATCTCCGAATTTTGAGCTGGGTTCTCATCTTAATTTTACGTCAAAGTGAGCTTATGTTGGTTATACAACCAAACTTAAATAAACACTTCCCACATGAAACATGTACTGAGTTCAAAAATTCTTTTTCCTTGATCTCTAATGAATGCTTCACGCTTACAGTAGCATACCTGTACCTATTCTTAGTTGTGATGCCACTAAATGCAGTTGGCATCACAAGGTCTTCTGGCATCCGGAGATTAGATCAATGTTGGCATCCTCCGGCCTCTGTCTCGTAACACTGAAGTTTCAACAGCCCTCTCCCAAGAAAATGGTTAATTTATCCGTATGTTTATCTCACTAAATATTTAAGTTAGCCCTCTTAAGTCTAGTTTGCCAGTCAGTCCCTATTCCAGTCACGGTTCCCACCTCATATTCTTTCAAGAAGAAGTAGATATCTTTAAACTCACCTTTCTTGCTTGCATAAAAACGCACAAAAGCACATTCTGACCGTATAAAACTGCTCTCACGAGAAATTCCTTGCTTAAAACTCCTCGACAACATTGCGAAATTTGTTCGTGCTGCGGCCGCCATGTTAACTTCGTTACCAGATTTCCGCTGGACTAGACCCGTCGCCACTTTCGCAATAGTAAATTGGGCGTGGCCTAAATAACCCCCACTATTTCCCAATAACCCTCACTATTTCCCGGTTATAGTCCACGGAAGTCCAGTCAAAGCCAGTCGTTATATGCCATAAGGCAAGAGGAGACTTCTCATTGATTCTGAAATGACTGCTAACACTTCCGTTTGTGGAGATTCTAAGAAATCCAGTGGGTTATCGAAAGGCCCTAGGATCGTGAAGAAACATGCTGGTGCAAAGATTCTTGCCGCTGGTTATACGAAAGGTACTGAATGCTAGAATAAATATAGCTGGCCGGTTGACTTGAGATATAGTTTAGGAGATTTAGGCTAATAATGCCACGTTAAATAGTATTATGATAACACTAAACAGTGAATATTATTTGGTAACTGTTTGGAGTTATTTGCCGTGAAGCTTTTTTATTTAAAAGCTTATCGTAGCAAATCTTACTGAGAGTTGTGTAATTTATCGACTAACCTCGTTTGATAGAAGTACAGGGATTCGTGCCTTACAGAAATTGGGGAAACGTCCTCGTTTTTATAGCATAAAATGCGAAAGAAATCAAAACAGAAGTTGCTTGAAGAGTGAACGATAAGAACTTTGTGCAAAGGTCTGAGGCAGATGTTTCATCTGACTGATAATCAAGTGTTTTAACATTAAACTTTTATCAGGCCACTATGTACTTTGCACCGGTTGTCATGGTTACTTGAACCTCCTGCCACAGCAAATATGTCAGTAAAATAGATCATATTCTAACCCTTTAATGCCCAACTTTTTTTCTTTTGTTTATTGTTCTCTCTTTGTTTGACCTTTGTCAATTCTTTTAATCTTTTGGTATAGAGGTGTCTAATATATAGGACACTGGGTGTTAAAGAGTTAAAGCAATTTCATCAAATGGACTTTTTAAAATATTTTTGTTGTTAATTCTTGTCAGACCACGACAGACCTTTATAAGTATCACAGTGAAACTGCTGCTCAGCTGTTACAAATCTTAATAAAAAACACTTTTCTTAGTAGTTGTCAGTTGAGTTTCAGTTGTGAAGTGTTTGGAATTCTTGAATAGTTTCTGAAGAAAATGTTTGTATCATTTTTAGGAAAAAGAAAGTTGGAAATTTTTAGCATCATCACTTTTATAGTGCTGATATCAGTATTCATGACATCATTAGTCATAAATTTCCATGTTAATGACATTAAATACATTGTATTTGGATCTGGTAAGTGTGAATATTTTTGGCAGTCAAATTAGTGTTTTACTATCTTTCAACATACCAATTACAGTAGTCTGACCTAAAGCATTTTAATTTGTAGTGTTTGGAATCCTAACAGCTGATTTTCTTTCTGGACTTGTGCACTGGGCAGCAGACAGTTGGGGATCAGTTGATCTTCCCATAATCGGCCAGGTTAGTTTACAACTCATCAATGATGTTAAAATTAAAATTAGGATGGAAGAAGATTTAAACATCAGTCAACAATGTGTCCCAATGCTTATTTCCATTTCCTTTAGGTGAAAACTCTTACTGGTAATTAATCATAAAAGGCTAACATAATTACCCTGATGGCAATTTTATTGTGAAAAAAATTTGGCTTTATATTTAGTACAACTATAATGACATACTTTTAATGATATTTTCAAATTTCATTATTTTCTCACAATTTTAGAGTTGTTTTCAGAAAAAAATTTTTTCAATCCAGAAAAAAAGTATTTTCATCACATTATATTTATTTATTAAGTAAAATTCAGTAGGAAAAATTTACTTTAGCTGCCTGACCCTTATCATATCTTATGAATCAGTTTAAATTCTTGCTTGATGTCACTAAAATTAATGCACTCTTTGTAGCCATGCTATGTTTAAAACATCATGAATGTAAAGCAGCATCACTGAAATCCCATTCCCCGGTGCCAGTATGATACAATCAAGACAATTTCATCATTATGAGGGATCTAATTTTTGGTTTTTTATGCACCTTCAGGCTTTCATCAGACCTTTCCGTGAGCATCATATTGACCCAACAGCTATTACAAGACATGACATCATTGAAACTAATGGTGACAACTGCCTAATCACAATACCCACTCTGTCATACATGGTCTACAAACATCTAACATATGATAGGCTATTACTTCATGAACATTGCACATGGGACTGGTTTATTTTTGTTTTGGCAATCTTTGTAACGTTAACAAATCAAATTCATAAATGGTCTCACACCTACTTTGGTCTTCCTCATTGGGTGATATTTCTACAGGACTACAAAATTATCTTACCAAGAATTCATCATCGAGTTCATCATGTGGCACCTCATGAAACTTACTTTTGTATCACAACTGGTTGGTTAAATTACCCTTTAGAAGTGATTCATTTTTGGTCGACATTGGAGTGGGTTATTGAAAAGACTTTTCAAATTAAACCAAGAACTGATGACCTCAAATGGGCTTGCAAAAAAGAGTTGGAAAATGAATAGAGAGTCAGTTGAATGTGATAATAATATTATCATCAACTATGTAATATCAAAATCAATTCACTAACAGCTTCTTCAGAAGTGGAATGACCATGGACGATAGTTGTGCAAAATGCTTTATTCTTTATGTGAACTGATTAATTTCAGTTAAATTAGATGTATATAATTAGTTATATGGAATGATGCATTTAGTCTGGCATACCGGTAACTTCTGAACAAGCTAAAACTTTAAATCAACTTAGCTACCACACAAATAACACCTCATAAAATGAGTTGGTTCAATACAAATTAAGGAATAAGGTTGAATATCACATAAAAGTTTGTGTGGTTGAATGCTGCTATAAGTAGATTTATGGTTGAACACTGCTGTAAGTAGATTTAACTGTACCACACTAAATTATTTCAGATCTTAAAGCAATCTTTGTTATGCTTAGTTAAGGTCATTTGAACATAAACTAAATCATTGCTATTTGTAAACTTAGTTAATATCTGAGCACCAAGTACATAAATATATACATGTATATGTAAATTATTTGAGACTCAAATTACCAATAAGTCCAATGTAAATAATAAGTCCTTTGTAAAGGTTGGACCGCATAGGCCATATAAAAATTATGAAGTTTCTCAGGAACAGCTCAAGGTACAAAAGGGAATGAGAAATTTCTTAAGAAGAGCTGAGAATGCTTTGTGGTATAAAAATTAATAACATGCATCCAACTCATGCTCTGATTGGACAAGCATTTTGTGTCCGAGTACAGAGACATGGCTGAAGTCATGAGGATATGAAAAACCTTGGTTATTTTATGAAACAAATACAAAATACCTTCCATGTCTCTGTACTGTGATAGAAACACAATGTCATTCAACCAAAAAATACCTGAATACACTTGGCCATGCCTCATGTTTCCAACATTCACGTTTCTTTCACAGCACTGAGACACCCAAGCAATTTTCTACTGGTTCATCAGAGAATATTCCATTATCTTTAACAGTAATGCTGGACAAACCATCCTCCCCTGAAGAATGAATTTTGTCTCTGACCAGAATACAATTAATTACAAATACTACTGCATATTTATTATTTGTTGTTGCTTATTAATTAAAAATTATGCACACTGTTGCTTACTTATTCAGTGCTTCCAATTGTATTTGGAGAAGGGAAGATCTTGACTTGTCAACTAGGTTGAGGTATTTGAACTGTCCACAATGCTGGATGATTTGAGCAGAAACATGGGGATTAATAAACAAGGTGGTATTTTCAGCCCAAGTATGTAGGAAATAATTTTAGTACCAAGCAAACAATTTCTTTGTCTTCTAAATTCCCCTTATGTTATTCAGATGAGAAATTTAGTGCACAAAGGTAAGATTTCCCTCTTGAATGAATATTGAGGAAAATATGTGGTTAAATACCCTTGGACAAGAAAGGAATCTGAGGTGATCATGGTAGTACCTGAATAATGTAAACCTCAAAATCCTTTCACTACCACTGTGGCTGTCAGAATTTCATTCTGAGTAATGTCCCGAAATTTTATCTCAGGTACTGCATAATGGGTTAAAGGGTTACAGTAAAACAAGTTATGATGAATCTAGGTCAATCTTAACAGATATTTAACTTTAATGAAAGACTTTTGCAACATAAATTTGTATTTAGATTTTATAATTACATGCTTTAACCTCCTTGGTGTTAACACCACGACCAACAGTAAAACTAAACTGCTAAACTGCTGCTAGTCGCCACCCCATAGTTAGTTTGCATTGGCTCCATAATGTCAGACACAATCTTGCTTGACAATCACAGATGCAAAAAGAAGAAATTTGAAGACTGATTTTCATGTTCTTTTATAACTCTATGCTTATATCACCTTAGCCCAAGCATGCTTATTTTACATTTGCATCTCAGCTTGTGTTTGCAATTTCTTCCAAATGGTGAGTCATCTTTTATTCTTTAACTCATAAGGCTATCATATGCCATCATGTTGACCTTTGCACCAGAAAGTGTGAAAAAGGAAATGTTTCTCTTGACCAAAGTCACATGATAAAAGAAAACAAACCACAAACATATGAAGGTATGATCCAGTAAAACAGACTGCCCAAACCTGAATTCCAACTTGTAGCATAACATTCTTTGGTTCCATTTTACAAAGAGTTAACTCTTACCAATATAAGGAAAGTCATTTCTTCTGATCAGGTAATTGTGCAGTGGTTAAATAGCTTCTTTGTGCACCACTAATATCTCTCAATACTACAGTTACAGTGCAGCAGTTCACTGCATTTTGCTCGATGTAGTCCTCAGTATTTGACTACCAGTTGTCCATCACCATGGCTATGTCAGGTTTTGATCTTCTTTACAATTTATTACAGTAAGCAGTGGAGCATATTCATGCATGGAAATATGACATTTTCCTTTTTAATGAGTGTAATTTTCACCGCTTGAAGTCTGGTATAACGCGACTCCACAATAATCCATAGGACTCGTTTCTTGGAACAGATTTCTCCTTGCATTCAATGATATAGTTCTTCCCATTATTATTATCCCAGAACTCATAACTCGGTGCCACAGTTCGGTAACAAATCGCAAATTCAACTTTATCACCGTCTTTTATAGTGCTCGGAACTGATATACCAAAAGAAAAACGATCATAGGTGCCGTCGCATGAATCCGGGACATAACTTCCTTTGCTGTCCTTAAACGACTTCCAGTCATCCAAGGTGTGACGAACGAATACAACCTTTTCGTATGCAATGTTTTTCACTTTAATTGTACCCATTATGGTGCAATTAGATACCAATACATTCTCCAAGGAAACTGAAAGAAAATTTAATCGTTCCGTAAAATTATCCAAAGCGATAGGTTGTGGAAAAGTAACGTTCAGATCCTTAGTCTTTTGATAAATCTCTACTGTCGGAAGAGTGAGATCATCCATAGAGATTTTGCGAACTGACACAAGTGACAACCCACAGCCATCGGCGAAATGTACATTTTTATGTCCTGCTGCAAAAGGTAGTGACTTTTGCTTTTTAAGAATCGTTTTATGTGTATGGTAGCTACTATCTTCCATGACCAACAATGTTTACAATATTAGACAACGAGTTAGGTGTAACTTCAGAACAAGTGGTCGGAAGTTTCTTTCAGTTTCGCTATAAACGCGTGCAAGTATCCTCTGTCTCACACCAGCAAAACTCGTTTACTTTCAGCACAAGGATGTTTGTTCGTTTTTCTTCTCTGAACAACGACATTGATCAACAGCTCTGAATCTATATCAGCAATAGAGTTGTTACTTAATAGGTATTAAACATGCAAAAAAGCACGGCCGAGAAATACATTACTATTTACAATGGGGAGTAGGTTAAGGACAAAGGGGGCTGGACAAAGATTCATGCCAAGAGTTCTTGACGTTTCATTTAAAGTCAAACAAACTCACCACTGTTTATTACTTTGGTAAGAAGTAATCCTGCATTATCGTAGCCGCAAAGTTCGCCTCACAACTTGCCTTGTCCAAACTACGGCGCCATGTTTCTTTCCTCTCCGCAGTGGGGATAGGGAGGGGATTTTAGCAACAACGAACTGTCCGTAATTCATGCGTTAGCGCATGGATAAGCATGAGATGAGACGTTAGTCAATGAGTTTAGGAAATAATCATGTCATTAGTCACTTAATTAACGTAAAGCGTTGCATAATTCATTTCATCTTGAAGCAGTGGTAACGTTTTATGCTCACGGGATTTGTAAAACTTCACTGGCAGGTTACAGAAATGTTGTTACAACATTATCCTTGAGAATGAGTAACACTGATAGTATGTTTTCAAAACAAACCTCCGTTCTGACATTCTGAAGAAGCTTATAGTAGTTTGCAAACGACGAGAAGTGACATAGGCTTGCGGACATTATTGAGGTATTATTTTAAAGAGAAGAAATATAGACGATAATAGCGGAAATAAATGAATCCAATATGGGTTCTTTGAGGATTTCCGCAAGCTTGGGCAGACAAGGGTCACCAATGAGGTCACAGAAACTCGAAACAAAAAAACCTCGTCTATTTTATAATATATAATAAAAAATACTTTTTGTGTCTTTGTACTGGTATTAACATGAATATTATCATTTCTACTGTAAAAATACTTGAAAACAAGCAACTACACTTCATGTTTTCTCTAGAAATCTTTGCGGTTGACATGCAGTAATTTGAAGTGTTCTAACATTTCGTATGATACAACACCTACAAAAAGGAATATGGGAAGGGCATATGTATGTATATATGTCTATGTGTATATATATATATATATATATATATATATATATATATATAGTATACAGAGCCAGGGCATAAGTGTTTGTAGTACAGAAATGTGATTAAATTTCAAGTAATCGATAAAACGGGCAGAAGTAATTCTATGAAGTCAGGTGGACTCTGGGCATATACCTTGAATTCTATACTCCCGAGAACTAATGTTACATGTAAAATAATAAGTATTTATTATTTTTAGGGCTAGACAGCCAATCAGCGTGGTCATTTTTCTTACAGACCGAATAGTGAGCTCAGGCATATAATAAACGCATATGCATACAGACATAATTTTTCGAGATGCTTTATTTTTTTATTCATCTAGTTCATGCGTGAAATGGAAAATTCATACATGAAAGAGAAATGTAGAATGAAAAAATTTATGACACATCTCGAGAAACCGGAAACAAGAGTTCAAGTTTGGGAGGACGAAATGTGCCCGTGCGATTGTTGGAAGATGATTTCCATTCCTTCTGATTTTCCACGAGTATTTCTACACCTTGATGGGAGCTCGAAATGACCCTTTTCTTTATTTCCTTGAAGGCGTAAATTCACCTTACGGCGCTACTATTACTGTTCAACATGATGTATGAAGCACAGCTTTTGGTCCACCATCCTGTGCGTTGTCGGACGTTTACTGCATGAGCTTATATTGTGACCACAATAAAACCTTCAAAAACGTAATCGCAAAGTTTTGGCGTCCTGTCCTTTTGTCAGAAACCATGATTTTAGTGAAAAATTAGAAAATGCTCTCCACGTTTCTATGTCAAGGCATAATTATAAATTCAATTTACATGATTAAAATTCTCCGAGCTCAACCCCTGTCGAAAAAGAGAGATCAATCTGCAGGCCTAACTTTCTTTATTGATTCATAACAAAGAATCAGACGACTGCAACGTTTAACTCTGATTCTTGGTCAGGGTTCAGAAACGTTTTCTGAACAGGATTATAGGAAGACGTAAGTAAGTGCTCATGTGCTAGTTGTCCATTTTATTAAATATTAGTTAAAAAGACTTAAAATAATTGTGGTGGCCCAGCGGTATAAATTACAACAAGTACCTTACACACTGTAAAAAAAAAGAACTGAAGTCCCATTGTTTCCATAGATAATCACATCACAATTTAATCTGGAACCCTTCGAAGATAGTTTTAACTAGCTTTTTATGACCATATCGTCGCAACTGTAACCCATTTATGGTTATACTTGATATATATATATATATATATATATATATATATATATATAATGTATGTGTGTGTGTGTGTGTGTGTGTGTGTGTGTGTGTAAAAAACTTTACAAGTTCCTGCTGGGGTTGTATAATTATTTGGAACAGTGCTTGAGAAGGCTAGTTTATGTCTTATCATATAAATATCAAGTGGTAAGAACTGTGTTCTTGCTGTTGTACAGAGTGGTCAATGCCTTTTTGTGGCAGAGCTCATAGTAATAGTAAGATACAGGAAGTCCTCTTCGTCGCTACTCTGAGTTTCACGCTATTCGCCTGAAGATCGGGAACAGCGTGAAACTCAGAGTAGTGACGAAAAGGCCCTCCTGTATCCTACTTTTACTATACACATACATATACATACATATATATATATGAAATACAAACTCAGTGCATAAACCGAAGCCAAGATGGCCGTCATAGACTTTATTCATTATAGCGGCTGTTCATAACGTTCTTTCATGAGCAGGTACATTAACCTCGCTGACCTCTTCCTTGTGTTTGTAACTCAAAAAGAGCTGCTCCTAAACGAGGCACGTAAGCCGACTTAAGACTCAAATAAACTGGCAGCCATAACGACGACCGTTAACGCGAGGCAGTTTCGTATTGCACATCAGTTTCAGTCCCCCAAGGGGTCTCTCCACACGGTAAAACCTGGGAAGCCCACGTAGGAGGCTGAAATGAAAGTACAAAACCGTCGTGTCAGGGAGGTCATCTTCACTTTCTGCTCCTAGTGATCAGTTCACTTGCCAGAAATGGAGTTCATTGATTTAAATCAACCCTCCTTCAGTTCTACCGTCATTAACGTAATGCAGTTTCATTTTTATGTATGTTTTTATAAAGGATGTTCGGCCACATAAAACAGCTAAGATATTTCAGATAAAAATACACTCTGGTCTCCGGTTTTTTGGTGTCGAGTCATCGGAGATACAGCAGCAGTAGTGACAGAGTGCAAGGTTTTTACAGTTTCCAACTTAAAAAGATAATCCTTGTGATATTTAAAAAGAAAAGTAATTATTATTAATTAAAATACAAAGTCTTCTTCCGTCATATCTATGGCCCATGCAAATTTCTGTCGTTGAGTCTTATTGTAGATTTTTTCTATAGGAACGTCATTCTTTCTACACCTAAAGTGATTCAAGATATCCGTTGTTAGAGAGGTTTATTTTATGTATACTGAAGGAGTTTACTTTATAGAACATTGTACTGTTTGACATGTTTGAGCCAGGAAATGTAACATAGCTAAGAGATCAAACAAAATCCGTTATCAGAAGTACGCAAATGCTAAAAAAGGCCTTAAACCAACGTCCCACCCATTCTCTCGTTCAATATTCTTTACTGTTGTTCTTGACGTCTACTAAAATGATTTGCTAGACACAACAAGACGAAGTGGGGGAGAGACGTGAGTTAAACATAGTACTAAATCATTTGGTATTTGTTACTGATGATTCTCTATTTTTGTGCAGTCTTGAAAAAGACTGACAGTCGTGCATATTCCATACAAGTTAATATTGACTTACCAAGCAATTGATATTCGTGGATCCAAATAATTTAACTTAGACGTTCCTAGAGCTATTTCTTTATTTTCTTCCTGTGGAAACAAGGATATCGTTCACCATTTTATCTCACAACAGTAACTTCAAACCTTGAGAGAGCTCATTACTTAAAGCACGCATTGATGTTCTCAGCGAATGAATTAAAACACATTTAAATTGAAATATTCACCGAAATTAGCGGTAAAATTAAAACAAATGTTGTTCAATAAAGTGCAATGAGACTGAATGAGTTACCTTATCAGTTTGAGTAACCTCGAGTTTAAAAAGCTGTTCTTGGAGTCTTGCTAACGCCGTTTTTTTCTTCTCATATTTCCTGCAGTATGAAAAACACCTTGAGTCAAACTTACGAATTTCTAAACAAGGCAAAGTGAAAAAATGTGAGGATGAACGACTAAGAAGGCAACTGAAAGGAGAAATTGACTAGACAGTTGGCTAGACAGTTCACAAGACAATTGACACGACAAACAGGCAAGCCAACGGACAAGAGTGGTAGGGCAAGAATGCCACAAATGTTATGAAAGCCACGTTTTGTCCATACTTTTCTATAGCAGGTGTTTTAGTGGATTTCAATTCCGCTTTGATATCTTTGACCTCTTTCTTAGCCTCTTTAATTGCCTTCTTTTTGTCTTCAATCTGGGGGAAAAGAAGGTTAAAACGAAAAGATAGTACCCAATGATCAATAAATCTAAATTTCTGGCACTATGGAGGACAAACACATTGACAAGATCATATGTAAAAACACGAATCCCTGAACGCCAGCAGCTACGAGCTGGTTTTGTCGGTCCAACACTTTTGGTTGATAAACTAGTATGAGAATATCACCGGACAGGTCTGCGTACACGATCTGAGATTTTTACAAAGTTCCACCCAACATAAACCAAAACACTGAGAGCTGACTGCCACACGATTAGCAAGGATATCAAGCTCTTCCGACTTATCAGCTCATATATAACTGGTTCTCCTTTCACCTGACGACACATTTCCCGAAACCAGTTTGCGTGACCCGACAAATTACATTGGATAAATGGGTTAAAAATCGGACGTACCTTTTGTTGAAGATTTGACATCGACTGTTCAAATGTTTTAGGAGCTGAACGCTACAATTAGAAAAAAGAAAATTAGAACAATAATAACAATTGAAAAACAAGAATGAAACGGACTTTGTTGTGCATTTTCTCTTCTTCCCTTCACATTAGGTTTCTGATTGGCTCGAAATCATACAAGGCTGAAAAACTCAGTTGGAATGACCTTTCGAAAGCTTCCCCCTCGCTGAAATTTTCGTCATTTTATCACAAGGTGATTTTCACGACATTTCTTCGCGAGTAAAGTCTGACATGTCAGCACGGATAACCGGGCTTAGATTTCAAGCCCAACGAACAAAGAAGTTGTAAATGGTTCTCAATGTTATCAATAGACACAAAAACTAACCTGATGGTTACAGAGAATAGCCACAGCTCTATTAGCTCGGTTATATCCTAACACTTTGGCTGCCACGTTGTCTTCTACTGTAAGTTTGTTTAATTGATCTTGTAATGTCATTGAGGCGTTGAACGTACGGAAAACCTTAGCACTAAGGCCTTCCATTAACTCAGATAAATACTTGTTTAACGAAGTCGTCTAGAAAAGTTACAAGAATTGTGCATGGTCGTGAGTTTTGGTGAAAGTAAGTTTGTAAGTGCGAAACAGCTAGCCAATCAGAATAGTTTATATCTCCAAGATTCAACAAATTATTCGTCTCATTTGTGTTCAAAAATGTTAATATTTCTATCAGTAAGAACACTTCATAGTAGAACTATGGGAAGAAACTATAAGAAGAGAATTATGGTGTGAGGACAATTTAGTCCGTACCGAAAGACGATCAAACAAATCATCTCCGTCTGACTTCCCTTGCTTGAATAATTCTAGATTTTTGAAAACCTTTAAAAATGAAAAGCAAATTGTCAATATAATCTCAATCAATAACTCACTTTATTTAGGGTCATGCAATTATGCCAAGTAAACACTGGAACCTTGTGGTATATAACTAAGACTTACTCGTTTCTCAACTTCTACTAAATTGTGATAATGAATTGAATCCTTTCCGAGGAAGTCAAACTCAACGACGTACTCTTTCTCTCCCATTTGACGATGGAGGTCTTTTAAAAGAACAAACAACATGGCATCAGTGAGAAATAAACACACAATCATTAAAGTTACGAAAGCATATAGATTCTCAAGAAAGCTCTAACTGATCGATAAATTATTTTCCAAATTTCTAAAACAAAATATAACCTATCGAATAAGATTTCTAGAACTCAATATTCGAACCAAATTTTTAGGTATGCAACAGTGACAGGCCCTCCCAGACTGAGCACCCTCGTATTTCTTGGGCCTCGTTCAAACGTCGAACTTTTCAAGTGCCGAACCAAATGCAAATCAGTTTGGACAAAGGATCTTGCATATTAACTTTAGACTCGGCACATGAAAAGTTCGACGTTTGAACTGGGCCTTACTTTCTACATTATTCTTGATAAAGCAAGACGTATATTCTTGGATATTTACTTATGTGTTCCACTCTCAAAGAGCAACAGCCCACCGTGTCCGCAGTGTCCTCATCCTTTTCATGGCCAGCACGAAGGGCGAGCTAAACAAGAACGAAGATGGTAAATTACAATGGTAGCTACAACCCTTTCCCTGTAAGACTTTTCCACTTGACGAGAAAAATCATAAGGCGATAGTGGGAGCAAGATAACAGAAGACCGAGAACTGGTCGCAACACGTCTTAAAGGCGCAACCAGGAATTTCGAAGGGCAGAGGTCGGAGGACAATATTACGGCGCAGTTACGACAATTTAGGTCGTTTTAAGTGCAATAGATCCGCGTGGCTTTGGGAGATGGGGGCAAAAACCATCACGAACAGGATAGACATAAGACTTCCCATAAAAAAGGCAGGAGTCGCGACCTCTCAACTTCCTCCCCCTCCAGTTGCGCCTCTGCATATTTCGAATCCATACTCGATTAAGCCGTTGCCTTGGAATTATGGCAAATCCAATCTTCTACTCTGAACTAGCTTAAACAAACAGAGAATGCATATACTAACCTTGTCTATGAAATACAAAGCAACGCCCCTAGAACAAAGAAATGCAATGGACTGTATATGAAGCTGATGAAGATTTTAACTAAAATTAAAACAACAAAGCGGAATGAGCAACTCGATCTGTTTAATTTACCTCTGTCTCAGGCGCATCTCTTTAGATTTCCAGTCATTTGTATAATCATTACGAATTTTGTCAATTTTACCCTGAATAAGCGATAAATACATACTAGATTAGTTTCACGTTGAACTCGTTTGTGAGGCTCCCATTCACGAGGTTCACCGGTATTGAAGTATAAAGTAAACGGAATGAATCAGTTAGGTTACATGACAGTATATAAAAACTTTGAAACTTGCGTCGACTTTGACTTTACTTTAGACGGGGCTAAAAATTGGAGTGAATACCTTTGCTTTTGTTTGACGGAAAACGAGGTTATACAGACAAATTCTGAAAGTGCACTTGTCTTTTCAGCCGTTACAATCTCAGTAAGCTATCACATAAACCACAAAAGATACTATTATACAATACTGCTACAATCTCGATTCTGATTGGTTAAAAACCTACAGACAATTCTTGATGTCTCACCACCTACAAGACATCAAAAGTTGTCTGTAGGTGACGTAATTGTTAATCTGACAAGCTTTTCTTAGCTGCCAGTAATGTCATGGCGGAGTCTTCCTCGATTTATAATTGTATAATAAAACAATTATTGGATTCGGCTTTAGCATCTCGGTCAATGTTATCTGCTTCAGCCTTCGGCTTCGGCAGATAACATTGACCTTGGTCTGGATAATTGTTGATATCATGCTCAGCTTCATCCAATAATTGTTAAATATCATGCAGTTTCCTTACGACGTCTCAACTCCTACCTTCAACTTTCTAGCTGTCTCGTACTTTTGCCAGTCTTTTTCTCCCTGCGAAAATCGAAACAAGAAGACTTGGTTTAACTACCACATCACAAACTCAGTCCAATTCAGCGACAGAGTAAAGTGGTGTTGATTGAAGCCGCGGTTAGAGTTTCGTTTTGAGTTAAGGTTGCAATTAAGTTAGTTGAGGTGGCAGTTGCCTGATCAATTCGCAGGCCCGCTATACTGCAATTGAGCCAGCGGTCTAAAAAGTCTCACCGCTTACTAATACACCACAGTTTTCGCATGGTGCTTTCCGAGATTTCACTGGCAACTACAAGATATCCTTATCAAAAAGCCTATAGCAAATAGGACAGCCCAAATTCCTAAGCGTTTGATCTGGTAAAAAAATGTTTAATTGACTAAGCAACTGAAATCCATTATGAAAAAGCAAGCTGTTTAACTGAATATGTATATGTACGTCAGTATATGCTATAGGTGCCAATTCTAGCTCATCTATTCTGTTGATCTGGTAGTACTAAGACTGACATGACCTACCTTAATTCGTGACGTGGGATTAAGCATGACGTATTTATAACTACCCTGGATGTTTTCAATCCAGCATGCCAACCATGTAACCTGAAGAGAAAAACACGACATAGCCTCAATTTTACAGTATTATTGGTATAAAACTAAAAAAGAAAATTCCCATTTTCTATTCTTTTATTAAAAATTAACATGTGCTGACCCTAATTTCAGATTTATCCTCCATCCATGAAAAAAAACAAAAAAAAAAACAAAAAACACACACACACACACATAAAAAAAAACCAACCTTGGGTCTTACTTAACGTTTAGCAGACAGGAAAGTCCTAATAAACAAACCTTATTGTCGTGAGTCACAGCTTTCCACTTCTGCCCATCAGGCGGCTTAGGTATGGCTGCGCCTCTAGAAAACAAAAATTTCAGGTCCCAGTCAACCAAATGAAAATACGTAAGCAAGGTTCAACCAGTTCAAACATAGAATACACAAGTCTGAGATCGAAAATGCAGGATTATAACAGGAGATTTGTTCTCCCAAAATTTTATCAGTTTGACGAACTAAATATTTATAGAGGGAACGAACTTTTCGTTTTGGATTGCCATTGTTTTAGCACTGCACTCTATAATTCCACCCATCTTGCATAACGTACTTCATAATGTTGATCGTAACATCTTTGGCTTCGACTCTTTTCTTCAACTTCCCTTGCTTTGGATGATCTCCTCGTCCACGGAACAATCCAGGAGGTTCAATCTTGAAGTTTCCAACTCTTTCTTTGTGTCCATCCATTAAACAGTAGCCATACTCTTGAAGGATTTCCTCATTCTTTTCTTTCAATTTCTGTTTCTCCTCTTTGGACATGTTCTTTCTATCTTCATTTTTCTAAACACACGCACAACATACACATATAAAACCAAGCTAAGTAACCTCCACTTCATTAATCTCATCATAGTCTTCAAGATAATTCCAACTGATTAATCCAGTATGTATAATTATTCCTCCATACACAGTGATATTTTCTAATGTAGTAGTAAGGGCAAGACCAGTACCACTGGTAATTTTACTTTTGCAGATATCGATTTCGCTCCTCAAGGCGCAATGACTAGATTTAAACTTTGAAAAGGTCACCTTCAAGTAGCGCGCGATGGATCACCCAGAAACTGGTAAAAGTGCAGGATCATTAAACCCACTCACTTTTCGGCAAAATTTTGTTGAAGGGGCTGGAGTTTAATTTGTATTGAGCAGCCTTGTTATTTGTTCGGGGGCGAATCTGATTAACCATATACCTGAACATAATAGGCGTGCATTTCCTTGAAATTGCATTTCGATAAGTCCTTGATTAACTTTCGTTCTCCGTCGTTCATTTCCTTTCTCCAGTCTTCAAAAAAGTTATCATTAAAAATCTTCTTTGAAGTGTAGTCATGGTCCAACATTTTGGCATAGAATCCGGCGACCTAATATGGTATATTTCAAAGAGATTATATCTCAAGACAGATCGTGTTAAGTTACATTGTAACCAGGACTAGAGATGAAGAGTACAATTATCGAGTAATTACGATAGTGCACAGTGCGAGATGTACTTATTCCAATAAATGAAATAAATCTTTTAGGAAAATTTGATAATGTACAGAATAATAGGCTATATCATTTGTTGGTCTTAAGAAACATAAAATTTCAGTAAATCTCTATAGAGCACATGCAGTATGAAGACGTGTTAACACGTCCCCTCGTTCACATGAAGCACTTTAAACATAACTTTCGGTATAACGTTTCTCGTTGCAAATAAATTCTTCCTTACTTCCTCACTTTTCACGCTCAGCTTGACTTCTTTTCCTATGAAAGCAAGAACAATAAAAAGGCTGAAATAGAATGTGGTATAAGAATGTGACTGCAGTTAAAATTATCGAAAATTGAAAACAAAAAATCCTACCATCGTAATGGAATTTTACACTGTCGGGTAATGGTTCGTAAGGAGGTGGAAAATATGGACCCTGCAATAAAAAAAATAGAAGAATTTAATGAATACATGAATAATAGTCAACCTTGGACATTTTATAGATGCTGCAGCATACATACATATATATATATATATATACGTGAACGTTTAGGTTTACGAAATGCAAAGAGGGCTCAATAACGCAAAGAATGAGCAAATGGGA
The DNA here is from genome assembly GCA_030142905.1 of Heliopora coerulea. Lineage (NCBI taxonomy): Eukaryota > Metazoa > Cnidaria > Anthozoa > Scleralcyonacea > Helioporidae > Heliopora > Heliopora coerulea. Next base: position 651,089 of record JASJOG010000163.1, read on the forward strand.
TTATATCGCTTACCTCAAAAAGTCACTTGTGACTTTTTGAGGTAAGCGATATATATATATATATATATATATATATATATATACATACATACATACATACATACATACATACATACATACATACATACATACATCCATACATACATACATACACATACATACACATACATATATATACACATCTATACATACATATATATTTTTGTATTAATAGTATACATAAAAAAAAATTTCAAATCTGATTAGCTAAGAGCAGTACAATTTCAAGGTAACACATTGCCAAAAGAAAGGTAATACAGTAATTTGTACTGAATTACCTTTTGTCAACACCGTGTGACTTTTTTCACAGTCTTCTGACAACTCACCCCTTGAATTACTTATCAGAGAAAGTCTCCTCGGCAATAAACATAAACCTTCTCTTAATGAAAATATCATTTCCGTTCCACTTACCTTATTTTAATTCTCTCCTTCCTCTACTTGTCTCGTCTCATCTTTCACCTCCCTTATTCTTATTGGCTTAAATGTTAATCTGATACCTTTTGTAAATATCATTAGCTTAATATTTGGATCTGTTGATTGCTTTGAAAATGTTGCGCGTCGGCAACGAAACGTCAGTGAACTTCTATTAAACTTTATTCGCGTGTTTCCAATTCCTGAGTGTGGTGACATTACATCTCCGAATTTTGAGCTGGGCTCTCATCTTCATTTTGCGTCTTTGAAAAACTCTCTCGTGCATATTTTTTTTTCAAAATTGCACCCAAAACCATGCAATTACCAATACTAATAGTATGTTTGCACTTCTTTGAAACCACATTTTGAGAAGTCAAGAACAGGATTTATTGCGTCTTCCCAGTCTTTAATTCAGTTTCGTTTGCCGCGCATGCAATGCACACTAACAATATTCGCGGGGTAAACTCTCAGGAATGGTCGTTTCACTAACCTTATGTTCCAATGTCTTCCACTTAATGCCTTCCGGATGCTTTTCTTCCTCCCACCTACGGCGAAAGAAAAATTGAAAACTCGTTGGGAACGAGTGTTTCCGTTGCTTTTTTCAACTTCCTTCTTCTCTCTCAAAAATTTCCACAGAGTTATGTGACCACGTTATTTTTTCTTTTCTCTAATTCTTTCATAAAATAATTCGTGCAATGAAACACAAAACAACTTGTAAATAGCGTTTCGCTGATTAAGGCCATGAAAATTTTTACTTCGCTTACAGTCAACGAGCGAGTGAGAAATTATTTTTGTTTCTGTCTAGTTGTGGAAACATAATAATCAAGCCAAACAGAGCACACATTTCCAAAATTTGATTTTATAAATCAAGTGTTTCTCTCTCTAGTCCTCTCTTTTCATTTCTTTTTATATTTCTTTCCTTTCCGCCTTTTCCTTTCCTTTCTTTTTCCCTTTTACTTTCTATACTGCCTCATTCTAACCGTATAGACAGCCAAATAACTTACCATTTCCAGACTTCTTCTTCTGGCTTCTTTGGTTTTGCCTGTGAAGAAAGTTCAAAGTCCAGCAAGAGGTGAGTTAGAAAACATAAATCGCGATGAAATAGTTAAAACTGTTGACAATTTTTTCATGATATGTTCAGAACGCTCGGGTCTTTGGATATTTTGTCCATTAAATGGGAACTCAACGAGTTGTCCCCTCAAGGCGGTGTACGGAGACTAAAACACCGAAGTAAGCACTGCTCTTCACCTCTTTCTTCTCCATCCTTTGTTCTTTTTCTTTCTTTTTTTCTTTCTCTTTCCGTTTATCTTTTGTTTTGTCCTTCTTGGTTCCTTTCTCATTAGCATTCGATTTTTTCTTAGCTTTTGCCTAAGGAAGACATACAGCCAACAAAAAAAAAAAAAAAAAGAAAGTCACGAATCTTTAGTAAGAAAGTGATAAAACGAAGGATATTGTTAGCTGGACCAGAAGGTCGGTGGACCCCAGAGAGGCCAACTTGACTATTTTCTGTCTCACAACACCCACGTTCTCAACTGTAGGTAATTGCCAAAAGTGAAACAGTATTTATTTAGCTTCAACAATCCACTGACTTGAGGTAATGTTATAAAGTCAGCGCTTTATCATAAAGATAAAACAAATCAATGATGAACCTGAACGATCGTAATAGTGAAGCCTGATGTCCCTATTTATCCGTCAACAGCACTGCAGTCGCCGTAAAACTCGTTTGCGACCCTAATAATTGACTGGACACAGGTCTGCAAATCTCATATTAGTTTGATGAAATACTCTATTGATGAAAATGTTTATAAACAAAGACATTTCATAACTTATTCATTCAAGTTACCATCCCTCTGGGTCAGTTTGATGATACATGAAAACTCTGTTACCAGTGCCCTAGAGGACACAAAAAGCAGATGAATGCTCTTACCACTGGTTCATAATCATCTTCCTCGTCATCAGATGTCTTCCGCTTTCTTTCCTTCGATTTCTTGGCCGAAACAGAATCCTTTTTCACCTTGTTCACTCTGAAATTCAAAACGCATTATTTTGCAAACGTCCACACTAAAACTGACTTGTTAGTATAGTTAAACTGTACGAACACAGAAAGTAATCAGTGCTTCTTGTTTCCCACGCAGAATTTTTTGCATATTTCGTCAACGAATATGTGAGTAAAGAGCGTTTGATAAACGAAGGGAAGCCAACTTTTTAAACGCTTTTCAGTACTGGACGAATGTTTTATGTATAGTATTGCTGAAGATGGATCGTCTGGGTTCGTGTGGTCTTGAGAAAGATTGGAGGTGACTGACATTTCGAAGGCCTCAGCGGTGGTCTTCTTCATAGTCGATGCTTTATCACGTTTTATATATATATTTTTTATATTTAACTGTAGCTTTTCGATAGTTTGATTAATGACATTAAGATATGTAAGTTTATGTTGTAAGATAGTCACACAGCTCCACGCAAGACCACATTATTGTGATTGAGAAATGGACTGCATGTTTAAATAAATAAATTTATTATTATTTATCTATTATTATGTATCTTCTCGAACAAACCTGGTTGGAACTCTCTTTCAATGAAACAGAGAAACTTGTATCACTCACCTGGCAGCCTTAAGCCAAGAAAATTGTCAATCACAAGCAGTCAGAAAATAAAAGAAAAACTAATTAGATGAGTTGTTTTTTAAGGTTCACATGCCATACTTCATAACTGACAGAAAAAAAACCTTACTTCAAATGACAACAAATACAGCCTAACATTTACTTTCCCACCAAAGTTAAATTTGGTGTTCCTCCTAGACACGATCGTTTCCAAAGCTCAGTTTCTAACACTTGGTGACCAACTGTAAATCACTGATTTTTTTAAAGAATACTTTGATAATTTTAGTTCCATCTGCCTAGTTTTCCCTCATAATAAAATAATTTGACAGAAAATTCAACACCTACCAGTGGCACATCATCATCACTGTCGTCTGTGGATGACTTAACTTTAGTCTTTGCACCTTCTGCTTTGGGAGAGACTGAAAAATTACTTTCAGTTTTTATCTTCTTTACACCTTCAACCTTTACTTTGGGAGATCCTTCTGTACCACTTTCAAATTTTATCTTCTTTTCACTTTCAATTTTTACTTTGGGAGATCCAGGCATACTACCTTCTGACTTTATCTTTTTCATGGCATTTGGATGTTTTTGAGAGTGCTTTTTAGATTCAGTGTGGTCATTTTTTCCTAACATATCCAGGGTTTTTGGACTTTCCAGTTTTGGTTTCACTAACCCATCCTTAGTTTTACTTCTAACAAATACAAAAAAAATATCTGATATAATATTCTGATAAAATCATGCAAGTTATTGTATTCTAAAATATAACAAAATATTCAAGATAATGTTAATTATGATAATCATAATTATAATTTAAATCATAATTATAATTTAAATCATAATTACAATCATGTTCAAAGTCATAACTATCATCATCTCAATTGCAACAGGAATTATAATTACTAATTATATAGTTTATAGTTACAATTATAAATTAAATGATCAAAATTATAATTATCATTATAATTATAATAGTAATAATTAATGAGATTATGATTGTATTTATAAATGCAATGAAAACAGTAATAACAGTTGAGTTCTCTATGTTATCAGTAGCAACTCAAGCAACATTGACTTAAGTAATATATCTTGGATACATTAAAATTAATTCAACTTACTTTGTTTTTGCCCTTTGAGCCTACACAAAATAATTTAAAAAACAGAAAATAATTAGGTTTACTGTGTAATAATTTCAGAAATTTATAGTCATATCTGCAAACATTCTGACTTTGATAATCCAAGCAAGCACTTTCTCACTATTTCAGAGTACTACAGGCATACTTAGCCACCACAGCCCACTGCACCAACAACCATGTACTAGATAAAAGCCAATATACTCAGGTAAGACCTTACCAATGGTATTTCATCATCATTATCACTGCCTTCTTCGAGGTAAGGCTTCACAGGGAGCTGAAAAAATGTGGACAAAATTTTGAGGACACTGACACAAAAACTGGAGGCAGGAAGTGGGTCATAGACTTTGTATATACCTGTTCACTGGGGGGTTTATGATTCAATTTAGGGTCAGACAAATGGCCAGGGATTGTTAATACATGCAACTGGCTATAAAATAGTACTTATGGAGCACTCCATAAAATTCTTAATATAATACAATATCACACCACATCATATAACTCCATACCATATCTCACTATATCACACTATATCATATTGAATTATATTATACTATATCATCACATCTTACCATATATCATATTGTACCACATTATAACATACATTACATAACACACTATACCCTACCACATTGCACCATGTTTAGCATATGCCATATTACACCATACTATACAGATCATATCACAACATACCATATAACATGACACCACACCATACTATTGTATATATCACACCATATCATGCCAGACAATATAACAAATTGTAAAATACTAAACATACTGTCTTAACTGGTGATTTCATTTCTTTCTTAATGTTTTTCAAATCTGGTGGCTTCAAAGGAGACTTAATTCCTTCATGCTTTTTCTTTTCAACATTTTCTGGCTGAGGTCTTATTTCAGTTTTCAACCCATTACTAGAAGGAAAAATATTAACTAAATTATTTTAATAACCAAATATGAAATTACATTGGGAAACAGAATACCTTAAAATAAAGGCAAAACTTGTAAATTTTTCCATAAAAAGTGTTCAATTTGCCTTGGACAAGGTTGAAAAGTAGACTGCAAAAGTTTAATTAGACAATTTCAACAACAGTTTGAACTTAATTCCAATCATTCTATAAGTCTCACAATCACTCTGTGAGGAATTTCACATGAAACATAAAATAGCTACATTTATATATTATCATGTTAAGTTGGTAAATTTATCAGATAATGCTCCAAGAATACTTGTGATAAGCTTACCTTAAGCTGTTTGGCTCTGAAGGCTATATCAGTCAAGGTTCAAAAGAGTAAATCAATGAAGAAAAGATAACATCGCTATAATCACAGCAAAGGAAGCTATGACAATGTTTCAGTTAAGTCTAACTTACATTTAAATTCAAGCTCGACCTGTCCAACTTTATTTTCTTTTTGTGTGGTTGTCCTAAAAATTGCCAGAGCTATTACTAAAATGTTGTCAGAATATTGCAGAAAAGACTTGAATTTTCTTTGAGTGGAATTACAACTTAGATACAAATTTATGCATCCCATGACTCATTTTACATCCCCTTTTTTCCCCACCATTATCCACTTCCTGATTTTGTTCATGTCGTGTTGCTATTAACTACATAGAAAAGGACACATCCACCAAACCATTTGTAACGTGGGATTAAAAAGGAACTATTGAAATCCTATTGAGGAACCCAAGAAAAAGGATAATTTGGTGATTTCTTTGAAAACACTTCTAAATTTCGAAAGCAAACAACAAAATTCACAATGAATTGAATAAAGCCAGAGTTAAAGGCAAAAGTAATCTCGATTAACGAATCTAGTCAACTTTCCTTACCCACTGGTACTGGGGAGTATTGTCTTTTGCGTGTTCGGGGGGAGGGGGGGAGTAAACAAAAATAAAAATATTTCAATATTGGCAACGATGGCTGCTACAAGTAGACAGCAATGCCCTGACTTTAAATGTTTCTTACGGAGAAAAGCTACAGGAAAAAGCCAAGACAAACAGCTGGCAAAAGGAAAATCAGTGATTTATAGTATATAATGAAGAGCTACATTGCTTCCATGAGAAAAAAAACACTAGTAAGTTGTCGGCCTTCCACTACGTCAACTCTGCGGTTGTCAAAGATTTTTTGAACGTCCAACGAAAAGGACATCGTTTGATGCCTCTGCGTTGTAGCATTGCTTGCCTGCTTTAGGTGCTGAAACCATGTACTCAGATAATCAAGCAGAAATGGATCAACGGAGTCGGTACTCGACGAATTAGATACTGAATTTCAGAGTCGCCGGTTTTTTACTTATAACAATGACATCTTCAAGCTCTCTACTTAACAACATTCACCCCCGAATCGTCTTAATTTATTAGGTTTTCAATGAAAGAAATGATACTATGTTCTTCGCTTGATCATAACAAACAGCCATTCACAGTTTGACTGATCTCTACTTCTTGAATAGCAAGTACTAGATTACCTTTGTCTTTATCTGCCAGTTGGCTTGAACCGGTGGCTTTCTTCTCCATCTGAAACAGAAAATGGCAACATGTGGGCCAGTCAAGAGGCACCAAAATGTTTTTAAAATGTACGTTTATTTCATCCTTACAGACTGACCAAGGGTTTAAAACAACCTTTGGCGTCACAGCCATAACGTATAGAATTGTACATACCTTGGGGATAGCGTATTGGTGTCCGGCAGTCTTCATGTCTTCCATTTTACAAGACAAACTAAGGAAGCTTATGACCTCCTCTATCTCCACCGACGAGTATCACATAGACTGAGAAAAGTAATAAATTACGCAATAATATCTCCAAAAATCCCAGACGTATGGTCTTTCGGTAGAATACCTTTCAACAGCTCAGGGTGATAAGCTAAGTGTTCCTCTTAAGGGGTAGTATCAAATGAGAAATCCCTCGAAAATTTTCTAAGTGTCGTCTCTCGGTGTGATTCAACAGTTTGCCACGAAGACCTTCGCGTTCAAAAGCTAAGTCTCTATTACGGATAACAGCGCATGCGTCGATACATTGGTCCCCGGATATTAGTACTTCTATCCGCTCACCACAGAACGCCAAGAGAGGTCGTGGTAGTTGGAATAACTGCTTAAGTCATTCTCGTTGTGTATTGAAAGGATTTTTAAAATAAATGGTCTTCAGGATTGGCATATCTAATGCGGGTTTAAGGTAACTGAATGGATCTTTTATAATATTCTTTGCAAAGCCTGTGTCCTGTCCAAGTGTCCTACTGTCGTGTCATTGAATCATTTCGATACTGTAATTTGTAATTTATGATATGCTAAAAGGCTTGTGCCCTCAACTGTATAATTTCATATAAATTTTAATTTACCCAAGCGGTTATAAATGGACATATGCTTCGTAGATTCAAGCAAACTTTAGTGCTTCTTGGACGCTAATGTCTTCCAGTAACTCGTTGTTTTAGAATTGGTCATATCTTTAAAAGACTTACAGTTAAAGTTAACCCTTTAACGACCAGTGTCCGATATATCGGTCATCTAAGAACTGTAGAATCAGTGAAAGAACAAAGGAAAAAAAATGAGAACAAAGAACAAAAGAAAAAAAAATTCAGACGGAAAAGGGTTAAGTCTTTATTTATGTTGTATGTAAAATGTCTATATTTATATTGGATAACCATGTCGAACTCAGCTAGCTAAGCTGTTCTCCCTGGAGGTCCAGAAAGGGCCACCTCTCGCAGGTCCAGTTTTAGTACAGGTGGGAACCAGAGTAGCCCAAGAAGGCCTGCTATGCTTGCTAGACTCAAACTGAACATCACTCTTTTCACATGAGACCAAGGTAGCTTTTATCAGAAAACTGCATGAAGCCAGAATTGAACCCTAGTCACAACAATGAGAGACATGTGCACTACCACTGTGCCACCATTCATTTGGTCTGTACTAGTGAAATACTGGACCTCAGCTTTTGCATGGACTTCAACTCACTGCACTCCTCTTGATCCGTACTCAAAAATATCAGTCTGATATTTCACTGGGGCAATGAGTAGTAATTAAAATATTTAAATATTTATAATTACTACTAGCTATTACTAATTGTTGTTAAATATTATTACTCACCCAATTATTACTAATTGGTGTTAAATATTTCACAAATGGATTTCATTAGTAACCTGCTGGATTATTGACTAATAGTCCACTTTTTTGTTCTTACCACATAGGGAACTATGTGCATTGACTAAGCACACAAAAATTATTATTCATAAATGGTTCCTGAACCTTTTTCATCAGAAATATTTTCCCTTGATGAGTAAACTCACATGGCATTAGCCAGTATATAATTAAAAAATCAGGTACTGACTGCAAAGAGATAATATTCTTTTGTGGACACATCATTTGGCTCCTCAGTCTTTTTATTGCTTGAGAAATTCAAAAGAATCTTCATTGTCAACTGAGGCTATAAGTGGCTGAATAATATGCATACTAAAGAATTGCAGATTAGACAATATAATTGTGAATGAGGTCTTTTTGATGAACCATAGAGCAAAAAATATATAGATGGTTGCTTGAAAGCTTACAAGAAATTTTCAGGGTATGCAAAACAAGAAAGACATTATCTGACATGACCCATGATCTAGACAAATGAAGAAACATTACTGGCTTGTGATATCAAATAAAGAGTTGTGGTTTGATAACAGGTTTAACAACACTGTCTGTGAGTTAGTCCCTGAGCTGAGTATGGGTAATTGACCAGTGAAAATGCATGAAGAATCAGATTTATTGCATAATCATGATTTGATATTGCAGCTCAACTTTCAGGAAAATCAGGCATTCATGAAATATAAGACAATGTAAATTGAACTAAAAATTGTATGGAATTCAACTAATGAAAAGTTTCCAGCAATAATGTTGTATTCAGGATTACTAATATATTTATATGAATTACAATATGTATTTTATACCTCAACACACTGATTCCTTATCAAAGGCATAAAATGCAAAATTTTGACACTACCTGGAGTTGTTGAAATGAGAAAGTTCAGGCCACGTCAAATAAGGAAAATACTAAAAAGAGGGTCAAAAATCTTATTTCTTTAATTTTTTATTCCTTATTCCTTATGTTGTGCAGTCATCCAAGGAACCCCATAATGCAGTGGTTCCCATCCTGGGGTCTGTGTACCCCTTGGGGGTCTGCAAACAGTTTTTGGTGGTCTGCCAAGACTAAGGGGTCTGCCGGGGTTCCGAGCAAAAGGAAAAGGGTCTGCAGAAGGTAACTATTTTTTTTGGCAAATGACTACCTGCAATGTTGGTTCAACTATTTTTTATTGCAAACTACCAGTCAATATTGCAAATTCTGAAGGGTGTAAGTATAACATAAGAACTCATAAGTTTGAGGTTTTAACAGGTCACACCTTCATCTCGTGTTACATGCAACCACATTTTGCCTGTTCACCCCAAGCTGTGTTCATACTGGAAAAGTTCTCCAGCGTTTATCTGTCCATAAATTAATCATGAGTTCGAAACGATCTGCCACTGGGAAGATTAAACTATGAGGATACAATGTTGAGTACTTAAAGTTTGGTTTTATTCCATGCCGAGCTGAGCAAAGCAAACCTGAAAGCATCTATTGAGGAAAGATTTTAAGCAATGAAGCAATGAAACTGGCCAAGCTGCAGTTCCAGTTGGGGAGGGGGTCTGCTGAGATTTTTAAAATCAGTGAAGGGGTCCCTGGGAAGCAAAAGGTTGGGAACCACTGCCATAATGGATGCAAATATTTCTTACATCCAACCTTTTACATTCCTTTGATCTGTTGTTTATAACTATAATGCCTGCCTTTGTGTGTATCCTGTAAGAATGGATCAAACCAAGATTTTTAGACCTCACTTTGGCATCATTTTCACTGCAAACATAGGGATTTTACCATGGGAGCCTGGAGGGCTGATGCTTGGGCAAAAATTTTCCCTTGGGTAATGCAGGGTCCAGTGTCTCATTTGTGAGGGGCATAGTATCAAAAGTTACCGACATGTTTTATAACTTTTGTAGCTTTCTGGAGCAGTTTTCTGATGTTTGTGGTAGCAATGCCCGGTTGAATGCCCAAGACGCCTTTGCTATGCAGCTACATTGGGTCATGTCTCAGCTTGCTAAAACAGTTTGTCTTTTTCAGTAAATGTGGTTTACCGGTACTACAGGTTTGCAACAAATGCCACCCCCAAAATTGTGAAACCTAGAATCGTCGTTGTGGTGCATCACAATATAACATCAAATAGCTGCGTTAGTTAAGCTAATTGTCTGTGTGAAAGCGCTAATTTTCCTGAACCTATACTATCTAAATCACTCAGAGTGGATTAAAATACCCCATAGGGCATTAAAAGATAGACCTCACTTTGTTTTTTCAACAAGCGTCTTGGTGTTTTTGTATGAGATCAACAGTAATCCTCTGTCCCGATTATTGCAAAGGCTTTCTATTCTTAGAACTTGTGTAATAAAACCAGAACTTGTGACAGTGATTATTTGCGAGCTGGGGTGAGAAAGCTAACAAGTCCCGACCTCTCCAAACTTCAGAAGTCGGCCATCATTCGCTCCTGGCAAATCAGCCGGTGGATCGTAGGGCTTGACCCTTCCTTACCGCTCGTCTGTGGGTATTGGACCAACATGTGGGCCAAAAACGTGACATACTTGCCCGGTTCCAGATTAAGCTTGTGGCCAAAATGATGGGCTTCACCCTTCACGCAGATGGCTGCCACGACGACTCCTTTTCATGGGTAAAGTCATTCGGCGTTAGCCAGAGTAAATTTATTTAGTTTGCCAACTCGCAACTGTGCCGAATAAAAGTTTAATCTTTTATTCAAGTATCATGAACTTCCGTTCGGTTTTTCACGGATATGCTACTTTCAAGGTCAGAAGACCATCTAACCCAGAAGTGCACAACCTTTCTGGTTCTGCAGGCCAAACTTTTGGCTTAGAATAGTGGGCGGGTCACCAGTTCTGGCCTTCGCCGTCCATTTTCCTCCATTAGGTCGATCGTTCTATGGCAAAGATGCTGTTTTTATGACCTAATAACCTTGACAAAGCCTCTAGCTCTGAGTTAAGCCGAAGAAGATTCAAAAGTCGTTCTTGGAAAAGTTCGACTGTGATCTTTATTACCGATAAAAGTTTCTAATTTTTAGTATAGAAACTATTTATTTTTCAACTTGCAAGTCTCCGCAGGCCGCATAAACCGGCGACTCTTGAGGCCACCATATGGCCCGCGGGCCGCAGGTTGCGCACCCATGACCTAACCCTTCGAAAATTTTTCACTTTTTTCGCATCATTTGTTACAGATTGTTCCACGAAGATGAGCTTCTCTCCGACCATTATCAGCTCAAGAAAACGACCCTTAGAAGATTGCCCGAACGGTCCAGGTAACCTTTCCAAGAAAAGAAATGGTTCACTGACCCATATCGAGGAGTGTGGGATGCAGATCTTCAATGATCCTGTCCACGGTTTCATTGAATTACACCCACTTCTCGTGAAGATCATCCACACCCCTCAATTCCAGCGTCTCAAAGATATTAAACAGCTTGGTATTTGTTACTGGGTTTTTCCTGGTGCTTCTCATAACAGATTTGAACACTGCCTTGGAACTTCGCATTTGTGTGGTAAAATGATCGACACACTTCGGGACTTGCATCGTGGTGAGTTCGAAATCACGGAAAAAGAGTCCCTTTGTGTTAAAATAGCAGGTTTATGTCACGATCTGGGACACGGCCCCTTCTCTCACTTTTTTGATTGTGTGTACATACCGCGGGTAAAATCGGGGTCGAAATGGCAGCACGAGGACGCTTCTTGTGCGCTGTTTGACTTCATGATCGAAAACAACCCTGGCTTGAACGAAGCTTTTCAAAGCTATGGTTTGGGCGAGCAAGATAAAATCTTCATCAAAGAACTCATTATTGGTAAGGATCCTTGGACCGACACCGTTCAAAGAAAGTGCAGCTTGTCTAAGAAGGCCAAATGGTTTCTCTACGAAATCGTTTCCAACAAGCGGAATGGCATTGATTGCGACAAGTTTGATTACTTCGCTCGTGATTGTTTTAACGTTGGCGTGACCAGCAACTTTGATTGTCGACGTTATTTCCAGAATGTGCGCGTTATCCCTGTCGACGATCAGTTGCAAATATGTGTCCGCGAGAAAGAAGTGTTTAACCTTTACGAGCTTTTCCATACTCGCTGGTCGCTTCATCATCGAGTCTATCAACACAAGACCCACGGCGTCATTGAACATTTACTCGCTGAAGCACTGCTACTAGTCGATAAAAAGCTAGGGATTTCCGATTCAGTCGACGACATGCACCGTTTCACAAAGTTAACGGACAGCATCATTTACGATATTCTTAGAAATGAAAGCGACGACCAAAATGTCAAGCAGGCGCAACAATTACTGCTCAGAATACAACGACGCGACCTGTACAAGTTTTGCGGCCAGACTCAACAGCTTAATCCAGATCAGAAACGTCCAGACGAAGATAAAATCACGAAAGTAATTGCCGAGAGATCGAACGGAGCTCTGAAAGAAGAACAAGTCTTTGTGACTGTAATTGATATCCACTTTGGTATGAAGGACAGAGACCCAATAGATTCCGTGATATTCTTCAACAAGGCACACCACCCTCTTAAAGTAAGAAAGGAACAAGTAAGCCAGCTTCTTCCTCAAAAGTTCCATGAGCGTTATATCCGAGTGTACGCGAAATCCCGGGATGATACAGAAATTGTTCAGAGATGTTTCGAGGATTGGTGCCGGGAGAACAACTGCCCGGTGCCACACATGTTAGAGGGGGATCGGACCGGGTATTTCTCTCCTGCATTTAAGAGTGGTGAAGGTTCGCGGGATAAAATGGAGGCCTCAACAACGACAGGAGAGATTAATCCACGTAACCTTGAAAAGGACTTTCAAGATATTAAAGACAACGAGTTTAGTCAAACGAACGTATCATTGACGAAGTGCAATGAAAGGGATATGGAGTGATGCAAACTTACTTTAGTGATCTATTCATATAATATATGAAGATACATTGCTCTAACAGTTTTACACAATAATGATCATAGAGCTAATTTTCAGATTTAACGTTGAGATCATTTGATAATCAGGTCTGTAAGGCTTAATTTCTTTTAGAAAGTACAATCCTGGCCAATAATGACTGGGACAACTTTGCAAGTGACTCCCTACAAACCGTCCAAAAGACGAAAGAGGGAATATCACTCACTTCTCCCCCTCTCCGCCTTCTATCAATGTTGCTTCATTCCACCATGTAAGATGACGCTGGCTGTGTCATACGCAAAGCGAAAAATGGACCAAAACCTCGCAATATTGAAGAGGGGAGGGGGATTTCAAAAGTGGGTTCATTTTAAAGTGTTGTCCCAGTATTTTTGGCCAGGATTGTAGGATACACCTATTTTAAGTGTATAAAATGAACAAAAACTGTGCAATTTCACGTTGATTTTGTTATCGAAGGCAGGCGACGGTGAGCTGGAGTTAATTTAAAAAAACTTGATGAAGTTTCGGAAAATTTTAAGGATAATAGGAAACCCAAGGGATGTCCCAAAAAATTAAAAATAAATATTATTTGTTCAACGCTTCGTTTGGTTGTTGTAGCCACGACGTCAATTTTCTTCACATGTTGTGTTTCCATTTCAAGGGACACTGGTGAATTATCAATTATTAATTATTAATAAATCAGGCACCTGACGGACATGTTCAGGCAAAAACAGCTGGTTCAACCGCCTTACGTTTGAAATTAGTAACTTCCCATCCTTGATCTATGAATTAAGAAAAAACGTTGGAACTCAATGAGAACAGACACTTTTTTCTTTGGTGACAGACTTGAAAGCTAAGCTCATTAAAATCTGGCAACTTAGATTCTTGGAGGCCGTGCTGTGGTAAATTCCAGGAACCGCTTTCTCTTACAGCTGGCTTTTCTTGAAAGAAACTGGCTTGCTTCCAAATAATACGAGGAGCAGTGTAAACAAATACTTTACTTTAAAACGGTTTGACAAGTTAACAGAACACCGTATGCAGGCCGACACTATTGTCTTCTCGTGATTTCGTTATATGAGACAAGCCAAGATGCAAATGAAATATTTACTATTCAAGTCTTAACTTGTCTTTGTTGAGTTCGATAAGATGTCCAACAGCGAAGCCGTTCACGGTAAACAAATCTGTTCTAAGGAAATTGAAGGAAACTCTAAGAGGAAACTTTAGAGAAACTTTTCCAGAAGATACTCTGAGGAGACTACTCTCAACACAGGCATGCACAAACATACACTATTTCGGTAATTGTTATGTTCTCGTAGTCTGTCACTTCCGTTTTGGGCATGTTGGAACTGGTCTCGGTCTAAAAGTGACATTTAAATACTTCCTGCATCATTAGCAGCTGACCTAGCATGAAGAAACATGTACAATTGAACGTTAATATGGCCAAACGAACTATCTTTCCAAAACATTCCGAAGGGAGAGAGAGAGCTTCATTTTCTCTCTGCAATTAAGAGGCTTTGAAGAGTCGTACTGGATTTTCATCTGTGCACAAAGGGTACAACCGGTAAGTGTGTGGTTGCTGAAGTTTTAACTGACTTCTTTACGACGTTAACGTCTGGAGAACTATAACTGACTGGCTTCTTAGGTCCTGTCTCAGGATGTCTATGACTCTAGATTACTTTTTAGGCATCTCTTGGTTACTTAGGTAGAACGTACCAAACGAATCGACGGTCGATGTACTAATCAATTTGCAGTATTTTCATAAGGACTCGGCTGCCTTCGAAGCCCTGGTGGGTATTTTGGTACGGATTGCCTGCTATATGTATGAGCTTTTTACTTTTACTTTTAACTAATCCAGGCAGATTTAACGACAGGTACTTTTCTAGAATGGCCACCTGTTCAAAATCTCACTGAAAGCCGTGGCCTAAATACCAAATGAGTTTAAAGTATAAGTACGTGAGTGGCGTCAAATTTAATTTGAGATTCCTTCAAACGATACTGCAGTCAGTTTTTGTCAACATTAGCCGTATAAACTGAAATAAATCCAACAATATACTTTTGTGACTACACGCTCCTTGTAAAGATTTCCTGTGAATTTAAGAAAAAGTTTCACTTTATTCCAGGAATTGAGGTACCTACTGACAGCTCGTTATTTGCCAACAGTTTCATGTTTGGACAAAGTCTATAAATTTATAAAGCTAGTGGTGATGAAGAGTGACTTGTAAGGATATTTGTGGTTTACGTAAGGCTAAATCCAGATCTTGTGATAGCTTACATGTACTGAGCTGGTGAATTTTTTCTAAACATAGGTGCACTTCTGGCACGTTCGAACTCACCAGGGCTTAATCACAAAGGTTCTCATCATAAGATTGATCACTCCTCGTTGGAAATAGCTAATTGCCCGTCCACTAAGTAGATAAGTCCACCCAAAACGTATAGGACAACATAAGATCTAGGGTTCAAGGTCTAATCTCTTTATTACGGTTGTTTTAAACAGTTTAGAAAAATCGAAAGAAAACAAAAAACCTTGTGCCCCTCCTGATCGAGTTACAAATATACGCGATTAGGAAATAGAAAGCATAACAGAAAATAAACAATAAAATGTTTCAAAGACTGCTGTTTGTTAGCAAGCATATTAAACACAGACTTTCCAGGCCTCGTTTAAGACGAAGTTCCTTTTGCACTCAAATCCAAGAATGTTATGTGTCCATCCATTTCGTTCAACTTGTATAAGACTGGACAAGTAGAAAACCTAATTTTGGAATCGTGATAACTTCTCGACGGGAGATAAATACTTTCCATATACCTCAAAAGTGATGACTTATCACCAGATACAACACTGGAATACTAATTTCGAACACATACTGAAACTATTTTCTCGTTTAGTATTTCGAAAAGTTGCGAAAATGTCGGACTTTCTTTAGCACAATAGCTGAAGCTGATCTTGATAACATTAGGAAAAATGTATAGACATGAAAAAATAAGGAAGCTAGGAATATAGAGCATATTATGAAACTTGTTATTGTTTCCGGAGTGGAAGAGACCACCTGTAAATGCCTGATATGTCCTATTCTTCTTGTGGTGGGCAATTCAATTATCGCTGCTTGTTTGATTTTATCTTTCAGACCAACTCGAATTTTGAAGTATGTGCTGGACCTGGGTGTAATCCATCAACTCCCGTGTGTCTTCTACATCTTGCGAAACACTAAAACGGTCTAATGCAGCACAAGATGTACAAAAAATCATAAATTGATCCGCTTGTGTATATATTTACTCAGGTATCACGATACACGAGGGTTAAGTTCGACCCCCACTAGCGACATACACATAAGCATAACGAAGTACGCAAGTACAAGGTGATTAACATACAATGAAGGACTGACTGTGTTTGCGTATGTCATTGCGTTTATGTTTATTTCACTAGTGAAAACGAGGCTTTAGACAGTCTGATAGGACATGAACTTTAGCCGTTAGTCGTTTCGCGGGTCATGCTAATAACTTGTCTTTTCTAGGTCGAAGACGCCCCATAGAAGACCAAGACGGTTTTCTTGTTACAAAGAAATTCTGTGTCTTTGAATACTGGATTTCAGAAGCCGTTGGCACAATAACAGTATGATGTATACGTAGAGAAGTCATAATAAGGCAGGTGATTCTATTCTATTTTATTTGTTCTGGTAGAAGAGACTTCCAAAACCGTTCAAAAACTCTTATAGACAGAGTCATTTAAAATAATTAATTCGCAAAGGTTCCCAGAAATAGTAGTCCTTCGTTGACAGGATCACAAATTTATAAGAAATTAACAATTTCAGTACACTGCCGTATTTTGTGAATTCTGGTTCAACCTTGCCTTGATAACCAGGCTGTAATATTACCTCTATCGACATTACAGCACGCCTAGCCATCTTAGTAAGTTGTTTTCGTGACAATTATATTTGCTGGTGATTTTTTGAAGTCAACCAGAAGCTTAACCATTTAAAACGACGTGAACAGGAGTGTTAAACTTTGTCATGATAATGACGTGTTTTCATTTTTATCAACGACGTAGAAAAGTCATAATAAGGCGGGTGGTTCTATTCTATTTTATTTGTTCTGTGGGTATTGGGCCAACATGTGGGCCAAAAACGTGACATACTTGCCCGGTTCCAGATTAAGCTTTTCGTTTCTATCGACGATGGTTAACTTGATGCAAGGTACTCGAAATATTAAAATGCTTAAAGCACTCTGTTCTGATACTATCAGCCCTTAATTCCCCTCTTTCTCTAAAAGAATCTCAAAATTAAATACAGTAGTCGGCTTCGCTAAGTTAGTGCTAAAAATTCAATTTCAAGTTCCTTGTTTGTGGACTTGTCGGCGTAAATCCCGATAATACGTTCATCCGAGAGCTTTAACCCTCAAGTAATGTGATCTAATAAAAAGGGTTTAGTAAATTTAATAAGTAGGCAGTTCTATTCGATAAATTTTGCGCGGTGAACCCTCGACACAAAATTTTTCTTTCTTCAACGATACGACAACATACATATATTATTTACAAAGTCATTTGCACACAAAAAACAAATAATAATAGGTAGCTCTGGTGTGTTTTTAAGGCGATGTTACGGAGATTTTTAACCACGATTTTAAAGAAAAACATTTATGCACGCATCATGTCGTTTGTGAACCATTTTTGTGACAACATGTTGCGAAAAGGCTATAGTAGCTTAACCCCGTAGAGTTACGTCTTACGTAGTTTGAATATGAAATAGTGACGTAAACAAGAATTCTTTGCCGTAGGGTCAGATCTAGAAAGAGCTTTCGGACTAAATGGCTATGATTCAACGTGGTAGACAGATAAACTGTAAAAAATAATTAAAATTTTCCTAAGGACCTTCCGAAGTTGAATATCTCGAGTGAATTCACTAGCGCATCGTAGCTGCGTTATGGTTGAATGGATTTTGCTTGTCGTTACCCATTTATCCTAACTTAAGTTTACTATTTGTCATTCGTTTTCAGATCCTCAATCAACGTCACTTTTCCAGTAAAACTGAGAATGAGTAGATCAAAACAAACGGAGTAAAAATCTGATCAGTGCAAAAATATTAACCCGCAAATGTCGGATACACGAATAATCAACGATCCCATCCATGGTTTCATTAAGTTGCACCCACTCGTTGCAAAGATTATCGACACACCACAGTTTCAACGGCTCAGAGATATTAAAGAGCTTGGTGTTGACTACTTGATTTTTCCTGGCGCTTCTCACAACAGATTTGAACATAGTCTTGGGACTTCACATCTTTGTGGCAAAATGATTGACACACTTCGTGATCTGCACTCCAGTGAAGAAGAAGGGTACATTGAAATAACAGAAGTTGAATCGCTGTGTATTAAAATTGCCGGTCTTTGTCACGATCTGGGTCACGGCCCATTCTCCAATTTTTTTGATCGCGTGTACATTCCGCGGGTAATAATGCTCCGTAGGCAGAGCGCGAACGCCGGCGAACCTGCAGGCTGCAGCAGGAACGAAAATGCTCAAGAACTTAAGTGGACACACAAACAAGCCTCTTGCGACCTTTTCGACTTCATGTTAAGAGAAGAAGTAAACCCAGGCTTAGATAACAAATTCAGAGAGTATGGTTTGAAGGAGGAAGAGAAAAATTTTATAAAAGATCTGATTCTAGGCGAAAGAAAATACGGACGAGAAGATAAACGGGGTAAAATTCGCTATGCAAGGAGCGATGTACAAGACAAACAATACAAGAAATCCTTCCTCTTTGAAATAGTCTGCAATAAGCGTAATGGTATTGACTGTGGGAAATTTGATTATTTCGCCCGCGATTGTCACAACGTTGGGGTGAAGAGCAACTTCGACTCCCGACGTTATTTTCATACAATTCGCGTCATGCCAGTTGGGGATGAGTTACAAATCTTTGTTCGTGACAAAGAGGTTTTCAACCTCTACGAGCTCTTTCACACACGTTGGTCATTACACCATCGAGTTTACCGACACAAGACCGAAGCCCCAATTGAGGATATGCTAACAGAGGCTCTTTTGAAAGTTGACAGAGAACTTCAGATCTCCGACTCCATTCGACCTCAAAACATGGGTCGCTACACCAACCTGACCGACAGCATCGTTTACGATATTCTTCGGAGAGATGTCGAGTCCAAGCAAGAGGAAGAAATGCTGAACAGTATTGCCAGGTGCAACGATGAAGAATGGAAAAATGCGCAACGAGAAAAGCTAGAAGAAATTAGAAGAAGGGCGAGAAATTTGAAAGAAGCGCAAAACATTCTCCTGAAAATTCAGCGTCGTGAATTCTACAAATTTTGTGGTGAGATACAACTTCCTGTCAAGCACAAGTATCCATGCCCTGAAAACGTGGACCAAGATGGCCCTCACCAGTGCCCAAGCAAGGAAATCATCGCCGATGAAATAGCTTCGAAATCCCAAGAGCAGATCGTGGGTCTTCGTGATCGAATTTTCATTTCTATCGTATACATCCACTTTGGTAAGAAAGGCGAAGATCCAGTCGATTCCGTACAATTTTACAACAAATCACGTCAAGCACAGAAAATCGAGAAAAGGCACGTAAGCCACTTGCTTCCAAAGAAATTCGACGAATGTTATTTACGAGTATACGCAAAAAGTCGGAATGAAACGAAAGAGGTACAGAAGTGCTTCAAGGAATGGTCGAAAGACAAAGATTCCTTAATTAAGTTACACGATGACCAGTCAGGTAGTATTCAGGAAATGCAGAAATGATTCTTGTGGGACCTGACTTTGACAGGCAGTGTTTTTTCCCACACTCTTTCACCAGTTTAAAAATATTCATACGACTATTGGTTCGCACAAGTGATGTTTATAATTTCTGGGAAAGTCTGTCACAGTAAGTTGTAATTCTAAGAATTGCCATGTAATTATTGAACGCTTACTTCACGTAATGTTGATGCAAATATACCCAAGAAATCTCGAACACGAATAACAACTGCAGTTTCTGGCCGTTTTCAGCCGTCTGTGTTTTAACAAACAGTTACTTCGCGTCGATTTAGCCATATTCAACAACTTTTTTTGTCTTCGACAATTATAAATTCTGTAAAAACGTTATTCAATGATTGTTTTCCACGTTTGTTATACACCAGCCTTCCCTTCTCTTAAAGGGTGAATTTAGTTAACGTACACTTTTACATGCACAGTTGTGTCAGGAGAGAGCCAGTGCATATCTGTTAAAATGTCCTCTTGTTCCAGAGATGGGCAATCCAATTATATTATGCTGCTTTCTCAAGATTAGTACATATATATATATGTATATGTATATATAGTGAGACCATCACAGGTAGGTGATGAGTTTCTTGATTAAATCAGATTCAATGTCTTTCCAATATCATTCCTAACATCAAGCATTGAACACTTGGAGGTAGACGACACCAAATGCGGAAGTAGTAAACATTGCCACACAGGTCCACCAAGTGAAGTAAGAAACAATAGCACGCATGAATTCTGGAACAAAAACATGACGTAGATTTCGCGCAGTCGTTACTGTAATGTTGGAAACTAACCAAGACTTCTGTAACCGCGTCATTAAGCCGTTGGTAGACTCCCAATCTGTTGTACCTAAGAAAATAAAATCGCGAAAATAAATTTAATTCTTTGCCTGCAAGACCAATCTTCAATTACTTTACCCTGGCTTAAGCCAGATTATTTTACTTGTGAAAGCGAGATATCTTGCCGGCAAAGAGCTGACGATCTTTGCAATGATTTTGTAAAACCTTCCACCCGACATACGCCCCTTTTCCCTTAAAAACTCCTTTTTAAGCTTGCATCGTTCCACTAAGGTTTCAAATTCAAGGATTCCCAGATAGTGTTGTATTTACCTGTTGTTCTTAACGTCAGTGCAAGGAAAAACAACAAAAATATCGGAGCAAGGTATTGAAGTGAAGCAGTGGATAAATAAAAAAATACTCCAGCTATCTACAAGAAAAAAAAAATAAAAATCTCACTATTGGTTTAAAATTAAGTGTCGTATATACTTCGTAGTTCTACTGCGCCATTAAGAGCTGGATTGTTTCTAGAAATTACGAACATTTCTCTGAAGGTTTAAGTTACTGATCCTCCCAGCTTCCTTCTTCATCTTAAGGATCCTTTGTTTCGCCATATCCAGGAAGGACTGAAGATGAATCCTTGTGAGCAGGAGACGAATAAAACAGCAAAAGAAGATGGCAGCGATGCGTAAGTTATCGAACGTGGAATCACTCATCCTAAAAAGAAAAAAAAGAAGCTTGTTTACCAGAAAGTGGATTAAACATCCGAATATAATATTTTCAATGAATAATTACAATGAACGGGAAATGATGGCAATTGTTACGCATAATAACGGAGCTAATGAAGATGAGCAACAGTCCTAGTGATCAAAGATAGACCTCGTTGAAGTCGATTGAAGGACAACAACACAGTCACGTTGACATGTACTGAGATAAAAACGACCGTTAATTGTACAAACGTACGTTGCATGACCTCCTTGTTTACCAGTCAAGGACTCTCTTGCAAGGGGTTTTACCCAAAGTAAGACGAGAAAGAGAGGAGCAAAGAAATTGAGGTACAGAAGAAACCTGCAGTTGAAAAAAGAAACAAACTAGAATTATTACTGCAGTGTGAACTAATGCTGTTTGTGAAACACCCCCCCCCCCAAAAAAAAAAAAAATAAAAACCAAAAAAAAAAACAAACCATAAGCAAGAACTTCGTAGAACTACTTAATTTCAAGCGCTGGAAATTTAATACTTTGATTTTGTTTGGCGAAATTTCTCCACCCTTGGTTTAATCCGTTTGCACTGTGCATGATTTGTTGGATCCCTTCCCAAATTTTAGCGGAGATAAAACATTTGTACCTGTAGTTACATTTAGGACTACCTAATATGATCTACTTCTAGTCCTCATAAAATCTCCTTAAATCACTGAAACTTCTCATCAAATGTAAGCGGTGACTATCACTTAGTGACCCCAACTCTCAAGTATGTCATCTGTCATTATAGAAGCGTACAAATTGGACGCTCCCGGGTTTCAACCCGGCCTGCTGGGACGCAGGGTACTGAAGCCCCTCCTCCGATCTTTTCAGCTTCGCCTTTTATAATTCAGAAAATGCCTTGGTTACGTTTGGATACTCTCCTCAACTTACATCAGATACTGTTTCGACTTTGACGTAAGAAGTGAGCCTACAAACATATTGGATAACCTCACGCCAGGGAAACCCATGGACGCTCCAATGAAAGCGGACACTATGGCAAGGATCAACTTGAAGACCCAAACCGGAGCAGCACCACCTCTAAACGAAGAAAAAAAGACAAGTTAACGAACCCCGCAAAGTCTTGTTCCCAGATATTTGTTGCTGACTTTCAGGAGATTTGAAGTTATATCGAGGACAGATTATTGAGGGCAGTAAACCAGACTGTCTTTGGTGATTAAGACAACAAAGAGCTCTTGTAATGATGAATAAATGGAAAAGTGCTGGGTCATTCCCCACCCGAAGCTATTTGATTCGGGCTTTCCACGCTTGAGGCGACCTCCTCGACAATACTTTAGAATTAAATGTCTGCCTTTTCCACTCTTTTACACTTCCAGACATACAATTATTTTACATTATCGTGGGTGAACATTGTTTTAGGTCTTAATCAGCAGTCGACATTAGTCTTGGTTGTAGACTTGCAAGCAAACGGTGATCGCATTCAGATCCCAGTCAACACGAAACAGTCTTAGACTTATAACTTAAATAAGTTGGATAACGAGGGGAATACATACTACGGCTAGTATCGGGCAATAACACGTCGATTAAGGAGAACGATACCAGACATGCAGTGAACTTACTCTTTGGAAATGCCTTGTTTTCTCAGGAATAAAGCCGCCTCCTCAGAAAACAACTCATATCCTAGGAAGGCAATGTATCAAACAAATAAGTTAAATCAACATCTGCATGGTGTATTGACAAGTATATATGATTCCTCGCAAGCCGTAACAGACATACAAATAGTTTGAATGCATGTTCCGGTTCACTGTTCAAATAGTTGGTTCTGTTTTTTCAAAGGCCCAAAAACTTTTCCATAAACATTTCCCAACAGGAATGAAAACGAGTGAGCCGATGGTAGCGAAGTCGGCAAAGTGAACTAAGCTGGAGGTCATTTTAAATAAGGCAATCTATTCGTTGGACCATAGTCAACCTAGAACGTAAGCAGCTATAAGCTTCAATTTCTGTATCGTTTAACCACCAACTTCCACCCGCTTAACACATTGTCTTGTAATAACTTAAATCTTTGAGCTGTTCAAATTTTATTCTCGTGTAAATCGAACCAATTTTTCCGCCTGAACTGTTATTGCTGGTCATAGTGACCCATTCTATTTCCCAAAGAAACTTCTCTCAGTAACTAGTCAATACTTTTACCTGTGTCTAGATCAAATTCTAAGACTGATTCATCGACCACCAGGATAGCCATTGCAAGTACAAAGAAGAATAAACCAAATGTAATACAAACTGACTTCTCACCAGAGTCATCGCTTGCCCAGTAAGCTGAAGTCAACGAGAAAAGGACTTTTCTGATATTGATAAGTTAAGGAGCAATGTCAGTCCCTCAGGCTTCACAGGATTTTTTATTTAAAATTTAATGCCAACCTTTCTGAGCTGACGTCGCAGACGTCTTAAAACAAAGCAACCGTTCATTTCTTTCTACGAATTGGTTCATAATTTGATTGATTAACAATCCAAGGTAAGTCTGTTGGTTGCTGGGTACCTGTTCCATTCATGAGGATGGCTGGCTCATTGAAAAGTCATAAAATTTCGCTGGGTCTTACAGCTGGCTTTTGGACTCTAACTCAGCTTTTGAAATTTCTCATAATTACAACTTTGCTTTGTCAGTTCATGGAATCAAGTGTAAATGCTAGAAATTAATTACAAAATATTTAAAATCAATAGTCTTCTCAGGAAAATCCTCACTTAGATGATTAACTCTTTCCCAGCGGGATGAGATTTCTATTATTTTACTCTGGCTAACACCAGACGATTTTACTCGTCAAAGGAGTAACTGCCACTTCAAAAGAGTTAAACCAACAAAAATAGCAAGTTTTCTACCTGATTTGTAAGGTTAAAGGATACAATGAAAAAAATATCACCAAAAAGTTCCACACAGGAGTTAAACTAATATCATTTTTAAATGTTGCTGGGAACAGAAATGAAATCAACTCTATGATCAGATTGTATATGAATGCACTGAAAGCAAAATCCACCAGCCACTTGTACTCAAAGTAATAAAACTGAAATATGAGATCAGTTTCTTCAATCTAAACAAAAGGAAACAATATCCATGTTAGTTCATGTAAGTTTAATTGCTGTGCTGTTTACTATATTCCAGTCCTCTAAGAATAATGTTGGTGACTGTACTGTGAGATACAGACAGATAATGATGGTTCTCAAAAAAAAAAAGGATTGTCAGTGACAATCCAAGCTCACACAGTTGTAAAACTAGTCAGGTACTTTTGAACTGTAAAACAGTTCAACACTGATCTTAGAGGTGGACAAGATGCCTTCAAGGTAACACTCTTTTCACTGGTATCAGTATTAGCTTCATAGATCTGAGATAGCAAAACCTTCCATGGAGTTTTCTCCAGAAGTAAAAATTCAGAATTTGTCAAAAAGTGATTGATCTAAAAAAAAATGCCTTTTTTACTTTATTTTTAATTTTATTCACAATGTAACTTTTTGAAGGGAACCCTGCCAGACTCTTCCTTCTGGCACAGATAATCCTTGCTATGAGTGGGTATCTCAGGGCTACTTTATAAGGGTATTATGAAGTGACTTGAGCAATCTACTAAAATTTCTTTCTTATCAATATAAGCTATTATACTGGAGAAGTTTACTTGAATGGCAGCTGAAACTCTGTCCTGTCCTTTAGGCACATATCACCTTGTTAAATTTATGAACAATTGGAATGGTAGGTGCCATTTTCTTCTTTGATTTTAACAAGTTTGATAATTGACCTTGGCCAGAAGTGGGTAGGACATCCTCACTGTCCCCTCTAGTGGCAGTACCACTGAGTATGAATTTTGCCAATCTCAATAACCAACAAGACAGTGTGCTTTTGAAATTTTCACCAGATCATGTTCCTTATTTGCCTGGGATGAGATTTTGAATTTCCTTGCTATCAATAAACATACTCTCATAGTAAGTTACCACTTGCTCTACCTTTGCAGTTTTCAGCTCAATGTTAATGTTACAAGGAACCGTGAATACTTCATTGAGTTTAAATGCACTAGCTGTACCATTAGTTGTTGGACTTTTTCTGTAACAGGTAGAGAAGGAAAGAGGATATGTATAAACAAAAAGACAGTTATAATGCAGTATTTAAGTCTCTTATTTTTACCGTTTTAAACACACTTTTTGTTTCTAGTATTGAAAAATATTTAGTTTTTTTTATTCACCTTGGCTCTGATCGCCTCCCTTTTCCTTTGACATGTGGTGATTTTCCAATCAGTTGCTTTAATTCTTGGTCAGTCGGATATAGATAACGTACTAACCTAGAGTAATGTGAAAGAAGTATGGATAGGAATGGGCTAAAGCAATGACTTTCTTGTCTGTGAAAACAGAACAAAACAAACTGTGAATTAATTTACTTTTTTACCCATTACAAAGTATCCATGTTGCAAGCGACATGTGTGGGGACACCTTTTGCAGAAAGGCAGCCACAATAATTGTGATAAAAAACTGGATACCAAATAAACTCTATAAAAGAAACAGATTTACTAAAAACATAAATCAGAGATTTGTTCTTTTCCAGTTTAGAAAGCTAAGTACTACTACTTTGTATTTAATTGTGTTGATACATTTGCAGTTGATGTTAATGATCTGAACAAGGTATACATGAACTGTTACTGTGTTTGAGATACAACCTCCTGGCAGACAATTGGTTGAAAGGATATTGGCAATCATTTAATGAAAGCTCAGGGACTTCGGCAAAAAATGGCATTTCTAGAAGGCTGCATTTGTCAATGACAGGTTGATCACATTTGGTACTCCTTCTTGTAAAAATCTGTTCCCTAAACTGATGATTAACCAGGATAAACTGGAATTAGCATCATTCCTTTCTTTGTGTCAGGATAATTTACCTGACTCAAGTCTAACAATCATGATCAAGTTTTCCTTAACACGTAAGTTTTCTTATTATTTTTTGGTATACATGGTAAGTGGGTGATTTTCCTCGCACCCCACATTTTTGATATAACATGACAACTGCACAGATTGAAACTTAGGCAAAAAATTTGCTGGCATGAACTCCATGTCAGCTTGTTCCTTCGCATCATCACATATTAACAAATGTAGAATACAACAGCCGCAGAATTATCTGTCCGATAGAACTAGACAACTGCTACGAAGTAGCAGCCCTGAGCTTTACCATCACATACACGTTAATAACTGTACCATTCAGATGATGGACTGCAG
This sequence comes from Heliopora coerulea, assembly GCA_030142905.1. Taxonomy (NCBI): domain Eukaryota; kingdom Metazoa; phylum Cnidaria; class Anthozoa; order Scleralcyonacea; family Helioporidae; genus Heliopora; species Heliopora coerulea. Next base: position 677,681 of record JASJOG010000163.1, read on the forward strand.
GTCATCGTAACCTCACCGTACCATGCACCAACTAAATTCAGCAATTTTGTCTTATACCTTCCTGATTTCCGACATGTTTACTAGGAAGGTCAGTGTATGCTATTTATGAGATTACCGTTAATCATTCTAAATGTCTTACCATTCTTACTCAAATCAAACAATGCACAACTGCAGCATGCTTCTCTCTCATCATTTCTCCATCTTTGTTTTGTCTGGAACATCTGCTGTCATTCATTGATCGCATGTTCGTGTGTTTCACGTCATGGCCGGAGATAAGAGAAGATGGACTGAAAGCTTTCATAAGTTTTTATCGTCTAAAACAGTTTCAGAACAGAAGAGCAGAACTGATGTCAACGTAATTTTGGATCAGCTCAACTCCGAAGAGTACACAGCAAATCTTATTTCCAACCAAAATGTAATTTATTTACTTAGGTGAAGTTAATTATTAAATAATAGAACCAGAAGGAATAAGGGATAAAAATGAATGAAAAATCTTTGGAAAGCAAAATACTTAGAAATATAGCAAAATAGTTAGAAGAACCAAGAATGAAAATGAATGATTAATGTAGTTTACATGCAGACTGTGAACTTCATGTGTACTAGCTTAACCCAGCTTATTTGATTCGTTACTGTTTCCAAATGATTTACTATAAATATTACAGCTGGTAACACTTTGCTTTTTCTTTTCAGGATATCTTGGAATTCTTTAATAGAGGCTGCCTTTTAATCCCCATTAACCAAAGCAATGGTTTTCTTCTCTCAAAGTACTTCCAGCTGGTGGAAAAAATTTTAGTCAAGCAGAAAATTAATTTGGATGACACGACATTGAACAGTTTAATAAAACATGTGGTTGCTTCTGCTAGAACATGCCCAAGTATTTCAGTTTACGATCACTTAAAACTATTAGGAGAGTTGGTTTATGAAAATGGAGGGAGATGTGCCAAGGTAATGTATGAGGAGGCTCTTAAGTTGTAAATTGAATTCCTTAGGATGAGCACTGTGGCAGAAATTGGAAAATCCTAATGTTTTAAGGTGGCCATTATTAGACACTGATTATGAATATGTTTAATAATTATATATGAATGATATGAAGTAATAATTTCTTGGGTTTATAAATGCTTAATGAGCCTGTTAATTTGTCACGTTTATTCATAATTCCATTTTCTGCCTTGAGTATTTGTTTCTTCAAAATGTAAGACTGAGATGTATGAGAGGTGTAGCCAAGGGTGGCATATCTTTGATTAGGGGGCAGTGAAGAATTAACTGTCCCAACAAACAACTTTTTTGGGGTTTTTTTCAAAAGTAATGTCTTAATTACAATATTTGTAATTTAGGAAACATATTTTTGGTGTATTTTTGAGACTGTAAATGAGAAAAAAATTTAGAAGATTACTATATTAGCCCGAATGTAGGACATTAAGCACAGCTTTCTTGACTTTGCCTTCTTTTTAACAAAATCTTGGTTGTATCCCAAGCGTGTGCACTGTGCAGACTATCATTTGGTTAAGCCATTAAGCAGTAAGGGTGGACTTAACACTTGTGTTCAAGGGCAATGTAAGATGATTTAATTTAGGACAGTGGGGTGCCTACTCCTTAGTGGGTTAAGTGTATTTGAAGTCTAGTAAACGACCTAATATAAAACTGCTTGACTTTGGAACCATCTTTGAATTAACTACTGAGTTGAAGGGGGTGGGATTAAGAGGATTCAATCCCACCTGATTCTAAGAAGTTGAAGGTCTCCTTGGAAGTTAGTTGTAGATACAAATTCCTTTATAATTTTGACCCATCATGATAACTATTTGTAATATGTATTATCATTTGTGACTTAATGAATACATACTGAGGAGAATAGGAAATACAGAAAGAATTGCTATTCTTATATTTAAATAATGAATTTTAGTTTCATGAGGATCTGTTGGGAGTTGAACCAACTGGACTACTTCTTGAGTTTACTGACAGCAAAAATGCTGACATTGAGACTCAGAAAGCTGCAATCACTTGCATTGGAAACCTGTGTATCAAGTAAGAAGTTTTTATCTTTTCCTGTGTTATTAATGATAAAACCCTTCCCATTGGACTGGAATGTGACATTAGAAAGATGATGTTGATTCAAGATGCTTAGCTTTAGGGGCTTGAACTTTGATTTTCTTCCTTCCTTCCCTTCCTTCCTTCTTTCCTTTCTTTCTCTTTTCCTTTCTTTCATTCTTTTGTCTCATCCTTTCATTCTTCCCTTTTTCCTTCCTTTCTTTTTATGTTTCCTTTATTCTTTCTTTTTTATCATTCTTTCCTTCTTCATTTCTTTCTTTCTCTTTTATCATTCTTTCCTTCTTCCTTCTTCCTTCCTTTCTTTTTATCCTTCCTTCATTCATTGTTTCTCTCTTTCTCCTTCTTTCTTTCTTTTCTCTTTCTTTCCTTCTTTCTATTTTTGCTTCAATCTTAATTTATCTTCTTTTTTTTGCTTACATATTGTATTTTTTTTTCACTCTTTGCCAGGGATTTAAATGGTTCCTTTGTTGTTGAGCGTTACGGTGAAATTGGTCTCCTGACAATTTTGAATGTTTTACAAACACCTCCAAGAAAAGAGGTCATTAAAATTGAGCATTGTAAAGTAAGTATGTCATTTTTGAAATTTTGGAAAGACTAAATTTTATGATTTGCACTTGAGACTCTCTGCAAGACTTCAGTTGTATCAAATCATACGAATTGAATTTTTGGCGTCAAAACTTGGCTGTTGTCATTCGTCAAGCCACCCAGCGGCTTTTTTTCTACTCAGGCAGTGTGACATTTTTCAACCCATAAGAAGCGGTTACTTAACTCAGGTTTTGACCTGCTGATCTTTCAAAGTCTTCCATATATTGCACAGTTGGTCGAGTCACAATTTGTTGCCGAAATTTGTGGCATCGTATAGCCACCCTTCTGCACTGGTGACGCAAAAAGCTGCATCGCTTTTGCAAGCAAAAAATCGCACGTGTTGCCGCGGCTATATAATACACCTCTTGAGATGATTCTCCTTTTTTGCTTTCCTTAGTTAATTACCACCGCTTTAAAAGCCATTCAGGATATTCTACCCAGCACCAAGTCTCCTCTCAAACGCCATCTTGGACAGTTGTTATTGACGATAAAGGTAGACGTAGTATATACCTTCTTTACCATATTGCTAATGTTACGTCAGAAAATGAACGTTTTTAGATGATAAAACTTTACTCTGCAGTATATTGTATACGATAGCTTTTGTATTTTTTACTTACAGATTTCAAAAATTTTGCGCCGTCCATATTTCGCTGTTCCTTTCGATTTTGTCTTCATAAAATCTAAGGCTCAAAAGAAATGCACTCAATTTGTTCTCATCAATGAGATATCTTATGGTTTTAAAAGTAATTTGGAGGATCTGTACGATTGAAGCCTTCGAATCCAGCTCGGTGCCGCAGCCTAAAAAACGAGAATAACGCCCTCATAATGCAAGAAATAGCCTTTCAGAGACCTAAGAATTCAAACATTTTCCGGGGGAGCATGCCCTCGGATCCCCCTAATTAGAATGCTTCCCAGGCCTGGGCATCACAGATTCTCTGGCGACGCCACTGCCGTCGTCCAATGACTAAACTTTTGATTACTGTCCGGAATGGCGCCATCTGTAGCACGAAACATAAAACTAAAAAATTCTCTTTGTCGATAACAATTTAGATATAAAAAACGAAGCAGGATTAGCAGAGGTCTTGTTTGAATATTATTTTTGATTGAAGTTCTGATGAGTCAAAGAAATAAATTAGATTATTTAACGGTTAAATGCACTATCCAACTAAAATCATGTTTTACTTCCCAAGCCCTGTCTCTTTCTAGAATTACATATTTTATGGTTTCCCAGGCTACGAGCTTAGTTTCCCAAACCACGCAGCTGGCTCATCTCCTCATGATTCTTCATCAGGTAAAACAGTGTGCTTAAAAATGACCAAGCAGTTACATATTCATTTTGTTTTTGCTGCTAGATGGATTTGATTGAAACGAAAAAATAAAAAGTGCCATTTAAGATATAATTACTCAACCAGAAGTTGACGTTGAAAGGTCTTTGTGAGAGTTTAAATGAGAGTAAAAAAACGTTTTGGCGTTAAACGTAGTACTTAAATCTTAATCTGTGAACATTTTTAATAGCATTTTTAAAATAAACCGTAGCATTCACTTACAACAGGGCATTAAGTAGCAGCAGTGCTGTCAAGAGATTAGCGTTTCCATGAGGTAAAACTCTGTTGCTAATCTCATGATCGAAATATTGACGTCCGTAATATTGGCGCCCGTAATATTGGCGCTGCACTCTGACGATTCCACTAAATTTGTGTTTTTACAGCTTATCTCTATTTCTTCCACGAACGTGTGCTTTCTTGCCCGCTTTACTATCCGAAGTTTGTCTCTTTAGATATTGAACCAGACGATCTGTCCATTCTCAAGGTTTCCTTAACTCCTGTCAAAGAAAGAGCATTTCCCGGAAGAGGAGCTCTTAAGAAAAAGTCACGACAGAAACGAGGGAAACGGCAGAAAGAGGATAAAAATGAAGAACAATTCTATGAAGATCCCGTTCTCAGAAAGAACGATTGTACGTTCCAAGTTAATCATTCAACTGAGATGCCAAAACAGCCGCTTGTTTCACAAGGACTGCAAAAAACTGGAGGTGAAAACGACAAAATGAACGACACCGCAGGTGTAGATGAAGTTACCTCTGGGCGAGCAACAGGACCCAGTCAAGAACTTCCACCCGGCCAAGTCGATAATACCGCATGGACCCGTCCTTCAAGTTCAGAGTCAGAGTTCTCGGATTCGGAAAGTGGACAGGCTCGAAGGTTTAGGTACTAAATAAATACTTAAACATCTTTAAGTAATCCTGTTCATTTCTGATTTTCTAAATCGTCGTTTTTCAGGTCAGCTGCCGCTAAAGTTCGAAACTCTTCCTTGGTTTGTTTACAGTCTGTTATCAAGGTGAATAAAAGTTTTCTCCATCCCATTACAAAGACGTATACACGTCCATATACTCTAATGCATGTATCCTACCCCTTCTTGTCAAATGCACGGGAATTTAAAATGAAAATTTTATCCTAAACATGTTTTTCCAGCATTCTGATAAAAAAGATCTGTTTGGCTTCTGGTCCAGTTTTATTTCTGACGGCAGTGGTGCCCTAACGTGGTCTCTGTTCACGATCATTCAGAGTGATCCCAACTCCAAGGTAAAATAGTTGTATCGTCATCGGCATTATCACTGAAATTACTTCAACGTTTAAGACTTAAACATAATGATTGTGATTATCAAAATTAATTCGATTATTATTATTTTTTTCATTACTATCATCCTAAATGAAACCAGTGAGCTGCGTATTTTGTTTTGTTGCTGTTCATTTCCTCTCTCTTCTTGGTTTCTCAGCTATTTCGATACCTCCGGCGGCATTAATCGTTCAACTGAATGATATAAGAGCAGAATACTGCGTAGACAGTGACAAATAAGGTAAAAAGTTCAAAGGTTGATAACTGCCATGACTGGTCTCAAAGATCAGTCAGGGCAGTTATCAACCCTTAAACTTTTTACCTTATTAGTCGTTAACTGTTTTTCCTTCTTTTCAGAACCGCACTGGGGCGGCGAGTGTCTTAATGGATCTTTTAGATGGATCTAAACCATTTCTAACTGCAGCTGACGATAGGTAATGATTAATCCAAGTGTTATATTTGTAGTAAACCTCATGAATTTTGACAAGTAAAATCATCTCACGTGAACCGGAGTAGAATGATAGAAGACTGATCCTGCCGGGGAGGAATTAAAAGTGCAAACCAATTCCATTTTTAGTAACTGTTCATTCGTAGATTATTATTCATTAACTTATTAACTATTTTAATTATCAGTTTATTGATATTTCTTTTTCGTTAATTTGTTGTTAATATGATTCATTGAGTAATTGCTATTCAATATTCGTTGATTATTACAATGACTTACATATTCAATAAACTTGTGCAGAAATACCACAAATATTACTCTGATGACATGACATCAATCAAAACATTCTTAATTTTCACTTTTTTCTCAGTGAACAACATCAAACGACGTCGTTGAGGCCTTTTACATCCTTTTCTTCTCGTCTTGGCTCCATCATCCACGAGCTGCATCGTTTATTGGATGTAATTGCCACTGAAACTTCATCTTCTGCTCAAGCACAACTAGTTAAGGTAACAAAACCTTGGCTTATGGATGTTGGATAGAGTATATTGTGATTGTACGTGCACTGTATTCACCACGATAGTCTTATCTTACTTGTAACTACTTGTAACTTTGATGTTTTATCAACTTTTCTCGCAGATCTTTAAAAATTTGCTTTATTTACCGTCTAGTGTATGGCCATATTAGTTCTGAACTGTCCTTATCACAAACTTCAGCAAGGCTTGCTGTCCAAAGTTGTCGAAACTATGCGACCTTTACTATCTTGTGACGGTGAGTAAATTTTGTGTCAGCACGTGAGATAGATCGACGATGTCACTGTACGAAGAGTTTCTTAGAACAACAGTCAGTAAGATGATAACAAGTAATATAGTGTGACGTTTAAGTATCATTCTTCGGTCATCCAAACGAAAAGGAAATTTCAGAAATCAGTTACGCTCTGTAGGTTTCACATACTTGTACTGTTGGAACAAGAAGAGGGCTAGCGAGGCCGAGCACACTGAGAGGTGGGAGTGGAAGTGATCTTACCTGGTAAAAAACCTCTACAGAAAGGGCATGGTTTTACAAAAATTGTTCACGGTTATGTCGACTGAAATTGTGGAGCGAGGCTCCTCTTTAGTTTTATTTATGACCTTAATGTTTGTCTTGGTCATTTGTTCCGCCATTTTGAATTTCCAGCCAACCTGGCTCGTCCCTTAACAAACAGCTCTCTGTACAGGGTTGATGATTGCAATTATCTAAAACTCTTCTTCCAATGTTCACCTTACGGTTCTATCCATAGATCATTCAACGTATGTACTAAAGGTTGTGAGCTGGAGATCCTACTGAAGTCACTTTTAGGTTTTGGCCAGCTAAGTGATGTCGACACTCAGAGTAACCCATATTTGTTCTCTAGATCTGGTTGTCAAACAGTCTTCATTGGTGTGTCTTGGAGCTGTATTGACTGTGAATGCTCCAATGAACGAAGTCCTACAATGTATGGAAAATACAAGACAACTGTCTACAAAGAACGTCACAGCCCAGCTAGGCAGCAGTTCTTCATTAACTGAAAACCGTATGAAACAACCTGTTGTGGAATCGGAAACAGGGGCGAAACCTTCCGAACAATCGTTTCCCTGGCTTGTTCGAGATTGTTTCCAAATTCTTAGATCTTCAAGTGCAATTTCCAGCAACGAGGTTCCCAGTGAGGCTGTAATTGCACTCCAGTGCGAAGTTTTACATTTGTTGATAGTTTTCACTCGTAATTACTTTACAATATTACGGTAAGTTGTAAAGGTGGATTAAATCAGTAGTTCGTAAGTACTCCGAATTTCAGCATTATTCTCTGGGAAACCTGGGAAACTCAGTATATCCAGAAATTTGTCTTACTTTTTGCTGCACAGGCCGGTGTTGTTGGAGCTGGCTGAAGTCGCTCGTGAATGTCTTCGAGAAGCTAGCGCAGTACTTTGTGTCAGCGCGATCAAGGTAAGTAGTTCACCAGCAATTCTCAAGCTTTGTAATGATTCATGAACCAAACACAACAGAAATTAATTTTTATATGATTAGTGTGTTAGAACTGAATGAGGATATCTTACCAATAGTGGTGAAAAAAACAGAAAGGATCCTTCTCATCAAAAGTCAAGTAAATTCATTGGTTTTAGATGTTAGCCCAAATACTGAACATTGGACTTTACCTGGATTTGAAAGTGCTCGTATATTAGAAAGGCTTGCCGTTTCAAAACGTACTCTAACTTTAAAATTCTTGTAAAGTTTACAAAGAAATTTTAACACCATACTAGATTCAACAGTTTAGGTATGATATGAGAACAGTACTTGGATCAATTTTTAGGAGTTTCAAGATCTGTAAAAAAGGTGCAACCTGTGTTCTCTTTTCTTTCATGATAGCTCCTTCAAGAACTAGGCCGAACGATGTACCAAGTGGTATATACAGGGGAAGACGAGGGCCAAAAAACCGTGGTAAGACGATTGTCAAGTGTTAACGTTATTGATCATTTATATAAAATGTGCAGAAGGACTGGCTCTAGTGGTAATTTTACAAAGCAGAATTGTCGTAACTTACTTTACAGTGGAACATGTCTCCTTGAGTTTTTCTTCCTGGAAATCAAGATCCTTTCAGTGGTCGGTCACTTTTAGAGTGAAGTGTATAATGAATGTTCTAGATTGAGCAATAATTTTGTATCTGGGTTTTTTTCTTTGTGCAACAGGTTCGTGAATTCTGGCTGAGATTACTCGACGGTGAAATGTTGAAGATCTTGCAGTCGAAGGACCCCTCGAGAAACAAGTGCAAAGCAGCAGCCTGTGATTGTCTGTCGGACATTGGAGACAATGTTTTGCAAGACTTACCGGTAAAACATGGTTATCTGTTTGAAACTATCCTTTCTACAGTAATACTTGCAATCTTAACTAAACCGTATAATTGCGACTCAAAGTTTGAGAGGCTATAGCTCGGGACTTGTGAAAGGAGGACAGTATTTCTCAAGGTCGACCAGTCGCGTAACGAAGGGGGGAGGGCAATAGGTGCAGCTGCCTCGGACGGCACTTTTTTCGGGGAGCGGCATTTTTGGCCGTCAGTGTCCTGAAGACGTTGACCTACAACGGTCTGAAGTAAATATCTGGCTTAATTTTTTGCAGCATCCTAAAAGAATTTTACTAGGGTGTAATAATTACCTTTGACAAACTTGTGGCCGTTTCTATAACACCAATATTTTTTCCGTTTCCATGGTTATATTAATGTCATCTGTCTCTCTAATTTACTTTCCATATTTGTCATGAGTCATGACGTAACTCGCACCTTGAATTTAGACTCCTGGTTTTGTAATCTTCTGGCGATCCCATTCTCATGAATTTGGTTTGAATCTCTGCAGATAACGTAAAATTTCTGGGTTCAAATTCCCCGCTCAGATTAAACAGTTTCTCAGCTGAAGTGTGAAGTATCATGCGATCTTTTTGTCATACCCTGAGGCTTCTCCTTAATTTAAAAAAAGTCTGCCATAAATTATGCCACGAAATTTCATTATATGCTTTGTTTCATCTTTCTTATAATGCAGTTTGATAAACGGATACTGATCATGACAATGCTGCTGGGACTTGCCAACGATCAAGACACGTACGTAAAGGTAAAATGACATCGGTTTTTTGGGTAACGTTGCCGCAGCATCTCAGTTTTTTGTCGACAGTTTCAATAGAACTTAGTTGGTATCTAAAGAACGTAAGTCTTGTGGTTCTACTTCCAGGCTGCATCAATTCGGGCTTTAGGTGTCTACATCTTATATCCATTCCTCAGAGAAGACGTTCTGTTCGTTGCTGATACCGCTACTGCTGTCTTGAATGGACTGAATGATTCAACTTTGTTAGTGAGGATTCGAGCTGCTTGGTCATTGGCCAATCTTAGTGATGCTATCGTAATGAACAAGTGAGTGAGTGTAAGGAACGAATTCATTAATCATTGTTACTCCATGTGAAGGATTTTCTCGTGAGAGAATAAGAAGTACTGGTGACGAATGGTATGATGCACTATCGTCATATGAGCTACTTGGTCATCAGCCAATTTTAATGTTTTTCTAATGAAAACTTAAGTGATTGAAGATCAGCCGCTCATGATGTCGACCATACGTACTTGTTTTTTAGAAATTCTGAAGACTCTACGTTTGTTGACGATTTTTCAGAGATGCTTCTGTTGCATCTGATAAACGTTTCAATAAAAGCAAGCCAGGACAACGAAAAGGTAGGCTTGCTTGTCGGTTGGTTCATGTATCTTCAATTTGCGGTCGACTTATCCCTTTAGTCATTCATTGTAAGCTGTTGTTATTTCCTTAGGTCAAGTGTAATGTTGTGAGGACTTTAGGAAATCTCGCAAAGTATCTTACTTCAGCCAGTATCGGTAAATAAATTCTTTGTTTTATCATCAACAATAAACTGTACATTTATACGTCTCACAGACTAAAATTAAGCGCTCAATTAATTAATTAATTAATTAGTTATATCAATTTTTTAAGAGAAACCAACATTCTCAGAAGCAGTCGACAGTATTGTCGAAGTTTTGACTAAATGCATCATTGCAGGACAGATGAAGGTGAGAATGTGTAATTCATTGTATACAGGGTTTTTTCCTTCTTTGTTTATTTATAAAAGTAGTAAGCAGTAGTAGTTTGTACCTACCTACCTACCTACCTACCTACCTACCTACCTACCTACCTACCTTACTATCTGTCTGTTTGCCTGTCTGTCTGCCTGCCTGTTTGCCTGCCTGTCTGCCTTTCTCTTCCTATCTACGTATTACCCTCGAAGACGGGTTGATGCATGGACGAACGGACTGACAGGGTGGTACCATGACAGTGTGAAACATACAGGTAGACATTTCGACACATTGACAGACACTGTGAAAACGTTGTGTAATCCTCGTAGTCTATTTGTTTTAATCGACTTTCAGACGAGATGGAACGCTTGTTACGCCGCAGGAAACGTTCTTAGCAACCTGTTCCTACCAATCGGGGAAACATCGTCATCTGTAAGTTCTCCCTTTCTCTTGTTGCTGCACTTTACTCTTCCATTTCTCGTTTACTTAGGTTCCACTCTGCTCAATCTTACTTTAATCTTTCAAACTTCTTATCGTCGTGGTTTAGTATCTTCTCTTCCCTCCTTTTCTGTTCCCTTCTTTTTCTTCCTTTCTTTTCCCTTTCTTTTCCCCGTTCTTTTCATTCACCTCGTTATTCTTTCCTTTCCCTCTCTCCCCTCGACCTTTTTTTCTTCCCCTGCATCCCTCTTCTCTCTTTCTTACTTCTCAACTCCCCCTATCTCCCTTCCCCCCCCTCTCTTCCATCTAATATCCTTCCCCTTCCTTGTCCTCCCTTGTCCTCCTTTGTCCTTCCTTTCTCTTCTCATTCCCACCAGTCCCCTCCTTCCACTCACCTCTGTTCCTTAACCTTTAAGTCCCTCGTCTTTCCATCCCTCCCTTGAGCTCACTTCCCCTTTATTTCTCCCCCTTCCCTCTCTTTTCCTGCCATTCTCCCCTTTGAACTCCCTTCACTCGACTCACTTTTATTCCTTTCTTTTTTCTGTACATTCTCTTCTCTTTTCTCGCCTCCTCTTCCCTTCGTTCCTTTCAATTCGTTTTCATTCCTGGCCGTCTTAATTTATTCCCCACTTTCTTGTCCTGTTTTATTCTGAACAACTTCGTCCTATTTATTACATTTAGATCGGGATGTTTAATGCGTTGCTTTCTGTAGTTAGCACTTGCAAGAACTTTAAGGTAGTACATTACAGGTGATTCTGATTAACTCTCTTCCATACTGTAAGTTTATCTTCTTATTGCAGTTTTGTAATTGTCGTCTGTCGCGACAGATACTTCGCTCGCTGTAACGAAGAGCAAACGACTTCAATACTTTCAATACTTCAGACTTCAGTCGGTGAAATGAAGGTTACATTGTCACAGTTCTTGCTTCGCGAGTGATGTTTTACAATTTTCGTTTTAATGCGAACGTTTCGGAACGTTTAGTGTTTGTATATTATGCCGGCCACTCTTATACAATCTCCCGATGTTGTTGGGCTTTGACTGGTGCAGCTGTTCTCAGGATTGTTGATGAGAACTAAGAAGACAGAAACCTAAACAATGCTGTAATTTCCTGTTTATCCCCGCAGCGACTCATTTTTAGCATCTTTCTGTCGGCACAGTGGTTTCAAAACAATTCAATCCCCAGGTATTTTGGAGACCATTCTTCTACAGTCTGTAGTGAGATGAAATATCTGAGTGGTAGGAGTCACTTGAAGCCTGCATTTCTACATTTAGCTGTAAAAATACACCGCCCAAATTTCAAGTAAAGTGGAAGTACTATTTTGGACGTGGCTATCCTTGGCAAATACTGTAGACAGAAACAAGATATGTGCCCCTTGAAATATCAATCGTGGCTTAGACAGGTTAACCTAGCTGCAAAATTACTTAAATTACAAAATTTTTGGTGAATATGAAGATAGTGGAAAAGCCGAAGTAAATTCATGGTTTAAACTTCGGTAAATTGGACATGATTGGGCCACTATCAAAATTATCGTTTTCAACCATAATAAAAAGTAATTTAAACAATAAGGCAAACAAAAACGCCTACATGGTAATAAACTTCTTGTCTAGTCTAGTCAGTACGTATTTTTACAAAGTTTGTTTTCTCTAGGTTCGTATCAATGCCGTCAATGCTCTTGCCGTCCCCCACACACGGTCCTGCTATGGCGACGAAAATCAATTCGCAAAACTTTGGAGTTGCCTCATCGAGACTTTGGCTGGCACAAAGAATATTTCGGATTTCTCAGAATTTAAATACAGGGACACCTTAAGTCAGCAGGTTAGTGTTTTTACTCAAGTATGTGCATATTTTTGATAGAAGAATCATTATTTATCTGAGATAATTCTGTCTGCTATGCCTAAACTGTTTACCCTGGGGGCCCATTGAAATGCGAACCTGTATGGGTCCAATGTTACTACAGAAGGAAACTGGAATGTCCGAGGAAAACCCACTACACTTGGAAAAGTCAAAATAAACAACATTTTTCCTAAAGAACGATTCGAAAACTGTGCGGACCAAGAATCGAACCTCAATTGTATCCCATGTGGAGAACTGTCTTTAGACCACGTTTTCTGAATACCAGTATTTTCACGTGATTTGACAAGCAATATATGAAGGATATCCCTTACTACTTCTATTTGAGTGGATGAATTAATGACGAGTACTGCGTCCTCGTGTACTTCAATATGGAAGAATTTGAGAAACACAGAATTCAAGTTACGACCTTTCTTTAGAAGACGATTTAAAAGGAAAAATTGAAATCACCGTACAATTTTTCGAACTAGATTAGGTTAAACGTTAATTAAGGCTCATTTTGAAACGTGACCGCCGCAATAAAAACCAGTCGAAACACTAACTTTATTTATACGTTTTGATTTTTCATTTTTTTTTTATATGTCTGACATTTAGTTTTATACTTCCAAAATGTTTATATGCATGTGTCTGGGTCTCACGCCACCGTGAATTGTTGATTTTCTTTCTCTGTATAGATCACAGCAACTCTTTGCCACATTTCTAGTTTAATTACTCCGAGAGATATGGAATTCCTAAGACCAACCATCGCGCTTCACCAACAAGTCTTGACTCAGCATCTCACGAACTATTATCATAATCAGGTATTATTGTCGCCACCTTCTCCATTACCAATCATACCCTTGTCTTTATCCTTTTCTATTTTTTCGTTATCTCTCTTTCCTCTTCGGTCTTATTTCCTCCTCTCTCTTTTCTTCTTCCTCTTTCTATCCCTTCTCTTCCTTCTCTACTATCGACCGTCCAGCCTTTTGCTTTTCTTCCCTCGGTTTTCTGTCTTCCTACTTTTCTTACCTGTTCTTCCTCCACTTCCTAACCTGTTCCTCCGTAATTCTTTTATCTCATTCTTATCTTAAATTCCTGATTCTTCATTCTAATCGTTGCTCGAAGGGCCAAGATATGAGCATGAATGGTCATAAATGTAATATGATATTTTCATAGTTTTTGTTTTATCTGTCTTTCAGTTAAAAATTGATGAAAATTGCAGGGATAATCTGCAAGAAGAACCTCACCCAGCTCAACTTACTGACGAACCCAAAAGTAAGTGTTGATCGGAATTCTCTCTCAACACGTCGTGTGGTTTGCAGATGTTTGCAGACGAAATTTTATTCCTTTTTGTATGGCTTAAAACACACGGGAAATTTAAAAAAACATAAGGAGAAACGCGTATTCTTTTTTTATTTCTGTTTAAATAAGAGCAAAAGACAAGACTGCTTTAGGGTTTTGCTTTTAGAAAGATGGCCTTGCAATAGTGGTGCTTCGGTGTCGTATTAAACAACATAACGAGAGGACGAAAATTTGGTTGACGTTCACCTTTTTTCTGTTTCCAGGTAAGTTGTTCCTTCATGCTTACAATCACGTCGCTGCAATAAAACAGGAAGACGCCGTCGAGACGATTCAAACTGTTTTTGAACAAGCAAAGCAAGCTGCTGAAGAACACTTTTGCTGAACCCTAAACACTCTGGGCACGTCATCAAATTAGCCAAGCTTACAGGTCAAAAGGATTGGGGAACTGCGTTGATGAAACGTAAGGTCATGTAGTGCTGAAAGGTCAGTGTTAAGGTAGTTTATGGACTGCAAAATCAATAACTGTGAAGTTTTCAGAAATACTGAAATGGGATGTTATCAGAGAACACTTCCAAATAACATATCCAAAAAGTAAGGAAGTATTTAGACTGTTGTTTGATTTAAGACAAGGGTTCGAGAATTAGGGGCTGTGTTTTTGGATATAAAATTCGGCAGATGTCTTTGAGAGTAAACCCTGGTTTTGCTGGTAAACATTTTCATTGAACATGGATGATGAGATTGAGAAACAGGATTATGCTATGTTTGTTTACAAATGCCGGAGATACCGGTCATATTTGTAAAATCATGTTTCAACAAAGCTACACTCTGTTTAAAATAAATATTATGTCTGAGTGTATACTTTGAAACCGAAAAAGTAGAAAAACAAGAAGCTTGAACTATAACGAGAAATACAGAATATCCGACAGCAAATCTTTTCACAAACTCACTCATGAACACATACAATTAGTACTGAAAACGTTTCGCGTTTGGGAAAAAGCTTTTCGAAGTATGGAAACGTCGACATTGCTTTTCGTTGGTTTGCTGTTTGGTGCTGTCACGCTGAACTTCTGTCATGGCTGGTCCGCTGGAGGAAGCGGCAATATTCACAGATATTTCACAACCAAGAGAGAAAACAAGGTAAGATCATTGTTCATTGGCGTTTGCATCTGTAGTGAATTTCTCAACGAAAAAAAAAAACAAATCACTTTACTTGAACATTTTCCATATACTACAGTTGTTTATCTTTTAAATATGAAAGGAGGGTTTGATCTGAATTCCAGGCAACGAGAAATGAGTTGCAAGTAGAAGCGATGGCCGAGCTTTTTGACTAGTTTCAAAGTGTTTGCAAATCAGATTAAACAAGGCTTTCGAGTTTATGTTGTGGCATTTCAAAAGAATCCGTGTTTAGGGTGAAAATCAGATTTAAAGTTGCCAAAATTTTACGGAAATTAAAACCGTATTTCCAAGCTGCGTCTCAGTAATGATTTCGTTTGTGTATGCCTCATTAACTGTTAATGAATTTGAGAATTACTGAACGCTCTCTAATACATACCAGGGATGCACGAGAGAACCTCGCTGTGGCATCAAGTCTTACTCTCGTTTGATTTCTTTATTTAGGTTTGTTCAAAATTTCTGAGGGCTAGAAAGAAGATTGAACGCATCTTAACAAAGAAGCCGAGGTTGTACATGTTCAAAGGAACATATCTTCAAACGATGCAGTCAATGTCTTTACCTTCTCGGGGCAGTAAAAGATAATAATGCTAGAGAAATTTATTTGGCTTTCATCTACGATTTGTTGAAGCATAACCCATTTTTCTGTCCTGACGTTTTAGTTATACAATTATATAGTGAATAATTTAAGGTCCGACCTATCCGAAAAGCTGCTGCGATGTTTTCCCAACCCATGTTTTCTAAAAGTAAAAGTTCATAAAGTTTTCTTCTGGGTGCTGTAATCTTGCTTAGTTTTAAAAGCACGAAAATGTTTCTTTCTGTCCAAATGATTTTGATTACAGCATTCTTGTCACATCGAACACGATCACCATGCGACGCTGTAATTGCGCAGTGGTTAAAGTGAAGAAAACAGTCCTTGAAGTAGATCCGTGCTCATGAATATGATATTTTGCGCGCAACGCTAACGGTAGTAATCGTATATTAAAAGGAATTTATTTTGTCAAGTCTCATTGAACCACAGACTTCCAAACGGTTTACTATTGGATGGTCTTTAAATTACGGAATTTAGAAAAGATTCAAAATCATCGAGTCCATTTCTTGCTCTGTGAAAATACAAACAATGTGATTTTTATTTTGCCGATGATGGTCCTCATTTTTCGGTGGCAAAACAGCGGCCTAGATTCTGGTTTTGGGGTTGACCCATCATAATTTGAACGTCATGACAATAGTTGACTTGCATGACATCATGATTTAGAACGAATTTAACGATTTTGTTGATATTGACTTTGACAAAGCCCAATTCTAACTCTAAACCTTACTATAATCAAGCTTCAAATCATTCGTTTTGACAACACAGTACAGAATTCACATCGCAGTACAGAATTGATTCTCCCAGTTGATTACCTACTTTGTACACGCACTTGCACTAAGGTCTCACCGTCTTCGGTGTGTCAAGAGTATTAAGTTGATATTTCAGCTGAAGTTATTCTTATGCTGTGTTTATCTTGAGAAGCCGAACTCTCTTTCCCCTTTGGTCGTTCTGGCGTGAAACACGGTGGATGTTTGAGAATTTCGAAATTTTGGACTTCTCGTGTTTCTTGAAGAACAAATTAAATGATCGGTCAGCTCTCTGACGAGGAGCAGCTGGACATTGCAATCTTTTGCACTAAAACGTGGCTGATACAGCAGTTCTTCTTTCTTTCGAGTTTCTCTGGCGATGTAAGGGGCCAAAGCCAGTTCTCCAAGCATTCTTCTCCGCACTCTTTGCTCCAATTTTGATCCTTGCTCAAGTTTTGAATGACTATTAGCACTCGATTCACATTCATTATAACTATTTTTTCCGGTACGCAATGACTGTGATGAATTCTTTCTAACCGCTACAGTTTCTAATCTGTGACAAGACCTGCTGCGATAAACATTGGACGTAGACCCACCCTTTGTCCTTAAGTCAAAATCACTCTTCGTTGACCTGATTCTCACTTGTACTTTGGTTATGAACGGATGGTGGCTGTTCTCTGACGTAAGTCTTTCTTTCTTACTATTACTGTTATGTGGCTTGACATCTTGGGATTTTTCTGATATTTTCTCTGGACGAACTATTGTCTTGGCTTTGGAATATGACGGAGTTTTTACATAACACCGATCCTGGTTCATCCCTTGTGTCTTAACTGAAAACAAGGCCTTTCCAGTCATGAGTATCATTCATAGTTCCTGTACTTCTTTGTGATAACCTAATACCAATGATAAATGAATCATAAATTATATAACGCGACGAACAAACCTATTGCATTGTAGAAACAATATATTGTTGTAACTGAAGTGCTCCTTTCGTGTATCTATTCATACGTACATCTAACTGATAATTGGACTTCCTTCTTCGATATTTATTTTATTAAATGTGTCAGTCAAAAAATCAACCGAGAGGTTGTACAGTAAGCAAGCTAAGCGTACGTACAATTAGCGAAGGCAAATGTTTCGTAATATGATAAAATAAACAATAGTTAATAGTAGTTTTATCTAGAAATTGAATAATGCGCTTCACTTAATACTGGATCATGTATTACCATCTATCATTTTGTTTTCTTATATCATTGTTTTCTTATATCATCGTTTTCTTCGTTGTTCTTCTTCGAAGGACATGTACGTCGCGAGGAAGTCGTTGCTAAGAACAAACAGTCGTCATAAATACCGACGTTAGCATGTTAATTACGCTGCACCTGTAGACTTCTTGCATAATTCATTGCGTTGTCCAACAAATTAGAGCTGTTCTACTCGACAAAATTGCTTTCATTCGCTTTATTCTTATGAGTTTTGTCAAACTCGCTTGAAGATGGATACGTATGGTATGAAATCATTCCGAGGGAAAAATGTTTTGTAAGAGATGGAGCACAGTGAGAACAATTCATTCAGAGAACGACATTACAGTCTGCTTGAAACATTTCCATAATATCAAATTTTTATTCTGGTTTTTTACACTTTTAATGAAAGCATTGAATGAACACTTTTGGTCTTAGTAATCAATTTCTTTTAGGTCTTCGCCATCCTTTTTCGTTTTTTTGGGGGGAAATGACGCGTTTTTAGCTATTTTTGCCGCTAATATTTTTGCCCCATGTGAACTGAGATTCCTGGAGCACATGAAAAATGTTTAGTACTAACCAATTTCACTGAGGTTTGAGGACTTTTTCCTCCTGCTTGGATGTCAATGATACGGGAATGGAAGTGGATGAAACGTTCTTAGCACTCCAAATATCATATCCAACAAGAACTACTCTCATAAACCACATACCCTGTGCGCCTAGTACCCAGACCCTCGCGCAGTAGACGAACAACGTGACAGAAACGAGATATTTAAAGTACTTGAATGAAGAACGTCATAAACGAGAACAAAATATTTTTCCGATTAAGGAAAAAGGAATCCTTGTGCTTGCATAAGATTATCATTGGAAAGACGAACTCAACAGCGAAGAAGTCTTAAGCTCACAGTATATAACATAAATTAAGCAAACATCCAATTCCATACAAATTTTTTTGGTTATTTAATTTTATGTAATATTCATCGCTCAAAATTAGTAGAACTCAAACAAAAATACAGTGGGTGATCAGGTATTTACATATTGCTTAAAATGGGCCAGTTGAATCACATATTTAGAATTTGTGGATAAAAATGTGGCTTATCCACATGATGCGATTGTCACGTACGATTCTTCATTCTGGCACTTGTAATTAAGTCGTAGTGACACAATTCCTGCTTGTTATTGGCTCACAAGAGTTGCAACACCTCATGAAGAAGGGGCGGATCTAGGATTTTATGGAAGGGATTTCCCAGACCAGGTGTGGTTTCAAGTTTTTTGAGAAGGGGGGTGGTTAACCAGGCCATTGGTTGTTCTAGGTTTTTAAAGGGGTGGCAGCTCCTTTATCACTTAAATGGAATGCACAGTTAAATAAAACAGATGCATGTAATGTTTATTATGTAAATATAGAGACTGTGGGGGAGGAATCCCCTCATTATTTGTTGTCTCAAACAGGGAATTTAAACCTCCTTAACCCTCCCCTTGGATCCGCCACTGTGTAGGCTCTAGTTCCTAAATCACGTACATCAGAAGATGTAATCTGCGACAAGCGTACGTTGTAGATCAGGCCTTAAAAATATAAAGTTAAGGTACATTAGCAAGTTGCTATAAATGTCTTTGGTTATGTATAAAAAGTTTGCGTTTTCTTCACATATCAACGCCCATTGTTTTTAAAATCTGATTCTTGTCCTCTGTAAGATCATTGTCCAGCATGACCATACCCAGAAAACTGTGTGGTTAACTTTTGGTGCCTGAAATGTTGGTGAAGAAAAACCAGTCAATAACAATTGTGTTTACCATTTGAAATAATTGTAATACTGAGAAAACGTTTGAGAGGCTTCTTCGGAGTATCATAGTTTTATAAAACTTATTCATCGAAAGACATTGGTGCTTAACAACTTTATATGGTTTTGGTTGTCGCATTTCCCAACGTCATTAACACCTGTAATTGTTGATGATTAAACTAGGTCAACGCGTTGAAGTCGATACTGAATTTTGTATGGAAGTATTGCTTTCTCTACTTTTTATGTACAAAATTTAGTAAGGTTGATCATCAAGATTATTACCTAACTGATGCAGTTCTGTCGTTGAAACTGAATGTTGTCAATTGCTATGTCTCCTTGAAGACTGTTATAAATTGTAGCCTGTATGACGACCTGTTGCAAACAAAGAAGTAAGGTATACACACGGTTAACTGGGTAGAATGTTTGAACAATTAGGACGTGCATCTGTTCAACTTCATGACCAATGTTTCCACACGTTTGGGGAAGGGGTGGGGTGGGTCCTACCAAACAACGTCTCTTTCCGAAGTGGCCTACTAAACAAATTTACTGCTAAAGTGTACGTGAAGTTTGGGTTGGACTCAAAATTTAGTACATCAAAAGTTGATTTACTACACACGGACAGTAGAGATGTAGATACCTTGTAAGGAAGCTTTGTTTTAACGTCCATTCGAGCTTTCAACCATCTGTCACCATATTGTCCTTTTTTAGTCCACTTAAAACCACGAACGTATCCCGATTTGGTCAGCAGTTTCACTCTAAGTTTGGCGTCATTTGCTCCGTTCATTCGATATAAAAAGGAAAGACAAGCTTTCGATGCTGTCACTTCAGGACTGACAATTCTTGCCTTGTATTTCTTCTGACTCTGTTTACGTGGTGTTTCAACGTACGCATAATGTGCTCAAAATGAAAGAAAGAAGAAAACTAAGACAAGTTGTATTGGGGGAATCGCAGGCAACATGGAGTCAGCTAGCTTAACCTTAGAAAACGTATATGAAATAACTCCATTTATAATGCATGGTAAGCCTGGTTGGTAGCTAGTTAAATCGTAATTCACCTTGGCTTCCTAGTTTTTCTTTGTTCCTCATCCAGTTTAAATCGTTGACATAAATTTTCATGTTTTTCCACTTGCAGAAATCTTTGTCAAAGTTACAGTCCAAAATGTCTATATGAGCACAATCAATGGCATGTTTATTGACTATAGGAACATAAGTGATATTGTGATCTGAATTAGACTGACACGCAGTTTAAAAAAGAACAATGCCGTGACAGCACTTAAACACACTTCTAAAGTCAGTTGAAAAACTAAATGATACGTTGAAAGGCTATGAATTCGAGTTTCGTCTTAGCCAACTATTGTTTTAGTATTTAGAATTTCATCGATGTATAGAATCGTAGTATCATATGACATGTATATTAGAATACTATCACATGAGTTGGAAGCTAAAGAAAAGGGGATTTTTTACCTTCTTTTTTTCCTTGTAAAATCACGCTAGACTGTGATTTGCACGAATTTCCATCACCACCACAAACACTGCAGTTGTCGTACTTTTTACCCGAGTCAACAATTCCGTCGCAACCAACATTCTAAAAAGAAGACAAAAACTCACAAGTTTAAGGGCGGTGTGATAATTCCTTATGCATACCGTTTAAAACAACAAATGCTGAAGTTAACATCTCAGAAAAAAGAAGTTTGTTTCACCGTTTATAGTAAAAAAAAATGGCTTCATATTTCAAAATATCGAATGCATTTTTTGAGGAATATTTCTCCTATTTAAAGGTTTTAGTTTCTTTTGCCCTTCTTTTATGTATCACCAGTCAGTGAGTTCTAGAACGTGTTCGTTAAAGGTTGTGCTACGCGTTGCAACTGCCAGATGAGATGTTTAACTTTGTTCAACGTACCACTGAATATAAATGAATGAATAAAACCTTTTTTCATGGGGTGGTCCCATCAGTTATAAAAATAACTGATCCTAAGGATTTGAAGACGAACTTTGATGAGTAACTGTTAATTACGTTAATGATGTGAAGTTGAGAGAAATTTTGTTACGCGTTCACGGCGACATGTTAGGTTTAACATCGTTAAAATTTATTGCTTTTAACTTCACGTTACCCTTCGTGCACGTGGTTGTTGTATAACACAAAATTACGACAACAGAACGAGTAATGAAAGAACATAAAAAACAAAAGATAAAAAAGTCATACACGAAAGGTTTTCAAGATAAACTTACCCTACATCTACCCTGATAGCAAATGTCCCGTGAGCCGTTGTCATAGCAACTGACGCCGTCAGCAGCAGGAATGTTTAGAAGTATTCTCTTGGGGATCTTATCGTCGATGGTTGTACATGTCAGGGAACAACGGTCGCCGAGATCTTGTTGGAGAGAGAAATCGTTGAAGGATGAAGAAGTGAAATGAAAAAGAAAAACAAACGCCAAACGAAAAACAAATTTAACTGTTGGACGATTGGTAAAGAAAGATATGAGCTTTGTAAAGGCGATTGTCCAAAAATCGCCTGAATTTCTTTTTGATCTACGCCGTCTGAAAGGCGATCAAATCTGTCATCTTGTTGGAGTAGCAGTTACTTACTTACTGTTACATTTCGGTGTAGGTAATACTTGTAGCATATATATTACGAAAACATTCGAGGAGAATGTTTGACAATCTATTATTTTAGCTGCTTTGACATGTTTGTCGTCGTTAATAAACACTCTTCATCGTTAGTTTAAGTGATTTCTCTTACCTCTGGCCTCAAGCAGGCCAGGTTTGTCACATGTCCCTGGCGTAAACGTTATGTCATCCAAAGCAATGTCGCTGCGATAACCTTTGAAAACTTTTTCAGCCACGAAGGATATCTAAATTAAAGAGTTCACAACATGAAATTTGGCGTTAACTTTCTTTGTCTGGGCCTGGTACAGAAGGTTTTTTGGAGGGTGAATATCGTGTGACAAAAGTTTGGTAAGATGCGATAGACTAGATATTTTCTTTTTATAAACATCCGGAAAGTCATTAAAAACTACTTCATAGCAACTCGGGCAACATTTAGAAACAAAAAAAAATTCTTTTCAAGATACATCGGGTAAAACTGTTTCACAATTACTTATTAAAAAAATTTGGTCAATTATCAATATTTATTTGATGGTTAATTATTACTAATTGCGTAGTCACACGTAAGGTAACCATACCTGATACAATTCATCATCTTTGATTTCGAGTCTTTCCAAAAGCCATGCTTTCCCCTGGTTTCCTTTCTTCGTCCATAACGTTAAAGAGGCTCCTTGGCTGCTCTTGATCACCTTCAAGGCACCCATTTCTTGGTTTCCAAACATATGATACCAAAATGACAAACACCCTTGTCTAACTGCTAAATCAGGACTGGATAAGCGTGCTTTATATCCCTTCCGTGATTGAGCAGATGAAGATTCAAAGTAAATGTATTGCCCTATATATTTGCAACATAAAATGCAAAATTTCAGCAATTATACCCGGGCACTGCGACACGAGATTCATGTGATATCAGATATGACATATTGATCCACATATATACATTTCCATGTATGCAAATATTGACCGACATATGCATATGTAGGTATTTATGTGTGTATATGAATATGTAAATGACTATGTAAATGTATATTTTATATTATATATTCCAAATATGACGTATGGTTTATAATAATGGCATAACATAATTTTATGATACGACACGGGTGATGTTATAGACAAAACATCACTCTGAAAGATTGGTTTGCAGGTTAAAGGGCTGTTTATAAATTTGTCGACATGACGAAATGGAAAAACTTTCTCTCGAGAAAGAGAATCAATTCAACTTCATAAAAAAGAATACCTTCGGTTATTTCTTTTCCGTGGAAACTAACCCTAAGGTCCTTAGCTGAACTCAGCTATGTAGCTACCTACCAAGGTTTGTCTTTTTCGTGTGATCTGCAGAAGGTCCAGTATTGTGGGATTTGGTTCCTCCCCTGTTTAACTGCCAGTCTTGTTGGTCATTCACGATCTCATTCTTCCAGTGACACAAATCACTCTCAAAAGTGCAGTTAAGGTCAACTAGAAGAACACTCAAACTTCTATTTAATACGATTTCATTAAGATATGCTATTTGTCTATTCAAAACAAAAACTATTTTAGACCTGGAATTGTGTTTGGGTTATGGTGGTAGAAATATATCTGATTGTTGTCATAGTCAAGAACGTTGGTGTTCTTTCGGGTTGTACATTATTTAGGTTACTTCGCTGTTGGTATTTCCAAATGAAAGAACAGGATAAAAACGCCAACAAGCAAGTGACAATAAACAAACGTACAGACAAACAAACAAACTACTACAGAAGCAATGAAACTAAGTAGCAATGAAACAGCGTTGCGATAAAGTAAAGCAAAAAAGAAAAAGGTAAAAAGCGAAACAATGTCCCCCTACCGCTTAAACGATGAAAGCTCTCATGAATACATTACGTGTTACTGACCTTTGGTTTCGTCGTAAAAGCCCCACTTTCGCTTATCGCCCAGTTTCGTTTCAAGTTTCCCACACTGTTCGACCTCTTCTGGGATTTTATTGGGGCAATTCTAAAAACAGTTAAGATAAACCATGGAATTAATGTGAGCAAAATATCTTTCTGAATGTGTTCAGCGAGCAGCCAAGAGCCATTTGAATTACCTTGGCCGAAACTCCGAAAATCTTAATGCTGGCATTTTTCAATGAACTGTTATTTACCAATGGAAACTTTCATACCTTGATATTACAGACTCCCACTTCGGTGCTCCTACCAACACAAAATTTCCCGCCATAACGTGGCCTACAAAAGACAAGCATATTCACTTATAGCTTACTGCTGTAAGACTTACGCTGTACATCGTAACGAAGAAAGCCAATGTTGATGGCATTTTTAACGTTAAACAGTTGAAACGAATTCTAAATGTCATAATCCTTGCACAGTTTATTTCACGGTACTATTTTTCATCTGCTTTAAATAAAGTTTTTTCTTTAGACTTGCTTAAACATTAGTTTTAACAGGGTGTTCATAAAATCAAAATCGGTTCAACTAAACTGTACTTCGCTAAGGTTTTTGAACTTTCTGACTCCATTACAAGTTTATTTAGTTGTAACTGGTTAAAAGTACCAGGCGAAAGTTGCTTAGCCAATGTTTTACGGTGATTAACTTACAAATTGCTCATGGTATTTACGGGCTTCATTTTAACCCTTCTATTTATGATTTCTTTCATTTCTTTGTCCTCTTCTTTTTTTTTCTCTGTTCTTTTATTTATTCTACTGTTATAGTTTGTTGTTGTATGTATGCAGGAACCGTATGCAAAAAAGGGTTGTATTAAAGAAGTTTTAAAATGTTGAACTGCTGTAATATACAACTGATTTAACTTAAGGGTGTAAAGTATTCTACGTCTCTCTGCGCGGCTACGATTTCACGTACGTCGGATTATTGCATTGTCTCTCTCGAGTCCGAATTCCCACGCCGCATGTCTTAGAGCACGGTTTCCAAGCCCTCCACTCACTCCAGTTTCCATCGATTGCCACTGGTTCGGCTATCGACTCATTTCTTACTTGGCAGACACCAGATATACACCACTAGAAAATTTAACAGACGATAGGGAAAATGTTAGTTTAGTGAGCTAAATAAAAACAACGGTTTAACCACTGAACTCTATAAGATCTTAAACAACATGATGGGCTGTCTAGTGTAGGCAATGTTAAAAATATTTTCATTCTAAGATTGTTTGTTGTTGTTCACCTTGTTGGTATCACATTCAGTTCCGTCTAACGCAGGTGAATTAAATGTCTTATAGAATATCCTGTATGGTTCCGGCATTCGACACTTTAACTCTTTGCACTGATCCTTCTGCAAATTAACGAAGAATGACATAGTACATATGAAGAAAGACGGACAGACATACATCGGCAGTTTTAATAAATTATTTCAAGTTTGTTTTCATATCCATTTCCCGTTGTTATTTCTTTCTTTTATCGACCATCATTAAACATATGTGGAAAATACTGACCAAATATGCTATACAAATCGTAACCTCCACTTCACAAGCAAAATGATATGTCATAAAGAAAGTTGAGAGTGGCTTCTTTTAGTTAGTACATGATGAAAGTACTCACTGAAGGCGGCCATGAGGTATATCCAGCCTCATATTCCAAGAAACACTGCTGATCCAAGGAGAAATGAACGCCGGGATACTTGTGCAAAAATGGAAGATCTTTGAGCTGACTTGAAGGTTTATTATCCAGGCAACGATTATCTCTAGAATAATGAATGGTCACATTTCTTTGAAAGTGATTGTCTCCCTTTTTTATCGCATGAATGCATGTGTATCTTAACCTGTCTCATTCCCGTACACACTCTTTGTCTCATCTCTGAAAGTAATCAAGACATATCAACATCATTCAAACATGAGATGATAGATGAACGATCGTCAAGCTCTATCCTCAGAAAAACGATTTCCGGTTATTAGGACGGTTGTTGTTGTCACTGATTGTTTTTTTTTTTATTGTTGTTGTTTGTATCGATGATGTTGCTGTTGTTGTTTCGAATTATTATTATTAATCTATTATCCTCACTTATCCCTCCAATACCAAACTGCGTCCAACTTCACTTCATCATTTTTCTCTTTCTCCAATCCACACTTCCTTCCACTCTTTGTCCTCTTTATCATCATTCCTTACCTTATATTCTTGAGCAGGGAAATTTTACTGAACCTGGACCACGCAAATTTATTAAAACGCGAACCGACCACTCTTCCCATGATGAAGCCGCTCCTATGGTCCCTGAAATCCTTGTCGTCCATGCCGAGCCTAGATAAGAACACAAAGTTGTGTTCACTAATGTGACTGATTATATGTCTTCTGTTTCTCAGAAGTGAGTATTAAAGTTGAAAATGTCTATCGATGCGATGTTCAGCAAATATTTACCGGGCAGAAACCTGAGACACGAATAACCAAAATGATGAGAAATCCATCCGCATCGCTCAGGCTCGACTTAAATGAGTCTCAAGCTTACTGTAAAACTTACGCGTGTCCTGTTTCGTGTGCAATCAGAAATACTGACGAGAAGCCATGATCATAAATCAAAGAACAACTCCTGTACTGGTTGCACATTCCAAAGAAGTTGCCATATCCTGTTTAGTGATAAGTAAGAGATATGTTTTCACAAGTAAATAAGTGAAGGAGTAAGTTAACGAACAAGCAAACAAAGGAATTATGTAACAGGGGCCGCGGAACAATATTTTGAGTGGGGGGGGGGGCTGACTGGGGGCGATAGCATGACTCCCTGAAAAAATTAAATTCAATATTTCTGAGACGGTCGTGAACGCTTCCTATTTTACTGATTACTCAGAAATCACAAAACACTGGTTATATTAACAGGAACAACTCAAATACTATCAGCTGGTCACTCAAATATTGGATATGTTTATCGGATGTTTAAAACCATAAACTAAAATGCAAGTGTGGTTCTTGCTATGTTGGTGGAACAACTCAACGGTTAAGTGAAAGGATCAAGCAACACGTGCCAAGTGCTATACGAAACAAGACCATACCATTAAGAAATCAACCGAAAAGGCAATGTACCTCTGCAATCGATGGACACTTGTTGTCAAACAGATGTGCCAATAACTATTCAGACTCCAAATTTAGTATCCTGGTGAAGTGCCGCTCAGCATTCTTTCTAAAGATTACGGAATCCATGTATATTGGTGTTATTTTGATGATTAATCCCTGTTACGTGGGATGACATCATTGCCTTTACATCGGGTATAAATATAAGCTGATAACTCATTTCTCACCTGTTAGCAGACATTTGCACCTGTAGAGTAATCTGCTGAAATGTATAGTGCTTCTTTTTAGTATTTACTTTCTCTCTATGTGTTGGTTCTTCTTGTTCTTTTCAGAACTGTCTTGTATAACCATTCACCATGGTTAAGACGTTTTTCAAAGTGATAATGAAATATTTAATTCCTTTCCAAGAAAGAGGGGGGCTAAAGCCCCCCCCCACCTCCGCGACCCTTGTGTAAGTAAGAAATCTTAAAACAAATCACCAAGAAACATATAAAGAGTGTGCTAACAGACCGATAAAGGCCAGCGTTGCTGGAAACAACGAAGTAGAAATTGTATCGATGCAAAACATTCCCGTGTAATATGACTTTACACGAACGCCAGTACTGTTACACAATGACGTGATGTTTAACACGGAGATCTCCAAGACATTTAATGTAATGATTCCATGATGTGCAAACTGCATCACCAGCCAAAGAAAGTCTAATAGCAGCTTTTAGTTTTTTGAACTTGTATGTTGACACTCAATATGATGAATGAGCATGTAAATGTAGTAAAATAACAAACTAACCTACCTCCACTTCCAAAAGACTTCCTAAAAATAGGTAAAACATTGAGTTACAGTCACTTTTGTTGGATATATTATTATCAAACAATTTATTGTATGGACGAGAGAATTTTACCAAGAATCAGGGGGGTGTTTATATGGAGGCGAGCCAGCCCTCTTGGTGGGGAGCTAGCCCTAGTAAGAAGGCTGGATTTCACTTCGCTTTTATATGGGAATTTTCTGGCCCTTCTAACAGGGCTGGATCTAGCAAGCATGCCTTCATTAGATTTTTCCAGCCTTCCCAGGAGTGCCAGCCCTTCTGAAAGTGTTAACTTGGAAAAGTTCCAGCCCTCCTAGGCGAGATCTCTGGTAGTCAGTAGCCAGATCTGATTTAGGAGGGCTGGCCCTCCTCTCATGTAAACGAAAACAAATTTTACGAGAGGTTTCACAGTAAGACGAGATCTCGGCACAAAAGGCCAGCCCTTCTTGGAGGGCTGGTTCACTTCCATGTAAACCCCTACCTTAAAACACTCGTGGAAAACAATTCTTAGGCATTGTGCTCCACATCAGGATGCTGTTGTATTATTTCAAGCGCAGGGCTCCTACCTCGTTAGGAATAACTTGTGATCAAACTTGATGGAGCCGTTGTTTCCAATTTTGTTCATGTAATTACACACAGAGCGTAAACTAGCTGGTCCATCTGCTGGGTTCATTTTTATTTCACTCTGAGGAGTAGAAAAAGTGAGTGATTTTACACCATTGAAGTAAATTGACGTAAGGATTAATATTTTGAAGAGTTACCAAATCTGAGGAAGGAGTTACCAAAATCTGAGGAAGGAACAATTGAAATTTCGAGCAAGAAGCCCTCGAGGTACTTACTTTGTTTTCGTGCAATAAAACTATTTTTGAAAGAACGTAAGTCATTTTAACTCCAAGTGAAGGATGTTGAAGTATTTGCGATCCCTAAAAGACAGACAAGATATCTCATTCAATGAAAAAAGTTGTAAAATAATTACATCATATCTTACCACAGAGCGAACAAGTCAAAACATTTTATATAGACCTTTTTGCATTAGTACCAGTCACTGAGTCAACGTCAATTTACAGTCACGGCCTCAATTTCATTCTTTTGAATTTTGTTCAAAAAAACTCAGTAACTCGGAATAAAGAGGAAAACTGAAGAGACTTGAATGAAATTGTCGCTGTATGTCTATGATGTGCGATAGGCTAGCATTTGTGCAGTTGGTAAATCTTACAAAATCCATGTTCTAATCTTTCCATACTTCAACATCGCCTTTACACCGACACTGTTCTAAAAACTATGTTCCCTTGGAGTTGTGTAGTTTACCCTTACGCTTATTGTGCTCTCCTTGACAATGCTTTGGGGATTAATTAATGTTCTTTTGAAGCTTGTACAAAAAATAAGTTCACATACCAAGTTCAACAACGTCATTACGTATCGTGTAACATCCTCAGATGTACCGTGACGGGCAATGACAGATTTATCAACCACCACAAGAGTTTCGATAAACTTTTCGCCAATTTTTACTTCTTTTTGGCCTGAAAATAAAGCAGAAAAGATCAATATTTAGTTCCAGAAATTGCCTTTAAATTTAAGTACTCTGTCCCGTGGTAATTTGTTCAGAGATTACTCAAAGAACACAATATTTTCAGGATGTTTAACGTCAAAGCTTTACTTTGTTTTAACGGGAACTGTTTTGAAGGAGGTGCATTTGGTACGAGTAGATATCATTGAGTCAACTAGAATCCCACGTCAGTAATTACAATTATATCATCGTCGACTCAGTTTCTTCTTTCCCCGGAGGTTGATGAGTAAGCTATCGCCCTAATTTAGGTATTAATCTACTTTTTCACAAAATGTCGTTATTTTTGTACGTTTGGCAGGCAAGGCTCTTTGCCAGACCTCACCAATAATGATATTGATATAAGTAGGTTATGTTCCTTCACCTCGGTGTTTAACTAACTGTCCTATCAATCGATTAATGAATCACTTAAACACCGAAGTGAAGGCATGTAACCTTTACGAAACCATCAACTCTTTAAGTACGTAAAGATAGTTCAACATTGTTTTATTCAGTACCAACCCTATAAAACCGGCCCTAAACTTAATCGTTATATTTCCCTCCATCTTGGAACATATATCTCACTTCAGTACTACTCAACCATTATGTTAACCGTGTAAGATCTACCTGGACGGCTGATGATCAGGATAGCTCTTGTGGAAGGTGTATTTCCTTGCGGTGTGTACAATGTTTTATTATCAATAAGTAAGAGCTTTTTGGTACTCTGGTCAACAGCTAACCACTGGTGTACATCGTACGTATTCACTTCAATATTTCTATCTGGCGCGAGTGTTGTGAAATACTCCTTCTCATCAAGTTTCTTGTGTTTCTCCAACCAACATAACTAGAAATGAAGTTCAAAGATTTTAGTGAGTAGTCTGAAGACAGTCGTTGTCTAAAGCTTACTCATTTATCGATGGTTGAACAAAACTTGCAATTGATTTGATATGTATCTGAGTGGTTGAATACTTACGAAGCCACGCACTGGGGGGAGGAACGGTAAATAAAAAGTTATCCAAATTTTATAGTGCCAGTAATTGACTAATTTTCACATATAACAGATATAATGTTAAAATTTTGAAATAATCTGAAAGATCATAAGATTTTACCTCATGTCAAGAAAAAAACCCGACAAAACGACCACATGTGAAAAGATATGATCTTATATCAAAAACAGCTGGTATTACGTGAAAGAAATAACCATGCCACTAGGTTCGCAATCACATATGGAATAAAAAACAGCATGTGATTACATAAGAAAAGTTTAGGCGATATGCCTATTTTGACATTGGTGAAAAAAATAACTGGTCATTTGTGGAAAAACTACGATTACAAGCAAAAAATATTCGAGCCCAAGAGGGACAATATGTTGTCAGATGTGAACTAATGGGCGTGACACGGGATACGTAATTTCTTCATGAATTATGTCGTTACAAACACTAACGGTTCACGTGATTCCCGCTAAGATCACATATGAACCACTTCCGGTCAGGATTAAAGATCCACGTGGAATTTATATACCGATTTACATCATAGTTATCTCAGTTTGGATGATGATTTATGGTCACTAAAGTATAATTTTTTTCTTACCTCGACCGTTCGATTGCTTCTGTTATCGATAAACAAAAAGCTTCTCTTGGCGTCTCTCTTATTTCTTACCCGCATTAGTGTATCTAGAAAACATCAAAATCACAAGTTATTATTAATGCTTCAAACACGCCAACAGTTACGACAACAACAACGACCTCCTCTATTACGTGACTATTGTCCGAAGTGCAGGGATGGGTGCGTGCTAACGTGGAGTTAATGTCTTAAAATTGGTGCGTTTTAAGAAAATTTTCTGCTTTAAGGAAAATTTCGTCATGTAAACAGCGCTAAACTATTGTTATCATAAAGCTAAAAATTTTTAAGATTCGGACTTCTTAGATGTTAATCATACATGAAAGATACAATTAAAACCTAATATGACACACAGTTTTAAATCCCTTGTTATGTAATTTCCTTAAACTAGAATCCAGTTCACTCCGCACCAACTGATCCAGTCCAACAAGCATGCACCTTTTACAAAAACCTTGACTCATGGGAAACTGGGACTAAAATGAAACTAAATCAGTCACTGGTCAGGTGTTTCGTTGGAAACTGATTTGACGCGTCAAGAATTCCCTTAATAATTTAGTCCCTTTTCGTTGGAGGGCTTATCGAGAGAACTGATTAACTGAGGCCGTCATGCGTGACGTCATGCCATGCAACGCCTAGTCATGCAGTGACAACATTCAAGGATTTAAAATTAAGGATCTTGGACAAGTGGTAACTATTGGCGTCAGCTGGATTATCACGGAGGGAGTACAAAAGAGCGCATCGAATTTAGTTGCCTCCATGCCTGATGAACCAAATGGTTTCAAGCGTTCCGCTGCGGTCTCCGCAATAGTTGCGAAACATTAGAAATAGGACGCTTCTGCAGTTTAGTTGCGAGTTTATTTGGTGATTTACAAATTCGGTAATTTTAAAGTTAATTTAACTTTAAAAGTTGAAGTGTCTGTTTTTATGTAATGGAACACTAGTTCACCCACTGAGCATACGACCAATGTATTACCATTAATACATAATCTAAATTCTTTTGCGGAAAATTCAAGGGGGGCAAATGCTCCCCTTGTCCCCCCCTGCCGACGTCTATATTGGCAATCGCCTGCTGTGCGTTAGCAGACTGTCTGAACATATTCACATGGTTAACGAATGATCCAGAACATTTTGATGCCATCTTCAAAACTACATAAAAATGGTATTTGTGATGGATGTTATGCTTAGTTTCTCCACCCACTTTAGCTACTAAAAATTAATCATGTAAACAGCCGTTATGAAGAAGCTAGATTGAAGTGTGGGCAGAAAAATGCTATTTTATATCTCTTAATTTAAACCATCTTGTGTTCGTCATTTAGCACGCGATTTGATAAATACTGTGTGTTACTGGTCTTCAAATTACAGAGGAAATTATGTCTCCGCTTTTACGTGGAGATAATTCATATCCGTAGGTCCTTGAAAAATCAGGAATGATCTCGTTTTGGAAGCTATCACCTACGCAGTTACCCCTTCGTACGCCAGAGCACGTGTATTTTATTGTACGGTGTTCGTCCCTAAACATTATCGCTGAGAAAGCTCGGACGTGTTTGATTACCAACATGAATAAAAGGTTAGTGAAATCATACGATTTAGTGTGGAATAACTGAGTTGAAAAAAGAACATTTGTTCGAAATGCAAACAATTTATCTTTCCTTTAAGAAATAAACAGTACCAAGAAAAAATTATCCAACTTTTAGGAGTCATCGGTGGAACAACTCAAAACACAAAGATTGACTTCCTTTGTTGAACGACTCCATAATTATAAGAACGATCCAATCCCATTCGTCAAACATCTGTGAGAAATTTTTGGGAATTAAAATTGCAATTTTGCAATCCAATGATAGTCAACCGTGATTACATCCTGCCAGATTAAACGATTTAATTACTTGTTGAACGCAAAACGAAGCAGTCTGTCTCGTAGGTAAAGGACTTTGAAGAGATTCACGACACTGCGATATGATGCAGCTAATGTGAAATGTCTCAACAACTGCGCAATTGACTTCATCTCCCCCAAAAACAGTTTTTGGTATTGACTGGGGTTCCGTATTTAATTTGATTCATGAATACCTTGTTTCTCCGCTGGAGATCCAAATTCTTCGTTGATCTGCAGTTCAAACATAAAAACAAAATTAGTTCGACAACCAATAACAGGGAAAGAGAATGTAGTAAAAAGGTTTCAGAGAAATTCTGAAATCCCAAAATTACAAGAAAAATGAACTTGAAGAACAAGAAAATCATGTGTACATAAATATACCTTGTAACTGTTTAGAGCTGAACCAGATATTTGTACAAAACATAATGAGCTGGCAAAAGCTACAAAAGCAATGCCAGTCATTATTGGTGTTGGAAAGCTCTCCTGTCAATGATGTCTTCTTCAACTGTAGAGTACGGTATGAGCTTGTCTTCGCCAAATGGTTCGTGCGATTGACGCCTTTAGGTCTTTAATGGCTGCAATCACTTGAATTCTTCAGACGTCACAAATGCGTGCGTAAACAAGATTAAGTGACGTTTGTCGGCTCACTGATGCAGATTTGGGAGGATATTTCTCTGGGAAATCTTGAAGTTTAATAATCCCTTGAAGGCCCAATTTTGGCATTCCAATGACAGCAATTTATCTGTTGAATTCAAGATCTTAATGAATGCCCTTGTAAACTTACTTGATGTTTATTCGCCATAGTAGATGCCCACTGTGTTTACCAACTGTTTTCAGACACTCTTTATTAAGGAACTTTTATAGCCGATAAACTAAATTTGTTCCTTGACTACCTTATCTATGGTAGCTAAATACAACGTCTGCCCGGCCAGTGTGACGAAATAGGAGCACCTTGAATAGACCCTCGAATTTCGCCACAGATTTCGCAAGCTTTTCCTCCAGCCAATCATATATCCATTGGTTGGTTGAGTAATTGAACGATTAAGTGATGATCAAAAATACTCTGCAAAATACGTGTGAGTTAACAATGATAATGAATAAAAACTAAGATAACTCTTATTCTGAAATATACAATTATCACCACAATCTGATAGAATGAAGTATTAAAATGTAATTGACAGTGATGTCTAACGTACGTTCCCATTACATAATGTTCATACTTAAACAAAGTTAAAAAGATATTTGTTTCTGAAATTTATGTTTTAGAAGTGTGAGAGCTTGGAGATATCTTGAGATAATAGATGAACGATCGTCAAGCTCTGTCTTCAGAAAAACGATTTCTGAGCCCCAAACGGGGATCGAACCCGCAACCTTCTGATGACCAGAAGATTGTGGGTTTGATTCCCGTCTGGGGCTCAGAAATCGTTTTTCTTAGGATAGAGTTTGACGATCGTTCATCTATCATCTCAATGTTTGTTTCTGAACGTTTGATCGGTTTGGAGTCGAAGCAAAACGACGTCATGACTTTGGCCATGACCGTTACCAGCTGCCGTAGCAGAACTCAAAATGTTGTTTGTTGACCTCAGTTCACCTCAGCGCATATCTAGCATTTACTCTCCACCATTTGAAATGGAGTTTATACTTGATCAAAAACCATTACCAGCCAACAGTTAAAGAGAATAAAAAAATCAGTCTCCCGCAAAAATTGTCGAGTCATTGTTGACCTGTAATTCAAGCAAATATAATGGACAAGAACAAATGTGGTAATATTTCGACTCTATTTCAGGGTAATTATCAAACCCAAATAAAGTACAAGACTTGCTGAGCGATGTACATATATATGTGTATGTATATGTTTACGTATATGTATACGTATATGTATATGTATATGTATATGTATATATATACTATACTATATATATTCGTCTTTTAGTGCTGACACAGCTCTATAGAGTGCTCAGTACAAAGATTGTAGAAGAGCAAATGTATAAAGTTAAAGACTATGACATGGTGATAAAAACTTGATAAAACTTAAACCTATTTACAATAAAAGTAACTCTAGTTTCATGCTCGAAGGCGCTTATCAGACTAAGTTATTACGGAGCCTTGACATTAAAAGGTATGACATTAAATTCTAAAATAAAAAATAGTCGAAAGTCCGTTGATTTAAATGCCAAAAATCCTGTAACCGCAAGGATAAATTCAGATTTCAAGGTTTTTCATTCACAATTTCAAGAAATATCTCATTCGAATTTCTAGTAATTTACCTCAAATACCCTGCCGGCTCCCCGTCAGGGATTGTAGTACTATAGGCGGCCAGCGGACGTTTTGCATTGAGTGCATTTTTTGGTCAAGCGCTGAAGAAACTGCAAAATGTTGTACTACCAGGACAAAGGGACACCGCATGGCATGTAATAAGAAAAACCGAGGAAGTTCGTCTTACAATTCGATTCAGAAGATGGGAGTCATTAGTGATACTCATGGCTTATTGGAGCAAGTAGTTTTTGATTTTTTGAAGGGAACTGAGCTTATTCTACACGCTGGAGATATCGGTGATGGCAGACAGAGGAAAACACGTGAAACAGAATTCACAATCCTTACCAAGCTTCGTTCAATCGCTCCTGTTTTAGCTGTCCGTGGAAACGTTGATACTAACAGTCTCTTACCCACCATGCAAATGTTTGACTTGAACAATGGCTGTGTGCGAGGTATAATGATCCACGGACATGAGCATCGTATTAAATGGAGTCAAAAGGACGTTGCAGAAAACAAAGCTCCTGAAATATTTTGTAGTGGTTTAGCCCGTTTTATTAAAGATGGTCAAATTAACATGCTGGTATTTGGACATAGTCATATTCCAGGTACCTACCTCAAAAATAGGCTTTGCAATGTCATTAGTTAACTGACAATGCGTCATGAAGTTTTGGTTTACTGTGTAATTAATTAGCTTTCCTTTATTTTTAAATTACTCTTCAGAAATTGGAGGCAATAAAGAATTTAACTCACCTCCCCACCCACCCACTTACTCACCTCCCCACTCACCTACTTACTTACTCACCTCCCCACTCACCCACTTACTTACTCACCTCCCCACCCACCCACTTACTCACCTCCCCACTCACCCACTTACTTACTCACCTCCCCACTCACCCACTTACTTACTCACCTCCCCACCCACCCACTTACTCACCTCCCCACTCACCCACTTACTTACTCACCTCCCCACTCACCCACTTACTCACCTCCCCACTCACCCACTTACTTACTCACCTCCCCACTCACCCATTTACTGACTCACTTCCCCACCCACCCACTTACTCACCTACCCACCCACCCACCCACTTACTTACCAACTCATTCACTTATTTATTTGCTCTCTCATCCCCTAAATCATTCATTCATTCACTCACTCAATCACTCACTCATTCAATTGTTCTTTTGATCCTTAAATTATTCATTCATTTGTTTGTTTATTCACTTATTCCCTTGGTTGTTCTGAAGTTTTCTCCTTAGGGTCTTAGAACTACTGGCCTCTGAACTTTGTTTGCCAGTATTTGTGTCAGCTTAATTCAAATTCCAACAGAAAACTATTGTGTCTTGTTAAATTACTTCAAGTATTGTTCTTCAAGACAAGATTGCATATGATAAATAATTTAAGTCATGTTTATGTTTAAAATGTTAGTAATCAAAAAATTGAAAGGTTGTCTCTGCTGTTTGTTTGGTTTGCCTGTCCATGATCATCTCAGATCACCCATTCTTTTAACAATTCAGGCTTCACACAATTCACAATTTACCTCTAAGATTATTGTTTTGGATTTATGTTTCAGGTGTGGTGTTTTCTCAAGGAGTTCTGTACATCAATCCAGGTTCAGCTGGACCTAAACGTTTCTCTCTCCCACGAACTCTGGTTTATGTTGGTTTTACTGATGATAAAGTTATGGTAAAAATCTATGATATCACCAAACAGTGCATCGTGAAGAATTTAGAAATAACCAAAAATGCATTGCAATAAGTACTAGCCATCCCTCACCTTGGTACAGCCATGAGCAGTAACTGTTTGTATGAGTTGTGCATTATATTTACAGCTTCATTGTTTAAGTAAGTTATTTAAGTTATTTGAATAATTGTGCCTCAGCAGTTTGTTTAGCATCTTCAGTTGATGGTGAAAGGGATCACTCATAAACTGAATCTTTAGAACTTATTCTTGCTATAATGCCTGAAAATTTTATTCAACAGAAAGAGATGTGGGGTTTTAGCCAATTCATAGTTGTCATTATAAGCACCCCTGTTACAAAGTGTCCTGAAAGTTTCTTTCAACTTATTATCAATTGTAAGTTGCAAATCAAAATTTAACTGAGTATAAAGTATCCTCTATGCAAGAATGAGAATTGTGTGCTTGTGTTTTTCTTTTTTCATTTTTATTTGTTTTGAAATGATATCCAACATATTGAATGGTAACATATTGCTCGCCCAATACACAAATTAACTTTTTTGGGGAAAAAAGTTTATATGTTAGTGTTCACAAGAAGTTACATTTGTAGATCAGTTTTGATCCCTTTTTAATTATTAAATTGATAAGCTTGTTTATGGCATTTGTATCTAAATATATCAACATTTTTATTTCAAAACAATCAAACCTTTGTTTAGTTCATTGTGGTTAAAAAGTAGAGTTCATGTCACATAAAATTTTATTCTTTATTGAGATGACATTGAGAAATTTCACTGTTGATTTTAATGCGAGAGGGGCAGTGGTTTTGTAACATAGTAACGATAATTTTGGTCAGTTGCAGACCTGCAGTAAACTCCTATATTGCAAGAATAAATTAGTGTAAGAATTCTTCCAGGTAAAGGCCTTGCTTCACAACTGATATAAACCTTGGAGTATGAAGTCTGGTGTATTGGAAGGAAGCAAAAATCACATACTAAATAAGTTTTAAGCGCTTTCTGACTAATTTTTTTTTCTTTCATGTTGGCATTACCATACCTCAGTTTTTAACGGGTAAATTATTAATAAACCGGATGCCTTCCTGTTAAGAGCTAGCGTTTTCAACTTATCAACTATGAATTACCTATGCTGCACTTCATCTGTTTTTATTTTTATTAGAAATATATATCGTATTAAACTTGAAAAAAATGAGAGAAAATTACCAAAAGTTGTTTATCTAATTGAAATACGAAAATAAAGCCTTCGCTAATTTTATTTTCTCATATTACGTCGGTGAGATGTCAAAATACGTTTGTTAAGCTTCGATATGGTCTTGTTTTGTGTAGACCGACTGAGGTGCCGCGGGTAGCTGCATGATGGTCTGTTTAGTAGTTGCAGCAAACCACACCAGATTGATTATTCATACCTCTGCCGTAAATAAACTTACCGAACATTTCATAACGAACACAACCTCTACCACGCAAACGTATATACTCTTCGTTATCACTCAAGAACTCAGTGCAAAATGCGATTTTTGAATTGCATAACTTGATTTCTGCTTCTGCTGAATTTAATGATATGCAATTTTAAAATCACGAAATACCCGTGGACATTTTTATCAAGTCTTGTTGTTTCTAATAAACTGTCTGTTAACTTCATGCATTTTCATTCTGTTTACGTGGTCTTTGGCAGGTAAAAACTCGCTGATATGTCTTCCACTTTTACCTTAAATGCCAAAATAATGACAACCTGACGAAAAGCTTTCGGACTCTTTTTTGAGGAAGAATACCTCGAAGTTGTTACAAAGTAACGAGAAATAATATTAACTAAGTTTTAGCACTGTTTTGATTGCGGTTGGGTGAGTCATTTTTGGTGGTCTTGGCTCACAGTGGGACTTGCCATTACCTGTTAACGTTGTATTACGTCAAGGAAAGAAATGCCGTCAAAAATTGATTCCTGATTTAAACTACAGTGGAACCTGTATATAACGCCCCTGTATTAAGCGGCCACCCTCTATTAAGCGGCCAGTTTTCAAAGTCCCGAATTTTGGCCCATACACATGCTGTAATTGTTACCTCTATTAAGCGGTCGCGGCCACACTTAAGCAGTCCCATGTTTGTCTTTCTTTTTACCAGTATCAAGCGGTCACCCTTAAACGGAAACCCAAAGCCACATGTCTTTTCATGCAGTATTTTCTTGTGTCTGATTGTGATTAAGAAGCGATCCATCATCATTATAGAAATGACAATGCTAATGCTTATAATTAACCGTTCATTATAGTCAATTTTTTTCCAGATGTCAGCAATGAGCTGCAGTACAAAATCACGAGATGCAAAAAAATTTTGTTTCGAATCTGCTTCCCTCTAGCTCTACTTGAAATTACTTTTTCAGATAGCTTGTTCTTGAGCAGTGTGATTGTGAAGAAATAGCTTCCAAACGTATACTTGTACGGGATTTCCAGGTGATAACCTCCACCACTTTCAATGCGCTTGCCCTTTACAGTGACTTTTCCGTTGCTTGTTGGTTTGAATTTTATTTCCAACTACGCTACTTTAGCAAAATTTCCGTTTTATCTCCACGTTGATCGTAAGAACTATGAAATGACGGAACGAGATGTATGTCGTTGTGAACTATAAGTCAGAAATACTGCATAGTAGAGCAAAAGACAATTGATTGTACCTTTTCATAACTTTACGTTTATTGCACCGCTACATTTACAAATTAGCAACTTTGTTGAAAGTAAAGATCACCTCAAAGAGCGTTGATTTTCTTATCGTTTGCTTGAATGCAGTGTCGTATGACACGCCATTGAAACTGACATTTGACCACGCCCAGCGATTATTTTTAGTGATCCTGTATTAAACGGCCACCTGCATTAAGCGGCCAGTTTCTGAAGTCCCGAGGGTGGCCGTTATATACAGGTTCTACTGTATAAAACAGTATACAAAAAGTGGCGTCCGGGAGGAACATCCAACGTCTGATCTAACTCTGTGGGAGTTGACCTTGAACAGTTTCGACAAAGGTTTCGTCTTGAGAATTTTAATCAAAGACTTTTCAGGAAACGTCAGAAAAATCCTTGAAAGATCTCTAAACCTCTTCGTATCTTGATTGCTTTAAACGATATGGAAGAGCAAAGGGAAGGTGATCACCGGAGTAAGGCATTTCCAATCAGATTGAACTACAGATCTGGGAGACCGAGTTTACCTGAACTGCTGGTAGATGATTCTAAAGACCCAGTCCAACTTGTCTCGGTATTTAGCTATGGGAACGACCGAAATATCGCTGGCAAATCGTCGAAGATCTTTGATAAAGAATTACGAGCATTGCCCACTAGAGCAGAAGGTGAACTGGTGAACCTAGATGAAAATCCAAAACGAAAAACAGCGAAGAGCGTTTGTACTCATTCTCAACACGGTAGGAACTCTATGGTGCCTCCGACGAGAACAGAGAACACAAGAAATAAAAATCAAGATCTCTCCGACTGGTTATTATTGGGGAAAAGCATGCAAGATCCAGCATTTGTGTCAGATGGTACACCACGTAGAAACTTTAGCGATGAAGTACATTTTCGTTCAAGAAAAACCGAAGGAAACTATCAGTACCCTCTTGGTACAGGATTACACACATATCCCTCTTCTGTTGGCT
The DNA here is from genome assembly GCA_030142905.1 of Heliopora coerulea. Classification (NCBI taxonomy): domain Eukaryota; kingdom Metazoa; phylum Cnidaria; class Anthozoa; order Scleralcyonacea; family Helioporidae; genus Heliopora; species Heliopora coerulea. Next base: position 718,026 of record JASJOG010000163.1, read on the forward strand.
TTGAGAAATGTTCATACCCAGATTTCATCACAGACACTCAAAAAATAAACTGTGAAAGCCTACATTCACGAGAAAACTGCCCAGTGCGTCGTTCTTTCAGCTCACATCCATTGGGGGAATCGTGGAGCTCCTACAGTGAGCGGCAAAAATTACGACACAAGAAAGGTTGTGAAAGAAAGGTTGACGAACTGATTGCAACTGGAAGGCGATGTGAGTTTTCACAACGCTCGAAACCAGGTCCCTCTGGCCACAAACCACCGGCAGAGCTAAAAAGAACATCGTCCTCTAACAGTTTCAAATATCATAAAAATATTCCTCGTTCCCGTTCAGCATCGTTCCCTCAAAATAAACTGGACTGTCATGTCATCCTTGATTGGAGAGAAAAACGACATGATGGCGTCACTTACGTCACACCATTTCTTCAAAGTTGTAATTTTGAGAAGCCGGTCGTCAGTTCTGATGTGGGGTGCCGTGAGACAACTAGTACTCAGGATACGCTAAGTACAGACACAGTTGTATATTCGGAAGGCTTTGGTTAAACGGCAGGAAAGCATGATTGGGGATATACTGTGGAAATGTTCATGTTGAAAGGGATTGCATTGTGAGAGAACTCATGGACGATTTATGAGCGCTGAAGCCGCAAGGGATCGCAGGTTTGCCTGTTGGCGATTTCAGTCCCTATAGATCCTCTCTTTCCTAACCGTAAAATGGACTGTCTGCTGTTTGAATTGGAGGAAACTGTCGGATAGCGGACCACTTGTGATTATTCATTTAGGGGTAAAATCAAACCAGCAGATCTTGGGAAAGTACGGAAGTTGAAGCATAAAGATTACAAGCGAAGCACGCGGTACCTGGTGGTCCGTTCGGCACTATACAACTGTTTCACTTGCTTTACGTTTCTTAAATGGAGCGAGTTTATCGCTGGTTAACTGCGATTAATAGCGATTCCCGATGTAATTTATATTTGAAGCCTAGACTCTTTTAGGAGATTCTTGGATGGTCATATCATATTGCACTTACTTTGAGAAAGTATTATCAAGAGCACAAAAGAAAACAAGAGTACGAGGAGAAGACAAGTAAACATTACGCAACTACTGATTCTTGCGTGATTGGCCAGTACATGTAAAGGCCTTCTGTAATTTGGCTAGTTTGAAGAGATGCTTGAAAATAAATCCAGAATACTAGGATTTTGAAAGGGGCCATTGTCAGATTGCAAAATTCCAAAGTTTGGATGGCAGAAAAGCTTGAAAAACTTTGTGACTTCATATTCAAAAACTGCCTAATTATTAAACATGTCGTTAGTTTTCAGAACGGATCTTCCTTTTCCTATGACGAAAGAGGGATGTAAGCAAATAATTTCAGAGAAAACAGATTATGCCGCAGTCAGGATTATGCATTATGAGTTAATGAGAAAGACGTTCTCTGACCAGAAATATTTTACTTTAAAATCATATCGGTGAACATCGTTTGCCCGAAAGAATTTTTTTTTCTACTTCCGCGTTTTTTGCGTTCGTTCTGGGTACCATCTTTATGAGAAAAGTCTGCAGTAAGGTTAAAAATCATGCAATATTTTAAAATAAGCGTACCTTTATTTTCAAAATCATTTTCAGCGTTTTTTAAGTGCGAAAAGTACAGGCAGTAAAATAGATTTACGATGTTTTTAAAATTCTATTATTTGCTGTAGTTAAATTGGGTTAAAAGCCACCGTTAAATAAATGCTTTTGTAATTTGTATTTAATTATTTTAATTCTTATTACGTCTCTCAAAAGTCTAAATTACCCTCCGTTTCAGAACCCTCTGATCAAATAACTATTCTAATTTCTGTTTTTTAACCCTAGTATGCCACGAAAGTGGGACGCAGAATAAATTAGGCTACAAATTTCGGCTCGTAGTTGTCATTAATTATGCATTAAATGCAACAGGAAGCCAAGAGTCGGATTTCAATTTCCAAAGCAACTCTGTGTATGATGAAACTGTTGGGTGGTTTATTTTTCAACTTTTGGATCAAGACCATGGTATGTTATATTTTTGAAGCATTAACGACTGTATAATTATAATCAAGATGAATGTTGTCAGTGGAGATTCATTCTGTATACATAAATGTCATCCGAAAGTGTACATTATAGCGTTCCATTAGACAATAGTGAAGCTACTTCGTGTCTTTCGAGGCCAAAAAGCCACGAACTTAACGAAAATTGGTTAGTCAGAGGTTTTCTCTTAGGTTATAATTCAACTAAAGCATTTACGTCGGCCGAATGAACATTATGTGGCGATGAAGTGACACTTGGATATGTAGCCGAAGACTTGAGTACATAAGAGCTATGTCTGCTATGTGTATGTGAGTGGAATCATGAAAGTTCAGCGGTTCTTGTATGCTGATATTTTTAGATAAACTTTTGTACGTACTGTCTATGTAAGGACGCGATTCACGCGACTTGAAGTACAGAATCCCTGGCAGAGCTAAAGTCTAAGCGAGAATGTAATTTAAATGCTGATGTGTGTCCACGGCAGTTTCGCTCGTCGATTTACTGGATGTGCTGACAGCAAGGGAGCACGTGATTGTGAACGTAATTATTCTAAACGTGAAAAGGCACAATTGATTGCGGTATTTTTAAGTGGTGTCCGTACGATTGCAGCCTGATTTCGTCCTCGCACCTATTGTTACCTGTCTGATGGTTTTCCAACAAATAATGTCCTTAATTTCGTAGCGATACAAATGTTCAGAAGAGAATATACAACTATTTGTAAGAGCGATACATCAGCTCCCTACCAGCTAAAGATCATCCGCTCATTCTAAAATGTGGTTCATTCCAAACTTTCTTCGTTCTTGAAAGTCTTACATTGTTAATTTTCATAATTTGTTTCAACCTAACCTTACCTACAAACTATGTTTGCGTTTGACTGCGTTGCGATGTTAATCTCAATTGAACAAGCACTTGAACTTGACGTGAATATTGTCACATTTCTACCGGCCCACATTCTGCGTCAGCAGACATGGGCTGAAGTTCAAAGTCCAGCACATGCTGGCAGTCGTGAACACTTAATGCACAAATGTTGAGGGAAGGCTGCCATATCAAGTTCAATCTCGATTAGTAAAGAGCCAAGAGCCTAACCTGGTCGAGAAACATATGAGATTTATTATTTAAGGTATGTAGGATTTTTGCTTACATGTAGGAAGAGTTTCCCAGGGTTTAGACGCCCTGAGGGTTTACTAGTTAAAACTATATCAGCAGCTGGATGACACGAAGAGAAAACTTCATGATTAATCTGTGATTAGACGCAACATAAGATGTCGCTGAACTCAGCAGATATCTGATCATTCTGCTATATATGAACAATCAGACTGACCAGTATTTTAGATAATATAGCTTTCAGATAATCTAATCGTCGAAGTCAGGCGAAAGCGTTCAGTTCAAATTGTTAAGAAGTTACTCACGTAACGCCTGGTCAGGCTCACTTTTCTCTTCTGATGCAGTTGTAGGATACTGTTGTGCACTTTCATAATGAGCGCTTTAACAAATAGATATGATTGAGTAAAAATAGCTTAACGATGAATTTTCTATCTGTTTATTTGATCGAGAAGAAACCTGACACTCGGTGAAATGTTTAACTTTCAATAGATCGCCTTGTTCTTGCGCACAACGCCCCCATTTCTTTTTCGTGGTGAAATTAATTCACGTACATGTATCCATCTTCTACAAATTTCGTTTACACGAAGTCAAATATTTCTTTCTGTTCCCAAAACTATTTTAAGAAAGTTAATTTTACAGTCAGCTGAGTTGTCTCGTGTTCAGCTGAAATCTAATTAAAAATAGGAACATTTTTCCTGTTACCACTGGACGCGGGCATAGAGTTACAAAAACACAAGACGTTTGGGGAACCAGAAATAGGAGTGTGAACACGACTCTGAAGGAAGAACGTTTCCACCGCTATGTTTAGAATTCTTGCAACTTTTCATTAATACATCCATTATTCTTCGGGAACAAGTGAACATTTCTTCTAACTTGTGTAAAAGAACCCGTAGAAAGCTAGAACATCTTGGAAATAGCACTAGTTACTAAGGTCGTCAAAGCATAAATTCTTATAAGTAGCGACCAGCGAGTGTGAATTTTTCTATCGAGCTAAAGAAACACAGCTTTTAGCCAATGAAAGCACATATTTTCAATCTGTATGTCTATATATGTATGTACATGTATATGTATGTACATGTATATGTATGTATGTATGTATGTATGTATGTATGTATGTTTGTGTGTATGGACGTGTGTATGTATATGTACATTAACACCTGGGAACATCTTTCATCAGATAGGGTAGCTTGGAGAAATCTGATTGCTACAGGTGTTAAGGAGTTTGAGAACAACAGAGTTGCATACGCTGAGCTGAAACTCACTGGTAAACATATGAAAGACGTGAATCCTCACCCTGAGAAAGGAACAAAAGAGTCCCTTTCCTGTGATGAGTGTGGCCGCGTCTGCTTCTCGAAAGCAGGCCTCGTCAACCACAAACGTAGTCATGGTGCCACCCCCGCCTATCATTATGATATCCAGAACGATTTTTCATGTTCTCTTTGCAACAAAGTGTGTAGGTCAGCCAGTGGACTCACACGGCATTGCAAATCTAAACATCCTGATCACCAGGCTGCTGCCGGAAAACTTACTAGTAATAACTGTGGAATGCCTTGCAAGTCACTTGCAGGTCTCATGAGCCATTTGAGACGTCACCAGCGACAGCAAAACCCACCATAACTTTTGTTAGAAGATTTGGAGTTTAAGAAGTGGTCTTACTCGGTCACGAGTTGACTTCCACCGTATATATATATGTATATATATATATATAATATAAAAGCGTTAGAATGTTTTCGTCGCTACTCTGAGTTTCACGCGTAATGCGATCTTCAGGCAGCAGATCGCATTTCGCGTGAAACTCCGAGTAGCGACGAAAACATTCTAACGCTTTTATATTATATTCTGTTCTACCACTTAATGTATCGAGCACTCTTGGACCATACGCCAGCTATGTAACATTCTCGTTACACTCGTGTTTTGGTATATATATATAGTCGTGTTTGTAGATACTTTCAAGGTTTAACCTTCAATCATTTTTGTAGATAACTACGAGCTGTTTCCGGACGTTGAGCGATTAATGAAGTGATTTTGAATTGAAATAGCTGTGTGAATTGAAATAAAAATGGAAAGCAAGTACTCTTCTTCTGTTCCTGGTTAATCCATGAAATAGCAAAGAGAAACGAAGGTGTTATTGAGCGAGTTTGAGCTGAAATCTGTACCACTCGTTGAAAAGAGATTCCCAGATTTTGAAGAAATAAAACGAAAAAAAATTCGTGGGCCAAAGTTTGACGGTGATGAATATCCAAGAGTCATCCAAGAATATCAGTGAAAAGGAGACCTTAAATGATAACGATGTGTCGTCACAGAAAAGGAGTAATTCCATTACCGCTGACCACAATGTTATGTACACTCCTGAACCCTTGCCATTCATTCAAAGTATGTCGCACGGTCAACTTGTTCTGAATCCATCTGCACGGGATATGTTGAGCCATATAGAGAAACCGCTGGTCATTATTAGTGTTGCTGGGCTGTACAGAACGGGTAAGGTAACCACGGGTAATGTTACTGTTACATATTGTGCAGTTCATTACCAGAAAATATACTATCATCAACGCTAACCTCAAATTCATTGACGCAAACATAGATTCATTTTATTCAATAGACAATCACATGCGCAACCATTTGCATCGAAGTGCATTCTATAGCGCCAACAGACGACCGTTCTACTATATATTAGGGATAATAAAATTTCAATTGTGAAAGAGAAATACCTTGCCTAATTGAAATTTTCTTATCCCTAATGTATAGTAGAATGGTGTTAATGGTCGTCTGTTGGCGCTATAGAATGCCCTTTGTTGCAAATGGTTGCGTATCTACGCTAATGAATGTCGATTCAATGAAATAAGTTTGAGGTTGGCGTTAATGATAGTATATTTTTGGTAATGAACAGCAAAAGGGGTATATGAAGTATTTGACGGGAAGTCTCATTCACAATATGCTTTTGGCCGTCGTTTTGAACATATTTTTGCTGTAGTAAACTACCGTTGCACATGTCGGAATAAATCGTTTAATAGTATCGTAGAAATCTTTTTCTATGATGTTGGAACCTCACCATCTTAGTGACTTATACGTTCTCAGAAATAATGGTCAGAGATGCCAAAAAACAAGGTTTTGATTTAAAGATTTGATTTAATTGTTTTTTTCAGTCTTTTAGAAGGGACATTTTCAACGGACTTACCCCACGTTTTTACCGTAGGGCTAACAACTACGTCTTTAACAATTACGTTTTCTCTTCAGGTAAATCCTTTCTGATGAACCGTTTGTTTGGGCATTCTGGTTTCTCCATTGGTGATTCCACTGAAGCCAACACCAAAGGTATCTGGATCTGGTGCCGAGATCATCCTCTTAATAATAAACTATGTTTGGCGATACTGGACAGCGAGGGACTTGGAGATACAGAGAAGGAAGATGGGATCAATCAGGACGTTCACGTATTTGCGTTGGCGGTGTTACTGAGTAGCTGTGTTGTGTACAACAGCTTGAACGCCATTGACGAAAATGCAATTCAGAATTTGAGGTGATTGGCCTTATTGTTCTGTGTATTGTTTTGAAATTTCGTCGTTCGATGCCGTCCTGAATGATTTGAACTTTTTAAGTAATCTTGATTTTTACTATACACGGCCTATTCTATTCACAGCCTGGTGACTCAAATGACAGAGTTTATCCGGATTAATAAAATCCCAGAGCATTGCGAGGACAACTCAGTTGAGGATGCTGACGGGTTCTTCCCGTCGTTCATTTGGGTCGTAAGGGACTTTAGCTTGAGCCTGAAGATCGGTCATCGTCCGTGCACAGCGGATGAATACTTAGAGCAAGCGCTAAAAGACAAACCTGGTGCTCGAAATGTCCAGAGAAATGAAGTGAGGAAAAAGATTCGAGAATTTTTTCCGACAAGAAAATGTTTCACCTTGAAAAGGTGAGTAGTGGTGAAAAAAAACATCCCTAACTTTTCTCTTGTCCTGTGAGTGACCATCAAACTCGTCACCTCCTCGAAGGAAATTAAGTTTTCAAATCTCAACCAGACGAATTTTAAAGTATAGTACACTTTTCTTTAAGACCCGTCATCGATGAAGAAAAATTGAGCAACCTGGACGAACTTCCTGAAGATGAATTTCGGCCAGCATTTATCGAAGAAGTGCATCGTTTTGTGAAGTGTGCGCTCACTTCTTCTCAAGTGAAAACTGTCAATGATCTCAAGGTTCAAGGACACCGTAAGTAAACGTAATTTTAATCTCCATACATTGTAAATATAACTTCCTATCTTATTTTTGTAATTTTGCTTCACCCAATGAGTTAAGTTGGACGAGAGTCGAACTTGAAGTCAACCCCACTTCAGAAAATAATCATGAACTCTGGTTGAAATTTCCTGTAATTTGATCATACCGTAGCCATTTAGACACAATAACCATTGAGCTACGTGCGCTGATATGTTTAGCGAAGGTTACATACAGTGGCGTTGCTAGTGTTAAATTAAAGGGGGGCGGGGGATAATTGTGACATACCCTGAGATTTTACAGTTTTTTAATGATAAAGTTTATCCAAAGCGCATTTCCGTACAAAAGTCGTTGATCAAAGTGGCAATTTACGAAATTTATGGTATGAAATGGGGGCCCAGCCGCCCCCTAAATTTACGTTTAGTGGGCCATGACCCCCTCGACCCCCCTCGCGACGCCTATGGTTACATATATGTGTGTACAACCCGTATCTTTCTGTTAGCCAGTAAGTTGGAGAGTGAATTTTACATGGATATCATTAACGTTAAGATGATCAATACGATGCTATAACCATTGAGCTGTAACGACGATGTGACGTTGAGCATGCTCAAACCCCAGAAAAATGGTTTCTGGACCACAGATAGGCACCTAACGCGCAACCTTCTGTTGACCGATGACACGCTCCGACCATTGAGCTAGGTACTCAGATGGCGAGCTAAGGTGCAGGTTTAACATAGGTGCTGCCTGTGCGGCAGTCATGATATGCTAATAATTTTATTGAATGAAACGAATAATACCGACAATATTCATGTGGAAGAGCTTTTTCTGGGGGTATGAACTCAACGAACGTCCACATATCGCCCGTGATATTACCAAGCATCTTACATACACAATGTGTGTAACACTCATGTCATTTAGCTATAAGCTTTCAGTACAAGGAGAAAGGTTTCGCATAAGATAGGCCTTTATCCTTTTGATGATAAGCGAGATTCACTGATCTTTAAATCAGAATTATCTATATGATCAGTTACAATAACGTTTGTGGACTCGAGTAATTTTCTGAGTTTAAACGATCGGACAGTTCTAAGTACTACGTCTGCAACGCTCATTCCGAAATATCTTTACAGCTATTTTATGCATTTACTTATTTTATTGTTTCTAGATTTAAACTTTCTGGCGGAAAGCTATGTCAACTCTTTGAACAGCGGTAGCACGCCCAGTATTCCTAGTATTATCAACCACATTATAGAAGCCGAGTTCATTCGAGAGAAGGAATATATAACAACAGAATACAAAGAAAAGATGAAGGAAAAATTCACGAAACCTATGTCAATAGATAAACTCAGCAAATTATGTTTTCATCTACAAGAAGAAGCCATGATGCGATTTAAGAAACACAAAGTTATCCAGAAAGCTTCCAATGCTTTAGAAATGGAGAATAAACTTACTGTAAGTAAACTGGAATGGTGAACAACTTAAGCCAAACGCATAGCTCCACCTGCCACAAATGCCCAACCGAGACAGCCCCATTGCAGTCTCATTTCGTAAATGAAACGCACTAACTTAATAATGTTTTCGTAAAGTACGCTGAATAGCTAGGAAACCATTTTTTTCAATGCAAGGCTCTTTCTATCTATCTTGAATGGCAATTTGTACTTGGCGCCAAAGAATTACTACTATAGAAGGATGCTCAGAAGGATTCTTGGTTTTCATTTCGTGTATAAATTTTTAGTCTCTTACGGGATTGACAAATTTTTTAACAAAGAAAAATCCCAAGGTCATAGTTTAGAATCAAATTATATTTGGTAGACGTTTTGGAAGTATACAAAACATCCATGAGATTTCTGGGAGTTTTTAAGTGCTAATCTACTTTTGCAGCCGTCATGTTCCTTGCGAGCGTCCTCGACGAGTTTTTGCCTGTGGAGTCCTGACTTATCAAAGCTGTCGGACGTCTGGTTCAACACTTATGAGAAACATGATCCCTCGCCTAGCTTTGTGTAATGACGTTCTTTTATTTTCCAGGAAACCTTGCGGGAACTTCGCGTCCATTACGAACAAGAAAACAAAAGAAAATCTAAAGAATTTTGTTCAAACCTACTCAAGGAACTCTATGAACCGATCAATCGGCGGTTGAACAACGAGGATTACAACGTGTTCGGTGGATACAAGTCATTCCTCCGTGATCTGGCGAGGCTGGACAAAGCTTACCAGAAAACTCCTAACAAAGGACCAATGAGCGCGGAGGTTTTATGTGAATTCGTGACGTCATTAGAAGGAGTTAAAATGCTTATTAGAAGTGGGGTTGAGATTATTACTGGCGAGTTACGACGGGAGCTAGAAGCGCAGGAACGTGGTTACACTGTGTTAATTCCTTGGTTGAAAGATTCCTTAATCGGTTCAGTCGGTCAATTTAAAAGGCTGTTAGTCAGGCGTTGAAGTCGATGGTAGTGAGTCTGGGGCTAAGTGTGGTTCCCAAGGAAACAATCTATCAAAAGAAGAGCGAATGACCAGAACAATGTGCATCAGTCAGTCGTTAATGATGTGACGTAGCAATCGCTTAAACAATCAGAAAAATAGTCATGAGAATTATTTAAAGTTAGTAGTGTAAACTGCTTAAATGAAGGGGCTATGTGAATAATGTTATCTTTAGTTTTCAGAGCTACTGTAGTAATGATAAGAGTCTTTTAAAAGATTAATAATATATATGTATATACACTACTATTACTAGATAACACAACACAATGTTAAGGCGAAAATAAAATAGCCCAACAAAAAACTTGGAATTAAAAATGCCAATTTTCCGAGTTTTTTGTTGGGCTATTTTATTTATATTTCGCCCAAGATTTCCGCCTGGCTCATCAATCGCCACAACATAATGTATTGGTTTTATTTCGTTATTTTAAAGCCGGAGGGATTGACAGGTCCCTTAACCCCGACTCGGTTCGCCTCAGGTAACGTACGAGGTGAATAGAAGTAACAAATGTGTAATTAAATTTTCCAAGGAACAAGACAGCTGTTAATTAACTCTTACGGTTGGCTTCTTCTCACTCGCTTATTATTTTACTCTGGCTAACGCCAGACGATTTCACTAGTCAAAGAGAGAGGTTCGCTGGGGAAGAGTTAAGGAAGCTAATATTCAATATATTCTATGTCACCATGATCAAGTGGGTGTGTCAAGGGAAGATGCCATGTTACTTTATCTCGTCCGACAGTCCTCTGCATCACCTAAATTGGGGTTTCCATGCAATCCCAGAGTTGTAACCTGGCATTTCAAAGTTAAACCAAACTCGTGACACAGATTTCATTTCATATTATTTTCATAAGAAGGGTTGCAAGTCCCACTGTACGCCATCCACGGGTAATAAGAGAAGATGAGAACCAAAATTAAGACCCCGTTCACACGATACCGGTACGAAATGAAACCGTAACGAAATTATTACGGTTAGGCCTTGCGTTCACATGGTACCGGTATGAAAAAGCATGAAACCGTAATGCTAACCGTAACGATTTGAAACCGTAATGTGAAACCGTAATCGTGTGAACAGGTTCGTACCGTGATATTTTGATACCGGTGCAGTTTCGTACCCGTATCGTGTGAACGGGGTCTAAGACTGGGATTCAATCTCATTAATATGCCAACATGGCTTCCAAACGAAACGTTAAATTTATTCAACCAGAAGTTCCTTCATTCTTGAAGAAATTTAAGGAAAGAGTTGGTTACAAAGAACCGGCAAATATAAACGACAAGTTCTCACACAATGTGGAGAATTCTGAGGATAAAAGTGGCGGGGAAAGCGACGTCAGACAAGTGGGAGATGAACAACCAGTTATTGTTGTCCTGAAGGAAGGAGACATGACAGCTGAGGAGGTAGAGAGACACAAGAAGGAAAACAGGAGTACAGGTACTGCATGGCTGGCCATACCCTTAGACTTCCCTAGGTTTGCTGGGATTTCTTTTTTTTCTATATGCAGATGTTTGAAATTCTCTGCGAGTTGGAGACGTGGAAGTAACAATTTTCATTTTGTTTATAGTCACTTGGGACAATGAAAACGACAAACCAGTTTTTAAAAAGCCTGTCAAAAGACCAGGAACTGAGACAGATGCTAAGAAAGGAGGGAAGAAAAAGAAACCAAATGTGAATGTAAAAGCAGTCAAAAATAGCAAATTGTTGTCATTTGATGATAATGAAGATGAGGACAGTTGACCTCAGTTTGCAAAGTTGGAATATTATTTACCGGTAAGTAACATGAAATCACATATGATTCCAGTGCATTATTATATAACTGCCTTGGGAGTAGACTTAATGCTAGGTTCAGAAAAACTTGAGAAAGACTTAGTGTTTACAAATTTATTCATGATGATACTCAATAAAAGATACTGTACATCCTATAACCATCTTATACTCTTGCAAGTCACCAAGCATTCTAAAATGCTTGTCCAGATGAAAATACTATTCAAATGCATGTCACCTACAGTGAGTATTTTAAATATATGTGTATGGCAAAATTCAGTTCTAGTACATATAATAATTGAATTCAAAAGGGTCCATTTTGAAAATTAAGACTTGCAGTATTTGGACTGGGACCAAGTGAAAACTGTTGAACTCTACAATGACAATACCGATTCTGAGTGTTACCACAGTCTAGTATGGGTCCTTGGCTAGGTGTTGGCCATTTCATGAAACTCAGAATTTTTGTTGGATTGCATGATTAGAGTCCAAAGCGAAGAGGTGTACGTCGTGGTGTACCAGGCTTTTTTAACCCTGGTGTAACAATCTGGGACCTACAAAAGATTTGAGGAAAGAAAAATTACCAATCTAGTTGTGCATTGAACTTGGTCTTCCAGAGTATATTTATAAATCTTTTACAATATTTACTAGGAAGAAGAAGAAGAAAAAATTAGGCCAAATAAATGTCATAAGGGTGCTGGGTGTGGAGATAAAAGCTACTTGGAGTCACTAATTTTTCTGGCAGAGCAGTGTCAATGTTTCATTCTTTTCTTTGCTTTTCTGTGTTACATTGGTTAATGACCTCTTTGTCTAGCATTGGACTGTCATGCATCATGTATATGTAGGGTAGTACAAAACTTAAACAATGGCAATTATGGAATGCAACAACATGATGAAATTTAATCAGCTTTGACAAAACATAAGAGTTCTTGCCAAGGTTTTACATAGGTGGTTTTATCAAGGTTTACTTTAATGCAAAATACTGTGTGCTTACCGTACAGATGAAACCTTTTCTGTTTTCTCAGCCTCTCGTGCTTTAAGTTGTGCAGTTGCTTCAGCCATTTCTTCTTCCATTTCTAAGAGCTTTTCTTTTGCAACCAGACGTTTTTCCTTCAGCAAAAAAAAGAGAGCTTTGTAAAACAATAAATTGCTTATATGAGCCAAAATGAAAATCCCATGAGACTGCAGTGAAAGATTTCCAAATGAACCAACCATAACATAGAGTATCTGAACTGGTTCCTAACAAGTCCTCCAAAATTGTTTCAGATTGCCTTGCAAAAACCTGGAAATACTTACATGTCTTGTCTTAAGAGATTCCTTCACAGTGTAAAACATTGGCCCAAGTTCAGCCAACCAATAACCATCAACAGAGGTTACACACTGCATGTATTCCTAAAAATATGCCACCAAGATTACAAAGAGCAGACTGGTAAAACGAGACATACATTGATAATCATAGCAGCATAGCAACACATGTGAATTAGTAATGAACATGAAAAACACAAGCAAACCTTGGATGTCATAACTAGTTCATGGTATATAATGTAATCAGGAGTGAAACCCATTCCAAACAAAGCACTTGTTGGATGTAAATGACATGGCATTCCAGTGCGCATATTCACATATTCCCCAATTCCCTTAAAAACAAATTATACATCACTATTGGTAGGTATAATTTTAGTGCTAAAAATACTACATGTGGGTCAATTGTGTTCCAGGAATTGAATCACTTCAACACACCTTCAGTCTAGCCGCTTGATGAAAGTATGATGAACATATACACTTTCTTATGACATCCCAGTCATTTCCACAAGAACGAACTGCTAGTCGATGTTGAACCATAATATCTTTCAGTTGACCACGTACTTCACGAACCTAAGTGAACAAGGAGAACTGTGAGGTGATGATGGAACAAGCAGACAAAAACACTGCAGGTAACATGGCCTCATGGTTTTCTTCATTCATGAAACAACATTTTGAGTTTACTATTACAACCAATATGCAGGATGTCTTGACCTTTCTCATTGCTTTGATGTGAATAAAGTGTTCAGAACACCACTGGCCAGAGTACCTAAAATTAGAAGTTTAGATGTTAAAATTTGGAAAATTACATTTATGCACTACATTGTGCCCTTTGGAAATGGAATTTTAAACAAATAGAAACTCATAAGATTAAAATAAAACTCAGTAATGAGACATGGGAGTTTAGATATGCAGTCTTAATTGGCTTAAAGTAAATTGACAAGCTGAATTTCATCAACTTCCCACCTAATTTCTCCTAAAACATGGCTTGGTTGTGAAGTTACCTGAAACTTGAGGAAGATTGTTTCATTCTTAATCCAAATAACTTTCAAATGTTTGGATGTCAAATGAAAACAGTCTTCCTTGTGCATGATCTAGCACTTAAAGTGATATGAGCATGAGTAAAGAAGCCAACAAAAAAAGGAAAAGGCAATAGAAAGTACAATTATACAACTCACCCATTAGATTTCCATTGTTGATAAACATGAAGATATGTCAAGTGATCACTTTCAGGGACTGCAAACTTTTCTCTAATGGCATCACTTTCTTCCTCTCTTCCTTTTGGTCGATAAAATATTGCTGGCACTGACAACATTGAAACAATTGTCTGAAGAACAACATATGGGGGAAAAAAAGTGAAAATCAAAAAAATATGCAGAGTACTGTTCAATTATTGCATGTCAATTTAAAATTCTTTTAAGTGGAATGTATTGAAATCAAGGGAGTGAAATATTTCTTTCTGTCAGGTCAACAGACAATTTTTAACTATCTTTGAATTCTTCTCAATCTTGATTATTTTTATTTGACTATAGCATACTGATATATTTTGATGCACCTAAATCCAAAAGGTTTAGAAACAACATATAAAATTAATAGACATCCATAACCACAGTTTCAAAACTTTAAAGCAAACTTGTGCTTATAAACTTCCGTAAAAATTAGACATTAAATTGTCATTTAACCTACCAGAACCTCATCACTGCATTCCATATCAACAGACACAATAAGCAGTTTAGACATGGCTGGATCTAGTGGAAACTCAACCATTTGTCGTCCAAGGGGTGTCAAGTTTCCAGTATTGTCAAGAGCACCTAGGATCCACAACTGGTACATTGAGTTAAGAATGTTATCCTACATCAAATATAACAGAAACAATAAATTACAGTACATATCTCTTTTTCTTGTGCCTAAACATTTTAGATACTAGATCCAGCAGAAATGAAATTTCTTTTTATTTTTATATGCATTCTTAAAATATTTCTTTCTTATAAAATCAGGTCAGTTGTCTGAGCAAGGATGAAACTATAGTCGTACATTTTACATGCCACCTTTGCTGCATAGTTGGAATGTCACATGCTATCAGAGAGTGATATAAATTTCTGAAGTGCTTTATCTGGTAGTGACACCTAGCTATTATAATTTTTCTTCATGCTTTCTTTATCAATGATTTGTATGTGGAGGAATATCAAGGTTGATAGGATACCAATTTTAGGTGTGTACAATCTTTTTCTTAATAACCACTTTTAAGTCATATACCTGAGGTGGTGGGTCCATGAAATGAAATTCCAGAAGATCTTGCACTCCAAGAGACTTCAGCAGCAGCACAACATTAGATAAGTTTGTTCTCTGAATCTCAGGAACTGTTGTTATCAAGAGCTCATTTTTATAGTTATTCTCTGTATACAAACGGAAACATTGCCTGAAGAACAAAAAGATAGAATGAACTTAAAACCAGTTACAGTGTAATTACATTTGAATATGAACATTGCATTCAGAAGATGAGAAATGTAAAGTACACCTACCCTGGGCCAGTTCTACCAGCTCTTCCTGATCTCTGATTGGCATTTGCCTGAATAAATTTGGCAATTTAAAGTCATTTGACTTATAAAGTCCACTGTTAACATCAGTATTGCTTAGAAGGTTGGTGGATTGTAATATCTGATTTTGTATTTTGCAAAAACTTTTTCTTGTCAACCAAAATTCCAAATTGAATTAAGTAAACATTACTATTTAAAGCAGTATAGTGTATTAAGGCCAAAGTATTGGTTTATGGCATTCCAATCAGTCCTCTGGTCCTTTTGAACTTTCTAGTTTAGAATAAACAATTTCATACTCTTTGCATGCTGCCAATTAAATAAAAGAGTCATAAAGTTAAAAAGAGTTATAAAACAGAAACAGTTGTCAGTTCTAACCTGACTAATTGGGTAAACTTGCAAAGCATCCATACCAATCTTTGGATTGAAAACTTTGAGCTTACAATAACCACAGTCAATCACAAATATGATTCCATCCACTAGATATCCAAAAGAAAATATTATAAACTCAGTGATAATATTCCAGTCTGTGTCAGAAACCAAATTTAGTTGCACTATTCATAAGCTGACTTTTTTTTATATTCAAGAATGTTAGACCTGATCTAACCTGTGAGTGATGTTTCAGCAATGTTGGTCGCCACAATACACTTTCTTATGCCTTCTGGAGATTTTTGAAAAATTTTTGCTTGTAAGTCTGAAGGCAGTTGGGAGTAAATAGGTAGGATAGCAAGAAGTGGGGCATCTTCGACTTCATCAAGACGTTCTGAAATGATATGACGAAAAAATAAAATGAGTAGTTAAATGTTATTGGAATTTTTAACTAGACCACTTGCTCATCTTACCATACATGATAAAACTTACTGAGCAATCACAGTTGGCATTAATGCATATAATATGATAAAATAGTAATAAAAATAATAATAATAACATGCCCAAACTGACCTTAACTGGTTGGAAGTGCAATAGAGTACTGTTAAGGTCAAACTGGATGTGCACATCAGGGAGTACTTTCAGGAACTTTAGAGGGCTGTACATCCCTTACTGCTTCCAAACTGGATAAATTGGGCAAGTAAGGGCTGGCCCTGTGCTAAAATTTCCTTTCCCCACAAGTTCCCATAAATGTGCAATGTCTATTGCAGCCTTACCTGGTGGGATGCTGGGAGCCTGTAGCTGACTGAGACTCCTTCCACTGTCCTCAGTTGAGTGGTGTGCAAGTTATAATAATAATATTAGACATAGTAACCATAGTGTACTCAGAAGTATCGGTTGTTTAATGAGGAAAACTGTTGTTCCTGACAGCTGCCTTAAATCTTCTGAATATTTAATGCATTTCACTCTTCTCTGAAGGTCTTTTAATGACTCCAGATCCATCACCAAGAATACTCATTAGACTATACTCTCACTAACAAGATCAAATTTGACCTACTGTACTAGTGACTATTATTTAAGTTGTGATTGTGATTACTCCAAGTTCAAGCAATGAACTTGGTGTGCTGAATAAGAATCATACCTCTTATCAGAGCACAAGTGACTTCAATATCCTCTTGACCAGGCATAAATATAAGAATGTCACCTAGAATAAGCATAATCAGAGGTTAAGTTGCAGAAGCCCCATTCCTGGAATGTATCTTTTTTTTAACATCTTCTTCTAAAGTAAGTTGCTTTGGGCAGTGAATTTGCTTTCTGTTCAATGTTCAACTTCAGCTGAGTTTAGCCAATTTTTGTGCAGCTGAGTGGCCACTTTTACAGCCAAGTTATGCAGTTTGCAATATAAAAATCCTCGAAAATGTCAGTTATGCTTAAGCCTTGACAACTGGTGCAAGACTTCTCATACTTGAACACCACAAACTTGGTAATTTAAGTAACACCATTAACAAACAGTCGAGTACAGCAATATCATATGCAAGTATATTTCTTGCCAATTTAATGGATCCTAAGATTATATACATGAGTTCTCACCCACCTTTTGATGGTGTTAAATGTATTTGCAATGCTTGTTTCACAGCTGCATCAACATAATCCTCAACCACATTCTTACTGAAAAATACCTCGACTGGAAAGGTTCGACCAGGTATCTAAAGCACAAAAATGGATTTCATGAGTTTCCATTAAGAGTTAGGACCTTACGTGCGGCATCCTTAATATCTGATTTAGTTATGGAGACAAAGGGGCCTTCTCAAATGGGGTAAAAGCTACGGGTCCCTCCCTACCAATAACAGATGTTTTATACCAAAAACAACTAATAATTAAGGGTACCATAGCTGCTTATTGGGCATTTATCCTCAACCTGTAAGATAAAACTGTCAGGAAGAAACTTGCATTTTGTCAAGGCCCTTGAGAAATGTTTGAGGGCTCCTTGTCACTGTCACTCCTTTGGCAAAATCCTGTATAAGCTCCAGGAGTAATCAAACATGCCTTATTTCATAACTGCAATCTATAAATTTTGATTTAAATCAGAATCTGTAGTTACAGGTACATATATAAACTATAACCCAGTTGTTTTCATTATTGTTACCTTATAAACTGGTGCATTCCCAAAAAATACAGCAAACTTGTCAGAGTCCATTGTTGCAGATGTGACTATCAGTTTTAGGTCTCTTCTTCTACCAATTACCTTCAAAGTGAAGAGAATTTTGATCCAGTCTGCTTTTTATAGCTAGCATACTTTACCTAATAGAATTATACCATCAGAAAATTATTAACCTGCCATTAAGAGTATAGAGAATACTACAGTGAGGTGGGCTATAATCTAAAAAGTGGTGACCTCTGTTTCGCCACGGAGTGAACTTGGCCTTCTGAAAGAAACTGACTTCACATTACCTGTTTTGCCCAAGATTAAAACAAAAAGGCAGACATGTGAAAAACCTGGACTGAAACTATTGTAAAGAATAAACACCAGCCAACCATTTTGAAAATGTAAATCACTATTTGTGGTGCACACCATATAAATTTGTTGACAGCTCCATGGTGTATACATGGAGTATACCAAAAATTGTGCTATACATTTACAGTATGTCACCATGCAAACTTTCAATGAATTAAATTCTATATTATTTAACTATGTTTTAGCAACAGATTATTCTGTTTTAGTTAAGAAGGCTGAACTTTCATAAGATACAGATCAGTACACACCTCTCTAAGAAGGCCAAACAGTACATCAGTATTCAATGATCGTTCATGAGCTTCATCCATTATTACTGCACTATAGCGGTCTAAATCAGGCTCATTGAGAGATTCCCGAAGCAATATGCCATCAGTCATGTATTTAACAAAGGTTGACTGCAAACAGTTAGAAAATGTCATCAGGTTATGAAAGTTAATGAATTAAAACAACTTTGATAATTGTAAATCCACTGTTAAGCCTCCCTGCCCCTCATAGGATTTATTTATTTCAACCCTGTTTGAAGGGGGGTCTTAATATTTAACATTAAAGTGAGTGGAAAGCCAGAATGAGGGAAGGAAAAATAAATTTCTTGCTCCAAAAAAGGGGCTTTTTAGAGGAAGAGAGGCTTAATAGAAGATTTACAGTAACTAGAATGTGTGGTAATACTGGGGTGATTGGTGGTTGAGTTGAAGCAAGAATTTGTTCAAAAATGTTCATTAGAATTGTTGTTGTGTTTCTGAAGTACCTCACTGGTTACATCTTCAAAACGAATTGCATAACCAACTTCTTCACCAAGCCCCACTCCCATCTCTTCACTGACTCTCTTTGCCACTGACATGGCTGCCACACGACGTGGCTGAGTGCAGCCAATCATGCCATAGTTACTGTAACCATCTTCATGCAGGTACTGAAGAAAAGGAAAGGTACAGAATAACATTTAATTTTTTTTACTTGGTATTGAATAAATCAATGAAACAAAACCCAACAGTACAGTAACACAAAGAACAGCATTGAAATGAAATTAACCCTTTCCTGCAGTTGGTTCTTGTAGAAGAAAGAATAATAGACCAAATGAAGGGAAAAAAGAAAAAGAGAACAGAAAACAAAAGGAATGAACTCCATCCATATTTGGTCAAGATAACCACCAATATTTCTCATTTAATTACCACTAAGAAAAAGCATCTTTATCTTTAGATCTGTAATTGGATCAAATAACCTTGTTTTATGTGTTTTTCAAATAAACATATTTTTTAGCTTACCTGGGTAAGTTGGGTAGTTTTTCCTGATCCAGTTTCACCAACAATAATAACAACTTGGTTGTCTCGAATGACATTCAACAACTAAAATCACAAAAAAATCCTATATTTAACACTTTTGCTACAAACATTTGGCCATTTTGTGGTAAGACTATAATTCTACAATGCAAATACTGGCTGTAGTATGCATATGTCACAACAAGCACTTTCCATCCTCTCTAACCATTAATTCTTTTCTTTATACAGTAGTTTCTTTTTTTTTGCTTCATTCAGTACCTAAAAACTGGAATATGGAAATACCTCTTGTCTAACTGAGAATATTGGAAGGAACTGTCTTTGTTCTTTTAGGGACTTCTGCTTTGCAAAATCACTGCTAGCTTCACTCTTGTGCTTCATGTGTTCTGCAAATTTTTGATTTTCTTTGTAATCATCACCCATGCTACCATCATCTTCCTATAAATGTTTAAAGAAAGGCTACAAGAAAGTAGGAGTCTGTTATAAACAGCAGTTAAGGTGGAGGAGAGGGAACCCTGATGTTGTCATATCTTTACCAAGAACAAGACTAAAGTGATGATAAACACTACAGTTCCAATGTATTGCGAACAAAACTTACCTCAATTTTTTTTCTATTTTTAATTTTACTAATACACGTACTTTGTACAGTACCGTGGTACATAAATATAATAATAATTTGGGCTTACTGGTATTTTTGTAACTTATAAAGCCACGTATTTGTAATGGCTGTAATACTCAATAGACATTAAAACCTCTGAACCCATAATGTACTACACTGTGCTGTACTGTACCTCTTTCTTTTTCTCAACTCCTAGAAGGTTTCCAAGTTTGGTTCCAGCCAGTTCCCAGTCCTTATGCTGAGCTTTTTTTCTTTCTTTTTCCTCACGATACTTTCTGACAGCAAGGCAACCCTTGCGACTTATGATAGCCATGTCAGAAGAGCCATCCTGCATCAAGTCATAACAAATAAACTTGTCACAGAATATATAAAAAATTTTCAAATTTGAATGAAATACACTGAGCTAGAGGACTATGGTATGGTCTATGCCACTGAATTGATAACAACAGAATTACTGGTACCATAAGCTAAATGTACATGTCAACATACATAAAACTTTTATTTTTACCTTTACTGGAATAACTGGCTCTGGTTGTTTGGTGAAAACTATCCTGCCATCTAAAAAGGGAGGTACAATGTTATGCACTAGAAGATGTACACGGTTCTGTTGCTCTTCATCAAAATCTTCATCCACTTCCAAACGCTGAACGACTCCACTTGTAAGCATTCGATTGGTCTCCCATTTTTCATTATCCTTAAAGAATGAGAATAGATGTCATCACATGAACCAATAAGCAACTCCAAGCTGCTAACATTCCAGGTTAATTATGTGTACTAGAATAAATTTGGATGAATATACTATATTTACCTTGTTAATTTGTCTTTGTTGAGCTGATATTCTTTTGACTTGCTTCTTTGACAAGGCTTCCTCCTTCTGTTGGATATATTCTTCACTCACATCTGCAAAAGGGTTGTGTGTTTCATCCTGGCCACTGTCCATGTCGTACCAAGCACGGTCAAGCCTCTAAAATGAAAATACTCTTCAATAAAACTTTAAGCACTTTCTCAAATGGTTTTTAAACACTACATTTATAACATACCATGGTAACGTAAATTCCTGTCAATATTTATTGGACTAATGATATGCATATTTATATTCAATCACTAAAAACAAAACATAAACCTTTTGTTCTTCATCCCATTCTCTTCTTTCAGACTCTGACAAATCTTTCTCAAGTTCTTGATCACCCCTTTGACCTAATTGGTAAAAAAGATGGTATCATGACTTAGATTAATATGTTAGGGGGCATAATTAAAAATACAAGTTTAAGGAATTTCATTGGAAGTGTTTTTCAGCAAAATTTTCTGAAAGCAGAATTGGCTGTAAATTTAGCTGCAAATAACTACTTTAAATTTAATCAAAGAGATAAAGTTTTCTACTGTATATCTAAAATTTCACTGCAAATTATTTGAATTAAATTATCATACATTGCTACTCCTGTTCTATTTGATAAAAACTAAACCTTTTCCTTTAGATAGTCTTGGTGTTCCACCAAGGTGTCTTCTTTCACTGGCCCAACTGTTGTACTTGTAAGTTGGGGTAAAGGCAGGTGTGTCATCAACATTTTTCAGGAACCTAAAAATGAGAAATTATTCTTTTTAAGATGCCAATGTAGTGATAGTGTAGGCAATGAAATTTCCTTATCTTTCTTTTTACCTCCACCTCTATCTGCATCTCTATGTCTGCATGCATCTTTACCTCTGTAATGTTCTCTGTCTCAACAGGTGTCTCCTGGCATCCCCCACATCTAACCCTGTTTCAGTCTTTGTTTTGATCTTAACACACTTTTGTACCACTCTCTCTACCTCTAGACCCTCCTCATTCTTTGATCTAAGTGCCTGAATCTCTTCCTGCATGTCTCTATTTCTTCTTCTACCTCAGCATAAATCTCTGTTTTTATTCTCATTCCTATTTGTATTTCATCTCCATCTCATTTTCAATCTCATACAAACACCCACAAAAACAAAGGGTGTGTAATAGAAGGTTTTGTCAATGTTTCACCAAGAAAGGGAACATTCACATGTTACAGAGAAAAGTACTGTTTTCTTTTAACTTAAAAAAGTCTATGAAATATCAATGTTATGTACATGTACCACACCTTCTTTCACTGCGATCTTTTCTTGAAGATTCTGATCTAGCAGGGGATGGTTCATCCCAGTTTCTCTTTGATGGTGTCATGTCCTCGTCTTCATCCCATGCACTGCGAGATGGGGTCTTAAGATCTAAAAGAAAGTGTTTCGCAGTTAACATTGGTTGTTATATAAATTGCTTTTTCACAGCAAGCAGTTCAGATATCTTATTATCTACCTTTCCATCAACTGTGGGTGACAAAATACTGAAATGTCAATGTCTTATAAAACTAATTATGGCACCACACTAATAATTGATATAAATACCAGTACACCTGCAGTGGCAAAGCATAGCTACAGCTTTGCCACTGTTTACCAGTACATTCTGCATACTGATCCTCTCATAAACAAGAGCACCAACCTCTTGAGTTACGACTTGGTGTGTACTCTCTGTCTTCCCTTCTTCTGGTACTTGGTGTTTCATCCCAATTATAGTGGCCACGTGTTGAATGATATTCTCTCGAACTATCTCTTCTGTTAGTAGAAGATCCATGATCCTTGTCTCTTTTACTTCTTCTAGATTCATCAGAATATTTGTCTCTCTTGTTCCCTCTAGATGATTCTTTCTCCCTTTTTCTTGTCTCGGCATAAACACCTCCTTTCCTTAGTGCTCTTTCCCGTTCATCTCTCCTTCTCTTCTTTTCTTTATATTCTTCACTAACTCCACCAGGGTGAGATGGTGTGTCAGCCATCTGCGTACGATAATGTCTGCTTTTTCCTGAGTTAGTTCGTTGCTTTCCATTGTCATCGTCTTCCCAGTCATTAAGCCTTGGTTTCTTTGATGTACTCATCTCAACCTCATCTTTCCTATTTCTTCTTTTCTCTTGAGCTAGTTTTTGAAGACCCAATAAACTAACTTTTTCTGCTGTCGTGGAATTGCTCTTATCACTAGATTTCCGTAATATTAAGCCTCCTCCTGTGTCTGAAGAGCCTTCAAGACGACTGATGCTAGAATCGTCAAAACCAGTGGAGTTCATTTTATACAAACTAGCGTTACTTCAAAGCGAATTCCCGATCAGGAACATAGAATAAAAAGAATTTCACCAACTTCACAATAAGCAAAATGAACGTAACCCGAAAAATTTGTGATTACCCTAAAAATCGTGTCAATACGTGGTAAACTGTTCGTCAATGTTGGGTCAATGTTTTGACCGCCATCTTGTCCCAATTCCTGTACACCTAACATATCCCCTATGAACCACTATCGTACGAAATTACCCATTATGTATATTGACATACATCAATGCTCATAGGCGATTTTGCACTTCTCATGCGCGATGGTTCTTGGTAAGTGCACATGGCCACGTCACAGAATAAGGATGATTGATAGTAGTCTTCACTTCACTTTACTTTTATTATCTAGAAAGAAAGTCTATTTCTACTTCATCATGAAGCCATGGTATTAATACTTCAGAAAAGGAACTTTTTTACTTCATTAGTCGATAAATGAAAGACTCCTGGAAATTTTGAACTACCAACGAACTTCATTTCAGGAGGAGAAACCCAAGTTGGGAACCATTCTTGAACCGACATCAACAGATCAACTTACAGGAAGAAAATGAACTACGGAGAGTGTTTGGTCCTCAAGTAAAGGGAGATGATGGCTTTTCTACATCCAGACGTCGAAATTCAGCCCAATAGCAAAGGAGGGGGGGGGGACCACGTGGCTCAAAGGCGGGACCACATGGCCCATATGGACTCCGTTTCCAAAACGAGGTTTCTGTAACTCTTGGAAAGTTCCCTGATGTTGTCAACAAAGGCTAGAGGCTCCCAAATAATGGTATTTGCCGTTGATTCCATTGTTCGCCACTCGATTTGCAGGAGATATCCACACTTCAAAATTCGGCCCGATAGCAAAGGGACGACCACATGGCTCATGTCGTCCCCCCTTTCCTATTGGGGTTTGGTTGGTTGAAATATTTGGTGAATTATAATGGTGAAAAAATATTTTGAAGCCGCAAACCGGGTATTATTATCACGCTGGTAGCGCTTGTGTCTCTGCCCTCCGAGACTAAAGTCCGATTCTAGCTACAAGCGTTTTTTAACGTTTTCACAACTTGTCCTTGGTCACATGTGAGAAAAGTGTTGTCCAATTTGATTCTACCAACTGCACCAAGCACCGTAGTCGTCCTCGGGGTAACCCTGGTTTGATCCTGTGGTAACATGGTATCCATGAGGAGTGATCGTTACTGGACCTCTGCCAAGAACAGTTCAGTTATGACCTATTAAAATCAAAGATTCTTTCCGATTGAAATACAAGTCAGCTGAGTTAGAGTTTGAAAAGAACCCATGACTTATAGACATACCGTGCATGAAAATCTGCTGGTTTCAATGGACATGTGGACAATTTCTTTCTTGGACAGAAACAACAAAGATGTTTGCGAGTGAAATCCTATAACTGAAGGTAAAAATCTAAATCAGCAAAAACCTTCTGGTATTCAATTAAAATATACGGTTTTAAATTATCATATCTAAATCATAATTTTGCTTGATTAAAATTTGAATGCTTGACACAGTTCCTTCAAGATAATTTATCAGAGCAATTTCTATTACGATCAAGACATCTTTCTACGGAAGCTGAAACTCGTCGTTCTTTTTAAAAAATTTTGAATTCAACATAGAAAACATGATTGCAGACAGATGAGCAGTAATCAATTACTTGTAATACTTTTCGGTATGTTTCCAAACTGATTGCGCATGCGGATTGCTTGCTGAACTGTCCGACATTTTACGACATTGGACCGACCAGTTCCATCACTCCCGTACGCTTTTTATTCTGGACTGGTAAGTTTGGGCGGGAAAATTTTCGAGCTGCTTTCGATGAAGTTTAAGAAGAATTAATCATCTACCATGAAAAATTCCGAATAATAAAATGTGGTGGAACACTATTACTGCTTTCGTTCAAAGCTAATGGTCTAAAAGTACGGCCAATGAATTTTTAACTGGTGGAAACAAGGAGCAAGACGAACAAGAAACGAGGTACGCTAAACAGCAACATTCTACCACGAAAACTCAATTTAAAATGGGCAAGAAAACCAACCGAAAGCCATCTAGTAAATTCCTTATGAAGCTCGTTTTTTTGTTTTGTACTCGAAAGTATTTGCCTTCTGTTTTTACGTACAGACCTAGCGCCTTGGTCGCTCGCTCTCTACGGAAGTCTCAGGTAAATACATTCCCGTATGGACTTCCCTCTCGGTTAGTAAGTATTTAATATCTCTTTAGTCTTTGAAAGAATATAATAGAATGGTAAAGACGGTCTAGTGCCTACAGACCCTCGATTGGCGGAAAGACGGTGCTGTTCTTTGTTTTGAAAGAACTTTTGAATGGGTTTTCTGATTTTAGTGTCGGGAAAGTTATCTATATTGATAATTCACAAACGTTTCGCACTGCATGAACGTTTTTTGGTTTGGTTCAATACGTTGGTGTGAAACACTTCATGTTGTGGTTCTAAAAGGTTCCTAACGGGATGAACTCAAGGAGGCCAAAGGTATAGTTAATCATTCACCAAAGTCGAGGCATAGTGGAGGTGAATAAGTGCTTTTAATTCGTATTTAGGCTCGATTAATATACTTTTTATCATTGGATAACAATGAGGCCAATGAGGACTTCACAGCAGCCGAATTGTTGAGTTGGCCAATCGTTTTACTGTTTTAGCTCTCTTGGGAGTTCAACCGGTTTCACCACGTGGAATGCTTGGTTTAGTCTGCTCCAAAGAGAGCAGGCAAGATGGCAATTCAAGATGGCTATGCAAAGACAGGTTAATGTTTCGGAGTTTTAGGCCCGGAACGTTCACTGACAAATTCAAAATGCTTGAAAAAGGAAGAATTTCAAGGTAAAGGATCTGTTGTGCTTCACCCACTTTGCAGTGGGCAAAAATAAAATCATTTAGCCGATAAGAAGCGCGTTTGCCACCCTGCACGTGCTTCACATAGTGCACAGCTTTGGTGAAATGAGTAACTGAACAAGAACCTTTTTCGTTCTGTTACAGGTTTCGTTGGTCAGTTCTCGTCCACCGCCTACGTAAAATCAGTACAAACTCTTGGACCTTGGAGAATTTCTTTGATCCCCATCAACAAAGTAAGTAAGTAAGTAAGTTTGTGTCATTGCACTCAGTAGAGTCCCGTTGAAGTATAATGGTACACGTACCGTTGGTATTTTACAATTGGTATTGACGTTTATTTCTCCCTCACTTGATAAAATTCATTAAAGCCAGTGATAAACGATATAATATCGCTTTGCACCGTTGGGCATCGTGGTGGTACGTGTATTTGATATAAAGCGGCTACACAATCCAACATTTCTTGCACCTTGTCTTTTGCAAGAAAAAATGTTTCACCGAAGTCAAACTTTCATCCAACCAACAATGTTTGATAAACAAGTGATGGCAAGTGATGTTCAACGTTTGAACATTTGTCTAAGCCTTCATTCGACTTTAATTTTTATTAAACATTACATATACATTTTGGCAAATTTATTAGTAAATTATGATTGACACCAAGTTTAATCCGAAGATAGTGGTGTATTGGACTCCAAAGACTGGAACTATATCTCATTATACCAGGCCTCATGGCTGAAGGAAGCCAAAATGGGGGCAGTCACGTACAGTAGATCTAAAACACAAGTATATTTCGGCAATCCTGTATTTTAGCATCGGATTGGATTTGGGAAATAACATAGCGCTGGATTCATTTTAAAGGGTTAAGGTTAAGGTTGGGGTTAGGGTTAGGGTTAGGGTTAGGGTTAAGAGTATATGTTTTAATCCGGCGCTCTTCATAGAATGAATCCGACGCTATTTTATTTCCCAAGTCCAATCTGACGCTAAAATACAGGATTGCCTATATTTCTTCTCATGCGAGACTATCAGGCACATGGAGAAAAAATTGTTTTAAACTACTGTTTTTCATGGGCAGTTAATTCTAAAAAATAAAGTCTTAAAGGCAATGTCCTCTGCTGTACTTTCTTAGAAATAAGAAGAAAACTTTCAAACAAAAACCAAACTTTTGGTTTACTAAGTTTTTAGCAATAGATAAAAGTCTTGTAAAAACTGGAAATGTAACCCTATCAGGGCAAGATATGTCCATTTTATTTCATCGTAAATTTTACGTGCACAGTAATATAGTACTTGATACTACATTATGTTGGAATGATGAAGGGATAAAATACTAATTCTGTATGATGTGGAGTGATCAGTTATGTATATTTAGCCCCTTTTACTGATCACACAACTCGTTAACTTAAGCATTCTAATACTTGCAGTGACCACCCTTTGCCTTGGTGACTGCTTCACTTTGTCCAGACTTGAAGCAGGCAAAGTTCTTTGGCATGTCTTCAACATGTTCACATTTAAGGTGTTTCTTCATTTCAGTTTTTCATCAATTCGGATGAAATGGTGTTTCCTTGGCAGCTAAAGTTATTATCAGAAAATTGACTCAGAGAGGCATGGTTGGATATTTAACTTTTTGCATGGGAAATTATTTAAATTCATTCAATTGTATATGAGATGTTATGGTGGGGTATTTTTAGTCAGTGAAATAAAACTTTTCATGGACAGTGGTTTATTTGATCTCATATTACAAACCAGGCATTCAAATTTGATAAAATATTATTTCAACTTTTAGGTGACAGTCGGTACTTTTCATAAATGCACAAGCTTTTCATATTTTGGGGGCTAAAAACTGTTAATTATCAATGGTGAAAGTCTAGTCAATTTTAATGCCAGATAAAGGTGAAGCACCCCTTTAAGAACTGCAAAAAACTAGTCTTTGTTTGAGGATTGGGGTCAAGCATGGTAAAGTTATGATTACAGCCCCTTACCATAGGTTTTCCATTTAAGATCTGGGGACTGTGTAAGCTAATCAACCATGGTCAACCAACTACTGAAGCAGTACAGTGTACTTTTTCTATCAACTTTGTTGTATGTTTTTGGGTCATTGTCCTGCTGAAATAGAATTTGATGTTCACACCTCCTAACTGCACTAATGATGGCCACATGTGGTCCATTAAAACTTACTCATATATATTCTGATGCAAAAAAACTTTCCATGTGGTAAATATGACCAACACTTATGGCAGTCAAACACCTGTAAACCTGGATCTTCCCCCCACCTCCCTTAGCAGTGGGTGTCAGGAATTCAGCATTAAATTCCACCCCCTGGGCACCTGCAAACATATGTCTTGCCACATTCTCCAAACCCTTTAATGGAGATTTGTTATTCACAGGACTTTTTCCAACTTTATTTTAGTTCAGTTCTTATGTGTATTTGTTGTGCTGTCTAAGTAAAGGAATTCAAGGGGTAACATTTTGGATTTTCACATTTTTATTTCTATTTTTTAATAATTGCATTATGATGTCCTGTTATGAACAACAGCATTATACTTACAATTGTATCAGTGAAAAGTTGTTACAAATTGCTGTCCTTAAAAAGATAGATAACTTTTGATGGCCATGAGAAGTGACTAGAGTTGAGCCCTTCAAAAAGTGAAAATTGGATCAGACTCAAGTTGAGTCAATGACTGAAGTCATTACAACACTGAAGATAGCAATTGTGAATGACAGAGTAGGTCCCATGAACTCCATCAATTCAACGTAATGATGTTATGAGTTATCCAAAAAGTTGCCTTACTAGCGTTGCACTCACAAGAAAATTCCTTTCAATTATTTGCCAAAAATTAAGTATGGTGAGGCTAATTAAAATGCACGTAAAAGAATCTTAAACTGGCCTTAATTTTTGCAAAGATTGAATAAATTTTGTACAATTCCTTTGATAAATCTTCCTTTTGTACACCTTAACTCTTGCTAACACAGACATTCCCCTTCGAGTACAACTGTCAATCGTGAGATTTCTATTATTTTGCTCTAACTCCAGATGATTTTGCTCGTCAAGAGGGTATACTCCCACAGTCAAAGTCTTAAAATTCAAACTCAGAAATAGGGCTTAAATGACAAAAACCGGAAATTGCTTTGACTAAATTTCTATTAAAAAAGCACAACCAGAGGGCAATTTGAAAAAGTAAAGGATAAAAACACGTACCGAAAGATGTCATCTTGTGACTTGATGTTCAAGTTAGTTGGTCTGATGATGACTCTGAAATAAAGCCGAAATATTACCGTTTTCAACTTCTCTGTTTCTTGTTCTAACTTGAATATCAAGTCACAAGATGACATTTTTTGGTCTATGTTTTATCCCATAAATTTCTATTGCTTTTACTCTTCGTTTCTTGAAATCGTTTACGTTAAAGGAAAGATAGATCCACAGATGGGCAATAGTGTTCAATTGAATTCTATTCTGGCAAATGCTAAACGATTTTATTCAGCAAAATGGGACGTCTGAACATTAAAGCGTTAAGCAAAGAATATAATCTGCAAAAATAATGTCAAGGATGAAGGTCTTGTGGACGATGTTTCACCGTAATAAAAATTCTTGACTCTAGAGAATGCAAATAAACACTTAAATGATTAAATAAAAAATTCCTTTTAGGGACAAAGCACCCAAGTAACTGAATTCTCTTTCAGAATTATCCTATTTTCCAACACTTAAAATTTGAAGAATACTTTTTATGATTGAGTACAAATTCTCGTTAACAATAATCATCAAGAACTATAAATTATGTCTTACAGTAAAGTATTTCATTGTCTAAGTTTTTTTCTCATTTTATTGCTATAGGTTTTCAATTATAATTCCTGGCAAACTGGAAATTTTTCACCCAAATCAACTGTATTATTGGGAGAAACCAAGTTGAATTTTTGACACAGGTTGATTTAACATTGTATACCAATTTAGCCTGAGATGAAATATTTTAAATTGTGTGTTGGCAAATTTTTATCCCCCATCAATAGAAAACTAAACATCAAGACTAAATATTTGGATAATCAGTAACAGTTTTGAGCTAAATTAAAATATTTAGGCTGAGCCTATAACAGTATTTGGTTATGCTGTATTGCCAAGCGTGAACAATACTGTTTCATTTAGATCTGGGTTAGGAACGACAGAAAGCTTTTCATGTGTTTGGCAACATGTAATGAGGATTTGTTTTGAGTTGTCATTCCTGAAGTCAAAAGTCTGTCGAGTCGTTCCAAGGAGTTTAAAATTTGATTATTGGGTTGAATGGCTGCGTGGTATCGTGAAAGATTAACCCTTTCACCCCTGAATTTTTCAAACAAATTATAAATCAGTCAGTCTTTTCAAAATCCTGTTGAAAGTCTATGGAAATCTGTTCATGCATCCAATTTCCATAAGTTAAATCGCACCTATATGCGCGGTTGGGGATTAAAGCCATTTTAACTGAACAAGTTTGTAATCAGATTGCAATCGATTTATCTGAAAATGTTGTTGCCATAACCCATGACGATTACTGTATAACGAAAAGATAATACAGTATTTTGAAGGATCCTGCGACAACATTTTCCCAACATAATTATAGAAGAGGTGAAATAATAAGATTAATTTTAACATCGCATGTTTTTGTCTGATCTTTCATTTCGTTTACTAAATTTTTGAAATCTGTTTTAATTTTTAACAAGTATATCTTCCAGGCTTGATGACAAGAACATGAATGATACACTTCAAAAGAACGTCTCAGTGGACAAACTACATGCCATTATCACAATGTCAGTTCTTGATTTCACATAAGACCCGTGAATACCTGGATTTCATTATTTTCTTACCGAAAGCTCATCGAGGCCCCGGCAATGTGGTTACAAGGCATTAAATGGCCATAGTTTCATTCAACAAGGAAAACTTGAAAAATAAGTTTATTCAGTGCATCAGTGTCTAAAAGAATATAGTTTAGTTGCCTTGACGTTCTTCAGCTTCTCAGGCAACCAATATATGAAGTCAATTCTGCTTTTCAACGGTTTTTAATTGGTGATACAGCATGTTAATTACTGTATGTGATTATATCCATGAAATACGGAATTTCTTCGCTTTGCCATAAGTTTCCGGTAATTCTAATATGCGTTGTGGCTGATGTTTTGGCTGCGATTGCCCATGTATGGTTGCAAATGCATATCAGTGATGAAGTGTGTATATGGCAGAAACGAAATCCAGTTGTAATCGTCTTTGGTTTAAATAGCATTTTATCCAAATGATAATCATTGGTAGACCTTGATTTTACTTTGAGGTGGAATCGAACTGAGATTAAGACCCTAATCCCTTGGAAAGGATTTACGTTAGTTTGAAATGAAAACTTGTACTGAATAGATAGAAGCCAGATAAGGAAGAGTTCCTCCTCCACTAGTCTTGGCCTCTGGGAATAGACTGGACACTGGTGAGGGAGGATGGCCGGGTGGACCCTACCCTAGATCTGTTCGTATACTTTAGCCAGCCCCGCTGATCGTCTAAGCCTTGGTTCACCAGAGTTTAGACGGTCTGCAGCGCAGGCTAGTGTACTCAAGCAATGAACAATTGGTATAACTTCATGTATTAATTTGTAATATTGTAACCGTAGTTGTAAATAGCTAGAAATTGATCTCCGTGTCTTTTCACTTGTTCTTGCTCTGTAGTGATCAGCATTTTTACTGGGATCAGTTGAGCATGGGGACGTATCTAGTTGATTAGCAGCTCTATGTGGCAGTTATATTCTGGCACGACAGAGAGTGATCGGTGTTACCAAACATGTTGGGTGGAGAAATTTCTGTCGACTCAATTATCCGATATCCGGTGTAATCTATCGGATATCCAAGCTTTGTACAACCGACCCCTATGGGCGCTAATGCATTTTTGCACCTCAACCATATAAATGCAAGTAATGTAAGTAAATTATATATCATTCGACAGTTTATTACCTGGAAATTACAGTGACATCATGATATCAACCAGTCACTGCAAACGTGATGCATTATAGCCTTAAAGAACATTTAAGTAATTTTGAAGGAGGAAAATCTCGAGTGTCTGGATATATTTTTCTTAAGACCCAACCGAGACCTGTTGCGAAAAATGCAACATTGGGCCATCTGGCTGGGAATCGAACCCGCGACCTCGCGATATTCTATCGAGTATACCCTTAAAGAACATCCCTGTTTCTTAGCGTCATGTTTGAATGTTTCTTTGTAGTTCTTCGGAAATGTGTATAAACCCAAAGATTAGATTAGGATTAGGGTTAGCATTAGTGTTAGAGTTAGGGTTTATACACATTTTCGGGGCTTTTCAAGAACGAAGAAACAATGGAGAGGGACTATACTTAAGTTATAGATAAATCCATACGGTTCATTGTTGACGCTCACGAAGTCCAATGTCTCTATTTTTTGGCTATAATGCCTTATATTCTTGTATTACTATAATTTCCAGATAAGAAGCTGTCGACTGATATATGTGATTTACCTATGTTACTTGTATTTATATGGTTGAGGTGCGAAACTGCATTAGCGCCGACCCTATGTATATATGACCAAATCGGTTGTTCACTTGTGTCAAGGTCTTCGAACATTTTTCAATTGGGATCTTTTTTAGTTACTTGTAAGCGTAGTCGGTCGAAGAATGATATGGAAACTCTGTTAAATTAAAAGCGGCTGGCAAAGAAAGATAATGAAGTTTCGACTTAAGGTGAAAGGGGCTTTACCATTTAGAAATGTTTTCTTTAATGTATATTTAACATTCAAATGGCACGGTTGAAAGACTGCACTCGAACGTTTGTGTTAGTTGATTGGTTAATTATTCCAAATGTCTATTATGTTGAGCACGTTGATTCTGCACAAAAGCGAACCAAAACGAGTTTCCAGACCATTTCCTCGAATTACTTGTGTCCGGGCATGGACATTCTTCTGCTATCATGTTGGTACGTTGGTATAGAAGCCGACGTATTCCTTCAATTGTGGTAAGTACTTGAGAATTTATTACTTGAGCGTGGGCATTTTCATTTATTCATTGGTATTAAGGCATTCTTTAGTTTGCACATTACACCTTCAGCTGTTCAGTACCAGAAAATATACAATTAACGCCAGCTTCGAACTCAACGCGAAACTAAATTTTATTGCAGCGCTCGTTTAAAATTTGTGCACGAAAGTAACATGCATTAGCATGGATATGCAAAGGCGTTCAAAAGTGTCAATAGATGACCGATTCTACCATACATATTCTAATTAGGCAACAGATTTGTCCGGTTTGTTGCAAGTCAGTTGAAGGTCACACGGAAACTTTACGTGTATATTTCATACTGTTGACGAACTTTAGTTCACAGCACTTTGCTAACCAACATTATCTGATAACGGTCTGTACTGGAAGCTTGTGCATACCTAAGTCAGCAGTATATTTGCAGCCGCTTGCAGTTTGGTGCCTTTAGCGTCTTTCTACTAGGGCATTTGTACTTGTGCATTTTATTCACTTGTGTGTAGTTACCTAGGATCTCCTTGCTTTGGGGTTCCTTTTACTAGCGAAAAGTTACGTCTGGTATATGTCAGCTCGCGCGATTTTAATTGCTGTTAAGTCCTAGCGGAATTCCAATTCCCACGGGATTTATTTACCGAAGTCAAAATTGGCCAAAATTCGGCCTTTCAGTCGGTGTAATAAGTCCCAGGGGAGTTCCAATTCTCAAGGGAATTCTTTTCCCCAAGTCAAAATCGGCCAAACTTCGATTTTTCAGTTGGTGTAATAATTCCCATGGGAATTCTTTTCCCAAGTCAAAATCGGCCAAAATTCCATTTTTCAGTTGGTGTAATAAATCCCATGGGAATTCTTTTCCCAAGTCAAAATCGGCCAAATTTCGATTTTTCAGTTGATGTAATAATTCCCAAGGGAATTCTTTTCTCAAGTCGAAATTGGCCAAAATTCGATTTTTTAGTTGGTGTAATAAATCCCATGGGATTTGGAATTTTGGCCGATTTTGACTTGGGAAAAGAATTCCCATGGGATTTATTACACCAACTGAAAAATCGAAGTTTGGCCGATTTTGACTTGGGAAAAGAATTCCCATGGGAATTATTACACCAACTGAAAAATCGAAGTTTGGCCGATTTTGACTTGGGGAAAAGAATTCCCTTGAGAATTGGAACTCCCCTGGGACTTATTACACCGACTGAAAGGCCGAATTTTGGCCAATTTTGACTTCGGTAAATAAATCCCGTGGGAATTGGAATTCCGCTAGGACTTGACAGCAATTAAAATCGCGCGAGCTGACATATACCAGACGTAACTTTTCGCTAGTAAAAGGAACCCCAAAGCAAGGAGATCCTAGGTAACTACACACAAGTGAATAAAATGCACAAGTACAAATGCCCTAGTAGAAAGACGCTAAAGGCACCAAACTGCAAGCGGCTGCAAATATACTGCTGACTTAGGTATGCACAAGCTTCCAGTACAGACCGTTATCAGATAATGTTGGTTAGCAAAGTGCTGTGAACTAAAGTTCGTCAACAGTATGAAATATACACGTAAAGTTTCCGTGTGACCTTCAACTGACTTGCAACAAACCGGACAAATCTGTTGCCTAATTAGAATATGTATGGTAGAATCGGTCATCTATTGACACTTTTGAACGCCTTTGCATATCCATGCTAATGCATGTTACTTTCGTGCACAAATTTTAAACGAGCGCTGCAATAAAATTTAGTTTCGCGTTGAGTTCGAAGCTGGCGTTAATTGTATATTTTCTGGTACTGAACAGCTGAAGGTGTAATGTGCAAACTAAAGAATGCCTTAATACCAATGAATAAATGAAAATGCCCACGCTCAAGTAATAAATTCTCAAGTACTTACCACAATTGAAGGAATACGTCGGCTTCTATACCAACGTACCAACATGATAGCAGAAGAATGTCCATGCCCGGACACAAGTAATTCGAGGAAATGGTCTGGAAACTCGTTTTGGTTCGCTTTTGTGCAGAATCAACGTGCTCAACATAATAGACATTTGGAATAATTAACCAATCAACTAACACAAACGTTCGAGTGCAGTCTTTCAACCGTGCCATTTGAATGTTAAATATACATTAAAGAAAACATTTCTAAATGGTAAAGCCCCTTTCACCTTAAGTCGAAACTTCATTATCTTTCTTTGCCAGCCGCTTTTAATTTAACAGAGTTTCCATATCATTCTTCGACCGACTACGCTTACAAGTAACTAAAAAAGATCCCAATTGAAAAATGTTCGAAGACCTTGACACAAGTGAACAACCGATTTGGTCATATATACATAGGGTCGGCGCTAATGCAGTTTCGCACCTCAACCATATAAATACAAGTAACATAGGTAAATCACATATATCAGTCGACAGCTTCTTATCTGGAAATTATAGTAATACAAGAATATAAGGCATTATAGCCAAAAAATAGAGACATTGGACTTCGTGAGCGTCAACAATGAACCGTATGGATTTATCTATAACTTAAGTATAGTCCCTCTCCATTGTTTCTTCGTTCTTGAAAAGCCCCGAAAATGTGTATAAACCCTAACTCTAACACTAATGCTAACCCTAATCCTAATCTAATCTTTGGGTTTATACACATTTCCGAAGAACTACAAAGAAACATTCAAACATGACGCTAAGAAACAGGGATGTTCTTTAAGGGTATACTCGATAGAATATCGCGAGGTCGCGGGTTCGATTCCCAGCCAGATGGCCCAATGTTGCATTTTTCGCAACAGGTCTCGGTTGGGTCTTAAGAAAAATATATCCAGACACTCGAGATTTTCCTCCTTCAAAATTACTTAAATGTTCTTTAAGGCTATAATGCATCACGTTTGCAGTGACTGGTTGATATCATGATGTCACTGTAATTTCCAGGTAATAAACTGTCGAATGATATATAATTTACTTACATTACTTGCATTTATATGGTTGAGGTGCAAAAATGCATTAGCGCCCATAGGGGTCGGTTGTACAAAGCTTGGATATCCGATAGATTACACCGGATATCGGATAATTGAGTCGACAGAAATTTCTCCACCCAACATGTTTGGTAACACCGATCACTCTCTGTCGTGCCAGAATATAACTGCCACATAGAGCTGCTAATCAACTAGATACGTCCCCCATGCTCAACTGATCCCAGTAAAAATGCTGATCACTACAGAGCAAGAACAAGTGAAAAGACACGGAGATCAATTTCTAGCTATTTACAACTACGGTTACAATATTACAAATTAATACATGAAGTTATACCAATTGTTCATTGCTTGAGTACACTAGCCTGCGCTGCAGACCGTCTAAACTCTGGTGAACCAAGGCTTAGACGATCAGCGGGGCTGGCTAAAGTATACGAACAGATCTAGGGTAGGGTCCACCCGGCCATCCTCCCTCACCAGTGTCCAGTCTATTCCCAGAGGCCAAGACTAGTGGAGGAGGAACTCTTCCTTATCTGGCTTCTATCTATTCAGTACAAGTTTTCATTTCAAACTAACGTAAATCCTTTCCAAGGGATTAGGGTCTTAATCTCAGTTCGATTCCACCTCAAAGTAAAATCAAGGTCTACCAATGATTATCATTTGGATAAAATGCTATTTAAACCAAAGACGATTACAACTGGATTTCGTTTCTGCCATATACACACTTCATCACTGATATGCATTTGCAACCATACATGGGCAATCGCAGCCAAAACATCAGCCACAACGCATATTAGAATTACCGGAAACTTATGGCAAAGCGAAGAAATTCCGTATTTCATGGATATAATCACATACAGTAATTAACATGCTGTATCACCAATTAAAAACCGTTGAAAAGCAGAATTGACTTCATATATTGGTTGCCTGAGAAGCTGAAGAACGTCAAGGCAACTAAACTATATTCTTTTAGACACTGATGCACTGAATAAACTTATTTTTCAAGTTTTCCTTGTTGAATGAAACTATGGCCATTTAATGCCTTGTAACCACATTGCCGGGGCCTCGATGAGCTTTCGGTAAGAAAATAATGAAATCCAGGTATTCACGGGTCTTATGTGAAATCAAGAACTGACATTGTGATAATGGCATGTAGTTTGTCCACTGAGACGTTCTTTTGAAGTGTATCATTCATGTTCTTGTCATCAAGCCTGGAAGATATACTTGTTAAAAATTAAAACAGATTTCAAAAATTTAGTAAACGAAATGAAAGATCAGACAAAAACATGCGATGTTAAAATTAATCTTATTATTTCACCTCTTCTATAATTATGTTGGGAAAATGTTGTCGCAGGATCCTTCAAAATACTGTATTATCTTTTCGTTATACAGTAATCGTCATGGGTTATGGCAACAACATTTTCAGATAAATCGATTGCAAATCTGATTACAAACTTGTTCAGTTAAAATGGCTTTAATCCCAAACCGCGCATATAGGTGCGATTTAACTTATGGAAATTGGATGCATGAACAGATTTCCATAGACTTTCAACAGGATTTTGAAAAGACTGACTGATTTATAATTTGTTTGAAAAATTCAGGGGTGAAAGGGTTAATCTTTCACGATACCACGCAGCCATTCAACCCAATAATCAAATTTTAAACTCCTTGGAACGACTCGACAGACTTTTGACTTCAGGAATGACAACTCAAAACAAATCCTCATTACATGTTGCCAAACACGTGAAAAGCTTTCTGTCGTTCCTAACCCAGATCTAAATGAAACAGTATTGTTCACGCTTGGCAATACAGCATAACCAAATACTGTTATAGGCTCAGCCTAAATATTTTAATTTAGCTCAAAACTGTTACTGATTATCCAAACATTTAGTCTTGATGTTTAGTTTTCTATTGATGGGGGATAAAAATTTGCCAACACACAATTTAAAATATTTCATCTCAGGCTAAATTGGTATACAATGTTAAATCAACCTGTGTCAAAAATTTCCAGTTTGCCAGGAATTATAATTGAAAACCTATAGCAATAAAATGAGAAAAAAACTTAGACAATGAAATACTTTACTGTAAGACATAATTTATAGTTCTTGATGATTATTGTTAACGAGAATTTGTACTCAATCATAAAAAGTATTCTTCAAATTTTAAGTGTTGGAAAATAGGATAATTCTGAAAGAGAATTCAGTTACTTGGGTGCTTTGTCCCTAAAAGGAATTTTTTATTTAATCATTTAAGTGTTTATTTGCATTCTCTAGAGTCCAGAATTTTTATTACGGTGAAACATCGTCCACAAGACCTTCATCCTTGACATTATTTTTGCAGATTATATTCTTTGCTTAACGCTTTAATGTTCAGACGTCCCATTTTGCTGAATAAAATCGTTTAGCATTTGCCAGAATAGAATTCAATTGAACACTATTGCCCATCTGTGGATTTATCTTTCCTTTAACGTAAACGATTTCAAGAAACGAAGAGTAAAAGCAATAGAAATTTATGGGATAAAACATAGACCAAAAAATGTCATCTTGTGACTTGATATTCAAGTTAGAACAAGAAACAGAGAAGTTGAAAACGGTAATATTTCGGCTTTATTTCAGAGTCATCATCAGACCAACTAACTTGAACATCAAGTCACAAGATGACATCTTTCGGTGCGTGTTTTTATCCTTTACTTTTTCAAATTGCCCTCTGGTTGTGCTTTTTTAATAGAAATTTAGTCAAAGCAATTTCTGGTTTTTGTCATTTAAGCCCTATTTCTGAGTTTGAATTTTAAGACTTTGACTGTGGGAGTATACCCTCTTGACGAGCAAAATCATCTGGAGTTAGAGCAAAATAATAGAAATCTCACGATTGACAGTTGTACTCGAAGGGGAATGTCTGTGTTAGCAAGAGTTAAGGTGTACAAAAGGAAGATTTATCAAAGGAATTGTACAAAATTTATTCAATCTTTGCAAAAATTAAGGCCAGTTTAAGATTCTTTTACGTGCATTTTAATTAGCCTCACCATACTTAATTTTTGGCAAATAATTGAAAGGAATTTTCTTGTGAGTGCAACGCTAGTAAGGCAACTTTTTGGATAACTCATAACATCATTACGTTGAATTGATGGAGTTCATGGGACCTACTCTGTCATTCACAATTGCTATCTTCAGTGTTGTAATGACTTCAGTCATTGACTCAACTTGAGTCTGATCCAATTTTCACTTTTCGAAGGCCTCAACTCTAGTCGCTTCTCATGGCCATCAAAAGTTATCTATCTTTTTAAGGACAGCAATTTGTAACAACTTTTCACTGATACAATTGTAAGTATAATGCTGTTGTTCATAACAGGACATCATAATGCAATTATTAAAAAATAGAAATAAAAATGTGAAAATCCAAAATGTTACCCCTTGAATTCCTTTACTTAGACAGCACAACAAATACACATAAGAACTGAACTAAAATAAAGTTGGAAAAAGTCCTATGGATAACAAATCTCCATTAAAGGGTTTGGAGAATGTGGCAAGACATATGTTTGCAGGTGCCCAGGGGGTGGAATTTAATGCTGAATTCCTGACACCCACTGCTAAGGGAGGTGGGGGGAAGATCCAGGTTTACAGGTGTTTGACTGCCATAAGTGTTGGTCATATCTACCACATGGAAAGTTTTTTGCATCAGAATATATGAGTAAATTTTAATGCACCACATGTGGCCATCATTAGTGCAGTTAGGAGGTGTGAACATCAAATTCTATTTCAGCAGGATAATGACCCAAAAACATACAACAAAGTTGATAGAAAAAGTACACTGTACTGCTTCAGTAGTTAGTTGACCATGGTTGATTAGCTTACACAGTCCCCAGATCTTAAATGGAAAACCTATGGTAAGGGGCTGTAATCATAACTTTACCATACTTGACCCCAATCCTCAAACAAAGACTAGTTTTTTGCAGTTGTTAAAGGGGTGCTTCACCTTTATCTGGCATTAAAATTGACTAGACTTTCACCATTGATAATTAACAGTTTTTAGCCCCCAAAATATGAAAAGCTTGTGCATTTATGAAAAGTACCGACTGTCACCTAAAAGTTGAAATAATATTTTATCAAATTTGAATGCCTGGTTTGTAATATGAGATCAAATAAACCACTGTCCATGAAAAGTTTTATTTCACTGACTAAAAATACCCCACCATAATATCTCATATACAATTGAATGAATTTAAATAATTTCCCATGCAAAAAGTTAAATATCCAACCATGCCTCTCTGAGTCAATTTTCTGATAATAACTTTAGCTGCCAAGGAAACACCATTTCATCCGAATTGATGAAAAACTGAAATGAAGAAACACCTTAAATGTGAACATGTTGAAGACATGCCAAAGAACTTTGCCTGCTTCAAGTCTGGACAAAGTGAAGCAGTCACCAAGGCAAAGGGTGGTCACTGCAAGTATTAGAATGCTTAAGTTAACGGGTTGTGTGATCAGTAAAAGGGGCTAAATATACATAACTGATCACTCCACATCATACAGAATTAGTATTTTATCCCTTCATCATTCCAACATAATGTAGTATCAAGTACTATATTACTGTGCACGTAAAATTTACGATGAAATAAAATGGACATATCTTGCCCTGATAGGGTTACATTTCCAGTTTTTACAAGACTTTTATCTATTGCTAAAAACTTAGTAAACCAAAAGTTTGGTTTTTGTTTGAAAGTTTTCTTCTTATTTCTAAGAAAGTACAGCAGAGGACAATGCCTTTAAGACTATATTTTTTAGAATTAATTGCCAATGAAAAACAGTAGTTTAAAACAATTTTTTCTCCATGTGCCTGATAGTCTCCCATGAGAAGAAATGTAGGCAATCCTGTATTTTAGCGTCAGATTGGACTTGGGAAATAAAATAGCGTCGGATTCATTCTATGAAGAGCGCCGGATTAAAACGTATACTCTTAACCCTAACCCTAACCCTAACCAACCCTAACCCTAACCCTAACCCTAACCCTAACCCTAACCCTAACCCCAACCCCAACCTTAACCCTTTAAAATGAATCCAGCGCTATGTTATTTCCCAAATCCAATCCGATGCTAAAATACAGGATTGCCGAAATATACTTGTGTTTTAGATCTACTGTACGTGACGGTCCCCATTTTGGCTTCCTTCAGCCATGAGGCCTGGTATAATGAGATATAGTTCCAGTCTTTGGAGTCCAATACACCACTATCTTCGGATTAAACTTGGTGTC